>OY987289.1:9209965-10409965 GCA_963920785.1 Sphagnum contortum
ACATATCCATTTTGATTGGAAGCTCAAATTTTAAATGATATGTGTAGTTTTTTATTAAGCAATTTGACCAATATGACCTATTCAACGAGGTGTCAAATTGAACATTTAGTCAAAACGTATTTTAAAATGAATATATAGTCAATATGACATTTGATTTAGTCAAAAGTGACAAGGGATACCTATACCACTTAGGTACCCTATGGGTTTTGTTGGTCAAAATGGCATTTGGCATTTGGCTTAGTCAAAAATGACAAGGGATACTAATATTATGTAAGTAATTTAGGGATTTTGTTGGTCAAAATAGCACTTGGTTTGGTAAAAAAAATAAAAATTGTTTATAGTAACTAGGTGCCCTAAGTCTTGTGTTGGGAAAGTTAAACATATACAATGTTAATAATGTATCTTTCATAATTTTGGTTTAATACCAAATATGATTTGAACAAATTTGGTATATATTAAAACATATTTTTAAATATTATTTAATATGATTAAAATTAAAATTTCAATCTTGAACTTTTTATAATTAATTATTAGTTAATATTCTAAATCTTTCATATGTACAATTACTTATTAAACTAGAAGAAAAAAACCTATTTTCGATTGATCTCAACGACTAAAATTTAGTTGCAAGCAATATTTGTGATTAAAATCCCTTTAGTCACCTTAAATAAGTTGTAGATGATATTAGTTGCAAATGACAAGAGGTATTGGATGAACAAAAAAATCAATAGGTACAAATGCATCCTTTGACTCCATTGTATACATATTGTCACATGTGAGTAATATGCAATTAAGATGTGATTATTTTTGTCATTATTGCATGCAAACGATGTGTTGCTATGTGTTTCAATATTTAATTATTTAAAATTATTATTATTACTAAATTGAAATAATTTGGGATGTTTAATTCACATTCTTAAATAATTTATATTATGACACATGGCCCAATTTAAATATGCCATGTGACATTTAAAAATGAATTTAATAAAAAATAATAATATTAGGTTGGTAGGTACAAAAGTAGGTGCCTATAAATTTAAATTAAATACTTACTCATATAGGTAGGTAGGTACTTAAGTAGGTAGGAACATATGTCAACCTAGTGGGTAAGTCAAATTAGGCACCTACTTAATTAGGTAGATAAGTACATTGGGAAAGTAGGTAATTTAAAATTGTGCATAATTTTTTGTTTTGTTTTTTATTAAACCTTTTCAATGGCTCATCCCATGTGCACACATTTTTTAATGTGAAATTGGATGACGACCCCTTTTCTTTATATAATGTTCAAATTAGGAATGGAAAGCAAACAATATGGGATAAATTTTAAAGTTGTAACTTCAAAATTTTCCTCATACTTTTTTTCTTAGTTAAAAATTTCTTAAACAATTCAAGTACATTCATTAAATAATTAGATAATCATTTAATTAATGATAATTAAATTTAACATACATTCAAAATATAAACTAGAAATTACAAATATTAAGTATTCATTTTCAATTATTTAAACAACTAATAACTTCATAATATTTAACTAACTAGCTATTTAGTTATTCACAAGTTATCAATACATGACCCATAGATAAATAAATAGCTTAAACATTCAAAAATATTTCCTTCCTTTTAGAAATCTAGTCAAATTATACATAATATAATTAATGTAAAAAAAATATAATTAGTATATTTTTAATTAATAATAGTTGTTATTTGAAAATAAGTTTCTACACAATTTTTAAAATTTAAAGTAACATTAGACTAATTACCATAATTATTACATAATTACATTTATTATTGTAATTTTTTTTTATCAGTCAAGTAATTTTATTTTCCATTGGTAATTATTAATTATAATTGCAATAATCTACTGAAAATAATTTAAATTACTGTAATATTACTATAAAAATATTTATTGTAGATAAGCAATTACATATTCTTTATTAAAAAACATTTATAATAATTCCCGCAATTATGATCATTAAAATAATTATTTAAATTACATTTTAATCTTTTGAAAATTTTAATTCAAATTTAAAGTTACAAATTACAGGTTGTGAATAATTATGTTCAATTAGAAAATACTTATGAAATTACTATAATTAATTCTTATCTGAAATAATTATAATGTTTTAAAAGTAATGTAATATAATATTATTACAGTAATTGATTTATTTTACTGTAAGAATATAAACTATATAAATAAAAAACTTATGTTATAACAATAATTAGTTAGTGTAACTTATAGTTAATAAATATAATCATTTATAAAAATGATTATATTATGAATAAATAGGTACAAAAAATAAATATTCTTGTTTATTATATTAAAATCCATGTAGTTATGGTCAAAACATTAACTATTTTAATTAAATTATGATTATTCTAAAAACTTGCAAAGGAATTAAATTTATATATTATATGTTATAATTATAAATTAATTATTTTAATATTTTAATACTAACTTATAAATAAAGTAAATAATTACAAGGCTTTTATGTCACTCTAGAAAATAAATTATAGGTTTTTATATTATAAATTTAATGTAGATAACTGAATAATGAGTAATACATACAATTATTTTAGTGTATCTTTTTTTTAAAATACAATAATTCAACATCTTTGCTCATTATTTTAAAGATTATTATAAAATTATGAAATAAAACTAATAACGATAGGACATATTTTTCAATTATAATGTAATTTTAAAAAATTATTAAAACATAAGTGTTGTAAGTGCAATAGTTATCTTTTATGATTGGGAACTATCATTTTTATTAATGTGAAAATTTATGTTGTAATATTATTTATTGAGTTTATATAAACATTAATAAATAATAACTAAGATTACTTATTTTCATTATTTTAAAATTATTCTAAAATTTTATGACGTAATAAAAAATTATATATTGTAAGTACATAATTAAATATACTAGTATATTGGAATGCAATTCTTACAATTATAAATATTAAATTAATTCATTTAATTTTATTGGAATTTTTAATTTTTAAAAATATATTTAAAAAATGAAAACTACGAATAATTAGGCTGAATTATGAATTATGTTGCTATTACAATTAAGTACAATAATTTTTATCATTTTATCATTTTTTATTAAATATAATAAGTTTATTGTTATTATAAATAAATAAATAATAGTATTGCAACCTAAATGCACCCTAATGTTTGCAACCCTAAACCCTAAACCACATAGGTTGCAAGTATAAGGAATTGAACCCCAAATTTACTCAATGATAAACCAAATCTTTACCAATGGATTACACTATCAAAAAGTGTTCAACCGTTGTCAAGTGTTTTATTTGCCATATTTATTTCCCATCATTAAGCATAATGGCTAAATTTAAGCAACACTTAGTGACTAAAATTAAGTTAAAACCTAATGGTTTAATTTAATAGTTAACTATAATGGTTAAACGTAATGACTAAATATAATCACTAAACATAATGATTAAACATTGGTTAAACCTAATAGCTAAACATAATGATTAAACCTTGGCTAAACCTAATAAATTTAGTGACTAAACATAATGATGAAACCTTGGTTAAACATATGTTAAACATCATACTTAAACTTAAATTAAATTTAATGGTTAAATTTAAGTTATACCTAATGGCTAAACTTAGGCTAAATTTAGTGGCCAAATTTAATGGTTAATCATAGTGACCAGATTTAATGGTTAAACATAATGATTAAACTTAAGCTAAACATATTTGTTAAATTTAAATCCAATGGCTAAAACTTGATTAAAAATTGGGTAAACCTAATGATTAAATCTAATGGTTAAACTTAGGTAGGTAAGTGGGTGGGTATGTAGGTAGGTAAGTAGTATCATTAGTAGAAAATTATTTTTTGTAACTTGTTTTATATAATGACACGTGTTGCATGCAACTAAAAAATAGTTGCATGTGCAACAATTTTTAGTTGCATATGACATGTGTGATTACATAAGGCAAGTTTTAAAAGATAATTTTTCTTCTAGTGTATGTTGGTAGGTGGGTAGATAAGTAGGAAGGTTGAACAAAGGTGAAATATATATAGGAAGGTAGGTAGGTAGTAAGTAGTAGGTAGGTGGGTGGGTGAATAGGTAGTAAGTAAGTAGCTAGTTCAGTAAATAGGTGGGTGAGTAGGTAGGACGTTTAGATACATAAGGTAGCAAACCATGTCATATCTAATTAAAGAAAATTAGCCATTTTGATTAAGGTTGTGCAATTTGATTAGATGTCTTTAATCAAATAAACCATTATATTTAAATTGATCAATACTAATAAAATGTTATTAAAACCCTAGGCCTTTAGTTAGAATGTACATGTCCAATAGTCAAAAATGACAAATTAACCAACTTGAACCTCTTCAAAAATCATGATTTGTAATAGTGTAATCTACCAACCCCATATAGACATCATGCATCTACACCTACATCTATTCCTACATCTATCTATGTGGATTTGGAGGTTGCATCACATGGGTTTAATGTGGCATCAGGCCCCACATCTACATCCATTTCATGAAAGAAGGTTGAGACAAAAAACAAAATATTTGCAAAAGCAATCTCAAAACATCAAACAAATGGCATCCATTATGGAGTTCAACTCAAAACAACATTTAGCTATGATGTAAGCACATATTCAAATTAATGTTGGAAAAAATAAACAAGATTAAAATCAAAAACCTGAAAATAACTAAGGATCTAGGAGTTATAGGTCAGAAAAAGTTCACAACAAAGATTAAGGATATTTTAACCTTATAAAATTATTTTTTTTGTCCCATCCATGTTTAAGAAGGTTGGGATTTTGTTTGTTTATGACTTCAAATATGAAATCCATTTTAAGTCATTTATGCAAAAAAATTGTAGTTTTAAACAAATGTGTAATTGGGTTTTTGTGGAATCAAACCTTTTCATCAACCATTTCCATTTCCTCTTCAAACCACTAATCCTCCATTCCACTTGCACTCCATATGTAACATGCATTTTATTGTAGGCTTTGATGACATCATAGTCAACATTACAACCCACCTCACACTTCATAATCCTTTTCATGATGAACATATCTTCGCATACATAAGCATAGCCCCCCAATAATTATTCGAAGTATTCATCATGATGCACAGAAAACTAAGGCTAATTTTGATGTATTTCAAATTGACGCAAGATGGTGACATCATGGTTAGAGCCTAGATACCCAAAATCGAAGTAAATGAACAAAGCCTTGATGATCAACAACCATAATGTTATTCATTGGAGTAGATCTTCCTATGCTTGTTGAACTAGGTTTTGTGTGCAACATTGTTGTAGGGTTTATGGATCTTGACGAATGTGCCATCAATTGACCTAATATAGCCCTGGAACTATAGTATGGTGGTGCCCAACATCAAAATTTCCTATATTGTGGGTCATTGGATTTCATTTTCCAATTGCATTATTGAAGCAAGATGCGATGAAAATGGCATCATCACAAATTGTAATCTTTGATCAATTCCATAAAAAAACATCATACATGTAAGCATTGTCATGTTTCATGTACAAAATGAACTTTAGAAGGTGCTATTCAAAGGTCAATTTTGAAAAACACCTTATTCAAATTTGGTGATCACCTTGAAACCATTGATGGTCTATATTTAAACCCTACAACCTAAACCCTAATCCAAACTATTATCCCTAGATTAAAACCATAATAAATTGTAAAACCAAAACCTTAATTTAAAACCCTAAACACCATATCCCTAATATAAACCTTAAAACCCAAACCAAAACCCTAATCAAAACTTCAATTAAAAACCTTACAATTGAAATTTTAACCCAAACCCAAATTTAAAGTTCTTTAACTTAAACCCTTAAATACAAAACCTTAATTTAATTCCTTAATCCAAATAGTAAAATGAATTGTTTTATCCAAAACCCACAACTTAAACGCTTCAAATCAAGATTTTAATTTGAAACTATATTGTGGTGCCAACTTATATGTTGTGCATGATTAACAATCATGTCCACCGCTAATGTCACCAACTCATTGACCTCTACTCATGCAAAATTGGTTAATGTTTTGAACAACCTTAGTGTGTCCTCATAATAACAAACACATCCTAAACTTCCGCACATAGATCTTTAACTGGCATGCACCTTCCTCCAACTCATTGTCAATTAAATGAGTTGGCAATGACAACAACACATGCAAAAGCAAATTGTCTCTGCCTATCCATGTCTACCAATAGTTGTTCCATCATTTCATCATCACTTGAAGATGAGGTAAAACCATTTCCCATAAAACTAAAAGGATGGCTTGAAGTTGAAGTCATGATCTTGGAAGGAAAATAGACTTCACAAATGAGAAATGAAAACAACGAGAATGTGACAAGTGCTTCCATTTATATAGTCCTCACCTATAAACCAAAACTTATAGGTTTAAAACAAAGTTCATAGATTAATCTTTTGCACTAGGTTAACAACTAAGGTTTTAAATTCACATTTGGGATTGAAATAATGGTTTTATGGACTAGGAGTGAGGATTTGGATTATGATTTTCATAGTGACTAGCTTTTTCCTAACCAAGATAAGCCCCAAGCATCCCCTAGGCAGCCCTTCAAGTAGTTTTCATATACTTCTTATGTGACCCCATAAATAACCTCCCACGTATCCTTTAATTTAGTAAATCTTTTAGAAACCCCTTAGCCTTACGTAACTTTTCAAATAGCCCCTGGGTAGGCCTTAAGCATGCCCCTAGGTAATCTTCAAAGTAGCCCCATATAGCCCCCTACGTGACCTCATAAATGATCCCCTAGGTATCCCTTAATATAGTAAGTCCCTTTTATGGCCCTAGGTAAGCCCTATGTAACTTTTCAAATAAACCCTTTCTAGGCCTTACACCCTTAGGATGGGAATATGTAGACCCCCTTATAGGATTTTGATAGCCCCTATCCTATGTAAGTAGGTTGGAAAGACAATATTTAGGTAGGTAGGTAAATAACCCTTGGGTAGGTAGGTAGCCCATAGGTAAGTAGGTAGATAACCCATGGGTAATTAGGTACATAGCCCACAAGTTGGTAGGTAAGTAGGCCATGGTTGCATAGGTAGACAACCCATGGGTAGGTATATAAATAATCCATAAATAAGAAGGTAGGTAGGTAGCCCATAAATAGGTAGGTAGGTAGGTAAGTAGATAGTCTATATGTAGGTAGGAAGATAGCCCATAAGTAGGTAGGTAGATAGCCCTTTGGTAGGTAGATACTTACCTTTGAATAGGTAGGTAGCTCTTGGGTCTGTAGGTAGTTAACCTACGAATAGGTAGGTAGCTTTTGGGTAGGTAGATATGTAGACTTAACATACTTGACCCCTTACCAGTAGCCTTTTTGTCTATGTGATTGTAATGCAAGAAGACTCTAGTGTGGTTAGATAACCCCATATGGAATTTGTGGGTTGTTTTTGAGGCATGGTCCTCACTTTGATTGACTTTATGGATAGCTCAAAAAGGAAGGATGAGTGAGATAGTGAGGGTCAAAGTAAGGATTACTTGATGGATAATAACTCTATCATGTTGAGAGGCTTGCAAGCCTATTGCTTTCAAACTCAAGATATTGAGCAGAAAGTTGGGTGTCATCCAGATCTGTTTTATACCTATGTCACAAAAGCAGACAGTGAACTTGCATGGAGTAAGAACTCAAATAACGATGCCATCTGATCCATCACCACCCTCACAACACTAAAAGCTAGAAGAACTTTACGAAAAAGTCTCTGTAAATTTTTGTTAAAACATGATACTTACATTTCCTTATTCAACTTGAACAGTTGAATTGCAGTTGATAACATGATAATTTCTTGGGTGCAAGTGAGATGAGAAAGGGGCACAGGGGACCTGAATGTTTAAACTCAGAGAGTCAACAACTTGTACAGTATTAACCTGTAGCTCGAAGGTCAGAAGGCATGCTAGCCCAAAAGGTGCAAACATGATTTTTTCACTCACCTATGTGGTTGAGAACATCTCTGAGTTGATGGTATGCATGAACATAGTAAGGAAATCAAAACCCAAAGCCTTTCACAACTGTCAAACCTGAATGAACGACTGACTATCTTGGGCCCTGAATCCTTAGATTGCTCACCAATAAGGTTCCCTTCTGGAAATTTCTGCAGCTGGGTAGGTCATGTATCACATCATCCTCAACAAATTTGTTCACTGCTGGTACCTGTGCTGGCAGCCTGGGGTCTTGCAAACCAAAAAAAGAAAAGAAATAGTCGCTACACATGGCGAGACCCAAAAATTTGTCCATGCTCATTAGATAATTCCAGTCTCACAAGTTATTGCTGAAAACTCTCTGGGTATGCACACCAGTTGCTTCTTACACAGAAGTAGCCTTTTGTCAGAGTTTGGAGGATCAAACATACAAACAGGAATCTTTCACTGGAGACACTAGAAGGGTCAGAAGCACAGACCAAATCTAACAAGCAATCCAGTACTTAATGATGTCCTAGATTGCAGCTCTGAACTGTGGTTGGGTTTGTCACAGATTGTAATTTTTTGAATTGTGGTTGGGTTGTCCAGCCAGAGTGAACTAACAACCATCAGGGCACCTTTCCATTGGAGGGCTAGAATGACTCACTTGTGTGGATGAACGCCAACAAAGTTGATGTCAAGTTTCACCTTAGTAACTTAGGATAGGTACAGTGGGTAGGCAGGTTAGCATAATAGGTGAGTAGGTACCAGGTAATTACTAATTTGGTGCATACAGATGGTTATTACATAGGTAAAGGCTAGTGGATTGTTAATAAGTAGGTAACAAAAACAGAAACTGAGCTAACTAGAGTGGTTGGCTAGGGAACTGGAACAGAATGAAAAAGTGTTGCGTATCCACCCATCATCCATCCCTGTTGATGTGCTACTAGCTGTGGGTTCACTTTGGCAGGGTTGCCACCAGCATTTTTATTTTGGTGACTTAGAAGGAAAAAAGTATCTGAAAGTGCCATATTGTAGACAATTTCCAGCAGGTTGCAAAAATATAGCATGATTATTATTATTTTTTTACTTTCCTATGTAACCTCTAGCTCAATTTGGCTAATTCATCTTGTGGAGGACTGCCAATGTGATTACATTACAAAATTGAAAAAAAAACCCTGTTGTCATGAGTGTTGTTTTCCCAAAATTGTCAGGTAAGTAAGTTGGCAATCATCTGAAAAAGGCCAGTTTTTTTTAAAACCTATTTTTCTCTTTGAACTCTAGCCAAATGTGGCTAAGACCTCTTGTGATCATCATAGGTCCACCTACCTCTCAAAATTGAGAAAAAAAACCGTGGTCTGGACTGGACTCTGGAAAGACCCCCAGCAGGGGAGGGAGGCAGCAGCCCCATCAAACATTAGAGAAATTCAAGAAATACAAGGGGGGCAAGATGCACCACACAATGGTGACGCAATCAGCCCCAAAGATGCCTAAGTGGCACCATTCCGCCTTAAAGGCTTGATCAAGCCTAGCTTGAATAGTAGGGTCCCGGGTGGACCGAAGAGAATTAATGGCCTTCCAAGTGGCCATTCCAACCTCAACAGTAGCAACCCAGGCTTGCTGAAGGATTTTCCTAGAGGAATACTGGTTATCAAAATGCTTCCGGCATCTCTCCGTCCAGAGGAAGTAGAGGATAAAACTACGAAGGATGTCAAGCGGTTGTCTGATATAGGAGAAGCCTCCTACATGGTACCCTTGGATCCCAGGGGGGTCATCTTCTCTCTCAAAAACAGCTTCACCCAACATGATGAATGGCCAGGACTCTGGAGATGAGCTTGAGATTCAGTAAATGAGCTCATCCACCTTTCTTCAACATGGGTTCATAAACACAGGTTTAAGGAAAATGACGCCATAAGCAGAGTTTGGTAGCTTTTGCTGGCGTCATAGATAAACATGGCACCAAGTACTACTACTAGTCTGCTACACTTCATATCCCCAATCCTCTGAAATTGAGTACTTGCAAACTGTTGTGGAATCTGTTGGAAATGGCAGCAGCAAGTAAGCAAGGGCTTAGAAAAGCTACCACAACCCAGCCCCCCCCTCGCCCCCCCCCCCCTAAGGACTGACTCGGTGCCAAAGATTTTCCCAAGGTACCCAAGATGCATTGAATGCAGAGAAAATCAGAATCCCTGGGTAAGCATGTTTTCCAAGGACTGACTGGCGTCGTCTCTCTCTCACTCTCACTCTCTCTCTATTGCAATTTGCCCTGATCCCCATCCATCAATAGCTTCCGCCGCCAAAAAAAATCATGGCAACTTCTTGAAAAAGAAGGGTACCTCTAGAGCTAGTCGCCCCCAAAATCAGGCAAAAGCCCAATGAAAAATCTTACCTTAAAAGCTAGCTAGCTAGCTCGTCGCCCACTTGATTGCATGCAAAGTTTGATTCTCCTTGGAATCAGAGCAGAATGTTCCCAGATTTTAATGCAAATGTTGCTTTCCCCCACGTCAGTCATTACCCTCTCTCTTTATGGACAACTAAAATTTTTCTGGACCCCCCTGTGAGAACGCAGAACTTCCCTCCCTCATGTGCACAACAACAGATTGCAGCTGTTGGTAAAAGACCACACTAGCTTTAAGTAGGTAGAGCCTCGGAAAAAGTTGCTCTGCCTTAACTTATTATTGATCAAACCCATGACAACTCCTAGCAGCAGTGAGGACAATAATAATATCATGCACCAGAAAACTTGAACATGAAAATATTAAATCTGAGCAGACATCCAAGAACATCACTTGGAGTCTCTGGAGCTTTTGGTCAGCATTGATATTCACCCTCCAAACAGTAAAGTTTGAGGGGGGAAAAAATGTTTGAGGGTGAATATCAATGCCGACCCTGGATGCAGCTAATGATGACTTAAGTGTCAGAAGTTTTCCTGATTATTGGTGGAGTTCACTACCATCACAATCCAAAGAAAAGATAGATACACAAGTAAACAAAATAAAGAAACTGAAAACCAAGTCAACCCCTCATCCAAGAAGAAATTTGCTCAAAATTGCTCGGGATTTTACTTATATCGGCCAGTTCATCACCCTATTTTGCTGGATATCTCTTTTCACCCGAGTTTTCCTTCAACGTAAGTGGCTCTTTAGATTTTTAGCCTGCCTTATCATTACATTTTGTTCTGTCAATTGGGTTTTGTCACTGAAACTTTTGTCTCTGTGAAGACCAAAAACAAGAAAGCAAAAACACTGCCACATTCTGCAAGCTTTGCTATGCAGCCGCGACTCAGATTGCTTTGGAGATCTGGAATGGTGGGTACTAGGTATACATTTGGTGCTTTAGATTACAACTTTTTGCTCATATTGGTTGCTCTCTTTGGTTTGTGGGTGGCGGATCTCCTGACCCCACACCTTAATTGTGTATTATACTGCGGATTTTATTCTGAGAATGGAATAAATAAAAAATCCAAGAAAAGAAAAAGAAGCTCATTTTGTTAATTAATGGCTCTGCCCTTTAGGCAGGATCAAAGTTCAAACAAAATCATGAGCGATGATCAATCTGCAGATCTTGGGTGAGGTAAATTTGAATGAAAATGAATTTGTAAAAAAAATTACGACCTAGATTTGGGTAGCTAGCTACATTAGGTTTTCAGCTGTCACTTACAAATTGATCAGCCAAGATCTTTCGATCTCAAAATCTTTATACAGATGCTAATAAGTCTCTTTCCCCTGCAGCAGAGCCCATAAAACAAATCACTCACGTAAAAGTATGCGTTCACATACTTTTAAACTTGTACAACATTTGATGCAACCAAATCACAAGCCTTTTAGCTCCAAAATAGAGGATCAGGGATTGATTATTCCAAAAAGTGTATGTATTGTTGTCTATTCACGTGTGTGAAATAAATACTGGAGATACTGCAGAGAATCATGATACAATCATCCTTTGCAAAACCGTTATCTTTGTCTTTAGTTAGAGTATAAATTCTGTAGATATTTTCTCAGCCCTCCCCGCGCCCGCCTCCGGCCTTTTTGAAGAAGAAGGATCTCGCTGCAGTAAGTAAGTAGCAGGAATCAGCAGAGGGGGTGGGCAACAACACACCAGTTTTATTATTAGCCCCCTAAAAGTTTGCACGCTGCGACAATCATGGCCTTGTAACACTCCCCCAAAAATCTTATCTTGCACTTGTGGCGAGAGAGAGCGAGAGAGAGAGAGAGAGAGGTAGTGGTGGTGCAACGGAACGCCATTCCTACTTACCGTCTGCTCCAAATCCTTCCTCATCAGTAATCATCGTGTAATCCGGTTCCGTCAAAATTCAGAGGTGGTACACAATCCATTCTTGTGAACAATGTGCTAATTTCTTTCTCTGTGCAGAGTACAAAAAAAAAGGCCTTTTCAATGTCTAGACTGACTCTTTTTGCATTAACATTACTGATTCTTCATCTTGTCATCATGGGTCAGTCAAGTGCTCATCCAAAGTTTCATCAGACTTCTTCGTTTTCTAAGTGTACCTATTTCATCAAACTACAGATTCAGTTCCGAGAGGTTATGAACTTATAATTAAATTTCTCCAACAAAACGTCGTGTTTTCCTTTTTTTAGGCCTTTTTTCTGACCTATAATTTGATCAGGGTTCCTCCCAAATTTTTGCTTCATAATGAAGTGGACTCTTCGGATGTGCCTTTTGCGAAGTTTGCCTACTGTAACCTTCTGAGTTAAAAGAAGAGCTTTGTAGGTTTCTTCCAGTTTGCAAACCTAGTTCGTACTTTACGAGTGTGAAGTTTCCCCACCCAAGAGACTACTAGTGTTATTGTTTCTCGTTTTGACTGATCAATTTATAAACACTACGCGAGTTGTTTCTGCATTTGATCTCCTGCTGCTGCTGCGATCTGAAATTATTATTAACATAGCGGAACTTGTGGTGGGGCTCTTTTTTGTTTTTGTCGTTTTGTTTTGGGGAGTGGTGGGTTTCGTTTTCTTTTTTTATTTTTCTGTCAGGCGCTCTCTCGCCATGGGGTCGGAGGCGAACGTGCACAAGTTGTTGGAGGGTGCAGCCGACCAGGAGCTACAGTCAGGGTTTAAGCGCATCTGTGTTTTCTGCGGAAGTAGCAGTGGGAATAAGAGCGTCTACAATGAGGTTGCTATGGAGCTCGGGAACGAGCTTGTAAGTAGCTCTAAAATATTTCCCTCTTCTACAACCTTGATCTTTCTACTAGGCACTGCTTTCAGCAATCTATGAACCCAACATATGAAATCTAGATAAGAGCAGAATGCATGCAATAATAATATGTGCGCCAAAGGATGGAAGTGCATGCGGTAAGTACACAATACTTTCAACACATTTGAGCAACGCGTCGCAATTTTGGGTGATATTGTAGCTGCTGGAGGTTTTTCAATTTTGGGCAATCTTCTTCATGAATGTTTGGGGTTGGATTTTGTTGATGTTGTTGTTGTCGTCAGGTGCGGCGGAAGATAGATCTAGTTTACGGAGGTGGAAGTATAGGACTCATGGGCAAGATTGCGGAGACGGTTCATGCTGGTGGTAATCATGTTATTGGGTGCGTGTTCTTCATTGATGCTGTTCTTCTTCTCCCTACTCGCAACAGCTAGCAGTGGGGAGAGACGGGAGTGCAAGTTCCATGCAGATTGCCACCTGAAAGCTCTGTAGGATCAGCAGGCTGCAACCGTTGCAACTCTTGGATTGGAACGTCAAGAGACCCTGGAGAATGTTATAGAAACGTCTTGTTGTTTCTTATACGTCCTCTTGTTCAATCCTTTTGGGTCTCTTGTCAAACTCGAAGAGTCACAGCTTTGACGTACTTTCTGATTTAGTGGCTGTGGTGGATGGCTGCAGCGTTATACCCAAGGCCCTAATGCCGCGCGAGGTATGATCCAAACTGTTGCAGATCCTCCAGAGTTTCATTCCCATACTCGAATCCATCGCATCTTTGAATTCTGTTTTCCGCTACAACCGCTTATAATAATCAGAGTTTCTGACCTAGGAGAGCATATATATAGTCTTCGGTGGACAATTGATTTGCTTGAGATCTACGTGACTTTAGAACAACCCTGGGAACAATTCCACGCTGCAACCGCGATGTCATGACATGTGAAGCTGGGATTGTGATCCATGTGCAGATTTGTGGACAGACAGTGGGAGATATGGTCGTCGTAGACGACATGCACCAGCGCAAGGCCGAGATGGCTCGTCTAGCCGACGCCTTCATTGCCCTCCCCGGTATACATATAAATATACCCGCGGCTCTCCTCCCTCCCTCGATCTGATCTGAGCCTGGCGACGTGCAGAACAATGTTATACTTGTGATTCATATTTCTCCGTTCTTCATGGCTCCTGGAATTGGTGAATGAGCTACCTAAAAATATACTTGTTGTGCAGGTGGATATGGTACACTCGACGAGTTACTCGAAATCATTACATGGTCCCAGCTGGGTATTCATGCTAAGCCAGTAGGTGACCCACATTCTCAATGGTGATGTCGAATAGCTTCCACCCTTTTCTTCAATGGTCGCTTCATTCTGGCACGAGGAGTTCTCTTACAACTCCCTGTCTGACATGTGGGAGAAATTGTCAGTTATCCTTTTTAGAAATCCCTCTTCGAACCATTGTCAAAGGGAAAATTGGTATTGCTTCCAATAGGTGCTTTCCAACCAAGGAAAAATGACCGACTTGTCCTTGTAGTCACATGGTAGAGTTGTACATAAACCCTTCTAGATGAACTTTCCATGTGAGGTTCCTTGGGAATGTTGCAAAACCCCATGTGTTGCAGAATTCCCTCTTACTTACGTTTGAAGTGTATTCTTGGAGGTAAAGTTAGACAATTTTCCCTCATGGGCATCGTCCAAAGAGCTCCTTGTGGAATCCTGCACAACCTTCTTCTAGAAACCTGGAGATCTTCGCAATTCTTCCGGATTCCAGAACCCAAGTCTAATACTCAAATTTATTCTCAGGCATTATGAGTCAGTTTGAATCGGAGATCAGCTCTAGTGATGATGAGAAGATCACATATCATGTGTACTAAATTATCTCAAGCTGCGGAAGTTGTGTGGGTTGATCCCGAATTGTATTGTAGGTGGGGCTTCTGAATGCCAACGGCTACTACGACCCGCTCTTGGCCCTCTTCGACAAAGCAGTGGAAGAAGGGTTTCTAAATGTAGCCGGACGCAGCATCCTGGTTTCCGCACCTACCGCCACAGAACTCATCGATAAAATGGAGGTGAGACTGCAAAACCACCATGACTGCTGCAAAACAAGCTGTACCGGCCGCGACCTTGCTGCTGCCAATAATTCAGGCGCAGTAGGAGCAGCATCAGCAGCACCTGCTACTACTACTACTACTACTACTACTACTACTGGCTTAGCCTCCTCCCTCTCCTCGAGTACCAGTAGTAGTAGCATTAGTCCTACAGCTCTGCTGCAAAAATAAAAGAACATGATCATCAATCCCTGCAAGAAGAGCTCATGTGAAGCTGATCAACAAAATTTTCTCCTCCTTTGCAGAAGTTCGCGCCTTGCAATGACACAAACATGCCGGTACTGTTTTGGGGGGTAGCGGATTGATCATGAAGCTGGAGGAGCTCAAATCTCTCGCCGTAATTTCAATCCCCGCTGCCCTCACCTCCACCAGCCGCCTGTTCCGGCATCATCCCTTCCGGCAACCCAGGAAAAGTCCACAAACTACGAATTGCACCCACAAACCAACAGCGAGTTCCAGGACGTAAGTGTTTGTGGGTGGTGGTGCAACTGCGACTCACAACTGCAAAGTATTGCACCCACAAATTTGCACAAGAGTTCCAGTGTCACCTAAAATCTTTAGGCTCTTTTTTTGGATCTCAAATTGACCAGTGTAAATCTTTGAAGGATGAAAGGCAACCGAACGAGCCCCAGGAAAAAAAAAAGAAGAAAAAAAACGCCACCATTTTTGAAGGTTTCAAGTATTGTAGATGTAGTGTAATTTGTCAAGTTTGTAGCTGAATTGTGCAAGGGTTGATATTATAATGCTTATAGCATTTTTTCCCAAATTTGTGGGTGAGTTGAGCAAAGGTTTAGTATAATGCAGTTTTGCATATCTTGGGCTGAGGGTGGGTATTAGGCAGTAAGATTATCATTATTTTTCTTGCTTTGATAATCTTACTACTAAATACTATTTTTCTTGCTTTGATAGGTGCAAAACATGTGTAACTGAGCTTAGTGTGGGGGATCTTTACACATTTCTTATTTTTGACTCTGAAAATTGATGTAAATTGCACTGTTTAAAGTAAACTTCTGCTGTATGAATCAAGATTGCCAGACCATTTTCTGCAAGTGGGTGTATGTTATCTTTCCTTGCATGAGAATTTTCATGGTTTCCATAATCTAAATAGAAAATAGTGCTTGTATGCAACGTGCATGCAATCTAGTCTATGAATTCTATATTATTTGCAAATTTGGCCTCCTTTCATTACTGAAACTTGTAACCTCTGTATCTATCGTTTTAATGTAGGGTGAGAGTTGACAGACCATATAAATGGCAGGACCTTACACCCTACACTAGAATGGTAGATACCAGTTAGTTTGCCTTCAATGACGTTCCATGCTTTGTGCTCTACCTCGTAACTGGGGTTCATATCAATGTTGGCAGGTTGTTTGTGTTTATTGCAACTTTCATAATCCTTTGTACAGTAAACCCTTAAGAGCACCTTCACCCAGACCAACCCTCTATTTTGAACCTAGTGCAATAATCACAGCCAGCATAGGCAATGGGGATGGATGGTACCCTGGAGAAGATCTTACAAGTCCTCAAATTGCTACAGTAATGTAGTTCAGAAAGGACAGGATGTTTGAATGGCACTGCAAAGCAAACTAGATATGGCAAAAGAAGGAAAGCTGCCAAAACCTGTGTGTTTGAGGAACCATCCAGCAGAAACCAGACCAGCAATCAAGTTAGAAATTGTAGGAGCTTAGTTTTCTGCAAATGTAAGTTCCTGCACATTAGTCAATTGTGAAGTCAAGTGCAGAACTTCATAAACAGAATATTGAAGCAAAATGGTGGGTTTACTTGTGTGCATGATAAAATGGTTCCCAGGTTTCTCACATGACTGCATTTTTTGGAAACAGTGTGGCAAGGTGCCATCAAGTAGATTTTGATGTTGAATGAGCTTCAGTGAAAAGTGATCTGGAATTGGATGTTTGGTTAGTCATGAGATCTTTTGTCAAGATCATTAGCTCTATCTAACGATTTTATGAACTAACAAAGTTAATCTAACCAAGAAGAGATATGTTTCTTTCCAAGTTGGACTAATTGTACCCAAAGGACCACCTCAATCTCTAGGTGATTAAGTTATTGATAAGCTCAAAATGCAAATCAAGCAGATTATTGACAATCTGCTTGATCAGCAAAATGCATACATGATTGATCAACAGCATCAACTATCTGCTTAATCATTTCAAGTCAATGCAGATCTGATTGATCAATAGCATCAATAATGTGCTTAATCATTCCAAGTCTTTTGACTTGAGTGTAAAAATCTCCATTTCTGCTCTCATTAAATTCTTTATATGAACCATATGTGTTTCCCCAAGAACTTGTTGCAAAAGTGGCTTTTCCTGACCATGGTATGCTACTAACAGATCTATACAGATGATGATCAAGACAATGAACAACAGGTCTATTTCACATATAAGCTAGGATAGAGAAGAGTCTAAGCTACTCGCATGCACCTTAATTCCAATAAGTGAAATGGGAAAGCAATATGGTTGAACATTGACTTCTACGAATTTCACATTCAGATTTTACATTCTAGTTGAAATTCTTTCTCTTAAGTAGAACTAAGGAAAAAATAAGCTCTCAAATTAAGATAGTCATGGAGAAGGCTTGTGCCATAGGCTTCTTGAAATAAGATCTGGCATATGTGATTAAGAGCACAAAGTAGGACATGTAACACAAAGAGGTGAAAGAAGGACAGAATTACAATACCTGCATGTGAAGAAAGGTGAGCTTAATCCAAAGGCCTTGAGTGGTTGAGTGCGGCCTCCCTTATGCAATTTCGTCATTCCTGGGCAGACGCAATCAGGTGCAGACGTTTAGACATAAACCTAAGGGACAATTGACTAAAGAGTTTCGACATCAGTAGACGTTGAAGGTAAGGAACGTGGTAAAGACGAAAGTTCACAATGCTCCAACCAATGCCTGAAGCTACAATATTGTGTGTGAGTTTGTAAACAACAAAATGTGCAAGTTGTTTGGATTGAAATGGAGTGTATGTACCTGAATGTCAAGCATGAAATGACTTGTTGCCGAGCACATTCGTTAAGTCTTCAAAGAACGCGCCATCTCAATACTAAATTCACCCCTCCTACACCTCATGCTCACTGGCATCGATCTCCCACCTAACCCCCAATGAAAGAAAACTAAAACAACGTTTGATTAGATCGGCAGTTAGGCTTTGGAGCTCGTAGTCACAAATATAGAAGGATGGCTAAAGATAAATGTGCTTCCAATTATAGCCATATTTGGTTACACATTCCTAGGGATGGTAGCCACTTTTTCTACATGTTTCTAATATGATTGCCAATTTGTCTGTATCAAAAAAACTTAAAAAAAACACTACTATGTAGTCACTATGCACCAAACACATTTCAACGCGCCATACATGCCAGAGATACACATCTCTCTGTGAATCTTGACTCCTGACCACTTATTTCAAACTTCAATAAACATTTTGGCACGTTCTTGCATGCCTTCTTCAGTGCCTTTGTTTCAAGTTCTTCTTGCATGAAGTTGAGGAATCATTCATGAAACAAGGTGATAGAAGTTGTGGAGTTTTGAGCGAAAAGAGGTGACGAGAGCCTTCACTTACCGTTTTGTAGGATAAGTTTAGACAAACTCTCGTGTGCAATTTTTTTTTGTTTATTTTGTTGATGCAAATTAGGTTGGGTAGTTGGTACAGTGGGTTGTATGTGGTTTGTAGTTCAAATAATCTTTGCAAAGAAGTTGCCATCTACAGAGTTGTGTTCTAGGTAAACGTTTGGGTTTCCCATCTTTACGTGACTACATTGTAAGGGCTAGATTTTTTTGTTTATTACATTTACCAAATGTAATCACAAACCCATTTATTTTCTTTAACAATCCAATTGAGAAGGTCATTATATCAAGCACATTAGGTCTCAACTATTGAAGGGATTGAAGTTGTATCAAAACACATAATGAAAATATTAATGGTTTTAAGATCTGAATAATGGAAGATTAAAGATCAAATTTTGAAGCAGAGTCTTCTGTGACAAGTAGCCATCTCTAAGTGTTTGGGGTTAGCTTCTGGAAGTGTAAATAAGTTAAGTGAGATGTAAATTTGACCATTAGGCAAATTGTCTTTGTTCTCATCATCATATTGGGTTGTTTGAGGGGTGTAGCCAATGCCCTATTAAGGACCTACAACTTTTGTGCACAAACTCCAACCACTAGGCATTGTTTGGTTCTATTGACATATTGAGGTACCATGATTGAACCTTGTAAAGTGTTTTCTAAAATTGTTTTGAAAATTTAAAACCTTGGGGCCATAATCTTTTACAGCCGATTGCACCCAGGTGTGGTCTTCTACTAGCTCCATGCAACAAGGTCTTCTTATGACCAAGACTCCATATGAGCAATAGTGTGATCTCTAGGTAGCCAAAGTTTAAGAAGCCTTGCACAAAATTGGGGTGGACCAAGTAGCTCAAGATCTGTAAGCTAACTCATTGGATCACCCTCAAGTTACTTGTGGATTACAATGAATTTTAAAAACTTAATTGAAGTTTTAACTTGGAAAATCGATTGACAAAGTTAGTTATTATGTCCACTCAGAAACCAAAAAATAATGACAAGTTATAAAAGTTTCCAGTAGTAGCCCTAGAGAGAGAGCTACAAATCTATTGGGGGTTTTTTTTGGGTGTCTTTGTTGTTAGTAGGAAGGACCCAAGGCTAGCTCTAACATGTGGCTTTTGTTCTTTTCATTTATTTTTGGAGGGAAACTGTTGATGTTATTGTGAAGAAGAAGGTAGTAGCCTTAAAGTGCAGCTTGGAAGAGCCATGTAGGCACCATGCTTGTATAGCAAGCATTGCAAATTTGCATGCAAAGCTAGTTGAAGGTAGAGCTAATGCAAGCTCAAATTGTTCAGAAGACACTAATAGCACATCATTACAAGAAGATGTGCAAGGATCAAGCTACCTCCCAAGTTCGGATGGTGATGAAAACACACAAATTGGTGAAGATGATGCTGAAATTCCACATGGGAGTTCAGCAAATAAATCACTAAGGGCCCACAAGCCCTAATGTTGCCAAGGCAAGGGAATTCTCATTGTTGCAACACATTTTAGTAGCTTTATCACTAGTTTTGTTCTCCTATTGTGCTTCCCATTCCTTCTAACTCCAAATTCATTGTTGCTTGTTGGCAGGTCATTACTCACCTGTGGATAGTAATTTGATTTTCTCTCATCACGCTGCCCATTCCTTCTAAATCGATCCATTGAACTGCTTACTGTTAGGTCATAAAAAAACTCACCTCTAGACACTATTTTTTTTTCTGTCATCATGCTGCCTATTTTTAATTCTAACTCCATTCATTATTGCTTGCTACAAGGTCCCAAAAAAAAACCCCACCTCTGGACCACATGGAAACAATATTCAAGGTTTTGGACATTTAATTAACAGGGCCTAATGCACACCCAACAATGGGCCACAATGGTTACAATGTGGAGGGGAACAATGTTATCAAAGCGGGACTGGGGAATTGGGACAAAGTGGTCACCAATGGGTGGTGAACCACTTGAAAATTGTAATGTGGTTCCGCAGCATAATTGGGCCCAAAATTCTGCTTATGCACATTGGGGTGGACAAGCTGAACTACGACTGCACAAGCAAATTGGGTTGAAAACTTTGGACAATGGGGGATTAGCCCATCTCAATATTATGTTGGGGGGCCCCAAGGCGCATCATATGGTCCAATTTCAGGACCAAACACTGGTCCTAGCTTTGCAAAACCCCAAGGCACAACATATGCAATTGCACGACCTAGTGGTGGTCACATTTCTACTAGGCCATTTCCACGACATATTATCAAGTGTTGCCTCCACCTACCAGACACGAAGGGGCATGCTTACTGTTAGTGACACCTGCACATGGAGCTGCAGAAACTTAAGCCTCCACACAACTTCTAGAATTAAATACTCAAACTCACAAATGGGCAGAAAAAAAGGCAGATGATGCCAAGGTGGAAGAATGGTTGTCTAGAGGCTTGAAACCTCATGAGGTGGAAGTGACTCCTAAAGAGAAGATAGAGGGGGCTTGTGAGGGGGAAATTGCATGGGATGATATCTTAAGATCTATAGCACCCCTGTGAGCTTGATGTTTCTATTGTACATGTTAAGGACAAAGCCCCACAAACTTGGCAACACTTTGAGCTCAGATGGACACACTTTTTCAATATAAAAACAACCCCTTGTGCCAAAAGGGGTTTGAAAATGTTATCCACCAATTTTTGAAGGGAAAGAGGTCTCAACTTAAACACTTATTCACCAATAAAGCCCAAAGGACTTGCCCCATGGGTATACAACCACATCAGCGGGACCAACTAGACGGATGAAAAGATGATTGTTAAAGCTTCTCACATCTCAAATACTCGAGGGCACCAAAAGAGGCCCTCTAAGTATGGACGTGGTGGCAAAGCTAGTGTTGAGGCTGCCCTAATAAGATGCATCATTTTTTGTTTTTGTATTTGTCATTTCCATGGATTCATTGTTTTAGAAGAGCTAATGGGTGTGTTTTGACATGCAAAAGAAAAAAAGGGCTAGGAGTCTTTCTCGAACTAAAATTGTAACAACTGCAGGGTTGGACTCTGAACAAACGTTGGCAAAGACATTTAAGACTTCCTTAAACCCTTGAAACCTAATTGATATTTATATTAGGATGTTCCATTCCTAGTGCAAATTGGTTGCCTAAATTTGAATTAGGGGTTTAGTAACTTTGGCAAAAGAGTTGCAGGTGCCATGGACTCATGTGAAAATGGATGCTAACTTCCAATGTGTCTACGGTTTAAAGCACACATTTTGAATCATTCCAATAGTGCATTTGTAGATTTAAGGGCAACAATTTTTTATTTTGAAGCATGGATCTTTGTTCAAGATTAATAACCAGGGAACCATACTTGTTAATGTTCATGTTTGTACTTGTTAATTTTCCACGAATTTTGGATTATTTTCATCTTATTACAGGGTGGCAATATTACAACATTATCTACACAAGTTGGACAAATTGAATCCCACCTACCTGAAATTACTGGCATAGTTGCACAAGTGTTCGCGACATGTAGTCAATCCAGTCCTTCAATACCACCATTCTGGAGTTTATGCATGTGTCAAATGTAGGTGATTGGAATGGGTGCTGGAAGTTTAGACCTCTAAGGACAAGTTTTAGCAAATGAAAAAAATCTACCCCATGTGCTGGAGAACACAAAATGCATGCTCCAAAAGATAAGAATCCAGCTGCAGATTTTAATGCTAGCGGTGCAACAGGAGCTAGTTCTGGAGGTCAAACTAGTGGGGAGACACATGATGGCAAAAATTTGTGTGTACTCCTTCAATAACCTGAACTTCTTGGAGCCCCTAATTCCAAAAGTTCAGCTGATCAAATGAATGTTTATACAAAACTTTTTTGGTAATGAAACTATTACAAACATATGACTTTTAATAGGTTTTTGTATGGTTATATATAGGGTTATAGTCTTGCTGGAAGTTGATGCTTATATATATATATATATATATATAATTTCAATGCAGGTGATTGGTATGACTATGATGAAGTCAACGCAGGTATGAATGTGGCCAACATTAGGGAAACATTAAACCTTCTTGAACATTTTGTCACATTTCACATTAAGTAAAATTTAGGCTTGATATGTTAAGTTGACGAAAGTGTTGTTGTCACCAAAAAGAGAGAGTTAGAGAGAGAGATATGGAGAAACATTGCCACAACCAGCCAAGGTACGCATGCAGACCCAAACAGGATCCGAGTTGCCTGGTTTTCTAATCTGCTCCAAACCCCACTCTAACAACTCATAGAACATTCACACACAAAACACTTTGATCTTTAAACAAAAATGATTTACTCATACACGGATCAGCACATCGGATCACAAAATATAGATCCTTGTGCCTTACATCGGATTGAACAATCCAGGAACTATTTCATGTTTGATTTGCAATGCACCTCATCTCGGATCCAACAATGATTTCAGGTGTGACCTTTGAGGTCAGATCCCTCTGTGTTCACTTGATCCTTTGAGCCGCTAACCCACACCCTCTAAATGCCTCTATGCATTGTGCTCGCTCTCAACTTCTGGAAACCCAAAACCCATAGGCGCTCAGTCCAACAACATTTTGAGACACTGGACTCAAATCAATAGATACCAAGCTCCCATGAAATTATTCAAGGTGACAACCTCTCATGCAAAGACGAACGACAGACTTGTGGCTGCAAACCCCTCCTTTCACTCCTTCTCTGCCAACAACATTCTGCTGCCCACAGCTCAGATGCAATGCAAGGTCCCACAAACACACATTCCCCTTCCCATATGCTCACTCTCTCTTCTACATGCCCATCAGTCTAAGGCTCAAACCCCTTAAATTTTCATCACTCCTCGGCATCACCCTCCATAATAATTGCATCAAGAGATTATACAACTGCTCAACCAAGTCACTGGCGCAGAGGAGAGATTCAACGACCAGTCCAACAGCTGCAAAAACAACACAAAAGAAACACCCAAAAACTAACTACTCAAAATGTTGCCCTATCTTCATTTCCTCCCCATCAAATCGCCACCACCTCCCTCCAAATCTTCCTGCCGTTTTTTTTTAGCTTCCTGCACAAGCTCCCCATGCACCGTTACAATCCTCACGTCCCAAAATCATAAACCCTACCGCCCTCATTAAGTCCGTGTTCCAGCAGGTTTAACTCTTAAACCCTTAAAGCAAAAATTAGCTTTTCCTAATCCAGGAGCCGCTATCAGGCTTCCTGTTCGACCACTACGTGACCAGTCACATTGTATTTGTAGGTGCTTGATGTGGTCACTACATAGCCCTACTCAGGTACATACATGTGATCTATGCATATGTAAAGCCCTCGTAGTTTTGTTGCATGTGCATGTAATTTAGTTGAGATAATTTGATTACATTATTTCAAGTTTTGAGTGTGCACTAACATCTAGGTTGGTTAAACCATGTAGGTGCTTGATGTAGTCATCACTCGAATAGCGCGGTATGTGCATGGAAAAGCTTAAATTCATGTTATAATGTGAAGGTCTAATATTGAACTCATGGCATTTCAGAAGTCTCTGTGCTTCAATTAATGATATGAATTTCCTTGTTCAACTATGCAGGTGACTGAAGTGGGCCAAATATTGCCAAGTCAAGTATGAATACCTTATCTACTATATTAATTCACTTGTCTGTGTGTCTGTCTATCAAGGTCTCGAAATGAGGAGACCTGGATTTGGTCTCGAAGGTATTGGAACCTGAAAATTTGCAATGGCAGCAGAGGAGGAGATTCCAGGTCTCAAGAAATGAGGGGTCTATTTGTGTTAAGGACATGGAGGCCAATCTACCGTCACATGATGAAGAGATTTGAGGTTTCGAAAATATCGAGACCTGGGGTTTTGAATGTCTATATGTGCATCTGTCTATTGAGGTCCCGAAATGAGGAGACCTGGATTTCGTCTTGAAGGTATCAGAACTTGAAAATTTGCAATGGCAACAGAGGAGATTCCAGGTCTCAAGAAATGAAGGGTCTGTCTATGTTAGGGACATGGAGGCCAATCTATCGTCACATGACGAGGAGATTTCAGGTTTCGAAAATATCGAGACCTAAGGTTTGGAACTAAAAGAAAAAGCAATGGCAACAAATGACAAAAGTCAGGTCTCAAGAAATGAAGGATCTATGTTAGGGACACAGAGAGTATGAAATAGCAAATTTCAGGTTTCGAAAATATCAAGACCTTGATTTGGGACGTGAAAAAAGAAAGGAAGAAAGGGAAGAGAAGGAGGGCATGGCAGGGAAAACAACAAGAGCCGCCATGTGTGTGTGTGTGTGTGTTCTGCAAGACAAGGCGACAAAGCCGTGGGTACCCACTAGTAATGTGTAAAGCTAGTATTCCCATACTTTGTTGTAACTTAGGTTTAATTCTATGCCATGTGTCTTAATACTTCAAGTTTTAAACACGGGAATTGAAACTGTGCTTTGCAATTAAACATTTAAATTAGGGTTGTTGGCTTATTTTGATGAAATAAATGAACTATTGGGTTTGTGATTAGGTGATTAAAATAACAAAGTTCGTGTAACCTCTAGAGCAACTCAGAACCCAACTTGAAAGAAAGGTACCGATATAAACATGTAGGTGGGTCCCCATAAGCTCCAAGTGCCAAACATGTAATTTGTTGCAATTGTTTAAGTTGTCTTGATTGACCAAAGGTCTATTTTTTAGCTTATTGGAGCCAAATTTTTTGATTATAGATGTTGTGCTTATTTAGGGCACATGTGAATAATGCTCTCTAAACCCATGTTGATTCATTTAGGCAAATGAAGCTAAAGTTCCCATAATGGTAAAAAAATAAGACCCCATATAAGAAATCTGCCACCAACGCATTAAATGCATCAAACCAAGCATTTTTGGCAATCCTAAAACTTAAATTAAACAACCTTTCACACTTTGCTTGACCTTTGACATTTTATATATGATGTTCATGTAGGGTAATCAAAAACAACAATCTTTTAATGAACCTGTAGTGTACCCACAACCAAGTTTATTCTCTAAAGAATAATGGTCAAAATAATATTCAGACCAAGGTACATCGTGATATGTTTGGTTTTATGTGGGTGGCAGAGCAAAAGGTAGAAGAAACCAACAAGGGTAGAACCCCCCAAGCTTAAATCTTAAGGAGGTGCAGCAACAACACAAGAGCCATGTGTGGAAGTCGTAGACATGTGCAAGGGAGATGACTTTCTACATAGAGATTTTAATTGATCTTTGTATGCTCAAAACTATATATGTCATCATGTCAAACCACAAACCTCCTTGATCTAGTATTGCATTTCATGACCTTGTAACATGTTTGTGCAGTTTGCCATAGGTGAGATGGTTTTCTTGCTACATAAGCAAAACCTAATAGAATGGGTATCCATGTTGCAAGTGCAGTAGTTTATAGAGTTCCAGGGGATTCATTTCATGGGACACAGATTGACAATGGGTTGTACAAGGTGGAGGTGTGTGGATTGATGCTCCTAGATGTGCCTTTACTATTCCCAAATCACAAAGATGACCCACCACAATTAGAGCTAAAGAAGTTCAAGGCTGAATCACATTGTGGAATAGTGCAATGATGTGGAAAACTAGTTAGGTACTTATGCTTTTCAAGTGTTGTAGTTAATACTAGTGCCATGAACTTCATGGAACTTGTGTGGAAGTGCTTTATAATATATGTGAACAATACAAGTTGATAGACCATTTAAATGTCAGCACATGAGCCAATCAGAAACATCCCTCTTCTTCATTTGGCCTTCTGGAGATTACTGGAGATGATTGTATCCAGTGGTCATTTACAGGTCCAAACTCCAAACCTAGTTTTGCTCTATTTGAAGGCTGTACTTCTTCATCCAAAGTACAGCGAACAGGTCATTTCACTGTTGCCTGTAGGCCTGCTGTAGTAGCCACATCCAGGATTCTTTAACATCCAGGATTATTGTTTGGTATCTTTGGGCTTATTAAAGTTCATGTAAAGATGTTGATGTCATAGTAATGTAAATAAAAAATTTCAACAAAATACAATCAGTTGGAACTTGGCAGTTGCAAATGTGCAGCAGGAAGGGAGATTTGAAGCAACAGTTTTGTAGGTTGTAGGGATAAGGAGAGAGCTTTCTGGAATTTGGCATTGAATCCTTTTTTTGGGGTGTGCTTAGGAAAGAGCTTTTTGCCATCATCACTCACAAGAAGAAAAAGAGTTGAGTTGAGAAGAGATCACAGTGCTGAAGATGACTCTTTGATCTGCTGCATGGTGGGTGGTCAATGAACTAGCAGTAACGAGAAGAAACGGCACAAAAGGATACATACACACACACATATTATTGGTTGCCAAGAACAAGAGAGCAAGAAGGGAAGAAGACAAGGGAAGAGAAAGGGATCATGGGGAAGACACCAGTGAGGCTGAAGGAGGTTTCGTACTCATTGTCACCAATGCACCATCATGTGATGCGAGGTCTTCTCAAGGATTTCTCTTATAAGAGTGGGAAGAGAATATTTGACAATTGGGTATCAGCTCTGTTTCTTCTTGTCCCTGTCTATGGCTCTTACTGGTTCTTCTCTTACCCTTCCTTGCCTCCTGACTCTGAAATTTCAAGCAGATTTGACAGGTTTCTGTAGACACATAATTTCTTGTGAAAAAATCTTTTCCTCTTGCAGCAAACAAAACTCTCATTTGAGATGCTTCAACAAGATTTTGGCAAAAATGGTGTCTCCTCTCTGAAATTCCAAGCTTCCATTTGCATATCTGTTGTTACAACCATTTTTGTTTGCCAATTTGTCTTTCTGGTTCCATGGTGCATTGAAACTCACTTATTTATCAGTGTTGTAATCAGAAGGAGCATCATAACACAACAAGATTTAGAAACATGCATAGAGTTTGTTTTGATCAAAATATTCTGAATATGTCCAAGGAGTAGGTGTGAAAATTTTGGTAGTTTTCTGGAGAGGTTTCTTCGAGTGCTGTGTTTACAGGTACTCTGAGCATTACAGGGAGATGGAGAAGCTTCATCATCGAGACTAGATATGATATTAAAACATGCAATGCCCAAGTTGTCTTCCTAATGAAATTCGCTAAAGTCCAAACACTGAGCTTCTCCTACAGCTGCTTCTGGCTCCATTGAAAATCAACCTTTCTTTCTTTTCCTCTGAAGGTTGATGATGGGTGTTTCTAGATGATGAAAACAACATTCATGCCATACTCTCAAGAAAACAAACTGTTTCTGAAGTTCTTTTTGCCAAATGTCAGATTGCAATAAATGACATTGTTCATGAGGAGTACTTCGTTGAGCATTAGCCCTAAAGAAGATTTTCTCTGGTGACTGCTGCAATGCATCAAAGACACTGGAACAACTCCAAAGTACACACATTTTCTCTGAAGAAGAAATACAGCTGCATTACTGAAAGTTGTAGAATCAGGCAACACAAGAGAGATGTGTGATTTACTCAGACAATTTTTTGTAATCTGGGCATGTTCTTCATGTCATCGACGTCTGCAGGACTCCACCAACAACCTCTCTTGAATTTACCTCTTGAGAGCCTCTTCTTCTTCTTCTTCTGCTGTTGTTTTTGTTGCAACTTTTCTTGTCACTTTCTCCATAGCCTCACCTTGCCCTATCCCCTTTCTCTCGAGCTGCTGCTACTGGAAACGGCCTTGTCATGATACACCAAGTATATGTTGTTTACAGAAGAAATGGCATTTTGTTGGAATTTTATTTTGGAATGAAAGATTTGAAGCACAAGTTGTTCTCTTCTCCACCCTAAACATGATACTGTTGCCTGTCGCCATGTGCATTTGCAGCACTGCCAACACTACTGAAGGAGAAGCTGGTGATTGACAGTGCTGTAATATGGACACCTCCAAACTCCACATACCACTCTCTGCTCTTTCTTCTGCAGATGCATTTGCATTCTTACTATTGTGATTCAGTTCACCCAACAGTAGTCACACCCTCAGAATCTCATGCATGTGAGAGGTGTCAGCTATGGGAGAGACAACAGCAAGTGTCTGCTGAAAATTCCAACTACAGAGGTGAGCTTGGTGACAGAGGCTTGCTATCTGTTGACTGGAATACTGTGTGATAAGATTTTTCATGTACATGTTGAGAGAGATTTAAAGAAAGAATGACTCTTACCTGAGAAATCTTTTGGTTGTGAACCCGAAGTTCTACTACATATAGTGCAAGACATCTTCCATTATGATGTCTAGGGTAACACCCTGGGGAAGGTGGCCCTGCCCCATTTAGGAACCAAGGGGGGCCTTCAATGGGACAGGGCACACCCTGCTCAGAGTGCATTACCTCTCATAATGAGCAACAAAACAATATGTATATATCTCCAACATAATAATATCCGTGGTGTCTGTCTGTCCGGTGTTGGTGTTGGTCCTCCTTTCCATCCATCCGTCCCGTCATCCGTCCCGTCGTCCGTCCATCCAAGTTCCTCATCCCGTGTCTTGATGCAGTTATTCCTGATTGGCTGGAGCCCCCCCTCCCCACATCCGTCCATCCATCCAAGTTCTTCATCCCGGAAGAAGAAGATGATGGAAGAGTCTACTCCTATAAAGAAATTGGTGTCAGTGTCTTGATGCAGTTATTCCTGATTGGCTGGAGCCCCCCCCTCCCCAACATGTGTGTCCGTGCGTGCGTGCGTCCGACTGGACAGTTCCGCGTTTTAATGGACCGGCGGAACCGGCCCGGACGGTCGGATTCCGAAAACGGGAACCGGCCCGAACAGTCGGATTCCGAAAAGGGTAATGGGTATAACTCAGCAGGGGTGGGGGGGCGGGAGGGGGGCGGGCGGGGAAGGGGTGGGCGGGGGCCAGGGAGGGTTTTTTTTTTTTTGATTTTCAGGATGTGGGATCTTAATTTTGGGACCTGGATTTCACACAGGGGCTTCACAGTGGCCTTCGGCCACGGGCACCCACTATCTAATTATATAATCTCTATCTCCAACATAATAATATTCGTGGTGTCTGTCTGTCCGACGTCGCCGGCGGTCCTCCTTTCCATCCATCCGTCCCATCATCCGTCCCATCCTCCGTCCATCCAAGTTCCTCATCCCGGAAGAAGAAGATGATGGAAGAGTCTACTACTATAAAAAAAATTGGTAGGAAAAAATGCAAGGCACATTCAGTGTGTGCTTGGGCCTTCCCATTGGCTGCATGAGATTTCTCCTCCCAAAAACGTTTATCACCAAGGGGGTTGGGGGGGCCAGGGAAGGTTTTTTTTTTTTTTTCTCGCCCTAAACTGGCCAGGACTTATTATGGTTTTCAGGACATGGTTTTCGGGACTTGGGATCTCAACTTTGGGGCCTAGGAAATTTTAGGATATGGTTTTCAGGACATGATTTTCAAGACTTGGGACCTGGATTTCACACAGGGTCTTCAGAGTGGCCTTCGGCCACGGGCACCCACTATATATAATTACAACATGTGTGTGCGTCCGTGCGTGCGTCCGACGGGACAGTTCCGCGTTTTAATGGACTGGCGGAACCGGCCCGGACGGTCGGATTCCGAAAACGGGAACCGGCCCGGACAGTCGGATTCCGAAAAGGGTAATGGGTATAACTCAGCAGGGGTGGGGGGGGGGCCAGGGAGGTGTTTTTTTTTTTTTTTTTTCCGCCCTAAACTGCCCAGGACTTATTATGGTTTTCAGGACATGGTTTTCGGGACTTGGGATCTCAACTTTGGGGCCTGGATTTTCACACTCGCGGTTTCCAAGACCGAAACCTGAAAACTTTTAGGACGTGATTTTCAGGATGTGGGATCTTAATTTTGGGACCTGGATTTCACACAGGGACTTCACAGTGGCCTTCGGCCACGGGCACCCACTAGTCTACTTATATAATAGACTTGGTTTTGTCGAGTGAGGGTCGTCCTTTCCGTCCATCCGTCCCGTCATCCATCCCGTCGTCCGTCCATCCGAGTTCCTCATCCCAGAAGAAGATGGAACGAGTGGAGGAGGACGACTCATGGCGGCGGCAGCACGTCCGCACACAAAGCTTGGCCAGCGTGATTTCCGCAAAGTCTATCCAAACGTTTGGCGGAGAGACAAGGAGGACGACGCTCCTGTGGGGAGAAGCAGCAATGGGTGCAAGCGCGAGGACGCGGGAGAGAGAGATGCTGTAGATTTTTTTTTGTTTTCTTTCCAAGTGAGTGAGAAGTGGGTTCCTGATCCATAAGAAACTTGGGATTTGTGTGTAGATATATCTTTCTCTGTGGGAATGCAGTTCCTTTTTGTTTTTTGTTTTTGGGTGGTGGGGCTGAGTTTTTCTTTGATCAACGGAATGAGATTGGAGTTTTGGAAATTGGGTGTCGGATTGGGGATTTGGAACATGATGATCTGATGATGTTGTGGTGGTGGTGGTGGTGGGTGCAGCAGCATTTTTCATTTCGTGTTTGTAGAGAGAAAGTGAGTTTTAGGGGAGAAGAATGGGTGTGTCGTCGAAGCCGGCGCATTTCGTTTTCGTGCATGGAGGGGGTCATGGAGCATGGTGTTGGTACAAGACGGTGGATCTACTACGACGAGCGGGTCACAAAGCCACGGCGGTGGATCTCATCAGTTGTGGAAGAGATTACACCGATCCCAACCATGTGGAATCCTTCTTAGATTACAACGAACCTCTCATGGAGCTTCTCAGCAATCTTCCTGACAACGACAAGGTAGACTCACTCTCTATCTCTCTCAACCCATCTTCTTCTTCCTTCTTTCTTCTTCACCACCATCACCTCCTCCCATTCCCTACTTACCGTCCTTCCTCTTTTCAGGAAGAATGGGTAAATCCCATTTCTGACAGTGATTGTGGGATGATGATTTTTTTGCACACCCATTGCTCCAGATTTTTTTGTTGCAATTCCAAAAGTGGGAAACAAACAACAGCAGCGACAAAAGGAGCGACCTCCGCATTACTCGAGCAGAATCGACCGAAGGTACTTGCAGAGAGGGATGTCGAAGGGTTTAGGGGCACCAAAAGACGAAGAAGAAGGGAGGAGAGTGATGATGCCAACTGTGAGCTCTGGAATGTGTGCATTCCTGACGCTGCTGATGGCAGAAGAAAGCGTGAATGGGATTTCGGAGGGAAACGATTCCACAATGCGCCAGCTGCTACTGCTACGAGGACGCCACAAGCTGAGATGCAGGAGCTGCTGCTTCCAATTCTGCCAAGCAACGCAGATCAGGCTAATGGGAAGAAGAAGCAACAGGAGGTGTTTAGTAGTGGGCTTGACATCACCCCACTAGAATCCCTTAGCTCACATGAAGAAGAAATGGAGGCCATGTCCCAGGAGCCCCAAACCATTGATCTGAGCAGGTGAGAATTCATGGGGATGAATGGGTCTGGATTTAGGGTTTAGTCTCGGGCAATTGGAATTCCCTTCTACTGGTGGCTGATCAGATCTAGATTCTCTCCCATGGGGACCTGCTGGATGTTGGGTTATTGGATTCAGCATGAGAGATGCTTAGTGTGGTGGCTCCTCTCTGGCTGGAAGGTTGATGATGAGGAGGACTTCATTCTGTATGGGAAGACTGAGAGCCTCTGGCAAGCTCTACTTTTCTTAGAAGTTTATTAAGGGAAAAGTGGATTGCTTCTGTGCATGGAAGCAATGAGAGTTTGAGCCCTGAACTGACTGGCAAGGAATTAGGTCAGATAATCATGAAGATTCTGTGTTCACAATCCAGATTTGAATGGTGATGGTAGTTTTTTGCTCACTGAATAGTTACACAAAAAAAATGGACATTTGAGCGATAAAGATCATGGTTTCAAGATCATAATCAGATTTACAGCAATCGCTTGCAGCCAGTAGGCTGTTGAATATTTCATGGAATGGGGTCATTGATTGTTCTGTTTGATGGGATAGCAGTTGTAGCGATAATGATGAATATTGGAGTGACGATTATGGTTTAACCAAAAAGACTCAAGGAAATCATGCAAAGATGCAAAGCTTAGATGCAGAGAACACTGTACTTTTGAGGAATGTTCCTTGGGAGATTAAAGCAAGACTTTAGTGTTGAATGCTGTTGTTGTCCATTTTACATGTGGGAACTCATTCTTAGGTTTCCCTGAATTTACTCTTTGCCATTTGTAATATTAATATGCTTTTATTTAAACAGTATTAGTTGAGAGCAGGGTCTTTTTTCTCAAATTTGTGAGCTCGGTGATCCTTCAAAAGAGGACTTAGCCAAGTGTAGGGGATACAGCTCAATATAAAATATTTTGGAACTCTGGCATAATATTTTTGCAACAACCTAAAAGCTATGGTCTAAATCCGGCGAATTTAACTTTTTTCTCCTTGAAATATGGTGACTTTGTGCCATTTCTATTAAGGAAATCCTTGGGGAAAACCGCGGGACCTGCATCTAATCAAACAAAAATACAATTTTTTTAAAAAACTATTTTCATTATAAAACTTATTAGAAAAACTAGAATTTTTTTTAAAAAGAAAAAAGAAAATAAATAAATAAATAAATAAATTCAGAAAAAAATGAAGATAGACAAAATAAGGATAGAAAAAATAAAAACATGAAACAAACATAAACCAAAAAAAAAAGTAAAAACTATAAAACTATAAAAAAGGAATGGAAACAAATGAAACAAGGAAAGGGAAATACAGTAAAAAAAATTTAAAAGAAAAAAATTGCAAAAATGAAGAAACCAAATAAAGAGTAAAAAATAAGAAAAAATAAAACTTATAATAATTAAGAAAAACCCTGCTTGAAAAAGAATGAGGTGTGTCTTCTTTCTCCAAACTTCAAACTTGCATCCAAATGAAAATATATATAAAAGTGAAAAAGAAACACTTTATTTTTATTATACAAAATAATAATAAAAATAGAAAGCACATTAAAATAATAAATTAAAAAGATAAAATTTTCTAAAAAAAACTAAAACATGAACCGAGTTTAAAGAAACCGGGGGACTTCAGAGTGCCCGAAGGTCACGGGTACCCACTATATATGATATTTTAGGTGTCTGTCCCTCCGGTCGTCCTCCTTGGGGGTAAGGGGGTTAGGGTTAGCACGCCCTTCATAAACGCGTTTCGAAAGAAGAAAGCTTGGAATCTGCCCAAATCCTCCACAAATCTCAGCGATTTCAAAACCTGTTTTTTTTCTCCTCAAAATGTGGCGATTTCAAAACTCTTTTTTTTCCCCTCCTGGAAATGTGGCAATTTATTTTATTTTTCGGAAATTTTCCAAAATGCTCGCTTCACCATGTATGTTTTCATGGGGGATTTTCGTCACAAAAAATAAATAAAATAAAAATAAAATTAGCTGCTTTGCGCCTTTGTGTGTGTCTCTCTTGGTTTAAAGAAACCGTGGGACTTCACAGTGTCCGAAGGTCACGGGTACCCACTAGTATATATATATATGAATCGTCTGTCCCTGTGATACTCGTGGGAGGCTGAGTGCCTGTGTGGAGACATCTGATGAACATTTTGAAACCTGATAAACAAAAAGGAGTTATCTGCCACTGATCGGCCAACGACAGAGGTGCACTAGGGTCAATGTGTGGAAGACATGGGGATTGCCTCCAAAGCACAACAACCTCAGAGGTTTCTCACACCTAAGTGTAAGAGGTGTAAGGTAGCCTAGCATATGCTGGTTAGGAAGCTCCTAGAATTCTATTTTTTTGGTGTAACAACAATACATCCAGCAATGTAACCTTTTCAATAAATAGTCATTGTGACATTCTATATGCCCTCAATTTTTGGTAATTTCTTTCTGTAATATGAAATATTTAGAAATAAAATGGTATGATTACAGAGCTCAAAGATAACCTAAAGTCACTTCACATGCCCATTCCTGTTAGCAAATGTGCTTAGGAATGTATGAACCTTTTTCTTTGTTAATCTTTAAATAGAAACCTATGGAATTATTGTTAACTTGTAGTTTGATTACACATAAAACACAACTATTGTCAATTTAATTCACTGGCATTGACTTCCCTTTTCAAAGATTTTGGTAAGTTGTTTCCCTATCATCTATCAGGGCATTGGATGCTCAAGTGAACTTCAAATTATAATCAACATTATATTAGTCTTCGCACATCTCCAACTGTAAATGCAAAAATACTCCTGTAACCTAAAGTTAGCAGTGTTGATGGAGGGGCTGGAATTCATTTGTAAAGGGTAATTCAAAGTGAAGACCACCCATCCCCTATCATCATCATGGCCTGCTGTCACTGTGAGGCTGCATTTTCATGCAACATGTTGACTTCTGAAATCTTGTCGATGTTTGCGTGCTTTGGACTGATTTCTCATGCTTGTGGATTGTTGCCACTTAAGCTTGTTGAGCATCTTGCAACTTGTTCTTTTGATTTTATTCGTGCATGAAATTCATTTTGCGATTGAAGCTCGTTGATGTAAAATCTTCACATGATTTCACTCTAATATATTTTGTTCTTGATCATTTGTTTTTATGATCATTGTCTTCTTTGATCATTTTGTGGTCGCAACAAAATGGTGTGATGACAATAAGAATTGCTTAATGGGATTGCCCAAGCACTAGAAGATGAAGCTATAGTTGATCTTGTGTTTGGTGTTTTGATGTTGTAGGCGACAAATTTGCAACAATAGGCAAGAAGACAACATGGGGGGATCATAGCCCAAATGTAGCTCAAGAGCGGGAAGTTGGCCATAATCAAATTGTTCGTGATTGTTTTGCAAAACATTCAATTTATAACAATTGGCTTTTTCATTGTTGATATCAAATGCGTCACACATTGTTCCTCCGCATCATGGATAACATCTATGCACACGACAATTTATTTCATACAAAAGTTATATGCATGCGGTGTTGTTGGATTGAACTCCATCCAAAAATGCACATGTGCAATGTGCATGCTTGCATATGGCCAAGCTATTGATGCTTGTGATGAATATTGCAAAATTGGAAAAAACACAACATTCAAATGTTTGTGGCATTTTGTGAAAATAATTGGTGAAGTCTTCAAACAAATTTTATTTAGGAAATCCACACAAGTATATTTGGAAAAGCAATTGAGAGTGAATGCAAAGAGAGGCTAGCTAAACATGTTTGTTTCATTGGATTGTATGCATATCATTGGAAAAATTGTCCAATTGTTTTGCAAGGTTCATTCATAAAAAAAAATAAGAACAAATTAATCATCTTGGAGGCCATTGACGCGCTCCCAAGTTCCTAGTTAGACCCAAGATGGGTCTGAGTTACTCAAATAACGGAATTATGAAGAACTTGAGGCACGTTCCCAGCTCTCAGCACTAAAAAGGGTAGAGGGGTGTGTTGAAACTCCGGGATGGGACTAGGAAGAGTGACAAGTTTTAGTTACTTACTCGAACTTGCATCAAACCAACCAACAAGTTGGTTAGTTCACTTTTTGGAACACCTTTAGTGCTAGGACAAGCCACAAGCAACTCTAAATTCATAAGACTCACCATGGCCCGGACTCGGGGGAAACCACCACCTTCCCCCACATAGTAATTTATGTGCTTTTCCGCGACACCCACATCCAAATGGCTTTTTTTGTTCTGAAATTGTCCTGATTTGGTCTCCATGGACTTTGCGAGATCATAACTCCTTACTCAGACCTCTTATTGGGATGAGGTCCAAAACAAAGTTGTAGCTCTCGTCAAGAGCTTTCCAATGGTTGTTTCATTCCACTTGCACGCACCGAGGTCGGGTCGATTCCTAACTTTTAGTGGTTGGGAGTCAAACTAACAGTTTGACTCTCGGCCTTTCCTTTTGCCATAACTTATGCTGCAAATATCCAAATGGCTAGTGCAAACTCATTTTTGACATGTACACTTCGATAGTTTTCTAATGATATAAAGAACACCCCTATGCAAGGTGTTTTGACCCTTGCAATTGAACTCTAAACATTCGGGAGTCCCAGAAGATTCCCACGTCTCCATTTCGGGAGTGTGAGTTTCATCCTCACACATTCTCAAAGTAGGTTGAGATAGCCATAGCCGATTAGAGGTTGTGGATTCGGCATGCATATTTTGGATTGCCTAAAGGTAACAATGATTTGAATGTTTTAAATATGAGCCCTTTAATTCGAGATATTTTGGGGTGAACAAAAATAGACATTCTTGCTACTACTTGTTAGTTGACCAAATCTACATTCGACGATCTTGTTTTGTATCTATGATCCATGAGCCACAAAGAGAAAAACACAAACACTTTGCCCAATTACAAGAGGCAACTTGCAAAGATGTTGAGTGTTACTTTGGTGTCCTGCAAGTAAATTGGCAATTCGTGACAAACCCTTATAAATTGTGGGATCACAATGTGATTGCAAATGTGCTAATGGCATGTGTCATATTGCACAACATGGTAATTGAAGGTGAGGAAGACTTGGTCTTGGAATTGGCAATTGAACTACTTCATAAAATCCAAATGAAAAAAGGATTGACCTTTGTAGGATAATGTTGAAGCACAAATGAGATTGATAACCAACAAACACACTACAACTAGAAGAATGATATAATTGATCACCTCTAAACATTGAAAGGATTGAACCACCATATCTTATTTTTTTATTAATTCACACAAATTTTGCATATACGTTCAACATTGTGTCTTCTTCTTTTTTCCAAATTTTTGCTATATAATCTTGCTTGCCAAAGTGATGTAGTTCTAATCGTCACATTTTTGCATTGGTTCTATGATTAATGGTTTGTTTGTAGCAAGTGTGGGACCTTCTATTGTTTCGCTTGTTTGTGCTAGTTGGGAGATTTATGTGTTGTTATGCTTGAATTTGAAGTGAATTCGCAACAAATCCAGTTCCTCTTGCCTTTAAACATGAAAATATTCGCATGCCTATTCTAACTATAGTTTATCATTGGGTATGGAGAATAATGCCATCATGCTCTAGTCTCATGTGATGGCAGTTTGTTCCAAAATGGCAATTGTCATATATGTGATGGCACACACTTGAGCGTTGATGCTACTATTCTCACCAACTTTGTTGGTCTTATTTTGCTCTTTTACAACCTAGAGGTCATTTTGATGATGGACACACATCAAAGGCAATGTTGACAATGTCAAGCACCTACACACAATCATTATTTATGTTACTACAATCACCTAGACTAGTGTTTCTTTTCATTAATGCTGAAGTCTTTGTAATTTCTTCTCAAATGTCCACCCATTGAGGCATGTCTTTCAACACATACCAAGCATGAAAGTATGTGAAAGCTTGATGTTTTGGATGTTTTGTTTTATGCAAGTCTAAAGCTTTGCAAAACATATCTTCAAAATATGTCCCTAATTCACAACAGCGTGAGCACAATAGTGTAGTTTCCAATGAACTTGGCAATATCATGTTTGATGATGCCCCATTTTGTTTTTTAAATCGTTGCAAATCTTGGAGCGCAATTAATGAGACATAATTCATTGAAATGATTTTGCACCCTATCCCAAAACATTATGCACTTTTGCCCATTCCCGATTATTAGGTCTTACGAAACATGAAGAAATAAACAACAAAATTGTTGCTCTTCATCAGCAACAAAAATTTTGCCTTTTTTTTTTTTTTTTTTTTCAGTTGCAATTACATAACATTGCTAGCAACTCCAAATGCTTCAACAAAGTTCGTTGACATCATTTTGTGCGCTATGATGTCAACAAGCCATAGTAGTAAGACCTTTCAATCAACTGCAAATATGGAGGTGAAATGAATGATTTTTGCTAAAGTTGCGATGGTTTTTACTTTGCAAGTGTGATGGTGGGGTGTGATTTCAAACATTTTTTTAGTTGTCATATTCTTTTATGATTGCCAAAGCAGTTAATGTACCCCAGTGGAAATGCTCTTACACCATGTGAATGTGCACCCATGAGAGGTAAAGTTTACTCCATCTCCTTGAATGGTGACATGCCACCAACAATTAGGATTCCATTTTTATTATTTCAAATAAAAGTGACATAATGTTTATAAGCACCTCGTTCCATCAAATTTATGAGAGCAACAATACTCACAATTAAGATTTCCACTTTATCCATTATCCATTTTAATTGCGTTAATGAATGCCTCATTTAAATCCATATTTCACCTCACCTTTTATTTTCATCCATCAATTGATGTGCTTCTTGCTGGGGATTTCAATGCAAGGACAGGCATAAACACTGACTTCATTGATTGTAGTCAACTAGCAGATGTGCTGTTGGTGCCACAGGCCATTGAGGACACCCTGCCCAACGATATGTTGGAGCGCCAGAACCGCGACACCATCACGGCTGGTTGGCATCGTGAATTCCTGGATCTCTGCAGAACTACTGGGCTATTCATCCTCAATGGCCGCACACCAGGAGACATATCAAGGGAGTACACATGCCTATCTAATAAAAGTTTTAACACTGTGGACTATTTTCTTACGACAGCTAACCAATTAAAGGGTGTCAAGCGCTTAGAGGTTAATTGCGATGAAAAGTACTCAGGCCACAAAGATGCGCACTCTGATCATAGACCATTGGTACTTACAATCACACAACAGTGGCAACCCCTTCCTGTTCAGCAAAAGGCGATCAAACACCTACCACGTTTCAAATATGACACTACCAAAGCAATCGAGTTTAGCAAAAGTGTACAGCATAACATCGATGTCTGGGCAAGCCCAGATGTACTTGATGCATCTGACGTACAAACAACAATCAATCTGTTACAACAGTGCATCACACAATCTGTAGAAGAAGTGTTTGGAAATAGATAAGTGGCTTTAGGAAAAACAATAAAGCATAGCCACAAACCCTGGTTTGACACAGAATGTCGCCAGACCAAATGCTAGTTTACTAAGTTGTCACATGCACACCCAGATAGGCAAGTCAAACTTAAGCAAATGAAACAATTGTACAAAAGAAAGAAACGTGCTTATGATGTACTCAAGGCTAAACAACTATGTGGTTTAGCGAAGGCGGATCCTGCAGCATTCTGGAAGCGGTACCGTAAGCGCGCTGAAGGTGTCAATGGCATCACCAGCGAAGCACTCAGGGATGGCTTCCAGCAATTACTTCAGCCTCCGGCGGCACTAGCCACAACAGGAGCCATGACAGGTGCCGCTATTCAAGCCCAGGTGGTTTCCTTTCCACCCCATGGTATTGATTACGAACAGTTGAATGTTGACATCACACTAGTTGAAGTACAACAAGCGTTCAAAAAGCTAAAACGACACAAAGCTGCAGGCATTGATGGCATCAAACCAGAGTTCCTTTTGGATGCGGTTGCTGCCTTGCAACAACCACTATTGATTGCTTTTAACAAAATTCTGTGTGAGGGCTATTGTGAATCACTCTCTGTTGGGATCATACATGCACTATACAAAGGGGGTGACTGTAGTCAGTTTGACAATTACAGGGGGATCACAGTAGGACCAGTCTTAGCCAAGGTGTTTGCAATGATTCTTGAGTCTCGCATCAGTCAATGGGCGAAGACTAATGATTTACGCGCAAAAGGACAGGCTAGTTTCAGAAAGGACTTTAGGACAACAGATAACTTGTTTATTCTTCGCACTTTGACCGAACAAGCCAGATTTCAGAAAAAGAAGCTATACACTTGTTTTGTGGACCTCAAAAAAGCCTTTGATACAGTACCAAGGGACCTGTTGTGGCAGGTGCTGGAGGGACTTCGCATCAGTGGGTGGGTACTGGAGTGTTTGCGTTCCATGTACCATCAAGACCAGGCCTGCCTGCACCATCCAGAGGAGGGGCTCACGCCCACTTTCCTCTGCCGCATCGGAGTGAAGCAAGGATGCCCCCTCAGCCCGCTCTTATTTGGCCTTTTCATAGATGGCTTAGAGAAACGGTTGAATGCTTTGGAGGGTGATGCACCACCAATGTTGGATCAACTAGCTGTTCGTTTGCTTTTGTATGCAGACGACTTAGCTCTCATGTCACACACTCCTGGTGGATTGCAGAAGCAACTGGATGTTTTGCATGCTTTTTGTTGTGAGCGTCAGTTGACTGTGAATGTCAAGAAAACCAAGGTTGTTGTGTTTGAAGCACACAAGTCTGTGTGTCAGGCTTTTCAGTATGAGGGTGAAACTATAGAGCAACTAAACTCTTTCAAGTATTTAGGTGTTGAGCTGCATGGCACAAAAGGTATGCAAGCTGTAATACAACAATTAGCAATGTCTGGGAAAAAGGCAGTTTTTGCATTGCAGCGTAGATGCGCAGAATTACGCATCTTTGACCCAGCATTACAATGCCAGTTGTTTGATGCACTAGTCAAACCAGTGCTTAGCTATGGGTGTGAAGTATGGTTAAACCACATGGCACGCGAACAGTTAGAGGTAGTTCATCGGGCTTTTCTAAAGTTGTTGCTAGGGGTCAGCACCACGACATCCAGTTACGTCGTGTTGGCAGAGTTTGGTAGGTTTCCCCTAGAAATATATTGGTGGCAACAGACCATGCGCTTTCTCTCACGTGTCAGTTTTAAGGTAGACTCAGATCCATGCTCAGGCTAGCTTATGATGTACAGCTGCAGTTGCTTGCAGCTAGGCGAAAAGTCTCACTCGGGAACCAGAGTGTTGTGGGTAGAAAAAGTCGATTGCCTGCTTGCTAGCTAGCACAAGTAGATGAACGACTGTCGACGTACAATTTGTGCATCGATCGCAATCAGCTGCCACCATGTGCTCGCCTCAAGCAGTTGGCTGAAAGGCAATACATTGTACACCATCAAGTGGCTGCAGCTAACTCTAGCAGGGTGAGAGCCGATTTGGGGTTGAATAGCTCAACACAGTATGGGTACAAAGAATACCTCTCCAGGGTAAACAATGCACAGCTTAGGAGAAGCTTGGCACGTTTTCGTTGTGCGAATCACAAGCTATAGATTGAGCTAGGAAGGCAAGCCAAGCCAGTGAAGGTGCCAACGCAACAGCGTTACTGCAAATTGTGCAACTTGGGTGCGGTTGAGGATGAGGACCACTTCTTGTTGGTTTGCCCTGCCTATCAAAGTGTTCGGGAGAGGTTTAGAGGTTCATTGCCACTAACTGCCATCACACCTTTGGCTGAATTGATGAGCTGTCAGCAGCAAGGCATCCTTGCTAGATTCTTAGTGCAATGTCAGAAGGTTAGATCTGAATTGCTTCATCAGACTTAACGTCAAATGGGTTCTGGCCCAGGCGCTGTTTGGCCCACTTAATGACGCTAAATTGTAAGTAAGTAAGTAAGTAAGTAAGTTCCATCAAATTTATGAGAGCAACAATACTCACAATTAAGATTTCCACTTTATCCATTATCCATTTTAATTGCGTTAATGAATGCCTCATTTAAATCCATATTTCACCTCACCTTTTATTTTCATCCATCAATTGATGAGATGAATACCCAAAATCAGACGTCATCCATTTATGTGAAAGTCCCACCCCCTGAAACTCAGCTTTAATTCCATGAGGGTAGTATCCAAAATCAGTAATAGATGGCCCAACAGGAATAGGTCATGCTACCTCAAATGCCACATGCAAAGGTGCCTCCTATTTCTGAGGAGGCAATATTAATGTGTATAAGGTGACAGCCAAAATACACATATGAAATTTCTCCAAGCGCTTATGTTCAAATTGAAAATGTTTATAAAATTGTGACATTTAAAGCTTTTACACATCAAATGTTTTCATTACAAGATTTTTAAATAAAAATTGAAGAATTTTCAATTTCAATTAGATCGCATAATAACTTCAAAAAAATTTAGAAGCTTAATGTAGGTTGTAGTTTGTATTTATTGCATGATGAATTTATGATGAGTATTGGTTTAGGTTCCATTTGGCTTCCAAACATGTTCCAAGCTGAATAAAATCCCTTTGTATTTGGTTTTGTGCACATAAGTTGATCCAAGGGTGCTTTACCTAAATTCACATGTTATATCACTTTTATTATGCCAAAATTCTTGTTGCTTGCACCTATTCAATTGTGAAGAAATAAAGGTGTTCCAAGGTTTGAAAATAGTTTTCACTACTTAGAATAGGTCCACCACCCACATCCCTTATGTGGGCTTCCAGGATTGTTTATCACATTCAACATAGAGTGTTACTTGTTTCCATAACCTGACCCATAACAACTAAAGTTGGATACTATAACATGAGAGACTATTTAAGTGTCACCAACTAGGCCAATCATGATGCTCAGCCAATCAAAAGCAGTCACTTATTTTATTTGGCCTTATGCACTCTATTTGAGAAAATTTACAGGTTGAAAGTCCACACCCATTTTGATTCCATGGTTGTACTTCATCCAAAGTATACTCTATACCCCATTTTATTGCTGCTGGTGCTTCTCTTCTTGAGCATCTCCACAGGCCCATTTATTTGAGCATCCATGAAAATTTGTCAAATTCAACACACCATTTTAAATAGTTCACTCAAATGTTTTTAAAAATGAACTACATAAAGTGAGAGAGTATTTTAAATCCAACCACATGGCCCAATCAGTATGATTGACCAATAAAAATAAAATAATTTTCTTTGTGGTGATGTCTTTTCATGGCATTTGTAACTTGTGCATATTTGTCGACTTAAAATAAAATTTCACTATTTTATTGTAATACTTCATCCTAAATATGTTGTACAAGGCATTTTAGTGCTGGCCATGGGCATGATCTTTAGTAGAGCCAGTGGTTTGTTTTCGTTTCCAACAAAAAATTGGAGATTTTGGTTTTGTAATGTAAATTTGACTTATTTTGCTAATTTTTTGAAAAAATAGCCAAAAAATTTCAATGTTACAAAATTGGGGAAAAATAACCCTGGCTCTTAGCATATAGATTCCATATTAAGGAATTATGATCGATACTAATTAATGAGGTTGAGGCGTGTCAAAAATGCTTACATGAATTGCAATAAAATAGTGAAAATTGCATTTTACCTTCCATAGATTACTATTCTCCTTCGCCTTCCCCTAATCGCTCCCAGTCCCGTCTCCGTTGCCCCACACAAGTACCGCACTGGACGGGTGCGTATAAACGAGGCGGGCACTCGACGGGTGCGTATCAATCAACGAGGCCTGGATCGACGGGTGCTCGTCAACGAGGCCGGCGCTTGCTCGCTCATTCGACGGCCGCGCATCACCGAGGTCTGGAACTCGACGACGGGTGCAGCACATCAACGAGGCGGGGATCGACGACTGCTCTGCAACGAGGCCGGGATCGACGCGTGTATCAGATCAACCGCGGCCTGGAAGTGAAGGTTACTGTTGTTGCTTGATCGAGATCAGGGATCAAAGTTGCAATCGCTTTCGGACAGCCTTAGATCGCCATGGCTTCTCGGAAACGGACCTTGTTGAAGGTCATTATATTGGGAGACAGTGGGTAAGCATTTTTCCCCTTGTTGTGGGCCTTTTTTTTTTGCCTAGTGATCGATCGGCAGGTAAGGTGCCGTCGATGTGGTTGCAATGAGTGTTCTAGGTTTTGGCAAGAGCTGCTTGAAGATCCGTTTGTTGTTTATGTATTGATTTTTCAGGGGTTGTATGAACTCATTCTGAGGCCGAACGATTGTTCTTGTTTTTTGGTTGTTGTGGCGACAGGGTGGGCAAAACCTCGTTAATGAACCAGTATCTTCAGATTCGGGGTTTACTGAACTCATTGTCGGATTTTATTCGTATGCTTTTTTGTGCTTTGTATTTTTTCTTTATATGGAATGTCTATGATTTCCTTGACGTGCCACTAGATATGTAAACAAGAAGTTCAGCAACCAATACAAAGCAACTATTGGTGCGGATTTTTTGACGAAAGAAGTTCAAGTTGACGATAGGCTCGTAACTATGCAGGTGGGTTATCGCTGTTCTCAATCCTTTCTTAGAGCTTTTTATCCTGGACGTTGGCAGAGCGATTAGGGTTTATTAGGGTTAGGAGGACAAGAATTCTGCATCCTATTGTACTTGGATCAGCAGCTGTTAGCATAGTTGTGTATGTGCAACTGACTGCTCAAAATGTTGGCCCAGCAGATATGGGACACAGCTGGCCAGGAGCGGTTTCAGAGCCTTGGGGTTGCTTTCTACAGGGGAGCAGATTGCTGTGTCCTTGTCTATGATGTTAATGTAATGAAGTCATTTGATGACCTTGACAATTGGCGTGAAGAATTTCTCATTCAGGCAAGCTCTTACGGATCCAGAGAATTATTTTTTTGTGTGGGATCAATTTATGGTCACTTGGTTACTGAGTTTTTTTTTGGCTGGCTTTTTTGGACAGGCAAGCCCATCTGATCCAGAGAATTTCCCATTTGTGGTTCTTGGTAACAAGGTGGATGTGGACAGTGGTAATAGCCGAGTGGTAAGTGACCAATTTGGGTTTATGTTTCCATGTCTGAGTCAGATGCTGACCTCTCAGAAACAGGAACACCTTTGAAAGGTTATGGGGATGATGGAGCCTGAACTTGTCAAGTGGATCCTGGTGTGTAGGTGTCTGAGAAGAAAGCTAAGGTCTGGTGTGCTTCAAAAGGGAATATACCTTACTTTGAGACTTCTGCAAAGGAGGATTACAATGTTGACGCTGCATTTCTGTGCATAGCCAAGAATGCTTTGAAGAATGAGACTGAGGAGGAGATGTAAGTCATCCAGAAGTTAGCCCCACACTGTAGGAAAATTGTTTGAAATTGATTTGCAGTTCCTAGTTTCTGTTGTCATAGCAAACATGCCAGACTTTGATCGGATAATAATCTGAATGGATGGTTTTTGTGGATGTAGTTATCTCCCAGATACCATTGACATCAACGCAGGAAGGCCACAGAGGTCATCAGGGTGTGAGTGCTGAATTGTGTGCAGACTGGTTATGTACATTGTGGATTGAAAGGGAAAAGTGGTGTCAATATGTTATTTTTCTACTCCAAGTCTATAGTAGCAAGGAGGGAGTAGCACATGGAGCTTGAATTAGTCATTGGCTAGGTAGCCTCACCAGTGTATGTGTTGTTGCAGTTTTCCGCTTCTTACTCAAATTGGCTTTGTGGATGGTCAGAATTTCTTTTAAGGAACTCTTTATCTGATTGTCAACTTTCGTAGCAGGTGGTCAGCATGTAGAAGTTCTTGATACTTCTAGGATGAACAATGGGTCATTATCTATGTCAGTAGTGTTGTTGCTGGTATTCTGCTCTGGTGTATTGCATTTTTGAAGTGAAATTGAATAAATGGACATCTTTATATATGTCAACAAATTTGGTTTATGTTTTAAACATAAAATTGTTTGAGTTCTTGACCAATGAAAACTAATCAAATCCATAGAAAATCGTTATGTATTGCCGTAAAGCTTCAGTCTCCTGCTTGAGTCTACAGTGGATTTTTCTTTTGAAAATTGATACAAATTATTGAAAAGTTATTCTCCACTTCAAAATAGAAGATCATTATTTTCTTTATCCCCAAGAATTCAATTTTTGTAAGCAACCCCACCAACTTTTGAATCAACACAGAATTGCCAGCATGGTTGGTTAAATAATATTCAATCATTTTTGTTTCCCAAATATTCAAAGTTTTTCTCTGGGGGGACTATTAGGGGTGGCCATCCACAATCCCACTTCTCTAGCATATTAAAACTGCATGTTTCCAAACATGGTAATGGATTAGCCACAGACTATTCATACATTCTTTTCAATACACGTATGCCTTATGTGTATACGTGGAATAGTACTGACATACAGTATGTACATGCATACGTATGCCACACGATATAGATTACATGTATGTTGTCACTTCTGTAGACCTTTCGCTGATTTCGTCGCGAAATTCTGTTGGCTCTTCAAGTCCCGAATCCTGATGTGTCGCGAGCAAATGTTTCCAGCAAATGGGTATTCTTGATGACAGACATTTCTATTGGGAGTTGTTGCCGTTGATATGATGATGTGGCAAAAGTTATGCATTCAAGATCTTTCCACAACTTCGCAAAGCGGTAGCCAATCGTAGTTTTGTCCATAGAGATTCCTGCTGCGTTGTTTCGGGGTTCTGTGTGGATTGGGTGTTGCGAGAGAGAGAGAGTTGCAAACACTTGCTGAAGTTGTTTGCAGGGAGGTCATAAAGTTTTTATCTTTTGGTAGAAGAAAGCATGTTGGATGTTGCATTGAGAATGAGAGCTCTGTCGTTGTACAGGGCTTTGATGAGATCTGTCCGGACATGGCCAGGCCCCTCAAACGAGAAGCAATATATTTATGTAAGCCGTGTTCGGTGTTTTCTTCTGTCTTGTGAATAACTTTCATGCGATCCCAGCGATTGCATGTTTGTGAGCTTTGGATCTTAAGCCCTAAACCCTAGACGTATTGCTTTTCTATCTTCTCTTATGGATTTTGGTTAGCATGCTTGCTCTTTATTAACAAGAATTCCCCGTTTGGATTTTTGCTTGTGGATTTGTCCTTTGTATGCTGCTTCTGCGCCTCTCTGTTTTTGTTTCTCCATGGCATGATCAAGCCTCGCTATTTGGACACTGGCAGGATGTATTCTGTGAACTATGGCGACCTTCTTTTGTGTTCTCTTACAGTTTGAGTTCTGATCAACTTCATGATCACTGTTGCCATGATACTCAATCAACATTCTCCTGAAAAACTTGTGGAGATTGCAGGAAGAGAGTCATACACTTTTCAGGAGGAATCAACACCTCACTGATCCTGCAGCCATAAGTCAGAAGGTAAATCCTCCTCTCGAGTTGTTTGAATCATCTCCAGTGCTTGGACAGGGTGTTAGGCACAGTAGTTTCTCTCCTTGATTTAACAACTTTGTAAGCAACCATATTGCTACAATTGGAGTCTTCTGATGCGTCACAGATATTGCATGGCCTAACAACCAAGAATTCAATTCTATCTTGCTCTCTCTGTGTAAACCAGACAAAGAAGGAATAGTCTCAAACTGTTGTTGTAAGGGGTTTTGTTTGTTTTAAGGAAGTTTTCTCAATTGCACACTTTCCTTTCAAAGAAATGGAAGATTGAATGTAAGTGCCATTGTGCAGCAAACTACAAAGGTTATCAGCCTTTAGTTGGCCAGTGTAAAATGTGCAAGAATATTCTCATATATATGATTGATGAAGTGCAGCTTGTAGAAGGAGAGACAAGGTATCAAATTGCCTGGCATTACAAGATTCCCTATCCACGCCTTCATAACTTGCCCACTGGAACGATCACTGACAGTCCTCAAAGAATCTCCAAGCCTACATATGAGGTTTGTTCAACCCCTTTCTTTGCTAATGTTACATCACATTCTAGATCTTATTGCAAAAAAGCTGGTGTTTTTTTTTTTTTTGGTGGCCTTTTGCTTTCATTCCTCTGACATGATGGAGATTGGGAAGGCCAGGGTTTTGTTTTGATCCTATCTGTCATTGTTGTTGGCTTTGCAGGTTCCTTCACAAGAAATGGGCAGTTTAGATGACGACCAAGATAGTGTTCCAGGACTAGATGGCTCAAGGCGCATGTTCCAGGGATTGTGAGTGCTTTTACAATGTCAGCACAAAGATTTTTAAAATAGGCATATTTTGTGATTTGTCTGTGCCAGCGCTGGCATTGAGATTTGAATGTTGTTATTGGAGAACTCACAATAGATTTGTTTCTGTGTTTGGTGATTTGAACTTTAATAAGACGTGTTGTTCTCTGGATTCATGACTAGTTTTTGGGTTCTGAGCCATAAACTAAAGAAATGTCCACCATGTCAAGCATGTATTACGTGACATATGAAAGGGAGATCTGGAAGTGCAACAGTTCACAATGAAGAAGAACTCCATCAAGTCCTGTGAGACCATGGTTGTAACATAGTTACTGATGATGACCATGAGATGAGAGACTGGTTTGTTCATGTGGTTGCAGATCACAACAGTCCACATGTTTCTGTAATGATAAAGCTATTATGTTCAAACTGCACCTGATGTCACATATCTGTGTGGGCCAATGCCTTCAATAGTTGCCTCATCTTGTTCTTGTGTCAGGCCATCTGTTTACATCCAGATGAGTGCTGAGAAGATGCAGGAACCTGGCACATGGATTCAAAAGGCGAACAGCACTCAAGAACTGATACAAACTTGCAGTGGTATGACAACAAGATTGAACATAAAATATGGAGAAATCCCTACTCTTTGTATGGACTTATGACATTCTTCACCTGGACATTCTTGAGTGCAATAGTTTGGACATTCATGTGATATTTGTCTGTTTTCAGTGCAAGTAGAGAAACCTGTGGTTTCTGCTTCCAAGGTTATTGTACTGACATCTGTTGCCAATAGAAGGGTGTCTCTCTGCATTGCATCATAAGTAGAAATTTGCTGTTAAGGAACAGATTGGGGGCTTCTGAGACTCCAATGTAAGATTACCCCAAGCATTTGTGATATGCATAGTGTTGGGTACCCTCGTTTTGCAGAGAAGCATTTGCAACGTTACTACCTATTCTTCGTCTTCTTAACAACAACACTGCATGTTTGGTGAAATTGGTCCCACACTAAACTGTTGTTTCTTACCATCTCTGCTTACTGAAGAGCTTGCTAGAACAACATTTCAGGCAGTTTTGTGAACAAGGATCAATCATCAGAAGCGCTTCATGGAATCTGGCATCTATATGCTTGTCCAGTATTTGAGAAAATCAAACAGGCATTAAGGATCAAAATCTCATCAAGCAACAGGACTCATCAAGAAGCGGCAAGAAATTTGAGGGTGATTAGATTGCCCAAGATTCGAAAGCCTTCGACAGATTCTTGTTTCCCAATAGGGAGAGACAAAAACGGCCAAACGGATCGCTAAGGGAACAAGAAAAGTCTCTTACTCAGGAATTAGGGTTAGGGTTAGGGTGTCTTGAAGGCGGGGGGTCAGGTGCCACAATTGCGAGGGAATGCAGTCGCGATTGGGAGGGCGGCACGCGCAAAAAGCGCAGGCGCAGGACACGGAGAGGGATGATGGATTTAGATTCCCAGGAATATGACAAATTGGTACGCAAACGCACCAACTTTCCTTTTTCCTCCCTGTCATTTTCTAGTTTGCAAAGTCTGGACAACATTTAAGCTCTCGGATTTGCAGGTTTCTACAAGAAGAATCGCTGTCTGAACACACAAACACTATGAGATAGCTTCTTTGTGATTGTCATCAATTGAGCTCTATCACTAGATTGATGTCTTGATGCTGTTGATCAAGAAAGAAGTGAAGTTTGATGTGGAAAGAAGATGGGGTCATTGAGCCAGTTCTGTCTGGAGCGGCGCAGAAAGTCAGTGACAGTGAGGTGCGCAAGATTGTGTTGTCATACCTTGTGCACAATTGCTTCAAAGAAACTGCAGAGACATTTATCGCCTGCTCGGGCATGAAGCGGACGGCAGATTGCTCTGTTGATATTGACAAAAGAAAGCGTGTGTTTCTCTTTTGCTCCCACCAACCTGAGTTCTCTTGGATGTTTCAATACTTGCTTGAGCACATGTCATGGTGTTTCTTCTTCCTCATTGCTGTTGGAAGAAGGAATTGAAGACATTTGTTTTCCCATTGTGAATGCAGCAATCTATAACCATGTGTTGGAGGGCAATGTGTTGAAGGCAGTAGAGCTCACCAATCAATTGGCTGTTGACCTTCTTCCAACCAATAAGGATGTCCACTTCGAGCTTCTCACCCTACACTTTGTAGAACTTGTTCGTGCAAAGGATTGGTATGGAACATCCTTTGTAAGTATGTCCTCCTTGCAATATGTGCAAAAGCTCTTCCGTGTAGACTTCTTCACTAGAATGTGAAGAGGGTTTTCTAAGGAGAAACTGGACTGATAAGAATAAATGGTGGTTGTATTGCAGTGCAGGTGCATTGGAATTTGCACAAAAAGAACTTCGAGATTTTAGCGAACAAGAACACTACCGTGAAAAACTCCAAGTAGGTTATGCTTGTTTTTCTTATAGATTTGTGGTCTGATTATGTGTCCATTTTTAGGTTGAGAAGACTGAGAATTGTATCATCTCACAGCACTTTGTGGGTGGTGGATTGTTGTGTTATATTCAAAAGTGTTACTGTGGAGTTTTCTATGCAATCTCATAAATACATACATTTACCCACAGCACATACATTATCAGCAGGATGTGGATGCATATAGTTGAATAAACATGGATGTAAATTCTTCTCATTTTACTGTCATTCAACGTGCTTGAATTCCATATCTATTCTTTTCTGATTTTGCAGGACTGCATGGCATTGCTTGCATATGAGGAGCCAGAGACTTCTCCAATGTTTTCCTTGCTCTCAATGGACCACCGTCAGAGTGTGGCAGATGCTTTGAATTGTGCTATTCTGGGTAAGAGGGACTTTTTGTTGAACATATGTTTGTATTCCAATGATAGTGTTGCAATTCTTCATCATTTGCCTTTTCAAAATGAAGGATGGTGCACAAGTTGCTTATATAGTGACAAAGTGTTGATGTGCAGCACATGCAAACCTTCCAAGCTACACATCAATGGAGAGATTGCTTCAACATACGACAGTTGTTAGGCAGTATCTCAACCAAGAACTTGGGAAGGTATAGAACAGTTGCAGTCACCAGAGATAAGTTCCTTGTGGAGTTCAATATAAATAACAGAGTATGGATACTTGAAAAGTGTCTAATGCCACATGGTTAATATATTGCAGGATGGACCTCCAGTTTTCACTCTAAAGGCATACCTGAAAGGCTAAACAACTCATGGCTTCAATTGTCACAGTGGCTTCAATCACACACATGGTAGTGTGTTGTCTTGGAGGCAAATATAGGATGAATTATTCACTGAAAGACAACTTTCACAGGCTATTCTAGTTCATGAACTGCAGTTACTTAAGCATTGGACAAAATATCTTTTGCACCTTGTCCTGCAATTCATGTTACCTGTAACATATTTTGGCACTAAAAATTTTACATGATTGTATTGTTTAACTTCCTTCACTATTTCTGAAGTTCATTGCCTGGGCCTTCAGATTGCAGAAGCAGATCTGTGTTTTTTCCATCATCTGTTTCTAAGGTAGAGGGGGACAACCCATTGTTTCTCTATTTGTAGTCAGAGTACCTTGTGTAGAGCATTATTGCCTTGTGATTCTTTTTCCATCATGCTGCACCCATGTTGGCATCTTCAAAACAATTTGCTGGTTTGAGACTAATTCTGTTCTGTACAGGCTTAGCAGTGCAGGTGTACATCTACCAGTTTTGTAAGAAAATTTCAGTGGCGCAACAAATCTTGAGATGGGTTTGGCCTTGGTCACATACATTTCATTTAATGGTGGTGTTGGACTGTCACTTCCCTTTGTCTTGCAGGCAAGGCTATACACTATGTTGCATTCACTATGTTGACAATGGAACACAGATCAGCTGTATATCATGCAGGCATTTGAAGCTGCACTACAAATTCATGTATGAGCTCACTCCTCCGTTTGCTTTGCTCATTCTGTTTGCACTCATTGTGCTTGAAAAATGGATTTACAATATTTTCGTTATTTGATGGCCATCTTTGGACTGCACAGGTTTAAACAAGATATGTGTGGGCACACTGTCATATACTCATTTCATTCACAATGGATTTCCTTGATTTTTTTGCTCAGAACTCATGTTTTGGAAGGGTTCAAAGACCAAACCTCAATTCTATTGCAGGACATGGTCAATCGTATGCAATGGCATCATCAGCCAATTGCAACAGTCCTGTGAATTCTGTAACGGTGCATATGTTGCCACTCTGAAGGGGAAAGTCTTGGTTCAAAAGTGATTTGTTCCCCCCCCTCCAAAGAAGAGATATTTTTGCACACACAGGAAAAATCCCAAAAAAGCCACAGACAGAGACAAACAAACTGTTAAAAGGCCTTCAGAATTGGTGAGACGTGATGATATATTATTGTTGAATGCTGGATAAAAAACTTGTCCTTCATTGTATGTATCAAAAAACTTGAAATGGATGTTAAAAATGTGACCCCCTCAACAACTGCCTGTTTATTTTTGACATGAATTGTTTGTAAATTGTCTATCCATGTTTTCAGCCTAAAGAACAAAACTCTAGCTACAATACAATTTGTTCCCTGGTTTTAAAAGCCCCACCTTCAAAATTAAAAAAATTATTGGTGCTTGTGTATGATGGGACATTGCATAACATAAATTGTTCTTTTTGCAAAATGAGAATATATTTTGAGGGAATCAAACAAGCAAAGGCTTTTCCTTCTTCTTGCAAGCGACTCACTGTTCAAAATGAAATTGCAGACTTTTGTTGTGAATTTATTTTTTTAATTGTACCACCAAAATGCGAAAAAAGATTCAAAAGGATCTTTTTAAATCACCACATTTCTATTCATGGTTCAAGTAGGTAACCAAAAACCCATAAGTGTGTTTGTTTTCCCTTTCATATTTTGTTAATAGCCAAATTTGGCTAAATTGACTTATGGGATGATTGCACCACAATTACATCACCTATAAAACAAAAATAAATAAAAATGTGTTTTTAAAACACTGATATGAATATAGAAGCCAATTCATTGTAACTGAAACTTTTCATGACTTAACCAAATCAATTTTGTTGCTGTTTCCAATTGGATATTGGTCGTGAAAGGTGTTCGAATGGTTTTTTTGAGATGTTAATTATATCCTTTTAGTGAATTGTGTTATAATATTCAATGATATAAATATTTTGGGCTTATTATCTCACTTCCAACCGTCTGAGATTCAGATGCTGAGGATCACAGGCCCTATCCAAAAACAACACTCTTATGTCATGTCAAGAGCATATTGATCAATGGAAAACTGAAAGTCATAAAGTCTGTTTTCTTGGATACTAAAAACCAAGATTGAATTCCTTGCATTTTATTGATACACTTCACCCTTCTGTTCAAATGTGTTTTGGTACCAAGGAAGTTCTACAGGGCTCAGCCAGTGAGCGCTTACCTGGCAGAATTGGCTATTGATGGCTTGTTGACAGCCGATTGGAATCAGGGGCACTGCTGCAGAATCCGCAGCAAGGACTGATTCTATTTCTCAATGAGGAAGCAAGAATGCCTGAATATGCACCCTCTTCTTGATAGCCCATTTACTGGTGTTAAAATCAGGGACACTGCTGCAGAATCAGCACTTGCAGCAAGTGCTGATTCTACTTCTCATCAAGGCAGCAAGGGTGCTTGACTATGCACCCCCTGCTGCTCCTATAGGATGCAAAAGTGTGTAGTTCTTTGAAGAGCTATGAACAACAAGCAGATAGAAATGAAATCAACTGCAATTAGGTTGTAGGCCTTGCTCTAAATCAATCACTACTAAATTCCTAATCACATCCCTAGACTGTAATATTGGACATACAAGATACCAGAAGATTGAACAGAACACCCTGAAGCACAACAAAAACTCCAATACTAAACAGAACTCCATAAAGCAAGAAACCAGTTTTTATTTCAGTGCTTATTTTCACCCAATTGAAAGGTGGAATGAAGTGGGTTTGACACCCAATAAAGGTCATACATGACCCACAGACCAGCCATCAATCTCTGCCTGCCAGGACCAGGTAAATATCAGTGGCAAACTATTGGTCACAAAGTATGATGCAAGCTACCTAATGTTAAGACTCTTGCACACTAAATTTTGAGAAACCTCAAGCAATGTCTCCTTTTCAACTGCCCTACCACTTCAGTGGAAGGTCTTGTCAAATAATGAGGCCTTCAGCAAACCCCACACCTCCAGCCCCCAACCTATGCCATAACTTTCCGTTCCCTTGTATACATCCACTACTGACTCTACAATGTGGCAGTTGTAATTGTATATTATTCAGGGTTATATCTATAATGGATCATATTTTAAATCAACCTTCACTCTGGTTTCTGTCTATAAGGTATAGCAACTTTAGACCTGCTATTTAAGGTGTCACATGCATTATGTTTATCCTATCACAAGATTCTCCCAGATTTAGCTGTGAGAGGTGAAATGGGGAACAATACTAAGCAATAAGTAGACAACCCTTTGGGAAAGCTGACCATTAGGAGACCATCAAACAGGTGAACTGACCTCCTTCATCCCATTGACAATCATATGGTGCACTGCCAGTTAAGGAGCTTGCCAAAGTAGGCCATGATCACATACGGGAAATTCGCAAAGGAGTCACAAGCTCTGACTCCTCTGCTCTTACTGGATGAAAGAGTTCAAGATCCTGATACCGCTCTGTGAACCTCTCCCGGCACTCAACTCCAGCCCTGACTCCTGTGGAAAAGGCCCCATGTACTGTACCTGGAAATCGCTCACTAGTAGCCTCCCCAGCAAAGAAAAGGTTCTCAACAGGCATGCGCAATTGCTCGTACAAGTCATGTGGTTTACCAACAACATCATAGCTGTAGCAACCTAGTGCACTTGGATCTGTTCCCCAGCGTGAAACCAAATACTGAATCTGCAATTCCAAAATTATCATTAGGTGTGCTTGTTCACAGAATGGGTGAAAATGATACATCCCATGAAAGAGGTTCTCCAATTGAAAGAACTTTAACAGTTCAAATTCATGGCTTAGGATGAAGTGCATACTGGATCAGATGCAGTGGGAAGTATTCTTTTCAATTGCAATATTGCAAAGTGGACAGCCACCTCATCAGAAAGCTTCTCTATGTCATCAGCAAGTCGTCCTGCAAGAGCACTCAGGCAACTTAAATAGTGGACTGGTATCAAAACACTATATGTCACCATTTTCATGCTGGCTGATTACCAGGAAAATCCTTCTGCTGATAGTTTCCCCCTATACTAGGCGATACACATGGTGCTGAAAAAGATTCTTGCATCATATAGACAAGGATATCTAGCCTGAGGGATTGGATCCACATACCTATACTCATGCCATATAAAAAGCCATGAGTAAACTTGACTATGAAATTTTTAGGTGTCAACTTGAATAAGTAAATGTGGGATACCTGCTGGCATATACACCAAGACAGGGTGACCAGTTGCTTTGTGAAGGTTCAAAAAGTAGCCGCAGTCATAGGATGTAGGGGCAACTACGCCAAGAAACTCCACATTAGGCCAAAAGACAGTCTCAAAAAACAGAGCAATCTTGTTTTCATTGCCAACACCCAGATCAGAAATTGCTGCCTCTTTCCAAGCAGGCAGTTTGGGTTCAAATCGTGGCAAGTTGGTTTTCAACACACCCAAAGGAACTGCAACAACTGCTGCATCTGCGTCAAATGTCTTCCCATTCTCTGTTGTTACTTGCACCCCATGGAGCCGCCAATTCACCTTTGTCACTCTGTCCAAGATAGGATCATCTACTGATGTGAGTTTAGCAGCAATCTTGTGCTTTTCTCAACAGCTGGTCACTCCACATTGATGCAATGAGACATTAAACTATCATGCCTGCTTGAATAATGAAATTCCTGCCTGATAGATGACATATAGACAAGAAAAATCCCATCGCACCTATGATTAAGGCGTATATCAAGACCTTCAGAGAGGGAGAGAATGACAGGCTCATAACCTCCCACCATCAGACCATGGCCACCCTGTAACAAGTCTTCCTGCAAAGGCAAATCCAATACACCCACTTCATCATTGTCCATGGTTTGGGTACGGCAAGTAGGCAAACCAACTTTGCAGCCTATGAGGACAATCCATTCATCACTAGGTTACCCATCAAGAAAAAGCCAAGAAAAAGCTATCACAAAATTTGGTAGGTTGCTTCATTTATATCACACCTCATCCCAACTCTGAACTGAGATGTTCTCAGCATCAGTGGCAAACCAGCCTTCCAAGCGACACAAGTACCACTGGAGAACCTTGTGAGCCATTCCTTCTTGCCTGCAAGGGCAACTCTCTTTAGAAATTCTCTCTTCATAATAACAAGGACATGAGAACTATACATTCACTTCCTGCTGACTAATGCCCAATGCTAAAGAACTCCCCTGCTAAAGTCAGCCTACATCTGTCACCAGCATAAAAATTATCCCAATTATCAACAGGAGAAATGTTTAATTCTTAAAACACGTATGCACTAGATGGTCCCAATAGCAGCATAGAGACTTTCCTCACACCCCAGGCTAAAGTCCAGGGTAATTACAAGTGAGTTAAATTTGTGAAAGTCAAAGACAAACCTTAACTCCGGACGTCTTTTCAGCACCATATCAATAGCTTTCAAGATTGACATGTCATCTGGATACTCTTCCCGGATTTTTTTGGTCTGAAAAGAAGCAAGTGAAGCCTTTGTAGCTGTTAGCTGTGCTTACAAGAATTTCTCAAAGGATAACAAACCCACTGTAAGCTAGCAACTCTTGAAAATAATACTGCTACAAAAATCCACATTGTCCAGATATTAAGAGATACATAAAACCATGAGAACAAATGATAAAAGTCACCTCTTCCAACAAGGTCTCAAACACCTCTCCAACTTTGATAACAAGAGCTTGAGGAACTTGATGCCCTTCTGTGTCAAAGAGTGCATAACTAAACACCCCAACCCCAGACCCAAACATAGTTTACAACATTGCATTGATTGGTTTTACAAAACTGATCTCTGGAATTTGCAGTTCTACTAATACAGAAACATGCAACTCTAATGTAGATTTTATCACTAGTGGAACTGTGGATTACACTCATGTGGCAGACTGTCAACTCCTCCAAAAACACAAGTCAATGAAGGGATTTCCATTTCAGGAGTTCCAGGTATGGAAGTAGAGGCCATTTCAGATTGTATGTACTAGGTAAGAACAGCAGAAGCTACACAAGGACAAGACTACAAAGGCAGTCCTAGTCTACATCGTCACCCCATATATACTATAGTATTCTCAAGGCACTTTAGAGTTCTCCAAGTGACAACCTCTGCATCTCAAAATACACAGGCCAGCCCTGGACTTTCCACCACCACATGGATTTCTGAAAGAAAAATTGTGAAGAGGAGAGGAGCATACAGAGAGTTCAGGTCTGCTGGTAATGCAATCCAAGGCAGAAAATGTCACCAAAAAATAGAGAAACATACACTGGAGTACTTGCCTCTCAAGATCATGATCATAGAGCACAGATTTATCCTCACAAGTGCGGTATAAGGGGAGGGAAAGTTTCCCAATCACAGCCGCCAAAGGATTATCCTTGCATACTCCATGCAACCTGCACTCAGGAGCAATTCATGATGAATTCATCACTGCACATCATAGCAGCAGGCAAGAAGGATTACTATGAATGATATCCCCCCCCCCCCTTCCTGCTGAGGGGAAGAGAAAAGTTCAGGTTGAATGAGGTGAACAATTTGAGCAGAACGTTTCCATTTGCAGATCTAAACTTTGACAATTATTGTTGGCTTTGCATGAGCTCTGACTGTGAGATCCAAAGAAGGAAGCAATCACCATGCGTGCTTGCTTTACAGGCAAAGATTTGTGTTCAGAAGAAGAATTGATTGTCTATGATCACTGGTCATAGGTGATGGACAAGCAAATTCACTCCATCATCCATCCCAACACTGTTGTGTACTCTTCTAAAAAGGAAGCAGAATTTTACCATGAGGCCCCCATGTCAACAGGGAACCCAAAGGAATGGTCTGTCAGTACGCGGCCCCCTATCCGATCCCGGGACTCCAACACTACAACCTGCACATTGGGGGGGGAGGGGGCATTTAAGAAGAAGAAGAAGAGTTTGGGATGATCTTCGAGGAAAGAGAGAAGTGGGCAGAAGTCTGATGAAGCTTTCGCTCCACTACTAGGGTTTCAATAAGAATGTCTGTCATGTATAAGAGGATTTTCTCTTGGCTAGTACCTTGAACCGTGAATTGTGCAGAAAGCGTGCAGCAGCTAGGCCTCCAAATCCTGCACCAATTACAATCACTGTCGGGGTTGATGATGTCGCTGATGCTACTGCTACTCTTACCCCACATAGACCTGCCATTAGCACATGATGCTCATCAGCTCCATGGCATCATGACATAGACCTGTCATGAATTTCCAGCAGAAAAAATACCATGCGGAAAGAGTTTGTGTGCACCAAGAAAAGATACATGTCTTATGGGAAAATACATTCCATGACTAAGAATGAGGTGTAAAGGAAGGGAAGGAAAGGGAAGGGGGTGAACAAGACGTACTTGGTTCAGACGTCGTATTGGATTCTTTCGAGGGCGCCATAGATGGCGCTGTGCCCTCTGCGTATTACCTTCCAGCTCTGAAGCTTCAAATGAGCGCCGAGGGTGACTCAAAGATACACAGGCACACATGCAGGAGCGAGGCAAACCCCCGACAATAGGAAAAGAAAGAATACACGAGAAGATTTGGCTATCTCCGAGACGCGACCAGGACGTCGTGGGAAAAAAGAATCCAAGAAGAAACAGACGGATTCCTCGAGTTCTGGATCGCTGCTTCTCCTGCAAGCTCGAAAACCTAAGCCAACACTCCGTCGTCGTCGATTCTTCCCGAATAACAAACGTCGATGTGCATGCAACCTTGATCGAAACAAAAACAACAACAGGCACTTCAAGGCCAAACGCTGCCTAGGAGATCCCTATAATAAGAGCAGCCTGAGGTAGCTTCCTCCAAGGTTTCCGCCTCCGCCTCAAAATTTGCACACAAAAGAAGAATCAGTTTCCACCGCCTTCCCCTTTTACCGCACGAGAAAAAGTCGCGATCCAAACAACACAAACAGAGGAAAGCCCTCCTTCTTCTCCACGCGAACGGACTCGAATGCCGATATGTTCTTCGACTAATCAAATCGCACTGCAGCAGGCAAGTAGGTTACTCACTGTTTCCTTTCTTCTTTCCTCTTCTTGTTTGTTGCGCCGATTCCACCCAGATTTGAGAGTTGTTGCCCTTGTCTCCCACAGGATACTTCAACCCGAGTTTCCGTACTGAGACGACTCGATCCGAATCCAAGGAGAATTTCTCCACAGACAAATAATCAGTCCGAAGAAAGAAAGAATGTAAGAAAGATCAGGAAGCACAATGAGGCAAATCGATTGCTGCACGAACCAAATCACGTGGTGAATCCCTCCCTCCACTCCCTACGAGATTTTTTTCAACCGCAGAATTTGTGCACTGTTGATACCGATTCGACAAGAAAAAAGAATCATTTGCGAGGTAAAAGACGAGCGCGGAGAAAAGGTCAATAAGCGGAAGGGAATACGCGCTATTAATCGGCCCGACAACGACGAGGAAATCGAGAGCACTGGGCGCGTGTCTATTCACGACTGGAGTCGCAAGAAACTACGACGAAGACGAAGCGCAAAGAAGAGCCCAAAAAAAAAGAAACAACAACTCTTCAGATCTACCAAACCCTAATTCGAGATCCCAATTCGCAAACGCCATTTGTCACCCTGCGGACCTCGATTTGCGGACGTCGAGCCTGCTCTTTCTCAAGCTCAACCCTCTTTTTTTGACTGACGAAATTTCGCCAAAAAGGCGAAACATGATTAATAATTAGATGCACATGATTCACATTTGTTACATGACCACGTTTGTGATTGTCTAATTATTAGTAATTTGAGCTGCGCGCTGCTGTGCATTACCACTAATGATCAACTTTTTTATTCCTTTATGTTTTGGTATGGTTTTCAATAATTCATCATTATTTACAGGACGAGTTAGAAAAAGTGGTAATCGATCTTTTGGAGTATTTCGCCAAATATGGCTACCTCCTAACCAGAAATAGAGTACAAACCTTTTCATCATGCTTCTATATTTGGCTACAAACGGACATTTGGCTACAAACAGAAATTCCTTAGAAAAACACTGTCTGGCTGCGGAGTGCGGAGGCAAAGTCCGGTACCACGTGGCAGCAGCTTACGAGGTCCCTTTTTACTGCCAACCCATGTGACAAACGGTAGCGCGGGTGGGTCCCCCTCTTTGGCTTCGTTTTTGCGGCGGTCCACGGGTTCCCCGGGAAAGCGACGGCCGAGATCATGGTGGCGGGATGGACGGTGGCTTTTTGAAGATTCTTTGTTCCCCACCCACCCTACTAACTACCTTACGTAGTTATTTTTAGTTTAGCAACTTATTTGCTGACTTTTCCAAGGGAGGATTTTAGGCTCCCTATTACATTTCAAGTAAAACTAGTGTGGCTTGTGAAGTTGGCCAAAGTGTTACCACATCCTCAATTGATTTCTGGTTTTTTTGGAATTTATTTGAATTTTCAGCCGCAGAAATCACATAAAAATCAAATATTTCCCATATTCTGAATCCAAATCTTACCAAACAAATTCGATTAAATCTTGCTCATCGAGATCTTTCCAACAGCACCAAAGGCACATTCCAATTCCTCAAACCTGATGTACCCTTCCTCCTCCTCCTCCTCCTCCTCCTCCAGAGCTTTCCAGAAGAGACCCAGAATGCGATCTGAAGCATCCTGGTTTGGTGGATCTCATAAGTAGAAGCAAAACAAAACAAACAAACTACCTTCCTTCATAGATAGATAAGTGGTTTGATGAATAGTCCCAGGGAAAATGTAAAATTGGTAAAAAAAAAAAAATTAATAATCTCAAAAATAATTAGTTAATGCCTAACCAGAGCCTAGGACCTAGGGTATTGTACATGCATGCCTCTGGTGAAACAGCGCGTATAATGGTACCATGATAAAACCATACCCTAATCCCAAAAACCTACCATAAAATTTTCTAATGTGTTTGGAGATTGCGATACAAAGCTCAATATTTCATCTACAATGAGTTTTCTGGGTTGCTTATAAGTCACCTTATGATTTTTATTTGTATTATTTTTTTTCGAAGATTAAATTTGTGTGAAGGAAATTAAAGAATTTTCTGGAATATTCCTGGAATATTTAATTTTCGGAAATGAAAATCTTCAAAATGAATTACAATTATTTTTTTTAGTAATTTTGGGCCAAGCCTTTTTTTGCATTTCCTTTTGGCTACTCGAGTTGTAGCGTGTCACCTGCACAAAGAATTGAATTGATGTGGCGTTTGGAGCATTTTGCGGATCATTTCTATTCTCATGTAGGACAACACTAGGTTCTTCTGACAATGCATCCTGACATGGCTGTTTAATTGTCACCACTATCCAAGTAATGAGATCATCTCCCAATGTGTTTGCATGTGTTGAAGATGGATGAAAAATCACCAGTTGATCACATCTATGCTTAAATACCATCCATAGTACCTTGGATGAAATGATGAAATTTTAAGAAGATAAAATTCTCAAAGAACAAAATTTTGTGAAGGAAATTAAAGAATCATTTTGAAATATTAAGGAATGTTTTAATTTTTCAACATGGATTCTTCAAATTTAATTAATTCTTCAATAGACATGTGCTGAAGCTACCCCTTGTTACTATGGTAAAAGCCAATAAATTTGGACATGTCGGAAATTTTGATGAAGGCAATGATTTTGCTTTTTTCTGATGTCAACTTTTTAGATTGAAAAGGGAAATTCTTTTCATTTTTCAAAATTTTGTGGTTGAGAACTTGTATTCGGGAAAAACATGTTTGGCGACACACGTCAATTCACATAACAATAAATAAATGTTGGTGGGGGTGAGGGAGGGGGGGCGCTCAAATAATTCAACATGTTTGCCAACCCTTCAACCAACAAAACACTTGTGGGTGGCTAGCAATCAAAACCATTGAAAGATCTTTGGAATCACAAGTAGGCTCTAAACCCTATTTCATGGTTTTTGGTCCGAAACAAAAAAAATCATGACCCAAAAGGGTTTTTGTTTGAAACAAGTGTTTAGGGTTGTAACTTGTCACTCGAATAATATAATAGCAAACCCATTTTTTTTGCATTCAATGATTGTTCATTGTTGGTAGTAGTTGTCGTGGATAAGAATATTTCCAAATGTGTTATGCTACATGGCAATTTAGCAAGGCATTGTCACAAAATAATCTTTTCCCAACAAGAATGTGGTGGTCCTATGACCATGGCTCCACCTACTAGTACCACAATCTACTTTTGAAAATGGGCTTTTAGGAGTATCACCATATGGAACATGTGTTGGCTAAACTTGTATCATATGTGACACCACACCCCATGATTGCTTTTCCATTGTTGCAAGTACTTGGAATCAAACTAGGTTTTTCCAAGGATTCCTTTTGGAAAATATTGCTTTCTATTGGTACTAAAACACCATTTTCTCCATAAAAAAGTTTTTTTGTATTCATGGTTGCAAAGTTCCAACCTGATCTTTGAAATGCATTAAGCATTTGGAAAAAACTCCTAAGTATATTTGGAAGGCAAATTATATTCATGAATATCCCTCCTTTAAAATAGGAAAGATTATTCACCTATTGTTTCGAAGGGGGCAAATCTTACTCCTACTTTAGGGGTAAGGTCCCTCCCACTTGCAGGTTTAAAAAAATTCCTACTCCTACCACGTCATGATCTACATATGTTTAGGCTCATGATAAGGATCACCTTGTGTCTTAGGGTGGGTGAAGCCCATTGGTGGGAAACATTCCCCAAATGTGAAGTTTGATTGAGCTATCATTTTGTCCAAGACTCCTTATTTTATTAATCGACTCACCTTTGGGCTTTACCATACACATCAAACACTTAGAGAAAATTCTTAGCATATTTGGAAGGCATTTTATATTCATGAATACTAATGTGACTTATGCCATTTGCCCAAGTGTGAACATGATTATAGAAATGTTCCAAGGGTGGACTAGTTATCCAATTATTTTTTAAACGTTTTTCTATAATATTAGTGAATTTTCAATGTCAAAAATTATTCAAAATTCAATATCTCTCACACCTTAGGTCTAAGAATTTCCAAATCACCTTTATCAAATTTCACTCATTGAGCATTTTCCAAAAATACCAAGAACATACCTAAATTCCATGTGACTTTTTATTTTGATTTAAATGAAAAAAAAATGCCCAATATTCAATAGTTTTTTCACCATTGTGAAACAAACTTAATTTTCCCCTACTCATTAAAAGATTTATAATGGTGGGTCCAAATTATTTAATGTGTATCAAAATTTTGTCACAATGTCATTTTTTATTACTATTTTATTTTTTCATATCCAATACACAAAATTGATAATATTGATGGAGTCTAAAATTGTAATGGTCTAATATATTGTCTTGTAAAATATTTGACAATTATTTATTCATTAGCATTCATGGGGATCAAAATATAGAGAAAAAAATATTACATTAAAAATTGGGTTTTTTTTTCCCCTAAGTGGTACACTTTAAAAGGTTTTCACTTTGTACTAAAAGTCTAACAATAGACAACATGGTTTGAGATATATCAATGGGACAAACAAAAAAAACAAACAACCTTTTTTGATACATAAATCCCTCCTAACAAAAAAAAAGTGGGGGGATCTTACACCTATTCTTTCACAATGTGCGTGGAAATGATGTCTCCTTGTAAATGTAAAATCATTTTTACTCTTAAGGAGGAGGTGTAAAAACCCTCCCCCTCCTAAACCTTGTTATCTACATATGTTTATAAGTTCATGATAATGTTTACCTCCTACTTGATAATGAGTAAAGCTCATGAATAGAAGACATTCCCAATATGCAATGCCAACTTAGCAACTATCTCATCCTATGCCTTATATTTTGAAAATGTCCCACCTTGGGATTTTATCCTACACATAATTATATTTATGATTATATAGACATTAAAGGTTAAAAGGATAACACTCAAAACATGGCAAGGGTCAATGTGCACCATACAAATTATGGTCCCTTAGTAAATATTAGCTTCATACTACGATACCTTAATGTATTTGATGGTGAATAAATTATTTTTGAATTATTTATTTTTCAAACAAATATTATTAAAGTGTTTTGTTCACATTTGAAGTTAAGGATGATAATAAGTTTTCAAATAACTATTGTTGTTCACACCTACATTCTTAAGTTGGTAGGTTGCTAACATCTTTGATGATTACCACAAACATCATCATTCAAAATTGAACATAAAAGTAAGTAATATACGTGGTAGTAAAATGTTTCAAAAATGAAAATTCCCATGTGTATCATCATAGATACATTATTCATTTCAAATCATACATGATAATTAGTTTTTATTTATTTATTGTGGTTCACACTTGCACTTCAATTTTCTAATCCTTCATGTGAGTGTTTATGGTTCATGCTTGTGCATGCATTAAATGTTTCATGTAAGTGTAAACATATTCACATCTTCAATCACAATGAAAAATTCAAGCTCAATGGAAAGTGTTAAAAATGGACTTGAGAGGAAGGAAATCATGCACCAACAAGAAGCGCAATAGGTTTGGCAATGTCAAACAAATTGGAACCATAACAAGATCCTTGTGTTGATTACTTGTAAACATAAAGAACATGTTGTGAAGAAGAACTCGGTTGATCCAAAATCTTAAAAGGCACCTATAACGTAAAATGGACCAAGATAGCAAAGGAATTCCAAAAACTAATTAATTCAACAACATTTCTTCAAAATGTGAAAATGTTAGGACAAATGGTTCAATAACTTGTATCAAGACACGAACGGAGAAAATAAAAAATATATCATTTGCAAAGATTGTTTCACAAAGATTGGTATGATGCCATCAAAACTTTCCAAGGTGAGAAAGCAATCACCACATGTCAAGAAATTTCATCCTCAAGGAGATGGAGTTTATGTGGCTCTAACAATTCAATAAATAGATGAACATACTCAACTTAATCAATTAGAACAACATGTTTTGCTTATGCATGAATTCCTTAGTGACGATCATGTGCATATTATAAATCTTGACGATTATTCAAAACCCATCCAACAAACTCATCCTTTGATTATTAATTTGGGAGATTAGAATTCATGCGAATTTGAAGTTATTACCACAAGAAGTCCAGGACTAATTTTTCATGGTAGTATTAGTGTAAAGAGAAATTGATCAAGTATTTTCATACTAATTCTTGAAGCAAATGACAAGAATAGCAAGGTTTTGGTAGATACAATGGATCACATTAACTAAGCTCAACTAGAGATTGACAAGAATGAGACAAAGATGTGAGTAAGGACATTTTAAAACCATCTTGAATACCTAAAACATTGGGATAAGAAAATTCAATGGATGAATAAGATCATTGACTATTTTGTCCAATTTCAATACTACTTTGTGACATGTTTTAATAGAAGACCAAACACTTATACCTCCTTTAATCACACTTTCAAACTCCTTTGAACATTCACTAATTTGCTAATCAACTTTGAACCAAAAAATGAATAGCAATGATGCAACTCAACATGAAGATGTGAATATCAACTACATGCAGATTAAACTCAATATTAACATGACAATTCATTTGAAATCACCATAGGGTATAGTGATTATTATAAATATTTGAAAAACCAATATACTTGTAGTTCAACAAACATATCTTCAATCACAAAGGTTAATCAACACATTTAAATAATGCAATTTCACTGAATTATTGTTTGAATATATATATATATATATATATAAGCATTTTTTCAACTTTGTCATTTGTGCAAGTATTGTAGTTGCACTTGTAATCCTCTGGAACAATGTGAATCTAGTAGTAACATGAAGAATGATCCAAAAGGAATATACTTTGTGCCTAGCTACCTTTTCCAATACCTCGATTGTAAAAGGCAACGAATATGGATTTTTTGGTGGCAACATTTAAGCGACAAAAGTCAATGCATATGTCGTTTTCTTCAACACCGCTATCATAAAAAACAACTAAGTTGCCTACTCCACTCACTACTACAAAACCATAGCCTTTTTGCTACTAACATCATGATTGGAGTGATTGCAAAGTCAAGGCTACTTGTCTCATCTAACCAATTTTGTCCAATGTGACTAACATGATAAGTATTTATGTTTATTGTGATTTTTAAAAATAGTAAATTAATCACATCAGACAAGGGGTTAGACATGTGGCATATGTAGAACCTACGTGTAAATGTCTTATCTAACTAAAATGATTAATGTGACTAAAAACAATCGTGCTAACTTCGTTTAATGTGATTATGCTACCATTTTTTACTGACGTGGTAGTAATAATGCTAGTTATATTAAATTGAAAATACATCAAATATATTTTTTACAAAATAAAATTACAAAAAGATGAACATATAGTTTAATTATCATGTTTTTGAACTATGTATTTAATTATTCGTAATAGAATGGAAGATTCATGGTAACTCAAATTTTTTACTTCATTATATTCCAATTTTTATTTAATAAAGAACAAATAATCATGTGAAACTTAAATTATTTGTGTTCCACATGAAAACATTGATGAAAGTTGTTCCAAACAAATTAAACCATAGCAAAGGCATAAGATGAAAATTTGATCTTTGACATATTATCCATCATAATCTAAGCTTCAAAATTGAATAAATCAATGTCTTTCCAAATTATTTAAACAAAATATGGTAAATGACCACCTTACATAGTCATATGTTAATTATCACTATCAGAAGTTGTTGCATATTGATGAGCTTCACTATCTCCTCCATCATCTTTAACCCCCATTGGGCAACACACCAACCACCAAATTTGTTGCTACAACATTAGCACCTCCTATAATTGCAGCAATTTGAACTAACTCCTCAATAGATACAAGAGCTTATAGATTTATGTTATCATTGACATCGTGAAATTTGAACATATCAAGTTCCATATGGTTAGTTTGAATCATTTATGTCACTAGTCTTCCTCGGGGTTTGCTTTACTTGCAAGGGAAAAGCAAATGATTGGTATAAAAATGGGAATAAAAGAAGAAAAATTTACAAGCATGAAACCATATTCATCTCGTTTGATTGTTGCATTACTCCCATTGTAATTTGCTTTGACCCAATTGCATAGTAACACAATGTTGTTGAGCATTCCATAATTCAATTTGAGTATCTCCTCAACCCAACCTACATATTCCAACGTGGCAAAAATTGGCCTTTGATCATTCCAACCTAATATGCATTCTTGTTCAAAAGTTGCAACTACACCACAATCACTTGTGGTTAGATGTTCTTATGCAGTTAAAACGTGAATATGGTTGCCATACATAACATTTCCAATCTTTAAACTGAACAAAAATTCAAAAACCTAGTTGAATTGTTTTAAGGTTCGTGGTGGCAATGGAACAAATTACATATTGACGTTACCCATAGGGGAAGGAAATATACTAGCTAGGCACCTGCTTTGTGTGTAGGGGGTTTAACTTAAGTATCTTATCAGTTGCCATCAAGTTGTGATTAACTATTGAAGTCAACTGTAGTAGAATTTTAATGCATAGTTGCAAAACATGTTCCAAACATTCTCCAATACTTATAATGCAATGATAAAAAAAAAGTCTTAACAAATTGACTATCAGTTGCAGGAATTCAGTTTACAATTATACTATGTTGCAACATACTATCAAATAATTAGTCAAGATTACTTATTTACAACTACATTTGATTTGTGAATAGTTCCAAACTAATACCCAATTATTGGAATTTACTCAAGTATTAGTGGGGTGCAAGCAAGGTAAAGTAGATGGGTTCATTGCTCCTTGTAAAAAAAATTACATATAGCCACAATTGTTTTTAATGTATTAAAAATAGAAATTTTTTTTGGTACAATGATTAACATGATGATAATCTTTCATTTTATATTAATTTTTTTGAAAAACCCCATCTTGAAAATAAAATTAAATAGACATTATAAAATATTTTTACTTGCACAAAATGTCCAATCTTACAAAATGGGCTACATGTAAATGAAATAATGAGTTTTAAAAAAATTTAAACTTAGTGGAACCCTAAAAAAATTTGTGTATTATCAAATTATGAATTTTATAATCATAACATATCAAAATTTTAATATGAAATAGGTTCAAACACCATTTTGACCTAGTTAGTTTCAAATGTATTTTCAACCTACTTTTATGATACCAAAGTTGTTCAAATGTTGTATCAACTTCCTATAAACTACATGTAGGGCCTTATGGTTTAAAATTTCTACTTCAAAATATTTTGAATCTACTTTCTTGTTGTGTCCATATAAAAAATTGTTCCATTTTTTAATTAGACTTTGGGTGTACTACTTTTTTTGTCTACTTTACCTTGCCAACACCCAATGGTAAAGAAACAACAATTTAGTTGTTCTTTAATTGTCATTAAGTTGCATGCATATCTATGTTACATGTATATTAATTATTAACTAATTGTAACACACAACTCAAATCCTCTACAATATGACTTTCGGTGACCAACTGTAGTTACATATACATATCCCATAATGGTAATGTAGTTACACAATAGTACCAAAGTTGAACATTTTAATTGCAAATCAATATTTGGTGGTTGCAACCTAGTTACAAAGGAATTATACACAGACAACATGTAACTTGAATTTAAGTTGTGACATGCATGCCAATCAATACATGTCCACTATTATACAACTATATAAATAAAATATTAGTCATATAATAATGCTTGGAGGTGATGTATGTAGTTATAAAATAATGTTCTTTAAGTAGCTTTATAGGAGTGATACAATTCCCAAACAATTGTCAACTAATAGATCATAATGATTTCAATGAATTACTATTAAATGGCCATTGAGTTGCACCACCTTGTCCATACTAGTTAACTTTTAATTGTTATTGAGTTGTAATTGAAACACATGTGATAGAATTAAACTAGATGGTTGCCACCAAAAAAATTTAGTTGCAGAATAATACCAAACATTGTGTATACTAGTTGTCAGTTGTTGCAAGTTAGTCACCAAATCCTTAAGAATTCACTTTATCCTTAGTTATAAGTTAGTTGCAAAAAACAATAACAAAAACCATCCATCCAATGGATGAATGAAATAATTAAGGACTATATTTGTCAAACTAGTTGTAGAAAAGTTATAATTATAAGCAAGTTACAAAGGCATTATCAAAAATCATCCATCAACAAATGGATGAAAAACCATGTTGGCATTTCATTTGTTTATGGGAAATTTGACATGGACACCAAATGCAAAGAAGTTGCACATAGTTACATGTGAGTTGCATCATACATATATGAAATAGGGGTGTCTAGTGTAACTCTTGCAACTGTTGCAACTTGTATATTAGCACCCAAGATGTAGATATACATGGAGTTGCAAGTGTATGGTGCAACTCCAAAACCCAATTGCAAAAACCTTGATTTTTTCATAATGAAAGTTGGATAAAATCAATGTACACAAAATATATAATTATTGTTTTTCACCAGCCATAGGGCTTCATGTTTATGATTCATGAAACATTACCAAAAATAGAAAAATTGAAAAAATAGTGTAATGCCCATCTAGAAAATCTCATTTTCTTTGATATGGTAGAGGTTTTTTCCTAAAAGTAAGATATTATTATGCATTCATTGTTAAACAAATGCAAAAAACACATTTTTGAGTGAAATTTCATCCAAAAACTTTAAATTTCTAAATTGTCCTAGATTTAATTAATGTATATCAATATCATACACCATAAAAAAAATTCACCTAGTAGTTCCATCTACAACCCTAGTTTTGAAATATATATTCAATTTTTCAAACTCTATGACGAATATTATTTTGTCACGAATATGCTCCATATGTTCAAATTCTTCAATGTTTGTTGAATATTTCAAAATAATTCAATAGATGAAGTCAAGCTAATAAAATATATTTAAAACAAGCAAAAATAGTCCAAAATGTGATGTCAATGCATTTCCAAAAATTTCAATTTCAAAAAGGTTATATGCATGACTACAAATTTGGGGGGGCATTGTGTGTTTTCACCCATTGAAAACATTTGGACCTCTAACTATTATTGATTCTTGATGCAGAGGCAAATTTGAGAAGCTTCAGTTATGTTTGATGCTCAAAATCCTTCTCTCAAGATGGTGGGAATTAAATGTTTGTTATAGAAGCAAATAAGTCATCATCAAAGAAGAAGATGATTCACGTTGAATGTTCACCATCCAATTAAGGTCATGAGGTTATGTCATTTGAATTAAACTAAATGTAAATTAGATTTCCATATGTACTAGGAAATCAATGGGAAAAAATGCAATGTGTGTAACATTGAGAGTTTTACGTACATGTATAACACCTATGACATGATCATGTGCATGTTTCTTCCCAATTTTGAAGGTTTATTGTTAAACAACCATATTAAAGTGGAAGCACATTTAATCATTCTTTTCTAGATAAGGAAATAATTGTTTTGAAGGTTGTAAATATATAGGTAAGTGAAATCCTCAAGTCAAAAATGTTTTTTTCCCATCATAGTTTAATAGGTAGGAATGAATTTGCACAATATGGGCTTCAAGCTGATGACAAAATATGAACTAGGGTCTTGTCATGTTCAAGTTGGATGCCAAAAAGATGGATGCAAAAGTAGTGACAAAGGGGAGCAACACATGAAGTATTTAAAGAGGAAGATATCTTTGGTTTTGTCTTTGTCTACTTCAGAGGATGCAAACACATAACAAAGCTTCAAGTTTGCTTTATTTTTTTAGTATATTGAGACTTAGAAACACGGAGACATTAATCTTACATAGTTATTGTACCCAATTTTATCATTTGCAAGCATTTTTGTTGTGTACATAACAAGGCTACTTGAAGCAAGGACATTATTTTCAAAGATTAATTATAAATGAAACATTATTAACATTTGTTGATATTGTTTAAACCCGACTTAAATTGTCAATAGTTGTAAACTAAAACATGAACATAAATTTCAAAACATGTTCATGACATCTAAATTATCCTTTTTATTTTAAATGACATTTTATAGCTTCTCCTTGAATTGACAAAACTAGTAGGAGGTTTAGTACTCCTAGTGTTTTAAACATGGGGAAAATGACACATGTGCACCAAAAACAAAGGTAGGAATTTTACATCACCATAAATTAGATTTTAACCATATCCAGAAAATGCCTATAAATAGATAAACACCACTAAACATTGTGAAGAAAAAGAAACACAAAAAAGTTGGAATTGAATAGGTAGAAAAATAGACTACCAGATTTCCAAAATGCTCCAAAATTTCCCATAACATATTTGTGAGAAACAAAAATTACAATATAAAAAATTGTTGCTTCTTACTTGAATTCACAAAATACTTCCAAATGTCCATGAAAACACTTTGCTGGCAAAATTGTGTCCAATTATATAGGTTGATACAAAGTCCAAAATTCATAAACTATGAAATCCAATTTATAAACCACATTGTGGACTAATTTTTTTATCAAGTGTTAAACCCACCAAGCTTGTACATTTTCAAGAGATTTATTTTGTCTTGTAGATGGATTGTTCTCCTACATGGATTGGGTACTAGATCATGTGCTAACATACCTTCCTTTCTTCAATGCATAATTAACTAGTAGTTCCACCTTTGACATGTTAAGTTATAGTTGTTTTCCAACCATTTCTTCCCATGTAGCTTGCTAGGCTTAGTGTTGCTTTCCATTTATTTCTCTCATAAATTGTTTTCAAACAATTCTTTAAATTCCCAAAGCATTCGTTATATGGGCTCATCAATTGTCAAAGGGAATGTTTAACTTGCCCAAGTCATCGTTCCACGCAATATTCAAGAAAGTTAGCAATGAAACAAACATTAAATTAGTTGCTCAAACATGCACAAATGTTGACCGAAAATAGATTTTATAAATAATATATTCCTACCATAAGACTTCATGCATGGAAAAGTACAATAAAACACCTACACAAAAAACTTCAACTTATTTTACATAAATTGGATAATGCAACCAAGTTGCACATGAAACCTAGGTCATTAACACATTCCCGCCATTTTGGAGTTGATCATTTCCATTGTCATTGTTGAAAATTCAATAATGTCTCAAATGCAATTTGCAATCAAAATTGCACATGATGAAACATAATGCCAAGTCCATTGAGAATATTCAAAATTGTTGTTTCAAATTTTAAAGCATCATAATGTGTACAAAGTCTTAATTTTTTTTAAAAAAAATTACCTATAATAATTGTTTTAGGTCCAAAAAACCTAATTTCTTCTTTCGAAAGACTAGAAGGCTAATGATGGTTTTTCATTTTAAATTATTAATACCTTGTTTATGTAGATGTTGTTGAGTCTTCATGAGTAGAGGCATTTAATATGCCTTCATCAACATAATCTTTAAATGACGATTCCTAGTTTTGAGAGGTCAATTCAGTACCCTTTGAAGGCAACATGTCGGGGTTCATATTGGGAAGAAGTTTTCCACCTAGGTAAATAGTTTTGGTAAGCTCATCTACTACACCTTTGCATATTTGCTCCTATTGAACAATTGCATACCATCTTACATGGTTTGATTCATCATCATTACTATCCTCCTCACTAACAAAGTAAAAAAAAAGTTCTTCACCAAAAATTTATGCACCTTTCTTCTTGGCATTTTTGTTCAAGCCCTTGGTTTTGGTAAATGCAATAGGTAGTTTTGCTTGTGAAGATTCTAGTACTTTGGCAAGGGATAATACAATAGGGCTTATGACTGTAACATGGGAGATAGCCCATTTCCACCCATTTATGCTAGTGTTGCATATGGGGTAGACTACTTATCCTTGGATGCATGCATAGCAGAACTCATGGTGACCACAAGACTATACACAAAAATGAACATAAGGTTAGTTTTCATGCTAGCATGACCAAGAAAAGAATAGATCTAGTTTGCAACAATGCAATATTATAATGTATGAAATCAATGACTTAAAATTCTTTTACCTCTAGGTAGATTTGTCACATTTTGCATGTATTGACGATACTTTAACCCATGGCCCATCTACTATAGGTACACTTGGTTTTGAAATAATCAATGTTGTTCTTATGCAAGTGGATAACGAAAGGATCTAGGTGTGCCTTCACGGGTTGATGTTGGGGCATGACTCGTGGACTTGCACACCTCCCACACCCTTGTTACAATTGTTGAAATACTTCTAGTACCTTCGCATGTCTCAAAACGTCATATTCTAAGCAACGACATGATGATATTATATTGAACACCACAAGCATCCTCACTCCCACATTGCTGATAAGATGTTTAATGGAAACAATGTTATAAGTTGCAAACCATTTGACTAATATGCTCATGAATGTAGTCACTCTCTTCAAGTTTAATTATTCGCAGATGCATTCAAAACTACAACAAAGTGGGGGTCTAGAAGCACACCTTGTTGCATGTGCTAAAACATGTCCAATTATACTCTTCCAAGTGCCATTGGCATCACTGTGCTCCAACTCATGGGAATGTTTATTTGTTCACAAACTAGAACATGGCTTGTGTCCTTTGCTTGAAATTTGGGTACTTTGCATTCATCTTTTATTTACTAATCAAATACTTGTGAAGTTTGTTATATTTTTTTCTATTTTTTCTATTTAAAAAAAATGCATGCATTTTACTACAATAGAAGGATTTTGTTTACAACTATTTTGTATGCTTGCTTTCCACTTGAATCTAACCAAGTAGCTGAAAGCAATTAGATTGACATATGTAATTATTTTAATTTGCCCATTGTGCGTGGAAATAAATTGAAGAAGACTCATTTTGTTCAAAATGGCAATGTATGAAATTGGGTTGGAAATCCTTATGAACCTCTCATTATGTTGGTAATGTCAAGTTCACTATTTCATAATTAAACTTTTTTGTTGCATAATTTTAACTTGGAGTAAACTTTGCATCTGTTTTGTAATTTTTGACTAGAATAACAAACTCAATGTTTATTTATGCACATAAAATAAACATGCTAGATGTGTGGTAAATATATAACCCAAATTTTATTTAAAGGTTAGTAGTCATATATCTCAAAAAAGGAAAAATAGATGTTATTATTGAACTTGAAGCTTCGAAAAAAGTTCCAAATTGTTGACCTCAATTGTTTGCAACATTGGATTCTCACTAATGTTTTGTTCAAGTAGACATTTGAAAGAATGTCAATCTATGAAATTTTTAATGATATGTACTTGAGTCCCTTTTCTTTGCATTATTATACATTATATTCATATTTGATTTAAATTCTAGTGATGAAAGAAAATAGGGAATTTGTATAAGGGAGGTCTTTTGTATGGTTGTCTTGAACATTTCAACATTTGATTGTACTTAAAAACATTTTGAAAGGAATTTGGTAGTGGATTCAATTTCATTGTAAAATTGAACAAAATGTGTGCCAACATTCAATATTTATTAGCATTTAGAGTCTCATGTAGTCCATGAGGTGGCACTACTATAAAAATATGTTTTTTTTGCTATTAACATTGGGACTAAAATGACTATACAATCATGATATAGATAGAGGACTAGTATGAAGTGACTAAAGGTGTCCATTTTGACTAACATTAAAAGTAACAATGTCCATTTTGACTACAAAAATTAAATTAACATTACAATCAAATCAGACAACGTGTTTCACATGTGGCGAAGATGGCACCAACACGACATTGTCTATGTTGACTAATATGACTAACATGTTTAAAATTAATCATTGAACTATGATTGATGTGACTGTAATGTCATTTATAATATGATGTGGCAATATTAAAATAATAAATTATTATAGGTTATTATTATTTGTGTTAATCACATAAAAAGTTTGCTAGCATAGTCAAGTTCACATGCTTATCAATTGTTATTAATAAATATTTCACATGAAATAAAGAATTATAGTAAGGGACAACAATTCAAAAATTAAAAAATGAAATGAGAAAATGGAATATATAATATATTTAATCTGATTTTTTGGTATATATATATATATCACAAAATATATTATAATTACTAACTATATATCTATATGTCAATTTTGAAATATTCAAATACCATTATTTAGTTAAATTTGTAATGAATAAAGTGAACACATCATGTTTAGTTCAAAATTAAATTAATATTGAACCACACACCAATGACCATATATGTGATGATCTTTACATTACCTAACCCTAAAAGCCCATACTTTTGGATATATGGTTCAACATTATTATAGAAATTTTGAACACACAATCCATGATATTTCAAATGACACAAAGAGGCCTTCAAATCAAGGAGATGATTTACAAAATTACAATAACAAATGTACATGGTTTTCAACATTGTTTTGAACCTTCATCTCAATTTGAAACTAAAACCATTGTAATAAATTAAGGTCAGGTTAACCATCATTGTCAGAATTATTTAGCCCATCAAACTCATCCGCACTTTGTGGATCACTATCATGACTATCTTGATTTGTTCCAATAATAGCAACATCTACCAAATCTACAGGCATGAATGGAACTCCTCCAACAGTAGTGGCTATTTGAGTTACCTCATGAATTGAAATTGGAGCTTGTAAACCAATGTAATTATCATCATTCTTAATTCTAAACATATCCAAATCAATAAGGTTTAAGTCAACACCCCCTATTACTTGTTTCCCACATGGATCTTTGCGTAGAACTACCTTCCACCCTTTTTCCTTTGGATTAGCATAAAAAAAAACACTTGTTTTACATGAATTGGGAAAGCAAAAAATTGATCAAAGATGGGAATTAGGGAATTGAAATTATCAAGTGTGAAGCTATATTCGTCTCTTTTGACTTTTGCAGTATTACTTGTATAATTTGTTTTCACCCAATCGCAAAAAAACACTATAATATTGAATACCCCATAGTTCAACTCCAATATCTCTTCGATCCAACCTACATATTCTAGCTTTACAAGGATAGGCCGTTTGATAATTTGGTTCTAAAACACATTCTTGTTCAAACGTAGCAACAACAATGCTACTATTCCTTGTGATCAAATGTTCTTCACCACTTGAAACACATAAATGATTTCCAAAAGCATACATTACATGATATGTTGTAGCTTCCAATGTTGGCAGCATGGACATATGCACAACATCTTTGTCAATTGTTTCACCATGTTTGAAGGCTGAGGAAATGATAGTCCTTACCCAAATTGGAAATGGGGTGACTTGTACACGGTGGTCTGGGAATACAGGAGTTCTACCCTAAGGATGAACCCCATCTGATCACGATCGAGCTCAGTAATCATCCACCCATTATCATCCGTATATCATACACGTAGATCAACATGAGCTCACGTAATCATCCACCCACATCACGATCCGTCTTCGTTTTCATCCACCCTGATCACTTGGATATCTGTGTCCATTCGCCCTTCTCTTCTGTCCTCTCCGCGTTTGTCTCTCCTTCCTTCTTTGCTTGCTTTCAGTCTCCATTGTGTGTCTCTGCTCTCTTCCCTCTCCTCCTCTGTGTGTGTGTGTGTGTGTTTCTACGTGTGCTTGGACGCTGTGTGGATGGTTTCGGTGGTGGAATGTGTTCATCAGTGAGGGAAGTGGCATTGTTCAGTGCAGGAAGTAGCCCATCTTCTTCTGTACAGGAAAAAGCTTCCAGATGGGGTGGTCGGAGAGTGGCCAGAAGCTTGCTCCGTGTTGTGTATGCACCTCCTGTGTACCATGCGGAGCTACTCCTCGTACAGGTTGCTCGGCCTGCCTATCTTCTTCCTACAGCGCAATGGATGGACACGAATGCAGCAGGTGTCAGCAGCGGCGAAGCCGCTGGTAAGCTTTGGTATCTTTGCAAAATCCAATCTGCTTTTGGAATCTGTAGTAGGACCTGCAAGCCATGTAGTGATTTTTTGTAACGTGACTCCAATTTCTAGCTGCATTTTGTCACAGAATCTCTGTAACCTTCCTTCTTGAACCCTAGGTTTTTACGTGTCCTGGAAGTACTCTAGTGTTGCAATTGAGCTTGCTGTTTGTTCACCATTTCATTCTGCACCCAAAAGTCCATGTTTGGTTTTTTTTTCCCCTTTCTTCCTTTGTTTTTTTTCTCTTTTTTCCTCTTTTTTTTTCCTTTGTCCTTTTCTTCCTCCAAGGACAAAACTTCTGGGTGGAGAGGAGTCTCTCACTCCAATAGAATGTTGAACCAATGTGACATTGAGAACAGGTGCAGGGCAGGTATCTTTGGAGCTGACACAGAATTGGAAAAACATGGCCTGTGAGAGAGAAGAAGCCAAGGCTATGGTGGTTGATTATCTGAAAGGTCGTGGGATAAGCGCTGCCATTGCTGCATGAGCTGTTAACAAAGCTTCCTGATTGTGGCCCATCTGCTTGCACTCTTAAGATCCCGTTACAGAACTCGATATATTTCAGGTTACTAACTAATGACCTTCAAGCTACATTATTAGCTTGTCTTTTTCAATCCAGGCGAATTCCCTTGAATGTGGGAGTTTCATAGTAACCACATGGTGATGATTCTATTGTCATATTCTGACAAGAGAAAATTGGAGTGGCATGTATGAAGGTCCTGTGCTATTGTTTTAGATTGATTTTTCAGCTCTGCTCCAAACTGCTAAAATACAATATGGTACATGTTGCTGTTGAAGGTCCCTGAACCTACAATAATACCCAATAATAAACGTACATGTGGCTGTTGTGCAAAACACTCCTCATTTTATTTTTTTCATTCACATCTTGTTTTCTCGTTTTTTTAGGTTGGGTTTTTTCTCTGTTTCATTGCTTCCTGATTGTTTGCTATCATGTTGTGAGATCTGAAGTATCTCCATAACCTCATTATTTGGTAACCTCTCAATTTGTTTCAGGTTGTCTAAATTGTAAGTATGGAGAAATTCTCAGTACTTATGAAGATAATGTATTAGCCACATACTGTTAACAATCAGAACTTGACTCTACAGCCTTCATACTAGTCTGTTTTGGAAAAAGAAATTTGCCAAAATTAGCTGTGATTGGTAATGTATCAAGTATGAGTGGGAATTTGGGCAGTGTCTATAATGATGCAGAAGATATAATTTATTCTTCCAACTCTGCTTACTTGTTTTGATTTCAGTATAATGATTCATTTTTCTCTGGAGATTAACATTGAGCATGTTTGCAGGAAGAGAGTTGACAACATCTGAGATTCATAGCACACTACTCCCTTATTTAGAGAGCTTGGGAGCAAAACACAAAGAGGGTTCAGCTGATGTTTTTGTGAGCTTCCCAGATGCTCCTCCATCACAGACAGACCTTGTTGCGTTATTGCAAGTTGATGGTGATGTAACAACAGCCCTAGCAATTCCAGAAATCAGCTTCTCTGAATATCCACAACTCCAGGTTCATGCTGTTGGTAAGAAGCTCCGACCTTCACTCATGTACTTTCTTCGCCTTAGTTTCCCACCTGAGCAAGTTGAAGTTTGGTCTCCCACTTCCCCACTATAACAAGCTACAGTGTGAATGGCAAACTGAAGCCAGTGGTTGATCTACTCCTTGGAATGGGTGTGGCAGTTAGTGATCTCCCAACCATTGTCCTCAAGAGACCACAAATTTTTGGGTGTAGCCCAGAGGAAAACCTAAAGCCAACTGCTGCATTCCTTGAGGGCCTTGGAGTGGAGCGAGGAAAATGGGGGATGATTTTTGTTTCATTTCCTCATATATTGACTTACAGTCATAGCAAGCTACAACATGTTGTTGAATTTCTGTTGGAAATTGGACTATCGATGCAGGGAAGGTGATCACAAGGTTTCCACAGATTACTGGGTATAGTGTGGATGCCAAACTCAAGCCAATGATGGATTACTATGTTGGCATTGGGGTGATTGATTTTGGGATACTAATTTTTTGGTCACCACAAACCTTAGGGTTAAGCCTGGAGCTCAACATTAAGCCAACAATTACTTTTTTCTCAGAATTGGGGTTTTCTACAGAAGAGATCACAACTATTGTTAGTCAGTTCCCACAACTTCTTGGTCTGAATGTGGAGAAAAATATCCACCCTAAGTGGAACTACTTCTTGAGATTGGACAGATTGAGGTCAGAATTGGTGGATTTTCCTCAGTATTTTGGATATAGCTTAGAGAAAAGAATCAAGCCTAGGTGTGAAATCCTGCTATCGAGCGGGCTTTTGTTGTCACTGAACTGCACACTAAGCACTACAGAAACTGCATTTAGGAAGATGTTAGAGAAAGATTCTAAGCACATTGCCCTTATAAGTGAAAAGATACCAAATTTTTTAATAGAAACCCAAAAGAAGCATTCTGTGGTCATGCCTTGATGTACTCAAAGTACTGGTTCCATGCAAGAAATCTTATGTTTTTCCTTTGGTTGGTTACACAACCTGGATCCTTCCAGGGTTTTGGAATCAATAAACTCAGTAGTCTACAAGCAGGTTCCCAGGTGTGTGTAGAAGGTTGTGAAGGTGGAAGGTTACAAAACACAGGACTCAACCTTAAATCCTTGAATCCTTGAAGGTTTATGTATATATAAGATCTTATCATCAAGACGATTTGGGTGCTTTCCAAATCATCAAATATGGCTAATCCATAAAGACAGATAATACCTAAGTTCATGATTGATCTAATCACACACTATCTTATTTGTTTACACTGTTTGAAAAATGTTTGGTGGTTATTGTCATTGTTTGGTGTGAGATGTAGAACTATTGTTCTCATTTTAGATCATGTTCCACAATCAGATATTTTTCTAAAAAAAAATATTATTTCATGATCCCACTTCTGACATTGATGTTTAAGAGGTTAAGACATCATTGTAGGAGACCAATTATGAATTCCAGCCACTCACAAAATTGGGGTGTGAGAGAAACTCCAACATCACTTTGATGATCAATATAAAAAATTTAGCATGCAAAGTCTTATGCATTCTACACTCATGATGTGAAATGTCCTACACTATAGCAACAATTTGGACTACACATGGCAAGTTCAAAATGTTCCTTGTATTGTGGAACCCATAAATTGTGACAATTATGATTGGAGCAAATGTCGGTCATGGATGAGTGAGGTGCATAAGATGTGAAATTAACTATTGCAAGCAATTGATTTGGACTTATTTTCCAACTAATGTTTATTATGCTCAACTATATTGCATGGTTGTAACATCTCATTTTCAGTGTTCACATTCCCCATCTAGTTGTAATTGTTTTCCTTTTACCCTTCCATCCTTCTCCATTTCATAGCACATGCATCAACCCTTCTAACATCATTACATTTCCAATAGATTTCTCAATTCCAAGAAAATTCCATTTTAGGTGTCTCCTACCATTTCTTCCACATAGTTTGCCTTCTATAGTTTTATATTAATAAGATTTTTCAGCTCTTTACAAAGTATGGAGAAACATTTGATTAAACAAATTCAAATACATTTTCTACATAGCAATGTAGCTCAAACACAATATAATTTCACATTTTCTACATAACAACATATTACACTAGTACTTATTAACAAAGAGACACCACTTGGCCTAGCATAGCCTATGTATATAAACTACTAGATACATGTCTGACTAATTTTTTTCAACTAGTCTCATGCTAATATGTAGCCTATTGCAAATTGTTGAAGACTGTATATATGATGCATTTCTTCAAACCCTTCATTGTTCCATGAAAAATGTCAATTGGGATGGAATTGTTCTTTCAAGTAAAAACCTATACAAATTTGTCAAGAAGAGAAGAAACCGTTTTGTACTCAAAATCTGGGTACAATTCAGTTGCTTGTGCATCCTCCGGTCCCAACTCAAAATACTCATCTCCCACCGCAAAGATGGAGTATGAGACAGCAGGAAGGATGAAATCTGGGAAAGGGAGTTCTGCATCATACAAATCAAACCAAATCCCTATTTAATTTGAGCATAATCAAACCAAACCACAACCCTATTTATTTATGCATGTGATGAAATTGAAGTAAGAGGCTTTCAAGTATAACTTTCAACTTGTAAAAATTTGTTTTCTCACTACAAATGTCTTCATTGGTACATAAATGATGAACAAATGGATTAGAATTCCTTACCATCCAATTGCTTTCGCAATGTAGACTCAGGTACATAACTTTTCTCAAGTTTGTGACCAATTTTCTTTTCCCATATCTCAATGAGCTCATTGAAACTCAAAACATTGGTTGGTGGACGAATCACAAGCTGTTTGTTCAAGGTGCGAGGATCATCAACTGATTTGATGGTAATTGTGGCAATGTCATCCTCATCCACATAAATTGCTGTTTTGAACCCCCTCCCCCCCAAAAGAAATGTAGAGCATTAAAAATACAAATGATAAATTTCCAAAATAATGCAAAAAACCAAAACTCAATGTCCCCTTGAGATTATACATGCCATAGAAATTTTCTCGTATACACATTTTCTAGTACTATAAATGTTGTTTAGCAACAAAGATACTACAAGCAAAACTCATATAATCAAGAAGATCTCCAAGTAGCCTAGGAGAAGATTTGCATCTTACATGTACACTAATAATTTACCTTTTGCATTCCCATCACCCAAAATGGTAATCTTATCTCTTGGGGGTGCCTCCAGACCCTCTTGCGCTAATGTGGGGAGGTAATATGCAGCAAAAGTGTTGGAATTTATGAATGTGTAGGGGATCCCTGACTCTCTTAAAGCAGTGCGAATTTTTGCCTTGGGTTTGAAGACAGCTTGCAGAGCAGGTAGATCTGTAGTTCTTTCAACATCAACACCAAACTCAGAAGGTAGGAATCTCTGCCCCATCCCATACACAAGACAATGTGAACACATAAAAACTCTTGAAATGACATTCTGAAATCAATTAAAACCTTGGAAAGGAATGCATACATCTATTTGGAGATTTGGAGTATGGATTGTTTATTTTCTTGGAGGGTGTCCAAAAACATCAAGTTATGGATTCTTTTTGTAAACATTTTACAGCATTATCTTAGCTACAACCTCCCCAATTTGGACCCTTACACTCACACCCACCCCTTCTATTCGAAAAATATGGAATCACATGAGTAGGCACATTACCTTGATGTGTCCAACTTCCTTTATTGTATCAATAAGCTTGAGTTGGTCTGCTATTAGTGTTACTGAAATTGCAGAGATCACCACATCCACTTGCTTCAATGCTGCAAGAATGCTTTCATGGTCTCCAAGATCCCCCTGTAAGATGGTGTTTAGGGTTGGTGAAGAAGATATGTGACAAATGCAAGGAATACCAAGTGAGACCAAAATGGAGTCATGCAATGTTTGATCAATTTCACAAGGGAAACAAATCAATACAAGAACCATTGATGGACTGACTTACATGCAAGATTGTGATGCCAGCTGCTGTAAAGGAGTCAAGCAGCACCTTCCTTGCAGAATTGGGAACTGCAGTTGTGTCTGGTCGAACCAGAACAAAAGTGGGATGTCCCAATCGGGCACTTGCCTTAGCAATATACTTCCCAATGTACCCAGTTGCTCCAAGCACCAAAATCTTGCTCTTCCCCATTTTGGCTAGTTAACAGTATTGAAAAACTTGGAGGAACTGAAATACAACAGCAATTCAATCTTGTAAATGTATTATCAAAGCAATTTACATTCTTACAAAGAATTGTGCATCAGGAAGCAGATTTGATAAAACAGTTCCCACAATCAATTGATCCAAATTGCAACAACAATCATTAACAACAACAACAACAACCCAAACAATTATTCCTTTCATTATACTTCCATCAGTGCACCAATCCATCTCTTTCCAAGTATCGATCTAAGTATCTACACCCAAAGAGGAGTAGTTGCAATCTTTTCACAAAAGGACAATGCCCCAACACCTCATACTTTCAGGGAGGTCAAGTCGCAAGATTTAGAGATGAAGAACAAGAAAAGCCAATCCCCAACATCAAGTACAAATCGTTATAGAACATTCAATGGAGCAAACAATTACAAAAATTGCAAATCTTTCACAATGTTATGAAGACCCCTTTCCTTGATTGAATGAATGCTTTGAGGAAGCCAAGCATGCATGATGCATGAAGAAGACACATAATAACAAAGAAACACACAAAAATGGTGACTTGAGAAAAGAAAGAAAAAAAGGGAGGGTACAAGTAAGTAAGTAAGAACAACAACAAGAATGTGAAGAAAAAATAGAGTAATGGGTAATGAAGGACCTGGAGCTCTTGCAAAGGAATTGAAGGGGCAACAAAGACTCAAGTGTGCTTGGGAGTAGTAGTCTGTTCCTTAAACCTCACCTCATTTTTATAGGCAAGGGAAGTAGTATGGGCCAGGGCCAGGGTGAACCAACACCCACTAGTACATGATGAAGGATGGATGATAAGTGGTCAGGAAACAGTTTTCTTTTCGATTCCAGTTCCCAACTTAACCATGGTGGTTAGTTAGCGCAGTTATTTCATCTACTACCTACTAACAACCAGCTTGTGAGTTATTAGTCGGTAGGTAGTAAAAACAGCCCTTACCTATGTATAAAATTTCTACCTACTTAGTGATCACATATTTGCATATATATGTATATATAGGACCTAGTTCTTAGACAATAGGTTACCCAGATGAAAGCAGATATTAACTTAGTTGAGTTTCATCCACAACTGAGTTATAACATTCATTCAGTGGATGGTGTGCTAGTGGGTGCTGGTTCACTCTGGGCTCCGGGGCAACTAGGTACCATGTATTTGAAAAAAAGTTAAGTACAAATTATAGTATAAAACTCTGTTTTGTAGTTCTCTCTTTGCACTTGGTCCACATTTTAACAAAAGTGGCCGAGGGAGAGGGGTGGAGGCAATTGTCCAAGAAACTTCCAAGATGGCTAACTTTGCAACTATTTAGAGGATAAAGACATAATGGTTGATGGAAAGGTCCACATTTTAACAAAAGTGGCGGAGGGAGAGGGGGGGAGGCAATTGTCCAAGAAACTTCCAAGATGGCTAACTTTGCAACTATGTAGAGGATAAAGACATGTTGGTTGATGGAAAGCACTGCCTGGAATTTTTCCTTTGTAATTTCAGCTCCCTTACCTGGGTGAAGAAACGTATTTTCAGCAATCTTGTGTGGTGGAAGGTACCAACCAGGCTGAACTGGGATCTCCTAACCAGCGGAAGGTACCAGCCAGCCTATCACTATTTCTAAAAAGTGAAAAAATTCCAGCTCTTCTTTATGGAGGAAAAGGACCTGAGTACAGGCCCCTCCATGATTTTCAACCTGTTCCCTCGGCCTGCCGGCCTTGGGCACAGATCTCAAATCACAGAAGGGCCTGTACTCAGGCCCACCTCCTACAGATGATATTCACCTAGGTTGGCCAATTTGAAACTTCTTGGAGGATAAAGACATCATTGATGAATTGTACATGATGCTCCTTATAGAGTGGTGAGGCCCAAGTGCCTTGGCCTAGAATCTCCAAGATGGTTGTAAAGTCTAACCATCAACATTCAGGGTTGTACTTATAAAATAACCCGTAGCCATCCTTTAGGGGAACTCAAAGGCATTAAAGGGTGGTGCTCATACTAGCTTAGACACAAGTACTAATCTTCTTCAGTATTAATGCACCACCACTAGGTGGTTGAGACTCTGCAACGAAGCCAAAAATCCCACAACAACTCTAAACACTTCCCAAATGAATGATTTATGCCACGCTCCCTCTCCAACATAGAGCAATGAAAAAAGGAAACATGGGATTGACGTGAATTGTGTACCCTTGTGGTTAGTAACCTATGTTGTAATTGTCAGCTAAACCCACCTCCCATATGACAGTGTCGAATGCACTTACCTGCAACTCATGTGTCAGTAATACCTTAGGCAAGCGTGTTGTTATGAGAGACCTTGCTACTTCCAAGCTTGTGGTTTGGCTCCAATTGCAGCATAGAAAATAACCATTGATGTCAATATGTTTCCTTGAAGCACACCAACCCAATAGGCATGTTACAAACTGGATTTGTACTAACCAAACTAATCCAAGGTCTTGCTCATGCTTGGGAAATAAAAATTCAGGTGACTAATTGTAACCATCACCAACCAAGGCCTTCATCCAATCAATGTGAGCTTCACAAAATTTGACAAGCTAATAACCAACTACCATAATTGGCAAATTCCTTTTGGCATATGTACACAATGCAATAACACCTTTGCCCCATCAACTCAATCATTCTTTGCTTCCAACACAATGTCCCAATCTCAAATACTTCTATGTGCTAATTTCAAAACAAAATGAATTGTGTTTGAAACAAATCTTCTACACTAGGTTGAATACCGATCTTAGTTACTTATCAATCATAGTGTGATGACTTGCTTACGCAAATAAAAGTTTGCATTGTTGTCCTAAACTACTCAAAATAGAGTATGCATGAGATAAAATGTCCATAAATCAGACATAAAAAATAATGTCCTTCAAAACAAAAGTGTACCAAATGCAAAACTTCCAAAAATGGGTTTTATAACCCTTCTACATAGATATTTTGGACAGAGGTAGAACTCCCAACAACAATTGATCCCACTATGTGTAAGTCTAAGGTTTTTTGAACAAGGTTTCTCTAGCAAGTTTGGCATGTATTAGCCATATGCACATGCCAAGCACCAGGATTCAACTCTAATCACTCCAATCATCACTACACCAAAACACGGTTTTCATGATTATGACAACTTGTGACCATTGTCCAAGTATAGTCATATAGTCATATTTGGACTTCAGTCATTGTCATTATTTTGATTACAACTATTATTAAGACTACATGACTATAAATATGACTCGGTAATTATATGACTATAAATTATGACTATGTAATTAATAATCATGTTGAATATAGTTGACATTATTTGATCATTATAAAAAAATTTAAATAAATATGAAAATGTGACTAAGTTTAGTACAAATTGATCTACATTTAGCCTAGATTTGGCTTTCATTTAACCTACTTTAATCTCTAGATTTTATATGATTAAATTTTAAACCTCTAGGTTTAACATCCTCAATTTAACTTCTAAGATTAACTTCCATTAGATTTAATTTATAAGTTTAGTATATGAATATTTGTTTAAATTCATTTAACAAATAACTTAATCTTGCCCTAATTTTGTAAGGTAATCCAATCTAACCAAATTTAACCAAGTTTTGACTACTTTACTATAAGTATTCAAAAATTTACCAAGTTTTGCTGTCTTCTCTATTGTGCCCAAGTGGACACATTACTACATGAGGTATGGTTTCCTTTCAGGCCCTTCTTTCTTCTTCTTCTTTGAATACCCTAAGTCCATGGTTGATCTCTTATCTGCTTCTAACTAAATCTTGTTGCATGTAAGGTTCTTCTTGGCTCAAATTGCTCAATGGACTTTTTCTCAAAGAGATGTAGGCAGTATCCTGTACTCACAATCCTCCGTATGAGAAATTCATCAAGAGAATAAGAGCGGAAAGCCTAGGATTTTGTTTACATACAACAATATTTAGCAGAAGTGTTGCTGAATATTATTGGATGTACAAAACCCTAAGCTTGCATTGATATTATGAAAAATGCAGGCCAGGATGACAGCGGTGGCATTGCAACATCAGCAGGAGGGGTTGACTGACATAGAGTATATGAGGGAGGAGCCTGTCCAGCATATGAGCTGGTAACCCCCTCCAGCATCGGAAGCTCAAGTGCAGCACACATGATGGAGGGAGGTGTGGATGAAGTGATAAGCCTGGAAGGACCTCATGACCAGCTGCTTGGTGACACTGAAGAAAATTGGTGTCAAGCTGTAGCAGGAGGAACAGGCATTAGTGTTATTGGTGTTCTCTTCTCAAAACAGCTTGACTCTTCCAAACTCCAGCTTGCTATAGATGTTGTGCAGGTAGAAACACATCTCCTTTTGCAGTTCTCAGATGCAAAAGTTCTCTGAGATTTTCTCTGTCATTGAGGGTCAGATGGATCTCTGAGACTGGATGGGAATGCAATGTATCTTGCAGTCCAACCACCCACGCCTGCGGTCAGAGCTCATATGGATCCTGGGAAAACCTGCCTTCTGAGTATCCAGTAAGCCACGTGTGAAGGTTCAGGTTCTGGATGCAACCAGATCTGAAGATACTTCACCCCTCGTTGCTATTTTGAGCATGTTCAAAACAACAGAGGATGGCAATGCAGAACAGCCAGAGGCAAGGAGGATGACAGGGCCTGGTTGACTCTTGTTGAGACTGAATTGAATACAAATCTCTGGCCTGAGAAGCAGCACTCTATGGAGTCCATGCAAATGTTTGTCATTTGGCTCCACTATCTGCCAGGCAATCGCTCCCTTGTGACTTTAAGAGTACATATTGCTGCTTGTGACCGTGTGTCAGCTGCCACTGTTCTAACAGACATTTTGGAAGCTCTCCTGAACATTAGCAAATGGCTTTCCCTTGACTCAGAAACAGCTCACAATTTGGAAGCTGACACCCATGGAGGCCTGAAAAATGAAATGCCTTCAGGTAGACCCTTGCTTCCCTCCTATTTCCCCTTTCACCCACTTGTTTTTCTCAGATTAAGGGACTATGAAAGAAAGAAGTAGGTAACAGGGAAAGAGTGAGGGAAAAGGTAGACTTCTCAAGTCCGTATTGTAGATGCACTGATTTCTCATGATGTAAGCAGTGATTTTGTTCCAGGCAAGGGGAAGGAAGACAAGAATAGTTCTGTTAAATTGATATCAGTGGAAGCTGCAAAACCCCCAGGAAAGGGAAACAAGCCATTCTGGGCACATGGGATTGATTTACTGGGATATTCCCTTGGGTCAAGACGGCATGGACTTCTGCCCTTTGAGGAACCTTGCACGCCACGACAGACTAGACTCATTCACTCATCTCTCAGCTTTGAGCATACCCAAGCACTCTTGCAGGTGAAGGCCTCCTCAAGCCACACAGATGACATATATGAACACATACACTAACAAGTTAAAAATTCCTGATGATGTCCTTTGCACTGTACTGATTGAAAATTTGGACATGCAGGCCTGCAGCAAAGTTAAGGCAAGCCTATATGGAGCAATATGTGCTGCAGGGCTGAAGGCATCTGCTGCTTCAAAGCAGCTGAGGAATAACTCTGAGCATTTTGCCATTGTCACTCTTGTGGATTGCCGTCAGTACTTGGAACCAGTTGTTTCAGATTCCACTGTTGGTCTGTATCTGTACATTTACAATTCCACCATCAGTTTGTGAGTGTGCAACCTATTTGATAATATTGTGGTGCTGTTGACTTTGATACATTGAATCTTTGTTGGTTACATTTGGCTTCAACAGCAAGCGCACTAAGCATCCCTTGTAACTACATTTCTGGCAGGTTTTTACCACTTGGCTCTCATGAACACATACCGTTTGAATGAGACTGCTAAATTCTGGGAGCTTGCAAGATGCTGCTCAGACTCTCTTGACAATGCAGTAAGGAATCGGAAGCATTTCACAGATATTGGTGACTTGAATTACCTTATGTACCAATCTATGATGCACCCAAATCTGACACCTTCAAATTCTCTGCGCACATCTCTCTTAGTAGTGTTCAGAGACACCATGTTGGACAACCTTACAGACTTGACTGATGCTTTGGGAGTTGATGATTATGTGGGGTGCTCATCCATTCATGGCATCGGTCCTTCACTTGCTGTCTTCCATTCCATTCGCAATGGCCAGCTTCATTGTGCCAATGTATATCCTTCCCCTTTGCACTCACATTCACAGATGCAGACTTTTGTGAACACCATGATGGACAATCTTGTCAAATTTAATCCATAGAACTAGGAATTGCATTCATTCCAGCAGTTCCTTCCTCTTTTCTGAATATCAATTGGTCTTGCTTATCTGTTGTGCTGCCATATCCTCTCATTTCTTGCTGAAGGACTTCGTACTAATGCTCCTGGTGTTCCATATTCCTCAAATGGAGCTTTAGTACTACAATGAGTCACATCTCAGTATTAAGGGTTTAGCATCATTGAGTCATTTTTTGAGAAAATGTACTTGAATGGGAAATCTGAGTACATTCAAGGAGGCAATGTACAGCTCATTGTTAGTGCAGGAGGAAGACATCAACAATGGAAAGATATATTTTGAGCAAGCAGTCTGTTGTCATACTTGGGTAATCCAAACTGAAGGAATGGAAGAAGAATCTGTCTCAAAATCTTTTGTTGTGAATTGGCAGTTTGTGCAATTAGAGATGCAGTGATTTATTGAAACCAACCATTGACTTTTCATAGCCACCCTTGATTTTGCTGAGAATTTACTAGGTCTATGGTTTATGAACAAGTTGGAACTATAGTGTTCGCTCTCTCTCATGATTCAGGTTCTTTACTTTGTTGTGAATCTCTCTTCCTATCTCAAAGATCTTTGCACTTTGTTGCAAATCTCTCTACCAACTTGGCCTGCCACTAAACTTCAAATAAAACTGGAGTTGCAGGTAGGGATTCTTGATGCCCCTAAGTTGATTGGTTTTGAAGTCCATGTACTAGGGATGTGCTATATCACATGTTTGTTGGTACTAGTGCAATGCAGTGAATTTTGTGGAGGAAAGCAGCAACAGCTATTATCAATGCAAGCTTCCAACAGCAGCATGTTCAGGTGGGAAAGATAGAAAGACGTGTGCACAATCTCTTCATAGAGAGCTTGATACCTGGAAAGCAAGGAACTTGCATAATATCAACCCTGAATACTGGACAGAACTTCCTCCTCCCTTTGGTTTTATGTACAGTTACATGTATTTTTTTTCACACCTTTTGTGGTCATACAGACTGCAGGATGCAAATCTGTTTGGTTTGCAAGTGGAGAAATGGAAAGCCCTACAATTCCAAGCTAGAGCTCTCCAAGTATGTTTGTCTTATGCATTATACTCGAGCATGCTTCACATTCTTTGAACATGTTTGCAAAATCACTCCATAAATATGGCTGCTAAAAATCATTACAACCTTCCAACATCAGTTCTCCATGATGCACTTAGGATCTTTCTCCCTCCATCATGCAAGTAGGTTTTTCTTCTCTGTTGTGCAAGCAGGTTTTTTCAGTTGTCAAGTGTTCATGAAACCAAGCAGATGGGAGCAAGATCCCATGAATTCCATATCACCTGGTCCTGGCTTGAGCTCTCACCTCCTTGATCCTCTGCAGAAGAGGAAAGTAGCAAGCACTCCTGTTGGAAGACATTGGGATCACAGAGAGACAATGGTGTTGAGCATTGAACCTTCATCTTTAAGAAATGCTGATTGAGTAATACGGTGTCATCTGAGAGAGCAGGCTCCTCTAGACTGCTTGTTGTGTCTGGCACCTTCTCAAGTGGCTCCAGATCTGTGGCAGAGAAATCAAAGGATGTGGTGTAATAATGTAAGTCCTCAGAGCCATCTTCAACAGCAATATATCCAGCTGATGTTCCATCATCATTAGCATCCTGAAGGGGGGGCTGTGTTTCAAGATACTGTCGCTCTCTTCGAATAGGTTCCAGCCATTTCCGATCACCAATCTCAGGGAAGTTCATCAAGCTCTGTGATGTAGGTGGGGAGCTGCTGTAGCTGCAGCATCTGGAGTCATCATCTGACATCATACCAACTTCATGATATTGTTGCTCTGTTACAGCAAATCCTTTCAACCATTCCTTGTGATCCATCTCAGGAAAGAGTGTTAAGCTTTCTTCTGTAGAGCTATAGCTGCAATTGGAATCAGGTATCATATCAGAGCTGCTGCTTCTATTGCTGCTGCTGCTAGCGCTGTTGTATTCCCTCTGTCTATCAACAACCCCAACATCTTCATGGAGCCCTTGGTTGGACACCACCATGCACACCGAGGTTTCTGCTGCTGGGGTAGGTGGTGTTGCGAAATCAAACTCTCCAGAAGAAGGGATGGAATAATGCTCTGCCGCTTCTGATGTAACAGGAATCTCAAATTCGTTTGCAGTAGGCAGGACATCCAACGCTGGTGTACGGCAACAAGCAAAAGAGTCCTCTATTTCTGAAGGATGATCATCTGTTTTCGAAACATCTTGTGGTGTAGAGGAAATTGCAGCAACGTCTGCAGCATCATCATCATCGGCTGCTACTTCTGCGCTGCTCTCGAGCTTTGAGCTGCGATGATGATGATGATGGAGGAGACGTGCAGATTTGGAAGAAGGCGACAGAGAGAAGGTGTTACCGCCAGATCCTGATGCTGCTGCTGCTGATGCCGCCGGCATGAAATTGGTGCGTGTGTTGCTACCTCTGAGCATCCAAGCAGCTTCATCATAAGCACGAGCCGCGTCTTCAGCACAATCGAAGGTGCCAAGCCACAGTCTTATCTTTTGAGTCGTGTCTTTGATCTCGGCCACCCAGCGTCCTGACGGCCGTTGCCGCACGCCTAAGAATCGTTTGTTGTTCCGGCTGCTGCTGCTGCGTCCTCCACGAGTCGCCGCCAAAGGCAAGGACTTCAACGCTCCTCCTCTCGCTGGACCTCGTTGTTGTTGTTGTTGTTGTTTTGCTTCAACCAAGTCATCTAACACCGCATCGTGCTTATTATTATGAAGCTCCCAGACACTGCCTCCAGAGCTTGTCACTAGCTGCTGCTGCTGCTGCTGCTGCTCCATTTCCCCAACAAAGCGCTTCTTCTCAAGAGTACAGCAACAACAGAAGATCGCAGCAGACAAAAAACTTCCTACCTATTTATCTGTCTATCTATCAACCACCTCCTCTTCTTTTAAGCTGCTGCAGCAAGACTGTGTCGTTCGTCTGTCCGTCCGTCCGTCCGTCCGCTGTCTATGGATCTCTGTTTCTTCTTCTCCCAATCTCAACCTTCTTCATCTTTCCTTTCATTCCAAGCATATCTCTCCAATTCTCAGTATGTATTGGACTTCCTTCCTCTCAATTGCGAATTGTGTTGGAACAGGTATGCTCCTGCTGCCATCTGAAGTGCAGAAACAGGGGCAAAACAAAAAAAAAATCTTCGGCGAAGAAAGAAAGGAAGTAATGAAGGAAGGAAGGAAGCGATCCAGCAAAGAAAGAAAGAAAGAAAGAAAGAACGAGACAGAGAGGGAGGGAGGGGGCGGGGGGCAAGCAACACACCCCAAAAAAAAAAGGAAAAGAAAAAGGAAAGAGAATCCAAAACCACCCTCCTATTGTGTCTGTCGTGTACTGGTCCCAAGTCACCTTCTTTCCCTTCCCTGGGGCCCCCGTGAGATGGCGTGGACCGCGTCGTCGTCTTGTTTGTCTCTCGGTGGGTGGGTATGCTTCCAAGAGCGATCTCTCTCTCTTTCTGTCTGTGTCTGTCTCTGTCTGACATGGTCGCGATTGCACAAAACTCTTCAGCTCCTTTTCCCCTTTCCTTCACTCCAGCTACCTACTCAGCAAGTGTGTAAAAAATTCATGACATTGCAGAATCATCAAACGATTCTTGTCCAAATCTTTCTTTTCTCTTTTGGATTTGGTTCTTTTTTTTCTCTTTGTTTTTTCTTCTTCTTTTTTTTTTTTTTCTTTGGTGGGATTTTTGGTTTGCTTTGTTTTGTTTCTTCATCTCAACAATTCTCATGAGACTTATTCCTTCTTCTTTCCTTCAACTGCACGCAGCGTGCAAGTCTTTGAATTGTACACTAGAAATTTTGAACATGAGAAAAGCAAGCAGCAGCTTATCAACGATTTTCAGATTATAATTTAGCAACAACAACAACAAAAATTATTATTATTATTATTATATCTGCTTCATTTATCCCAGCCAAGCTGAGAGAGAGTAGCAAAACTCAAAACCCAATTCTGGATACAACAATATCTCAGACCATCCATCCCCAGTTGTGCTGAGTATGTGACCCCTGTCAAAATATTTCTCACATCAAAGTTTAGTTCTTCACTTTTTTTTGCTGCAACCCCACCACCCATAAAACTGAAATTGGGACTGCAAATAGGTTTTGGGGGGAAGGGTTGGGGGGGGGAGTGGAGTCGGGACTACTAATAACAAACCACCTGGACCAATCATTATGATTAGCCAATCAGAAACAGTGAGCATCAGTCAGATGAAAGGTGTTCAAGTATGTTGTGCTGCTGAACCGAAACTATTTTCGTGAGCCAAACGGGGATATAATTCTGACTTTTCTTCATCCAATTTTTCTCCGCAGTGTCACATTCTCAGCACCGCTGGGGCTTAGTGATACGTTAAAATCCTCACAAAATATCAAATTATTTTTAGGGCTATGAGGAAATTTTAATTATCCAGACCCTCTGTGGAAATAATAATAATAATAAAAATGAAATTATATATATATATATATATATATATATATATATTGCAAATAATAAAATTATATCACTATCGGTCAGGGGAAGTTTTCAACGGAGCAATTTTTTCCCATGGATTTTTATTTTTAAAAATTTTTTTAATGCAGGAAAAGCAAAGCTGCAGGAAAGTCATGCAAGAAAATTTAATTAATTGCATTTTTTCAGAATTTTTTTTAGAAAGTGGGTATTTTCTGTGGGGTTTAACTAACGTGTCACTACAGCAATAGCAACAACAATAATAAATAATATAATCTGCTTTTCTCCAGGCCTAATAATACCTGTTTTTTTTTTTTTTTTTTTTTTTTTTCCCTCCCCTCCTGCCACAATGACTCAAAAACCCAATTCTCTTGATGATATTTAACAGAAAATTAAATCTGATTTAATTTTCCAGGCCAGATGAGCAAAAATTCAAAACTCAAATTCCAGATACAAGAATAAATTGTCAGCAAGAGTATCTGCTGTTTTGCAGGCCAGCTAGAAAACTCCAAAAACCCAGTTCTAAGGACAATAATATATATATATCGTAATACAAAGGGCAGCTTCAACACTTTGTTTGTCAATTAATTAATTAAATTTGAAATTTTCATTCCATGTTAAGGAAAAAGAAAAAATTCTGAATATTTTTTATAGGTTCTTTACTTTCCTTCACAAAGTTTTTGTTTCTTTGAAAATTTCAACATTCCCACAAAAAATATTTTTTTAATTAGTGTTGAAGCTGCCAAGGTAGTATAGTAGAGTATCAACAAATGGGATCTGCTTCACTCCAGGCCCAGCAGAGCAAAAACTCAATTCACAACCCAATTCTAGATACAAGAAGGGGAGGATGAGTGAGGTAGAGTGAGCCTCAAAGTGAGGCCTAAAGTGAGGATTATTTTATGGATAACTTTAAGATATATATATGTATCAACAACCACTACTTTTTCTCCACGCAAATGGAACCAACTCAAAAACCCAATTGTAGATACAATTGTAGCAATGGTATCAATGTTTCTCTAAGCAAGTTGAACAAAACCCAAGACCCAAATCTGCTTTACCAACAGAATGTGTGTGTGTGTGTGTTTTTAACACAAGTTGGATAAACCCAATAACCGAATCAGGTTCGTTGCTGCAACTCTCTTAAAAGTTTTCTCAACTAGGTGGGTAGCTCATAAGAGTAAATTTGTTTCTCTAACTTAGGAGGATCAAAATATTATTTTGCAATAGACCCAAAAAAAAAAATGGGTCTTGTTTTTGTTTTTGCACAACTGGAAAGGAGGGTCAAAAACCAATGTTTCCTTACCACAATATCTCCCTGCCTGCTACTACTGTCTGCACAACCTGAGCAAACCTGAAAGCTGCTTTGCTTGGTCACACAGTCTGGGTGCTTCAGTTTTTGCTAAATTTGTCATATATAATTTTCCCCCCTTAGAAAATATTGCAGACAATAATATTGTTGATGGATTTGTTGGGTAGTTATGTCCCTCAGTTTGATTGTCTTTCTACTTTTGCCAATGAAAGCAGGGAATGAAGATTTTCCAGGGTTGTCCACTATAGGAGCCAATTTCAACAACTTCCTCGATTTCAAAGCAAAAGCCATCTCTTTCAAACCACATCAAACTCACAGCTTCTGCTTCCTCTGTATACGAGAAGGGTCTGAGAGTAGATCCTTCCAGATTTGAGGCTCCCCTCACAAGGCCAGTAGGTCAGAGAGATTGAAAAATCTGGAAGGGTCTATTCTCAGACCCTTCAAATGCGTAAACAAATAGCCCAATTTCCAAATTTTCCTTAAAGAAGAGCTTCCGAAATCTGCAAGGCCCAGTTGACAGCCTGGCAGGGACCTCCCAGATCATGGAAGTTCCTGGGGGAAGATTTGATGTCTTAAGAAGTACACTGGGGAAAATCGGTGGAGGTGGTGTGTAGTTTTGCCATGGACAACACAATTTCTACCCAAGTTCAGTAAACACTAAAAAAAAAACCCCAGAGTGGGTGTTACTTGCGTGACTGTTAAGCCAAAAATGATTCCAGTTCAACATAGTCTACAAATGAGCAATTTCAGCAATCTCCAGAAGCCTGTCAGAAAGTTAATTCCACACAAGCAAGAGTGGCAACCTCAAAACCCAATTTCCAGTTTAGAGCTCACAAGGCTGGGCCGTCCATACAAATTGAAAAACCCTTTAGAATGGGGACGAATCCTGGAAGGAGGCTCAAATCCATTTGTTTTGCTACACTACAACAAAGCCAACCATCATCCTGCCTTTCTTTTGTGAATCCTGATCCTGTAATTGTGGATGGATACACTCCCAGTTCTGCTCTTGCTCAACTTCTGTTGGGAAATATTTCCTAGGATAGTCAAAAATTCCAGGCAAGCCTCAACAAGTTAGTCAAAACAACCATGCTACAGGGGTCTTTACACTCACTTATAGTGCATTACATAATAGCTCTGCTCCACAGGTTTTAGATGTGGTTCCATTTTGGTTCTTCAAAAACTAGGATCCCAGTTCTGGTTCAGTTCTTCAAAAACCAAAGATCTCAGTTCTAATTCAGTTCTTCAAACACTGGGATCCCAGTTTCAGTTTGATTCCAGATCTTTGAAAAAACCTAGAATGCAGTTGCAGTTCCAAACCTGTTTTCAAAAATTAGACCTGATTCCAATTCAGTTTTGACTAATCAGAACCAAAAACCTGTGGTACTAACCCTCCAAACCGGGTACCTCGGGTAGTATCAGAAACAGGAACAAAACCCCTGTGGATATATCAGGGCAGTTCTTTACAATTCAAACTTCAAAGCCACCGTTCTTTGAAAAAGTAAAAAGAACTGAGACAGGTATGACCACAGTTCTCAAGCATAGAAAATCTTGGATAACCGTCTTCATAATCACCAGATCTCTACCAGTTCTTTCATGAAAACCACTGGTTCTTTGAGCTTTTAGAAAGAACCAGGACCAACCTTCCTTCTTTGATTCTGATTTTGCTTTCCAAAACAAAAAACGGCAGTGGCACTTGTTTATGAATTCAAATATTGGCAGAACACTGGTTCAAACACAATCCCAAGAGATGATACTTGAATCAAATGAAACCATTAACTAAAAAAACAGCATGGACAGTTTTAATTATAGTTCTCCAGTTGTCACACAAATCGGGTTCCTACTTCAAGAAAAATTTGCCCTATATCTTTACACCTTTATATTACCAAATGCAAAAAAGGTTCTACAAGACTGGCAAAGGAAACAACCAGTTGCCAGAAATCAATTCCTGACATTGCACTTTTTCTGAACTGAAGAAGCTCATGCAAGCAAGAAACAAATAAAAAAACTAAACTAAAAATAAATAGATTGTGGTGCTTAAATATTGCAATGCTCAAAACCTTGTTTGTATGTGTGTGTGTCTGGAGGAAAAGATTGTTTTCACAGAAAATGACCAAGTGGGTGTCTGTTTATCTTCACAATAAGCATCTATCATCATTCATCATCATCCTGCACACGTCAGTTGAATTGAAATGTAATAGAAAGGAAGGAAACATGATGAGCTAGTGTCAATTTTATGCCAGGCAAAACATGCACACACAGAGAGAGAGAGAGAGAGAGAGAGAGAGAGAGAGCATGGAACCAAAATTATTAGGACTGGGGGGGTCATTGGCACACTGGTCAAGAATTCTGCAGCACATGGGCAAATGGTCTTTTAGGTGTTGTGGAAAGTGCATTGGCCATGGAATGTAACCATATCAAATTTGCAGAGACTTCAAGACTGTAGCAGTATCAAACTGCATATCAAAGGTAGGGTAAAACCTGTGTTGTTTCTTCTCCTTTGTCAGGTTGGGGCCCTTGATACATGTCATTGTTGTCTAGTGGTGAATAGTGGAGTATTTTTCCATTTTATCTGGTTGGATTTTTCTTCAGGTACCTGGTGAACCAACGTCCCTACACTTGCCCCTCATTTAATCCAATGGGCATGAGTTGAACATTCAAAAAAATTCAAGTTCAAAGTGTTTGAAATATACAAAAACTTTGGTACTGCCAATTTGACTAATACAGAAAGAGTCAAATTAGGACAAATGCTTCATGTACCAGAGGCCTTCATTTTGATGCTTGTTTTGGAAACTTGGTGTCAATACCAGCTTGTTCTAATTGCAGACTGGTCACAAAGGATTGGATGTACTACCCACTTCCAAAACACAAAAAGATTAGATCAATCAATCTCAGTTTTAGTCCTTATTGGAAACATGACAGTGTCCATACCTGAAAAAGGAGATGAAAGTTGTGCCCATAAGGAAAAAAGCAGGCAGTATATCAGAGTAAAGAATGTAGTGTCATGCAAAAACCTGAGTCACAATTCTTACTGATGGGTTCAGTACTGAGTCAAGGTAAAGAGTCACACAATCCTTGCACTCATCATTTGCTCAAACCAAGTGATTACAATTTTCAGAACATTGTGGAAAAAGTCCCAAATGTAAATCAGGTAAACATATATGCAGGTCAAGTGTTTCAAACTAGTTTTTGTACTTGTTCTATGCAGGGGTTCCTTATATAGCATCCACCTTCAGAAGAAGAGAGCTGACACATTTAGTGTCAGCAGAATCCAGCGCCAACAAAGACACATTCCATGAGAATAAGTTTGCAGTAATAATCATCACTCACAGAGTATATCACACATTACCTGCATCATTCCATTGCCTACATGCCATTACTCCTTAATGACTTTGTCAGCTTCCAATCTGGATAAGTATGGCATTCTGCTCTACATTTCTGGCAAAAAATATTATACAAAAGGGTTGTATTGTATCCTGAATTTTTTGGTCACCCATCTTTCAGAAGCAACTAGAAGAAGACCCAGTCATGATGTTGGCTAGCACTCAAAAAGACAAAGCTCATAGAAAAAGTCAATAGTTGCCCTCGTTCAAACTGCTGCAAGCTTGTGAGAGTAATATGAGGGTAATAAGCTTCATTTTCTGTTAAGTTGCCACTGTACAAGCAAAGCATCTAGTAAAGCCTAAGGCGCAGAGAGGCTTATATAAAGGGGTACTGGTCAGGGCATCATTCACCCTTGGACATGTGCATTTAGAACCCAACATAACCATATATTTCATACCATAATGAATTCCATGCTGTGAAAAGGATCATACAATCACACCATAAAACACCATCTCTGAACAAAAAAGCTGCTTATCAAGATATTAAGAATCAGCCAAAAAAAACCATGCTTCATCAAATGTGCAAGGACTCTCTCCACTATTTTTGAAACTATCAAGACAACTCTATCACCACAACAGAAAGAAATTCCTTCAGCACAAGAAAATGCAGTGATACTCAACTTCTTCTACTCAAGCAGCATTAGTTGACTCAGATGAAAATGCTCAGTAACATAGTGCCAATGTTTCATGTGAATGACTTCAGTAATTGCAGTATGTCAGCTTATGAGAACTTGGAATTGGTGTTCAAGCGTGAACTGTCAATGTAACTGATTAGTCACAAGAGCCCTTTTCCTTACCCCTGTGAATTGAAACATGAAGTTATACAATTCACAGAGAAAAAGAAGGTAATCAAATGAAAATAAGATGATAAATCTTAACACATACTCTCTCAAATATTACGAGCTTTCACAGTTCAGATCCAGGACCCCCAAAAGAGGGAAAGAAAACCCATGTATTGTGTACAAAGACACCATGAAAATACACCATTTACACAACCCAACTCACAATTAGGTGGATACATATACAAAGTGGTGGAGCATTATAAAGGGGGGTCCAAGAAACCTCTTCGTTGCAATGCCCTGCATGTAAGACAATACCATTTCCCTTTGAATCGTGTCTCCGAGCTTAAACCAACGCACTGGTAATGAAACCACTCCCCTCCTTTACACTGGACCACAACAGCACAGAAGACCCATTTGTTAGTGGATACAAAAAGACTCTCTCTATCAATGGGTCTTGTCCAAAAACTACACCAAAAGAACACCTTCCAAGATTGACTAGTTTGATAGCATCCAGTCTAACCAAATGACCAACCCAACCAGTCATTGGCATTTTTGCCCTGCAGCAGGTGATCAAGAGTGATTGGAACTCTGCCACTGAGCTGAAAAATTACATAACTTTCAGACCAACAACAAACAGTGAGAGACACACAGAGAGTGGTGAGTATTATGCAGAGGGCGCCCACATCATACACAATTGCTTGAATGTTTTCAAAGCACTTACATTCTCATTGTCACAGGCAATCATGTCCCCAAATGAGACCTGTACCACGATCCCAACCTGAGACAATTCAGTTCCCCCAACCCACATTTGATGCTCCAATTACAAATAGTTAGCCACAGCAGGTTTTGGTCAGGATAAGTTTTAAAACTTAAAACTGGGGGTTATTCTGAGACTTGGGAGGAATGATGCATATATCATAGGCCCAAATAGGTCTTTGGAAACTAACTAAAGGACAAACTAAACTGCTCAGCTTACAATGAACCTGCAGTAAAGCTTTTATGGCATTGTAAGTGTGCAACAAAGATCTAAAACCTTTCAGTTCAGTGTATAGGGGCATGCTTCTCTGTTATTGATTTAACAGGATGTATACCACAACCTATTATGGCCCCAAACTGGCAACAGTCTTCAAAAGCTAACAGTCTAAATAATTTTTATTCACTTTCCACCTATGCAAATGTACAGATGCAAACCAAAAGGACTTGGCTCTAAAAATAGATTGCACAAGTGAAGGTAATGTGCATGTCCTTGAAATTGATCAATAAAGGCCTGGTGATTGAGCAGGGGTAACCTGGCCACAAATGCAGTAGGTGGGTTCATCAGGGTCTATAGGCTGGTCGATATCAGGCGGTGGTGGGAGGCTCTTTTTTTTGTGACTGCCAGGCGGTGGCATCAACTCACTGTCACGATCTCGCTCTCTCTCTCGATCCCTCTCCCTTTCAAGGCTTCGGTCCCTATCCAACCTAGCATCCGCACGTTTTGCCAATGGAGTGAAAAAATGGGCTTTTCTCTTCTCTTCCCTTGCTCCTGATGGCAAGATTGCTGGTGCATCCTGGGGTATTTTCCCTTCTGCCACACCACTCCAACACTTCTTGTGCTCAGTTGCATGCTCATAACAGATCAACAATAGACATGCAAATTGAAACATGAGAAAGGTACCCTGAAATTCATATTGAAGTTTTTGTACCCACATCAAAGTTCACCTCCAACAAGGTTTTTCCATCATGGAAGAGCACCCCAACAACTGAAAAGAACAGATTTCAAGCATATAGCAGCTCTACCTTGCTTTAAATCCTCAGCAAAGCTAGCCAAATCCTCATCCAGCCGCTTTACATGACTATCAACCTGTTTAAACAGAGACAATGTGATTAGAGACAAGATGACCAGAAAGACAAATACGTTCTTGCAGTGTATACGGAGGGTAGCTACTGGATTAGATCAGTATGACAAGGAGAAACAGAGTCATGAAAGAGAGACCAAACAGAAAAGAATAAAGAGATCCTTGAAAAAAGGGATTTTGTAATGAGGTGCCACCAGATCAAAAGCCTGCTGGGCAAGCAGCACTTTTTCAGTGCAAAGGCGTAAGGCATTGGTTTGATTGCTCTCAATTAGCTGCCGCATTTTATCTACAGTCTCGTCTGCCTCTGGTCCCTCCCTTTTCATCAGGCAAACCCTCACTTGCTCCCTCAACTGTGCCACCATACCTGCCAAAACCCAGCATCAAAGAACCTGTACTGTGTATACAACCTCATTCTGCTTTCATTAAGTGACCTTATGGGTGGATTAAAAGAAAGCATTCTAAAATTTTAGCTTCAGTAAATTACATATTCCAGTCATCTGACACAGAGACAGAGAGAGGAGTACTTTGAGATCGCTCATCAAGCTCCCGCATAGTGGACAAGAGCCTTTGAAGTTCCGCAGGAAGAGAGCTGGAATCTGCAATTTTTCCACCCCCATATTCCACTGCTTTGGTACAGAAAATACAACATAGAGTCCCTGGCAGCCTTACTCCTGCTCCAATCAAATAACTTAATCAACCCCACAGCTAAACATAGTCCTGCTCATCGAAATAACATCTCTCCTCAAGGAAACTTGCCTGTTAAGATATAGTACATGAGTAGTGTACTCATGGCATTGGGAAGAGGCTCTCAGCAATGCAATCTCTGGCAAGAATCTAGTTTTTAGAGTTTTTGTTGTACATAAGCAGAACTTACACATCTATGAGATTGCAGAGAAAACTCCACAATAACACTTTCTAGGTAATCCTTGTTTTAGTTCCAGCAAAATTCAGAAAACATGAAGAAGATTAAGTGCAGTCGTGAGTGTCGCTTACAAAGTACACAGATTTTTCACCTTCATCATGAATGGTGATAACTAGCTGCCATTACTCCCCACTGACTTCATCAGTTCCTGACGGTGGGTGTATGTAAGTCTACAATTATCTATTCCAACTTCCAAGCAAACATTCATACAAAAATATGGATGTCTGGAAGCAATGGTGTGAGAATGTCAAGCTAGCACTCAAAAGACATAGCAGCACACACACACACACTTGCATGCTACAATGGCTTACACTCAAGGTAGTCATCAACAAATACGCCTGTTCTGGCTGAGGCCATCAAGCCTCCCTGGCTAACCTCTCCTTCTCAAACCCACTGTGGCAATGACCCCTCGCTGCCATGTGCACTTCCGCTCTTCCCACTATGCACAACTCTCTGCACAACAACGCATCTACACATTGAACCAAACATAGAAGGCAAATTAAAAAATCTATTCAGAAAAGAGACTAAGAAGAAGTTTATGATATGTGCTAGCTAGCACCCTGCTTTCAACCTAGCCAAAATCTTGTGCGAGTAAAGCTTCATTACACTCTAGCTTGCCATAAGGCAATAAACAGGCCTACATAGAGAGTAGAAGTAGTAGTAGGGGCTTCCTGCATCCTGAACATATCATCAGTGAGAAATTGGATGCAGTACATCTGCAAAACACATATCTGTGATATGCTAACCATGTGTTAAGGTCCCATGGTCAATGTGCTTGTACAGTAAGACCAAGTGCAGAAAACAATAATACCCAATTATAATTCAGCTCCAGGGGATTACCTTCTTGTTCAGGAACATGAATTTCAAAGGTTGTTTTCTCTCTAACTCAAACCCCAGGAATTGAGCCCTTTAGGCAGAGAGGCAGCAGTCTTCAACTACATGACATTTTCAAAACCTCCATTTTATAACACGATGAACTTACCTTTTGCATTTGAGATGCTAAATCATTCTCAGTAGAAGTTTCAGCAACTTTACCAATGATCTCCAGCATCCAGGTACATATGGACCTAAAACTGAGAAACAAAAGTTGTAACATTAAGGAATCAGAATTCTCCTTCTCAGGGAGTACAGTGTGACTTGGACACTGTAGGTAGGAAGCACAATTGACCTCAATATAATAACAGTACAGCGAGAAGCAACAGTCCCCCCCCCCAAAAAGGCTCAAAACCCTAAAAAGGCTCAAACCCTAATTTCTCACTGAATCCACATTCAGTCCACTCAAGCCACTGAACGAAAAGCTCAAAGCAAAAAAACAGGAAAAAAAGAATCAGGAAAAAGTAATTCTTGCTACTGGTTTCAGCTGAATGATCCCCCCACAGATGCAACCGGGATAGATCCCTGGCACACTTTGCTCATACCCAAAATTTGCTGATACCGTGACAAGCAGACGAAAGAGAAGCGAGACAGAAGAGAAATAGATATGCGAAAGAAATGCTTGAAGCACAGCCATGGTGAGGAGACTGGAGAGACAGAGAAAACAATGCACGAAAGAAAGAAAAGTGGAACAAGCAAGCAAATCACACATACCTTAGGGTCAGAAATTCGCCGGAAAACACCGTTTTTGAACCGAAATGGGCGGAATGAAAGGGGGAAGCAAGCTGCAGCTATCTTATTTTCACGCAGCCCCGACTTCTGCGATTTGGGTAGACGCGATCCGGCCCACGACGGGCACGAATCTCTGCCAGCATGAGAACCGACCCAGTTCCACGCGTGCGAGAGAGCACATGAGGCAGGGAGAGAGAACACACACAACAAAGCGCAATCTCAAAGCGGATGAAAAACCCAAACCTAAGCTATTATCATCCATCCGTGGTTGAGTAGGTCTGAACCAGAATTGTGCGTGTAAGTGTCAATAGCCGAATATACGGCGTGTAAATCCAGTTCAAATTTTTTACATTTAACACTTATTCTGTTGCAGTGTATATATGTTTTTTAACACTTACACGAGGCCAGTGTAAACTTTGTCAAACACACTTACACGGCCCCATGTAAATGTTTTGAGGTGTGTAAGTGTAAATACAAAAAGTATTTGTAAAGTCACCTTGTCTTTGGGCCTCCTTTCACCCCAAACCCTTCTTTCAAGGGTATCCATAAAGTAATGAAATTTTATTAAATCTGGGAATGAAATGCTGAAAATCAGCATTTAATGCACAAGGTTCAAGATTAGTTGTAGTAGCTTCCCAAGTAGGAGCAGTGAAAATATATGCAGCGACAGTGGAGGCGCTAAAGAAAAATGAAAGACAGGGTGAAACTCGGTTAACCACAAAAACTGAGGTCCCCCCACCTCATCGAATAAAATCTATTCTTGAACTAATTTATTTAGATTTTTGTGGACCATTGTATATATTTTTGAATCTTATCCTATTTATGATTGAACTCAGGGTTTTAGTGTTGTTTTCCTTACTTTTTAGATAATTTTAATATATATCTTTAATGACCAGACCGTCTTGCAAAGTCATATGAATTAATTTTGGGTGTATATTTTGATGATTTTTTTTTTTGCAATGGGCCATTTAGCTAGCTTATCTTCAAAAACATTATGAAATCTTCCCTCCTCAAATTAAAATCATTTTTTTTTATATTGTTCTATATTTATATTGTTTTAAGCCATATAAAATCATATAAATAAATATATATATTTACTTTTCTTATTGGATTGTGTAAAATTATACAAATATATTTATTTTTACACTTACACGAAGTGTAAGTCCCAAATCATTTACACCCACAACACTAATATAGTTATAGTTACATGTTGTCAGTTATGCCCATAGGCCAAAGGCTTCTAGCTAGAACTAGATGGTGCCAACCCTCACATAGACCAAACCAAAAGCCCAAGCCCCTAACATTTGTATGTTTGAGTCGGTTGTTTGCGCAGTGATGTAAGCGTCATCTTTATAAGCGATATGCTTTGAACTAGTTGGCGCCAAAGTGGTTTGTCTTTCACCTGCACATACCACTCCCCACCCCGGAATGGTATGCCGGCTGCCTCAAGATCCTTGCACACAGTAGACCTAAAGGTCTATGGCGGCATGCCACGGCCATACGTGGTGCCCTTCAATTGCGCAAAAAGCACAATGTGCGAGTACTTGGTTTTTGACAGTCTGGTCACATGCCTTAACCAGCTCAACCTACACTGAACAAGTAGGTAAGCCAACGGCTTGACCTTGCAAGTGTTCCAAATGTGTTGCAAGTTGTGCCAGTTTGACGTTCGGATGCCCATGATCCCCCTCAAATAGTTGTTATATGTCGCCTCAAACTAGTGCTATTAATATTACATCACATTCCAAGTCTCGGCCCCGTAAACAAAGTGCGATAATACAAAGGTGTTGAAAACCTGCACCTTCGTCAGGACCCCTAGGTGTCGATTCCCCACAAATGCGAGGACCGGGCAAAGGCGCCTAACCCCCGACCCCTATAGGTGTTCACCTTGTCCTCTAAGTTAGCAGTGGAGGTTAGGATATCCACCAAGTACTTAAAACTACACACTTGCTCTACCTAGCCCCCATTAATGGTGACAATGGCCAATAGCCGTGAAACCCCCTTGCCCACTAACATGACCTTGGTCCTTGCTACATTAATCCTCATGGCAAGCCTCTACAGCAGTATCCATGCATTGCAACATTAGTACCCAGTTTTCCAAGTTGGTGGAAAACAGGACCATGTTGTCGACAAAAAACAACAAGGCAATGTGGTGCAGTGAAAGGCCCTGACCACGTGACGCAGAGTAAAGTAGGTTGCCATCGGCTCAAAACTGCACTGATACCCTAAAATCTCGCTACATGTTGTCAAGGGCATGCCTAACCACAAAATCAAGGAATATGTTGAACAAAAGTGGTGCTCCAATGCAACCTTGTCGCACCCCACTATTGTTGGAGAACTCTCGGCCAAGGCTGGCCCCTAGCTTAACGGCCGCAAACGTTCCTATGTGCAAATCTTCTAAAAGTTCAACAATTTTGGAGGGCACTCGGTATGTACATAAAATACACCATAATGCTTGTCGATTTACCCAATCGTAAGCCTTTGTTAGATCAATGAATGTGAAGTGGAGCTTAGTGTCCTTACTGCATTGTGTCACTTCAATAACAAACATGGTGTCCACAGTGCCCCGGCCAGAGCAGAAGGCGCACTAGGCCTTGTGTAAATTGGCCCCCACCATCCGGCTCACTCCGTGCATGAACAACATGGTGTAAACCTTTCCAAGAATGTTGAAGAGGTTAATCTTTCAATGATTGTCTGTGGATTACTATAAGCCCTTGCCCTTATAGAGGGGCACCACTAGGGCTCATTTCCAAGCCATCAGCACCCGACCCACACGTCGGACTACCAAAATAACTTGGTGCAACCACTCAATGCCTTCGGGGCAAGCCTTAAGCAAGGGGGTGGTAATGCCATCCTCACCTGGTGCAGCAACATCGCAAAGACATTGCACACATTCCTACACCTCTGCAAGTGTAAACTCTTTTGCAACCCTTGTGTCGTCCCCTTGTGCCAACAACACCCTTTTAACGTTCCTCAAGACAACATCTAGCTATTTGCACACATCATCAATGAGGTCCCTACCACCCCCAAAACCCCCACAGTGCTCAAAAAAGCAAACCAAAACAGCCTGAGGGTTGTAGACATGTTCCCATTTGTGGTCCAATAGAACCTTGGGAGCCCCATGCCCTAGTAGCATCGATTGCCGCCATGTGCTGGACTTGTCGTGCCCATATAGAAACATGGCCGGTTTGTTGCAACCGTTCAACCAGGTCAGCCTATTGTTTCGCATAGGCCTGGGCATCATCATTTATAACAACCTTGACCCTCCTATTTGCCAAGCGAAAAGTTGATTGTGCAGCCACGAAGTGCGAACGAAAAAGCTTAGCCAAATGGGTGGCCTACTTGGTTATAACGAGCTCAAGCATGCCTGGGGATAACCCTAAGCAGTTCCACTGCACTAGGCCTTGTGTCCTAATTGTCTTGGCAACAGTCGCAAACACTATCGTCACAAAGCGGCCCCATTCTTCTTCAACGTCAAATGCCCAAGAGGGTAGAATAGCAAAGTGATTGCCCACCTCCCACCCAAAAGTGACCCACATCCGGGCTCTCATAACAAAGCCCCATCCCATAGCTTTCAGTGTGCGGGAATGTCATGCTTGAACGCCCTGAGGTGCAATTACAATGATAGAACCAGCATGCAATGGTCGTTGGGCCCGTGGTTCGCACTGGAAAACATGTGGCAATCGCTCACCCCCTACATAGCACTGCCAAAGACCAAAATGTGGTCTTTGACTTATCAGCAATGGGTGGCGACGTGTTACCATGTCGCCAAATGGCCCAAGCGGTCCTTGAAAAAGGTGTTGGCTACTCGAAGGTGAAAAGTTATAACTAAGTCAAGCAAGTGGGCACCATTGTTTAATGGCTTAGCAACGTGCAGGTGGAACTTGCTAATAACACCGCCCTATTCCTGCCAAACATTGTCTAGCTCCGCATTGAAGTCCCCCAGGACAATCGCCTTGTCGTTAGTAGGGGCCTCCTTCAAGCAAGCAAACAACATCAGATAAAAATTGTCCTTAGCCGCATCCTCCCCCATATCTGTGAGTGCATAGGCTATCATCACAATCCAGTGCTACCCTACCTTTGCCTAGAAGTGAGCAGACATCAACTTGGGGCCCATATGGCGAAACAACAATAAGGCATCCTTCTAAATAGGAGCCATCAACAAGCCCACACCCTGCTCACGCCACTAGTCAACCCCAAACCACATGAGCTTTTAATCCCCTTCCCTTCGGTGCCCCCGTACGCTAGATGGTATGATGATGTTGCATTCCCTAGCACGTGGCCAACCCAACTCTTGTAGCCCATAAAACCCAAGGTGCATGCCCTCCAACTCCCTAGCCAACACACTTAGTTACATGCGCCCCTCCTCACCCCTAGCGCAACTCCGCAAATTGTAGGAACTGATTCTGACCTAACACTTCACGATCTCAATAGATGGTCGACGCTAACACATAGGCATGGCTATGATGGTCGAGTCTGTAGCCAACACATCTCCCTTTAAAGGCTAGGTGGCAAGCCCCACAAACCATCTTGCAAACGAATGAACCCAGGAGAATTCTACACATTTCTAAATCTTGGCTTTACGGTTTAAGGCAATTGACAAAATGGTCAACTCAACCATTAGGTGTTTTTTTTCACTGGTGAAATTTTGCCAAAAAACAACATCAAGATCCTAAAATTGAAAATTTAAGTGATTTTGGAAGGAGTTCTCAATCGCCAAAACTCAAAAAGAATGGGAAAAAAATCACCAAATTTTTATAAATGGCTTTTAGTGTGTGGCCAGAAATATAGAAGGAAATCATTTATACATGTAGTACCTTGGCAACTTTGTGATTAACACAAATTATATATTTTTGGAAATGCTGAATTTTATTTTATTTTTCCATAAATACATTTTTATGAAGGAAATTGGGAATTTTTTTTAATGTCCAAGAATATATATTTTTTTGAAATGGAATATGACAAGGTAATGTGCACATTTGTCATTTCACAATTTTCAAACCAACATAACAAAAGTTATTATTTCAAATTTAGAATGATTTTCAATTAAAAAAAAATTAATCCATAAAATTTCATAATTTAAACTTAATAAAGTGTTAAACGAAAGGTTTGTTGTTAAGGTTTGATATTTGTGGGGTCTTTGGAGCATGAATGGCGATGATAATGCTAGCGATAGCTTGGCTACTAGTATTACCATTGTTTTCCATGTTTTATAATTAGTGTCATGTAAAATGAGAAGAAAGAAAGTTAAGCAAAGAAGGACAAAGAAGAAAAATTTGTAGTGGGGGCACTCAAGAAAAAGGAAAGAGGGGTTACAAAACCCATGTTCAATTCCAATTTTCATTAGAAGTGGAATAGTTGTAAGTTTAGTTGCAATTCTAGTAGGGTTAATTGTAAGTTTGCTTTATAGATTTTGGGGGCACATCGAAACATATGAAAGTAATCACTTTCTAGGACAAAGGAGGAAGGCGATGATGACAACAACACCAGCACCAACAGGCAACCAAACAACAAAGGTGAAAAAACCAAAAGAGGGTGGGTTTTGTGTAACTTTTTATTTTTGGGTTTTGTTTTGTGGTGGGTCATTTTTTTTTCCTTTATGTTTTTGTCAAGCCCAAAAAAAATCTTTATCAGCAAAAATTTGTTATTATTTACAAATTAAACACAATATAGGGTTTTTACCACAAAAGTAAACGATTTTGCCACAGTCTTGGTTTTTCCTGGTTTTTATCATAATCTTTAAAAAATAATAAAGAAAAAAAATGAAAAAGAAATCAAAGAATGTGTTGTAGGTGTGAATATGTGCATACATAATGGTCAATTAATGACCAATCATTTGTTTTCTAGGGCTTTCTTATGAACAAAGGATTGAGGGTATTTTTTTGCATTATTGAAGTTAGGTGTTACTTTAGTTGGGTAGTCCAAAGAATAAAAACTAAATTTTTTTGAACCCCTAATCTTTGCACAATAGTTTTCAAAAATGTATAGGTTGTGTTAAACATAATAAAATAAAGATGATGGTGTCCAAAATTATGCAAAGTTAGGGTTCAACTATCCTTTGAAATAAAACTTGTTTGTTTATCATGAATTTTTTAAATTTTCCTTTTGATCTGCTTATTTTGTGTGGTTGGATTTATAGGTTTAAAATTGTTAAGTTGAAATATCAATCTTTAGAAAGTGGGGCCTATTTGTAATTGTGCTCCCAATAAACCCCTCTTGTTTCTAGCACCATTATCTCCTGCACCCACATCATCTAACACCCACCTTGATTTCTTTGCTTTACATCCTTAATCAATTGGCTTCCTCCCATTTTTCTTAAAAGACCACAAATTAGACCAGGACCTCAAGCTTTCATTTGATTATTTCAAGTTGACATTTTAACACATGTTGCATTTATTTGCAAGTAGCATTTTTAGGATGGATTTAAACACCTTTGAGACTATTTTCACCCAAAAGATTCTATAAGTGGATCCCCATAGTTGTTTCAACTTTGTTCCCATATCGCGCAAGGTCACATCTCACGTCGAATTGCACATATCCTTGGAATGGCTTGCCTTTTAACTATGACCAAGCCTTCAAATGTAATTCATCCCATTGCCATGGGGGAAACATTATATCAACTCAGAAGCCATATTTTATGCCTTCAATTTTGTGATGCCTTTGCAAGACATTTTCCCCCATATCAATTGGGAATTACAACCAAGGGTGGACATGAAACTATGATCCATGGTATTAGGTGCATTTTAGACTTTCACCCTAACTGGATGGTTCTTTAGTTGGATGTGGTGAATGATTTCATCACAGTGTCAAGAAGAATCATATTTTAAAAACTTCGTGCAATAGGCGGGGACATCATACAACTCATCCCTTTTATTCATGCATTTCGAGTCTCCCATGTTTTATAATCAATATAATCGTGAAGGCGAAATCACGATTATCCCATCTACCATGGGAACTTGTTAAGGTGATCCTTTGGGAGGGGCATTATTTGTTCTAACTCATTTTAAAGCTTTACGTTCTACAAATAATTGTTTCCTCTTTTCTTTATTTCCATCTATTATTAATAACACTCACATCATAGGCCCACTTTCAATTGTATCATATGCATATGAACATTTCCAAACCGAATTTTGCAGGATAAATTTTTTTAACCAACCTCAAAAATGTGGTGCATGGTCCCCTTCTAATCTAGCACCTAACTTTGACACCCCATCCCTATTTAAGACCCCATCAAAAAGAATAAGGGTCTTTAGTGTTCCATTGGGTATCTCATCCTTCACATTCATTTCCATCAAAAATGATTTATTGGAGGATGTTCGACATGTTGATCTTTTCCTTAAAATTGGTGATGTTTAGGTAGCCTTTGGAATTTTAACTTTATGTTTCATGCAATAGTTGTTGTATCTATTACGTTTCCATCTTCCACTTTCATACAATCTTTTGTTTCTTTGATTATTCCCTCCAAATGTTTAGGCATCTTTTGAGTCCAAGATTTTTTAATAGCCCAAAATGAATTGTAGTTTGTAAACAAACCTCTTTCACAATAGCTTTTAGCGGCATCGACTTCATACCCACAACCACCATCACCCCAACAATTTATTTAAGGAATTGGGACCTTGTAACTTCCATCATAACTGTTAGGTTTATGGTCAATCAACGTCCCTTCCTTCTTAAAGCCTTAGCACAAGTTGAAAAAAATGTCTCAAACGGTTTGCAATCTCTTATCGCCCCTAGCATGTTTGTGTCATCCTCCCTTTGAACAATTTGTCAAACAATAAATGGTTCGATTTCACGATTCCAGTTCAGAACATTTACACCATCATACCCTTTCTAGCATGCTCACCAACAAAATATATGAAACCCATTGTGCTCGAACCTTATCATGTTCCAACGTTGGGGTAAGCATTTGGTCTATAGTTTGATTAGCCTTCCCAACCTTTCAATTATCTTCCCCGTCCTTCTCCATAACACTTTGAATGTGACTTGGATTATCACATCCTTTAATTACAAGTAACACTCAATGTGTGTGCCCACATCCAATCAATGCTACAAATGTCCACCTTTTATGTTGCACCCATGGCAATGAGTGCATGAGCACCCATGATGCAATTCACGACACTTTTGCTACCATTATATGAAATGTCAACTTCCATGTGGGATGAGAACAACTACACATGTTTCCTTCAACCACATTCCATTCTTCTCGTCGATGAGTTGACATTGTGCTCACCAAAGATGGAATTCGTTCCTAATTGATGTTGTTATCATTGATCCGAGATGAATGGATTTACTTTGTTGATCATGCAAAACCCGAAAATTTGTTATCTTCAAAGTACAAAAAAAAAAAAAACAGTTATTGCAACTAACACCCCACTAATCATTTATTCTTTTTAGCAATTGAAATATTTAGTTATTTAAATAAACAAGTCGATGTGTTTTTACATGATTGTGCCAATGTCGTGTGGAACTTCAAAGGGCCAGAAGGCCCTCCAATTTCTAGCTTGGTTACTTTTCTTCGTCCAAAAATCTCAATTATATTACAAAAAATACAAGCATCCTCCATCTTAAGTCGAGTGATAATGATAGGTCTAGCTACTTCTCGAATTTCACATGTTCAAAATGGATCCCCTATCACCACAACTAACCTCTTACAAGTGGTCAATTGTTGAAATAGACAAATTTGACATTTAGTTTGTGTTAACTTCACATCTTATAAATTAATCCTTTTCATTTTTCTTTGTCCCTTGCACAAAGTTTTGCAAGGTTAACACAATTCAACTAGAATTGGATTGAAATGGGGCAACCCTACAAGAGGTTTAATATTCTTTGGCCAACAACACAAGGGGACCCAGAAGTTAAAACTAATGGAATTGGCCTCTTCATAGCAATTGAAGGATAATTTTTTAAAATTTCCATGAAATGAAAAAATAATTAATTATTTCCCTTCATTGGTTCATAAAACTATGAAGGATAGCTGAGGTTGTTCCCTTCCCAGCATTTAAAAACAAAACCTAAATGACACCCATTCTTGATAAAAATGCAATGGTGGCACCTTTTTATTATTTGAATGAAATTTTTTATGAAAAATAGAAAGGATACCTTAAGAACTATGAACCTCATAATTAGTTTTGCAAATTTGAATGAACATATGGCATTGATGTGCGCTCATTGCTTTAAAGGAAAAGAAAATGCAAATGCACTCCAAATAGGTTTGCCATATTTTCTGGGAATAAAAACCGCCATTCATAAGATGATTTTGCCAAAAATATTTGATTGATATTTTCACCAAACAATTGCTTCCCAAAGGGGGGAGGAACAAAATAGAAAAACACTTAATTTGCCCATTTCAAAGTGTAAAAGTGCCAAGTCACAAATATCAAATATCAAAGAACAAGAACAAGAGGCTCCAGCTCACTATTTCAATATGTCAAACATGAGATCAAAGCACAAGCATCAAGCAAAAGCACCACAAAGAAAAGGCAACAATTTGAGGAGATTCACCGTATAGAAGCAAGATATGGAAATGGCATGCAGAGATAATACAGTTAGAAATTGGGGGGAAAATAAGACCCAAAAATTGAAAAATAAACAAATAATAGTTGCAGAATTTGAGCGCATGAAATTTGAGGAAAGAACAGAGAACCCGAGTTTGGCAGGTGCCCCCCACCTCCCAGGAGGTCTGAAAGCAGTTTTGAGGTGCCAAAATGCACAGGACAAGTGCATTCCTGTCAACTGCAACAATAGAGGCCCTTTTCCCAGAACCCCACATAAAGTCAGTGAACCAAGCTTTTGTTTTGAAGATATTTTATCCAATTTTGTGAGCTTAAACCAGAAACGTATCTTTCCTTATAAATTTAAATCCAGTGCACAATAGTAGTTAGAGTGTACACAGGTTGAACATCTCTTCTAATCATCTCCCAAGCTGTGAGAAGAAACCAACTTGAAAGGAGAGCTGGAAAGTGACATTTCTCTCTGCATTTCTCCTAAATTCTTGCCTCAGTAGTATCTCTGCCCTTTGCACATAAATTTGGTCTTCTATTTTATTATAATCTGCTGCACCCTAGCAGCTCAACCAACAGATTAACCAGAAAACACAAGGAAGGTGAGGATAAGTAATAAGACAATCAGGAAAACTACTATCATGACCTGTCCCTTCCATCCCGCTTTCTTCATCACTGTGGCAACTCGTTTCTGCAACCGAGCCCCCAAAAACCAAAACCAGTTTGCTTCTGTCAGCATTAATTTGTAACTCTGAATTCATGAGCTGCTCCACTTTGCTAAACCTCATCTCAACTCTTGAGACCCTTCTTCTCAGAGCCAAAAACAACACAGAGAAACCATGATGTCAATTCCTAAAAGGCAGGATAGTATGCCATTTAAAATCAAACAAGACTGGCACTGGGAAACTAGCCTATTTTTTTGAAGCAAAACTATTGCCCTGAATACACGAGGTGTCCTTGCCTTAGAAGAACATGCAGTGAGTTAGAACTCATCAAGGGCCTATTCTGACCTAGGCCATCAAGATGGTTAGCTTTTGTTGCCTGTCTACAGAGGGTCTTCTTCAGACAATATGCTCAAATTTTGCAGATATTTCAATTTTAATCTTGCAATTTAAGTGATATACATATAGGTATGACAGTCTCTATTGAGGTGGACACTATAGCACATTTCTCCTCTGTAACTCTCCTGCTTTATTACTGGACACAGTGAAATGCCACAAAGGCTCGGAAGGGCACAACATTTAGAGCTCCACCTTTTCATGCAAGATCACTGTGAACAGGAAGATATTGTGATAGATGCTATACCTGTATGAAGTCAAGGCGCGTGGCTGTGCTATCCATGTCATTGCCAAGTTCATCAATTAATCTTCCCTGCCAGAATCAGCACCCACCTCTATGCGTGAGCCTCTGCAACCCTTTTATGCTATGATGACACTCAAAACAGTATATACAACCACAGAGATAGATGCTCAGCAGACCCTTGATGTAGGACACAGGGAGAAAAGAAGAGAACTGTTTCTTGAGATTACGTGCTCACTCTAGTTTCCCACACCATGCAAGGATGATCAACTATGCTGGCTCCCAGCCCATGAGCATAGATATTACCTGTGATGATAGTTCTTCATGAATGGTTAGTCCAACTCCCCCCAACCTCATTACAGTCTCACTCAGGTCATCCAAATCTTCTTCCTGTTCCCTGGAATCAAACAACCAGGTGTAGTGTAAACTACAGATCTAGAACTTTCATCTGTAGACTGTCTAACAGGGTAGAAGTTCAAAGATCAGTATCCATGAGAATCGAATTTATCCTCTGCACAACAATAGTTCCTCACATTTACAATCACTTTTAGTGATGACTAACAGCAAGACTGAGTTATTAGTGTGAAAATGTGGTTATTACTTGTCTCCAGTTGACTAATATATAATCATAAGAATTGAGACCTTCTCCATACTTACAATTCAACCCAACCAGAATAGAATTGAGAGATGACCCCACAATAAGGTTATGGAGATTTCAGATCCAGCAACACAGCAATAGACAAGACAGAAAGAAAGAAATAAGAGAGACCCAATGCTTGATGGGTATTAACAAGCATTAAGAAACAAATACAATCACAATCATTGTGCAACCTTCCTTTCTCTATATAGTTGAAGAACTCTTGACCTGAAGTTTGGATGTAAATACAAGCAATCAAGAGAGATCAAAACATTCTAACTGTAGAGAAGACAATCTAAAACACCAAGAAGGTATAAATTGGAAGAAAAATCTATGCTATCCATATGGGAGAAGACAAAACTGACATAAGGAGATCTCCACCTAGGAAGAATGAGCTTGATGGAGGTGGACAAGGTACTTTTCATTTAATAAATAGGCTCAATATCTTAGTGCATTGCCAGACATGGCAAATGCTGAGACCCAGGTCAGGAGGAGCGAACTCAAAAACCAAAAGAAGTATACACAACACCTCCAAAGGAAAAGAATAGAGAACTTACATTGAGACATAAGAGAGGAAACAAAATACCAGTCTCCTGTTATAATCTCTTTAGCCAAAACCCAAGGGGTGAAGGTACAGGTTACAACTAGAAACTAGTTACACATCATTACAGGATGAAACCCTAACCCTAAAAACAGGCAAAGAAAGATGAGGAAGAGGAACAGAGGGACAAGGGTTTAAACTTTAATCAAAAAGGAAACCAAAGTTACAATGTCCTTCAGTACAGTGGGAAGTATGTCATCTGCCCCGCACCTCAGGGAGGTGACATGCTACTGTTCACCAATCTGAAATTGTCTCACTCAACAAATTAGGAGATCAGTTCAAGTTACATCCCAGACACCAAGCAAGTGGAAGTTCGTTATACACTACTAGCAGATTGACAAGGGGCTTACTCACTTCATGATGAGCGCCTGTCGACCGGACTCATCAGTGACGAAGCCATTGTCGGCTGTATGATTTGACTTTGGTAAAGGATGTTCGTCCATCCTCATTAGCTCTCGTCGATTACTTGTAGCAATACCTGGCCTTATTCCTGATCCATTCTCAGCTGCAGTTTGCAATTTCCGTCTGATAGAGTGGACCTGAAACCAGAGACAAACATTAGTTCCAGCAGCAGCAGCAGCAGCAGCAGCAATGTAAAATCAACAGAAAAAGCACTGTCCAGCCATGTAGAGAGTTAGCAACAGTGGTGGCTCTCTGAAGGTCAAGAAGGCATAGTGAGAGATCTTTCACACTCCAATGCCTGAGCTTTGTGTATCATTATCCACCCTCCAAAGTTGCAGCAAAAAATCCCCTATCTGACAGCAGCAGCTGCTCATCATGGCATAAATGATCAACATTTTGTAAGAGTCGAGAAGAAGACAGTGTAACAACATGCGAGTGAGGAGAACCTGGCTGAATGTAGATGCTATCCATTTCTTCCGCCGCTCAATTTCCACCAAATCTATGCTGAAACGTGCCGGATCTCTCTCTGCTACTCCTGTTGCCCGGTCCAACTCCTCCACCTGAATTGCAATGACATCATCCCATTCCCTCTGCATCTTTCAGAATTTTGCACCAGTCATACAAGTAACATCATGAGTCATACAATCCTGCTCTGAAATCTGAGGAAAAAAGCAGCCTAAAAAGCGCCTCTAATAGTACATTGCTTTCTCATACAAGGACCCTTCCTCAACCTATTGCTAATCACTACTTTTGCAACATCTTGACTTCAGCCACACCTGCCATTCAATGCTTTCACAGCCAGAGAGAAGTTCCTTGCTCAGCAGTATGCGATCAGTGGCAGATGGAGGTAGCCGTTCCCACCGCGTAAAGGTGGCTTGCAATCCCTTCACCTGCATACAATCAGTCGACAACAAATTGGCTCTTTATTCCCATCAGAAACCATCTTCTTCACTGGTTGTAATGCATCTGCTTTCTCAGTTTCAACAACCATCTCTCTTTGAGATTAGTCACACCTGGTACAAGTCCACAAGACGCTTGGGAAAACTCTCTCTCTCTCTCTCTCTCTCTCTCTCTCTCTCTCTCTCTCTCTCTCTCTCAGTGATCGCGCATTGCGCCATTTATCACCTCTTCTTGCAGGAGCAAAACATCGACATTATTGTCTGATTTATCTCTCTCTCTCTCTCTCTCTCCGTAAAAAGAAAACAATACGATTCAAACTGGAACATAGCAAACCAAAAAATATGGACTCCTCAAGACACGGAGGTGGAAAGGAAATCAAACACACAGCAACACGCGCACACGCACACACACACACACAGAACGTGAGAAGTAGGCACACTTACGGAGTCCTGTATCTCTTCCTTGACGAGATAGAAAGGATCCAAAGCCGACATCGCAACGGCACGGCCTTCCTGCCTGCCTGACTACCTACCGTATCGTGATGAAGTCTCCACGACGAACAAAGTATGGTGATATGCGCTCCGAGTCTTGAAGAAATGCTATCTGCAATGATTTGAAGGAAAGCTTTTGCTTGCAAACAACAAACGAACTCACGCGATCGATCGATCGATGGATTGAAGAAAATCCTGCAAAGATTTTGGGGAAGAAAAAAAGCCACTTCGCGCGGAACAAGAAGACGAAGAAGAAGAAGAATTTTTCCTTCGTCGTGACTTAACGCGTCATTCGTTCGTCCTCCTGGAGCGAAAGAAAGAAAGAAAAGCCCTTAGAAGGTAGCATTTCTTTTCCTTAGGGTTTCCAGTTTCCTGTGGAGGACATTAGATATGGCTTTGTTTTTTCCGTGTCTGGATCCGTGTCTTCTTTTGCCTTCTTTTGCACTTCTTTGGGACTATTACCAGAAAACATAAAATTCCCGTACAAGTTATTTGCTGCCTCTCTTGTTCGCTGCTAACTATCAGGTACTTGGACCATAAGAGAGGCTATGGCAGCAACAAACCCTAAATGGGCTTATGGTGGTAATTCAGTGATTGTACAAGTATATTGTTCTGATGCTGTTGCAGTCTTGAAACTCTGAACATGCAAGCAACCTCAAGAGTCCTCCTCCTCCTCCTCCTCCTCCTCCTCAGGACATGATTCTAATCACAAGTTCAAAGAGCATCATCTCCAATGGTGCTTTCTCCTCAGTCTGCAAATATATTTCTCACATCCAAGTCTGAGTACATACGTTTCTTTCCAACACTGCCCAATCTATCATAAGAAACAGGGAGCAAAGAAATAAATACGATCTGGCTGTATTGATTAGACTCTTCCACAGCTCCTCCTCCTCCTCCTCTAGGCCCTTGAATATGTGCATCTAGGGTCACAACAGTCTTCTAATGTATCCACACTGCATATGAATGCTCCAGCCTTTAGTGTCACAATTGTAACAAGTTCATTTTATTTTTTTGTTTTTCATTCTTGAACTTCCTCCAATCTACATCACTTTTGAACTCTCCAACAACACTTTTAACAATTAATTTTTCATGTTTTATACCATGGTTAAATTGTATTTCTCGCTTACATTACAATTCTTCTTGCAACAATTGTCCACATATAAACAATTGATCAATGCAAATATTACATGAATCCATAAAGGTATGGCAAGATGGTGGCAAATTTTTTGAAAATGTGAATGCCAAATCTTCATCAGAAATTTAATGATCAATGTTTACTAACTGACTTATAATCATTCAAAGATTGTCAATACAAATTTGTATTAAGGTGCTTTCTTCCATCTTAAGATTGTAAAGCTCTCGAGACATAGTTGCAATTTGTTACCAACGTATTACAATTCAAATGTTGCACAAAGATTATTCTAAAAATCTTTTGCGAATTCTACATGAGCTAAATGATACAACATAAAATTAACAACATCTAAAAGAATTGTTTCATGAGCTAGTTTGTCTTTCTTCATGAACAAATGATCTTCGAGAGTGCCCTTTTTAAAAACAAGCTTTCAAAATTCAATTTTTAGTAATAATAATTCTCTTAAGGTGATTTTTCACAAATCCATTTCATGTAGGAAAACTTCCATCTTCATCTTCCATGTATGAAAGTTTTTGTCATTCAATTTCTCAATATTTTAAACACCAAAAGTGAATGCCATGACTATGAGTAAAACAATGCCCAATAATAAAACATTTCAAACTTTCAAACTTTCAAACAAAAAAATAAAAAAAATAAAAACACACCCAATGTTTCAAAGTTGTCAAAAATTGTACAATTTTTTTTTTTCAATTTCTCCTTCCTCAAAAGTAACCTTTTGTTAATACAGTAGAACCTGTTTAAGTTAATACTGCCGGTATCGGGGGTTCTCTATTAATTTAGACATGATATTAATAAAAAGAGGGTCATTAAATAATTCTCCGCTTGCTCCATTTGTAACATTTGTACAATAGAACCTATCTAAATTAATATTGCCTAAATTAATAACCTAATAATTAATATGTGCATATGTAGTTCATTAAAAAATTTCAGGACCGCCTATGGAGTATCAATTATTAACTTTTGAAGATTTATTAATAAATGTATGGGGCTCGACTTGGGACTGGACCGCACATATTAATTATCACAAATTATTAATTTAGGTAATATTAATTTAGATAGGTTCTACTGTACCATAATAGAAATTGATAACATATTGATAAGAAAATAGAAATAATAAAAACACTAATTTTTACCTAACCTTAAGATCACACATACATTGCTATAAAATGTTTCAGCCTCAAACTCTTGTCTAATCTAAATAGGAAATCACACATATGTTGTTATAGACCTATGTTTCAACCCAAAACTCTTGCCTAATTTAAATAGGAGGTGAACACCCCATGCAAATATTACCTACCTTTAAAAGCACATAGACAAAGCTATCATTTCAAGCATTGAAATATTTCATACTAAACTTAAATATAGATATTTAAATAAATTTAATTACCGTAATCTCATAGTTCCAAAAGTATATATGCATGTAACACAAATATTTCAAATAACTATTGCTTGATAAAAGTAACTTCAAATAATTTGATAGGAAGTTGATATCCAACAAAAAGAACCTCACCAAAAAAAAAAAAAAGAATTGCAATCGAAGTCACATGAACTTTCTTCTAAAAATAGTTCCCAAGAACGAAACTTACTTTGAGGATTGTTGAAGCTTTGGAGGAGGGGTGACGACAATACTAGAAGAAAGGTGTTGAGGGCTCTCTCTCACACACCTCGAACACCAAAAACGCATTGATGAACTCCATTGCAAAACAAACAAATAAAAGAGGAGCATTTTATCCTATGAGCTCGTTTTGCATAAGAGAAACAAAAAAACCAAAAAAACAAGAAGAAGAATCTAAGTAATGAAGAAGAAGAAGAAGAAAATAGGGAGGAAAAGAAAAGGGTTAAGGTTTCAGGTTCCAGTTCTTGGTACGGTTTAGGGTTTATGGAGAAACAGTGGATGGAGGGAGATGGCCGAATTTCTGCAGTTGGGTTTTTCTGGCTTTTTTTGTGAAAAAAAGTCTGGGCAATTTGAGAGAGTGAGAGAGTTGATGGGCAAAACAGATTTCTATCAGATTTGTGGTGTTCGGCTGTTGTTTAGAAGAGAAGTTCTCTGATCTGCAATCTGTGAATTGGGCTTGCTTTATTCTCTGTGTGTGTGTCTGTTTTCCAAGGTCAAGTAAGAGAGAGAGAGAGAGAGAGAGAGGTAATGGAGGGTGTTGATGCTACTAGTGTGGATGGCACTTCTTCTTCTTCTTCCTCAACGCCATCATCACCATCACCATCGTCACTGCGGTGGGGCATGCTGGGTCGCTTTATCTCTTCAAGAAAACCAGGTGAGATCTGTCATCCCTGAACCCGAAAAAATTCCCAACAATCATCACATTTCTCAACCAATATTTCCCCTCTGAACCTTGACTCTTTGAAGCATCCAAATGTTGAAGCCATCTTGTCCTGGATCTGCTCTCAAAGCAGATCATAGTAGTAGACCAATTGCACAATACCTTACTTTTAAGACTCGATCCTCCTCAATCCCTAGAACAACAACAACATACTCTAGAATAATAATTCCAGGTGCAGATCTCCTTATTGAGCAGAATGAAAATCCTCCTTGCTTGATTCTCACAGTTTTTGGTAAGCTGCCAACAAAACATGAGCAAAAACACGAGCTTTTGTTTTGACTCCTTCCAACTTTGCAGATTGCCTGCAGAAGTTTAGTGAGGTGGACATAGTAAGAATTGATCAATCGATAGATGGACAGATCCATATGTTGATTTTGTGGCTGCAGCAATTTAGGATTCAAGGCAAAGGTGGAGCTACAAAACGTTTCACGACGGCCTGCAGGACGGTTCAATGTCATTCCCTGCTGTCCTGTGAGCATGATGACAGTTGCCACTTCTTCATCTGGAGTTGATCCAAAGAGTCGAGAAGTGATCATTCAATATGCCATGCCTTCAACGCCTCAAGTGAAGATTTGTTTGCGGTAAGCTTCTAAGCACATGGGGGATGTGTATACACAGGGGAAGGAAATCTGGATTTTTGCATAGTTTTTTGGGAATATTTAAGAGGCAGATTTTTATGTGCTTGATGAATATTGTACCTGATGGGTAGCTAATTTTTTATTTAGTGATCACAATGTTGAAATGCAGACAGAGAAACAATGCAGATGTGGAGTTGAATGATTTCACTGTATCTCAACAGCACAATGTTGACAGCACTGGGCTTGTTTGTGAGTCTCCCCCTCCACACTTGGAAAATTTCCAAATACTTGCAGATCATCTCAACAATGTTTCCTAGACTAGCATGATTGTTATGTTGTGGATATAAGCCAGATGACAATGCATGAAATTTCAGTTGAACCCAAAATGCAGAGCACTTGAAAATCATGACAGCAAGGTATTTATTTGAAGCTGTTGTCTGCTTGGGTAGGTCATTTTTCTACACAAGATCAGATTTTTTTTTGGAAAATGTCTTCAATTAAGAAAAAATGGGGTGGGAGGTTTTGACAAATTGTGTATCATTGGATTCTGACTTCAGGCATGTGGCCAGCAGAGGAAATTCTCACCTATTTTTGTGTCTTACATCCAGACCTTTTTCGGTATGTTACCAAACTCAAACTACAACTTTGGTATTGCCTTTCAAAGTGCGCCATTATGATAGGTGGAGGGAGGTTTTGGTTTTCCTCTGCAGCACCCAATGTCAACAATTTTGTTAAGTGGACAATGGTGACAAAAAAAGTCAGCTGTGAAGACCCAGAGAAAAAGAAATTTTGAGTTGGTTGAAGAAAAGGGTGGGTTTTCATTTTGCACATTTGAAAGCAATTGTGGTCTCTTCACATTTTTGGGATATGGTTTTCTTACAGGAAAAAGCGGGTCATAGAACTAGGGGCTGGCTATGGCTTGGCAGGACTAGCAATTGCAGCATGCACTGAAGCATCAGAAGTTCTTCTCACTGATGGGAACCCGCAAGTTGTTGACTGTATCCTTCTCATGCAGGTGTTTTGCTGACATAAAGGCCGTGCATTTTTCTCCATTGGGCCTCTGTTACACACACCTCTAATAAAGGCTTTGTGATGTGCTTGGACCTCTTGACCTGCATGTTAGATATTCAGACAAATATTGAGGCTAACCAGGGGGTTGTGGGAGACACAAAAGTTTCTGCATGTATGTTGCATTGGAGTCGCCATCAAGTTGCCATGCCTGGACTGAATTATGATGTTATTGTTGCTGCAGATTGGTAACAACTCCTTTTGTCTTCATCTGCTGTATAGTCTCATTGTCTTATTTTTTTTGTTTTGCTGTATTCATCTAATGTATTCTTGTCCTATTTTTATGTCAATATTCACAAGCTCTGGTACTGGAAGATAAGCTGAATTGCTCTTTTCATGGCAGGTAAGAGTGAGCACTTGGTATGAAAAGTCTATGACATTCTAGAAGCTTCTGGTTTACAGTTAGGGTTTAGCATAGCTGGAGATATTTGAATACATACTGTTGAATGACCATATGGTGTTTGCTAACCATGCCTGTTGTGCTTCCTGCAGCACATTTTTCAAGGATTTTCATTTGGATCTAGCCCACACAATCAAAGGGCTGTTAGGGGTGTCGGATGGTTGCCAGGCCATTTTATTCAGCCCCAGGAGAGGCAACACTTTGGATCAGTTTGTGAAAGCTTGTCACAGTGCCAAACTGAATGTAGGAATTACAGAGCAATATGATGCCCATATCTGGAGTATTCACAAAGGCTTCTTGACAAATGATGGGAATTCTGCATGGCCTAATTATGATGAGGAGCACTGTTATCCCCTCTTGCTGTCCATCACCCACACCGACTCTTGAGCATCCACAAAAGGTTAAAAAAAACCAGTTCCCCCAATGTGAAATTTTCACATTCAATTGAGGAGTTTTGTCAGACTGGGAAGCAACATTGCTACAGGGTTTGGATGTTTGGCTGAACCCAAAAGCACAAAATCCGGTATCGAATGGCAAAACTATTTATAAAAGAAAGTGTTTCATTTTCACTAAAATAAAAATTCAGACAGGATCTCATGAACTTGCTCATTTTCAATTTAATTTGACACATTAGCATGTGGGTCTGAAATTTGTGTGTGGAAATTGCTGGACTCAGTTCCTTGTTTATGCACTAGAGGATATGGATTTTAGTTTTTACCAGTGTTGGGCAGATATCTTGATGATTTTAATAACTGCTGGTTCCAGGTTTGGGAGGATTGGAATCAAAGAACTGACAGTTTTCAGGAAACAAGTTGTAAAGGAACCAGTGGGTATGAAGGCAGTTATTTGACATCTTCCCCAAAAGATTTGAGAACTGTGGTTCTCAAGTTATGAACCCTAAGAACTGTTCTGATAACTGCCAAGGGTCTTCCTGTTTCTGATAACTGTTCAGCAAGTCTGGTGTCTACTAGCAGGTGCTTATTGGGTGGGCTTGTGTCTGGTCAAGATGTGTCTTCAAGATTTCATTTGAGCTATTTTTGCTGAAATGAGTGTGTGTGTGTGTGTGTGGGTGCACATTTGTGGGAAGATAGATAAGGTGGGTCTCCACAAAGACTTGATGAGCTCTTTTGCAACTAGAAGCTGCAATTCACTCAAGGAAAATTGACAATGTGGGCACTTAATGTTATCATGAAGGTGGCGATAACGAAGATCCCTCATAATTCAGCTCCAAACTTCTTTGATGTTTCACCAGGTAGAGATGATGCTTGCAAAGATTTATTTTTTCTGCACCTAGTGCAGAAATGTGAAAGATCTCTGGAAATTTAATCCTTTAAAGAAGTCAAAGGAAAAAAGAAGAAAGGAAAAAGAAATAGAAAATAATACCTTTGATGACACTAATTTGAGCTTGTTTGATTTGAAAACCTCTCCCCTATCTTATGAGAATTGTCTTCATACCAACATGGAGGCTTTATGCTAAATACTATATTATGTAGGGAAGTGGTTGCCTTTCTTGATTTCTTTCAAAATGAATTAGTTCATGGATTATTTGCAGTTTTTGAGTCATGGGTAAATGATATAATCTTCATGTTGATATTTATTTATATTGACTCTATCTTGGTCTTCCAAAAATTTCTGCAATTCTTATAGTTTAATTTTAGGTCAAGAACTGGAACAAGGTCTTCAAATTGTTGTGGAAAAATGTCCTTTGTTCAAACTTTGAAATGTATGGATGAGATTAGACAAATCTACATACAATGAATTGCAGTCCCCTGAAAAAATTGTTGTTCTTCATCATTGATAGTATGAATGATACTATTTCTCTTGTTTTTCTTTGGCTATCATCATTATTTAAAGCTCTTGTGTGTTTGGATCCAAAAGATTTGTGAAGTTATTATGTGAATTCTTATGTTGTACCTTTGGTATAAGGGTTTTAGAGTCTTTGATTACATGATTCAACATTTCCTCTAGCAAACTCAAGCATAATAGATTTGCAATCCAAATAACAAACATCAAAAAAAAAATGTGAAACAATATGTTAGAGTAATTCTTATGAAACAACTCCTAGACAAGTGATAGCACCATCTAATCTTGAGTTGTCAAGGGAACAAAGTGCAAAGTGTGGGCAATTCTTGTAGAAAATAGTCATTAGCAAAGTGGACTCTATCAATATTTTGAAGTGTGAATTGGTAAGCTAATTTAGCATAATTTAGAATGCTTGTCCAAATGAATTGCTTTACTTGGGCAAAGTGAGTGTCCCATTCCTTGTTGAAATCTTGATAAAAAGTCTTAAGCAATAGGAGCCCCATCTATATTCTATAGAGTGGATTGCAAAGGTAATCTACCTAATCTAGAATGCTTATACAATTATCATGAAAAAATGCTATTTTTACTAATCCATATTGCTAAAAGTGTGACTCCCCTAAGGCACATAAACCTTTCTTAAAACCTTCAAATTTATCTTTGGCAAAACTTTATTGACTGCATAGTGTTTGAATGTGAGTCCTCTCCAACATCCCTTAGTATATGTTTTAACCAATATTGCGTGGGTATATGTTTTACCCATATATACCTTGATTACAAATAAGGTATATCATTTATCCTAACTTATTTTTTTCAAATCAACGTACCTTAGTGAAATGCATATTCAAAAGTATGTAAATTGGAAAAATTATACCTTATTCATAACCTTGTCCATATATGTAAAATATATATTTATCCAAAGTTGGATACGTTTTGACATATAAGTGAACAAATTTAAAATAAATATGATTTAAGCCCTAAACTTTGTTAGTTCTATTAATTAAATAGAATGTCTCCTTTCAAGTTGTTTTTTGGTGGCAATTAGCCCTTTGATTATCCCATCACAAGAAAAAACCAAAAAACACCAAAACTTTCAAAAGCTCTCCAAAATATAAGTTTCTATGTGAAGATACATTGTCTTCCCTTTGGCTCAAGAATATAAGCGAGAAGGTGAAAGCTTTGGGCAAAATCATATGGAATAAACTTTAAGATCATTAACATGTGATAAAATTGCGCATGGTAAGTGTGTGGTAAAGATATATTTCAAATGAAAGATTCCCTTATTTGGGAGGGCCATAATTTTTGCGTTCTTTAATGTAATTAGATGATTCAAAAGCTTAATGGAATGCTAAAAAATGAATTAAAATTATTTAAAATTTTTATCACCAACTAAATTTCAACCATGACATCATTGCCTTTTCACACATGGTGTTCACTCGTAGAAATGTTTATCCTAAGGACAAATCAAGCACATTTGATTCTGCATTTTGATGTTAAATTTGACCTTTAAATTATTTTTTAAAAATTCCCAAGTGTGAAATTTTTTGTTGATTTGAATTAATTAACTAAAAATAAATTCCCTTTTTTGAAAAAAAAAAAAGGATATATGTTAAAAAGGTATTTGGACCTTACCCATCTATCAACAAAATTATTTTTTGCATACCCATACCTTAACCTAATGAAAAAAATATTTGAATGCTAATATATCCTTATTTGATAATTAAATAAATTGAAAAAAATAATATACCTTCATTCAAAGACATATAAAAAACAACATACCCACACATCATTAATTTTAACTTTCACCCTATTGATGGTATATACGCCCAATCTTAAGCTTGTCAATCGACTTGCAAACATTCAAAAAACTTATGGCCTAATGTTTTAGGACTTGAAGATCACAACATAGGCAAGTGTTATGAAATTCTTATTGTCAAGTACCTTCCATTTGTATGGTGGTCCTTTCAACATTAGTAGCACTGGAGCTATTAGTTTTTTATCGGTTGTTATGTCTTGTGGGTAAGGTACAAACAATGTCGTAACTGTTCAAGGTTGTGCTCTATCGCTAACAATGTCGTAACTGTTCAAGGTTGTGCTCTATCGCTAATAGAGACAAGGTCTAACATGCCAAAGACTAGGTGATAGCAGTAGTAGTATTAGTAACATTGATGGTGGCATAATGATGAGGAAGACAAAGGAATATCTACGAGTGTTTTTTTTCCTATTGTTATTCTTCCTCTTCCTTTTCACTCAGTTTGAGGAATGGAAACCTATGAAAAACTTCACAGACACAAATCCCCCAACTTTCTTCTGATCTACATTAGAGTTGGGTTTTGGGTTTAAGTCACAGCCAAGGGCAAAGCAATAGAGGGCATGATAGGGTGAAACAAAGAAAAACATGGGGCAAGGTAGAATAGGCAGGGCAGACAAGCAAGGCCCTTGAGCAACAACACACAAACAACAACAAATCTCCAACTAAGTCCATTTGTTATTCCCACCCATTTTTTTGGTTTTGTGAGTTTACTTCCACATGTCCCCTTCTAGTTTTTTTGCTTTGTTTATAAGTACTCCTCTTTTAGAACAATAGTTTTAAGGTTTGAAGGGGATTAAGGGGATTTTTTGAATTGAGATTTTTGAGATTGGGGTTTAGGGTCCCAATTTTAAACTAAATATGCTAGGTCAACAATAAGCGTGTTAGATCTTGTGGGTTCTCCATCTCCAAAGTGTCATCAGGCATCCCGACCCTTCTAGCAAGATGAAGAACTATTAAACAACTTTACCCCTATGCTTAATTGTGTTCTGACTTCCATCCATTCCCATCCTTCCTAATTTATTTTGGCTAGTCCCTTCATGTTCTTTTGGTCTAAAGGGCCCTTTTTCTCCCCACTTGCCACATCCACTAAAAGTTTTTCTAATATTCATTGTATAGTCTTCTCTTTTGTGTCCCTACATTCCTAAACCCTTTTGTGATCGTCTATTCAATGCAAGGGGGGGGGGGGGGGGGGGTGGGTTAGCACAACACTAATTTTCATGCACCATTCATAGGTAATCATTTGTTTTAGGGGTGGTGTTGCCCCTGAGTTTACCATGTTCTCTTCCCTTTTCAGCATGGACATAGACATCATTGATGTTCTCCATTTGGGTTTATTTCATTCTTATTCATACCATCATATTCCATATGCTTTTCAAGTTAATGTTCAACATGTATTACATATCCTTTTATTTTGATTAGCATATGGTCCTTCCAATATTGCAATTTGGCATTTTTTTTATTATTCCTTTCTTAGTGTTTGTCCTTTCCTCCATGGGGTGGTGAGAAAGGCCACCAATAGATTTTTGTTTGCTTGTGTTGATACATGGGCGGTGATTGGGAAACATCATAGGAGGGGAGACATCATAGGAGGAACACATAATTAGAACAACCATTTTAGCTTATTGCAAATGTTTGGAATTGATTCCAAATCCTACCCCACATCCATTAACACAATTATGCCATGCATGTGCATTTGCTCATGTAGAGGAGTACATTCAATCAATACATGCATTAACTCTAAGCACACTTGCAGCCCCATTAAACAAGACCACGGTAGTCCTTTGCCCTGTCCATCCACTTGCTAAGGTTGATCTCCCATTTTGAGCACACATGCAACCTCATTAAACAAGACCACGATAGTCCTTTGCCTTGTCCATCCACTTGCTAAGGTCGACCTTCCCCCTTTCGTTGATGAATTCCATCCAAAAACAATGGTTATTTTAGATTGAAAGGGATTTATATTTGCCTTGCTCATTCACCATGTCTTTCTTTCGATGGCCCCTTAGGTATGGTGTATGAGCTTTATGAGATTGTTTTGTCCCAGATGATTTTGCGAATGGCTTCAACTTTTTTTCGAGGTATGTGGGCACATGACTCAAGGTCATGTTCCACCTTCAATGTCACATTTGTTTTTTTTGTATCTTGACATTTTATGTTGGAAAAGTAGTTTAGAAGCATACATCCCATCACGATCGGGGAGGTGACCTATCGCCTAGTTGCCCTCACATTGGCTATTTAGTCTAGGGATACTTTCATGGATCATTTTAATCCTCATTAGTTTGGTGTATCGATTCATGGTGGGTGTGAGACAATGGTTCATGGCATTAAAGCAATGTTAGATTTGCATCCAAATTGGGTGGTGCTACATGTGGATGTATGTAATGCCTTTAATTCAGTGTCATGGTCAACTAATTTTCAAGAGTTACAATTTTTGTTTGGTTTTCTAGATTAAATTTTCCCATTTGTTTAAGGATGTTATGCACACCCATCCCCATTATATTTTTCTTAGGCTTCTTGACATGGGTTTCTCATAATCATTTCATTGGAGTTAGGTACACAACAAGGGGACCCATTGTGAGGAACATTGTTTGCTCTGGCTCATTTTTACAATCATCGCCCTATAATAACAAACCCACCTTACTCATGTTTTCCATTTGTTGGTGGATGATACACATAGAGTAGGTTTTGCTTAAATGTGGTTCGTATTTTTTTGTGATTACAACAAGAATTTTTAGCATTTAAGGCTTTTAATGCAATGAGTGAAATGTGTAGCTTGGTTTCCATGGGGGTTGGACCACTTTATGAAACTTCATCTTAGTTTTTTTTATTTTTGACTTAAATTTTCATATTTTGTCCACATTAGTAGATCCAAATCATTCATTGAATTGTTTGTGGTTAAAGCTTTTCATGAAGATTTTGGGATGATATATAGTTTCCTTATGCTTGTAGATCCTTAGGCAACTTTTGCAATGCTCTCATTGTGCTATGCCCCAACACTTTGGCTATTTACTTTGTACAATGTTTACATCTCTAAACATTTTGCAACATTATACTAAATTTGATATTTGTTCCATAACTACGTTGGAGAAGTGATTTGGTGCATCGTCTTTTGATGGTTTTATCGATCATTTAGCTTGTTGTTAGGCCACTTTTCTTATTTTTTCAAACAAGTTTCGCCTCCCTTTTAGAGTTGGATTATTGTTCTCACATTTTTGGGATGTTAGGCACTAATTTCTTTTTCACTTGTCACTCGTGTCACACATGATGATCATCGTATTCTCTAGGATGCAGTAATACATGTTGAGATTAACATTTCCCCATTCCAAATATCACTACAAAAGACTTGAGCCATGTTACCCCAAGTTGTTCACTTTCAAGTCCCACCCTTTGAAAGCCTAGTGGTTCAATCTTATTCCCAATTGTAGGTTTTTTTGGTAGGTCACCTACACAAGCAGGGATTTGCCTTGCTTTTAATAATTGCTTTTTCAAATTTTATGCAAACACGTTTCTACTCATGTGTAGGTCTAGGGGCAAGCATGTGGTTATTAATGCATCGTACCACATTTGCATTTCATTTATCCTCAACCCATTTCCTTATAACACTACATACTTGTCTTGGCTTGCCACATCTTATAGTAGCCCATCTTTCACAATGTTAATGTGGTCATACCATTGACGATCAAGGTATCCATTTATTTTGGTGCCTTTTCAAGGATGAACATACAATAGCCCATGATACATTTTGAGATACTATCGCAACTATTGCTTCGAAGACTGGAACACATGTGTGGAGGGAGGTCTCTCACCTTTTCCCTTGCCACATCCAACAACGAGTGGATATCCTTATCACTAGAGACAACTTTTGGATCTTGATGGATGTTGTCATTACTGACTCAACTTGCACAGTTATGTTGTAGTGAACATTGACAACAACATCACATGTAGTGATGATGGCTATGTAGGAAAATACGTGATCATACGTCGAATGAGCACCATGAAATGATTTCATTCCCCTTGCTATTGAGATGTATGGGTGTTTTCATTTTTGTTTTTGATCGCTTATGTACAACCCACTATTACGTGTCATCAACAATCTTCATTAATCCCCTCAATGCTTGTTTCTTACTATTATCAACACATGTCCATAGCCCTACATCACGGGTAAGCCATAGTGATTCTTTAGTGAGCTGTTGCATTTGGCCAAGGTTTTTTTTGCTCTTCTACACATCATAGTTAATGCACTTCCATCATTAACTGATTTGTGGCAGATGATTGTTTTTTCATTTTAACCCTTTTTTTGTTGTTGTTGATTGTCATTTTGTAGCCATGAGTCCTTTTTGAATAGGGTCTTTACTTGATTTTTGTTAATTGTTTGATTTTGTTTTTTCTTTGGGTTGTGTCTACTTGTGTCTTCATTTGCCTTATACTTCGATGGATGGGTACCCATCCTTGATTTTTATTTACATGGTTTTCCTTCGTCTATTTGTATGGAGTATCTTGCTAATTGATGGAGTTGCAAAAGAATTTAACATATTTATTTTGGTCTTGAAAGTTAAAATGTTGAAACACCCTTCCTTCTTCCATTAGTTGACCCATCCCTTGGGCATTTCCCTTTCCGGCCATGCCCCTTTAAACTAACAATAATAGCTTGATCATCTTCAATATCTTCGTCCTTGATTTACTAACTATTTTTAAAACTAACATCCTAAATTAAATAGTAGGTGTTTATCTCAACATTTTACACTAAGTATTTATTTTTACATCTAAAATGAAATATAAATTAACATGAGAGTTTTGTTGAAGCTCTTCACATATGATGATGGAATTTAATTTGTTGTGTAGTACCATATTGGTGTTCACATCTATTGCTATTCATAACCATCAACCAAATATTATAAAACTCCCCTATAATACAATACATACAATTAAGTGAATATTCAAAGGAAACACTATTGTTTTGAACTGAATGTTTATTAGATTTAGTCTTACAAATGTTATTTTGCAAACAAAACATGAAGAAGGTGGAGTGATAAAGAACTTTTTAAGCTATTGGGTTAACCTTTAAAGTTGATTTTATTTTAATAATATTGATAATTGGTGTGAAAAACATAGTAGTGACATACGCTCAACTTCATTCAAAAATACGCGTACTATACGTTTTTTTGTTCTTTTTTAAAAATACGGCCCAAAATACGTACGTACTATTATTTTGCACTTTTCTGCAAGTGAGGGTTTCCAACAGCAGTCAAGTTCCTGAGACTAGAGCTTGGCTCGCGGGTTGCTCCCGAGTGTTTTGACTGAAGGCTGTTCGAGACTGTGCGGATTAGGGTTTAGAGGTTTAGTTCCCGCACTTGCAACCAAAGTTTGCATCACAGAAGATGCATTGGTGTTGCACGACCTGGTGAATAGCTGTGGATTGAAGCCGGCGAAGGAGGAGGAGGAGCAGCAGCAGTCAGTGTGGAACACGACAACAACACTCGTCATGTGATCACTCTCTGTATCACACACCAGCTCTGTTGGAGAGAGAGAGAGAGATCCCCCCGCACTGCAACAACTGTGCACTACACCCCCAGCAAACCCCCCAAGGTTTTTCCACCTCCATCATCAGATCATGAAAGCAAGTTTCGAGACCAAGTTTCTGTTTTTTGCAAACATTCAGACCAAGTTTTTTGCTTTCTGCAAATTTCCAGATCAAGATTGTTTTTTTTCTGCAAAAAAGCTCAAGAACAAGGTTTTTTGTTTTCTGCAAATTTTTAGAGCAAGTTTTTTTTTAGGTTTTCTGCAAATTATTTCCAGAGCAAGTTGTTTTTATTTTTTCCTTGAATTTTTTTTCCAGAGCAAGTAGTTTTTGTTGTCTGCAAATTATTTCTAGAGCAATTTTTTTTTTTTGTTTTCTACAACCTTCAAGCTCTAAAGATCATCATGTTCAGTGATAACTAACAGGAGTTTCTAGTACTAGTACTAATAGTAACATTCTCCAGAACCTTTACTCGTAACTGATTCCAAACTTTGCAAAAAGATACCAAAGCCTAGATCCTTGAAAAAGGAAACATGGGTTAGAGATTCTGTGCAGATTCTTGAGCTCTGATTAAGAATCTGACCTGAGAACATAATTTTTTTAAGTGCAATTTCTTGAGTTGTGGTTAAAGAATCTGACCTTTGAGTCAAGTGAGAAGAGGACACAAAGAGAAGCAGTGTTTGATTGTGGTGCTCCTGACAACTGCGGGTAGAAAAGTCACGATTGAGGTCTGTTTTTTTGTGATGACAAAAGGCTTTTAAGGTTTTGTACAAGATGTGGGTAGCAAAGTCAAGAGTTAGGTCTTTTGTGATGACAAAAGAGTTTCAAGGTTTTGCTATCAACACTTGTTGATCTGGTTTTGGTTCCATTGGGTTTCTAATTTGCTTTCCACTTCTGGTCTCACACTTGGGTTTCTAATTCGCTTGGGGCACCATTTCCTGTCAGATTAGTATAATGATATGCTGAATGTGATGTGTTATGCTACTGAAGCAAGGAAATACTTGGGTTCTGTTATGTGGATTCATGTATGATATTGTCTGTGTTTCACATGGTTTACTCCACTTCTTCAACAATCCCCACACAAACACAAAAGGATCAGCAGACCAAAACAACAGGTTGGTTCTTTACAAAAAACAATGCAGAAAAAAATTAAAATCACCATTGCTGCAGCTCAACTTCCTTTGATGAATTTGACATGGATTCTGAGCTTTTTCTTCTTCTTCTTCCGCATCTTCACCAGGATGCAGTCAAGAACAAAATCTAGTAGAATCGTCAACAGAAATGTCAGTGTCTATGGTTCAAGACTCATGCACTCATGTCTGTGACCACAAGAAATTCTTGCAGTCTGGGTCTGTGACCATAACAAAATCCTTGCAGTCTGTGACCAGAGGAAATCCCTGCAGTTGGGGTTTTTCTTTTGCTGAAAGAATGTTTCTGGGTTTTGCTTTATTTGTTCTGATTCTGGGTTTTGCTCATCGTATTCACGTATTTCTCACGTATTCACATTTTCAAAATTTAAAATACTTGAAAATACTTGTTTTTTAGCACCTTTGAGAAATACGCGTATTTCGTATGTCACTACTATGGTGAAAAAGGGTTGATGATTCTTATATGGGTGATTTCCTATTTGTAATAACTAAGAATTCTTAACATATGCATTTAAAAATATTATAGAAACTTGGAATTGGAAGACATTGGTTTGAACCCTTTATTGGTACCCTTTAGACCTCAACAATTTGTTTTTCAAGCTTTTGAATTTTGGGCACAACAATATTTAAGTGTAAACTTTATTAGAACCAACATTATTTTTGAGAAAAAATGTCAACACTTGGCAACCAAAAAGAAGAGATGTGACCAAAAAAATCTCTCCAATTCACCATGTTTGAAAGAAATAAAAGTTGAAATTGCCATTTTAGACTATAAATTCTTTCATGTTGCTAATACATAGTTAGGTTTTTTCAGAAAATCTATTGTTCTCTTTGACTTGTAGCCAAATTTAGATAAGTCTTATTATGTAGGATTGCTAGTCCACCTACCTCATGATTTTGAAAAAAAACACCTTGATTGCAACCTTCCAATCATGCTATGAATTTATTTAGTTTGTGTTATTTTACTTCCAATGGAAAATTTTTAATTAATTTTTTAAAATTTAAATTATATTTTGAAATAAATACAGTAATTTCATTTAAACTAGTAATTCTTAAATTTTTCCTTGCCAAGCATAAATTAAGGACTTTTTAATTTTTATCTCACATGATTTCCTCATACATTTGTTATGTGTCCCTTGACAATGTAAAGGTAATAAAAATATTTTACTTATGTAGTTTTGTCCAATACAATGAAGATGACAAGTCAAAAATAGTAAAAACAACAAATTCATCTATTATTTTCAAACACATACAAATAGTTTTGGAATTGCTTATGACCCTTCATATGTGTTTTATAAGTTTGTTTAAGGCAAAAATTTGTTTTTTTTTGGCATATGCCATCCAATGAAAAAAAGGTGTATTTCATCATCCATATGGTTTGTAGAATATTTTTTCCAACATCAATTATAAAAACATATTTGGTGGGTATTAGTTTGTTATGAAATGGGCAATAAGAAGTCTAGACTAGTAAAGGGTTTGCTTAAAAGTCTTTGTGCAACTCTATATTTTGGAAACTAAGCTCATATAGATAATAAAAAGAATGAACTCCATTTGTTTGTGTCGTCCAAACTTTTTACTTCCAAGTTTAACTCACCTACATTGATATGAATAGACAAATTAACATGTGTCTTTTACATGTTCATGTTATCTATCATTATCCCAATTTTGTGTATTTACATGGACATGAAAAAAACACAAATTTAAGATCTAGTATAAATAATGATGAATTGTTGGGAACCAAATGGGAAGATGAAAGAAAAAGAAAAGAAAAAAACAAAGAAGGGTAAGGGGGGGGGGATAGAAATTTTGTTTCAATTTGGGAACCTTATTTCACTTGTGTTTATTAATTAACATTGTGGATTTCTAGCACTCATTCCACCACATTTATCTTACTTGGGGAAGGATGAACAGTAAGTGGTCAGGAAACAGTTTTCTGTTGGGTGGTTCTAGTTGCCTAGCTAACTAACCATGGTGGTTAGCTCAGTGCTTTTGTTAACTAGCTACCTACTAACAACCCCACAAACAGGGTTGTTAGTAGTAGGTAGGTAGTAAAAACTGCCATTTATCTATGTATAAACCATCTATCTACTTACCTAGTAGTTACCTATTTTCCTACCTGCCTATCTACCTATATATCAGACCTATTTCTCATAGAATTGGTTACCAAGGTGAAACCAAATATAAACTGAGATGAGGGAGTTAAGGTTCATCCACAACCGAGTAATAACGGGGGGCATCCAATGGATGGTGTGCTGGTGGGTGCTGGTTCACTGTGGCCGGTCCACCGTATTTCTCCATGTCAAAAATCAACACACGGTGTGCGGTGTGCGCCTCAGAGTGATGGTCGTCACAACGTCGCCATGTCTTCGATGCATCGTCGTCTTTGAAACTTGTCCCCACCCAACAGAAGCTCACTTGCATCAAAGCGTGGCAAATAAGAATCATCATTGTTCCTCCTGAAGCCCACTTTCATGAGCCCTTCTTTGCATCCCTAGACTTGGATGTGAGAAATATTTTTGCAGAGTCACATCCTGAGCACCGCTGGGAGTGATCTAACCATTTGGCATCGCACTTGCAGAATCGCTCTCTCTCTCTCTCTCTCTCTCTCTCTCTCTCTCTCTATAGGTCTTTTGCTTGCAACTTTGGGAGATAAGAAATCATCGTCAGTCCTGAAGCCCCACTTTCATTTCATGTTTGCTGGTTGAATCCTTGCATATCTAGACTTGGATGTGAGAACTTTTTTGCAGGGTCACATACTGAGCTCCGCTCGGGATGCTCTAGTCATTTGGTACCGCACTTGTAGAAAGAATCTCTGTCTGTCTGTCTGTCTCTAGCTTTTTTGCTTTGTGAAGAATTTCGCGAAAAGCAAAAGAAAATCAACCCATCTTTTCGAGCAGGAATATCATCATCTTCTCGTTGTAAAGTCTTGGAAGTAGACTTTGCAGATCAAACTGCAACAATGAGCTACTACCCACTGAGGAAGGAGGGCCCGGATGCTTTCGATCTGGGCTACCGCCCTCATGTTGTTAACAACCCTCCTGAAACTCCTTCTCCTCCTCCTTCTCAATATGCTGCGCAAGCTTCAAATCAGGATTACCAGCAGCAGCAGCAGCAGCAGCAGCAGCAGCAGCCAACAAGCGGAAGTAGTGGTGCAGTGGTGGTGGTGGCGCCTGAATACTGCCTGACTCATGCGATTTCTTTGGCCGTCACCAAGAAGGTGCTGTCATTCAGTGGGGGGGATTGGACCATCAGCGATCCTGCAGGAAACATTCTCTTCAGAGTCGATGGCAAAGTGTGGACCGTCCGTGACAGAAGGTATCTCCTAGATGCTGCAGGCTACAAAGTCATCCGCATGCAACAAAAGGTGAGCAACAACAACATATTTCTATTGCAACAACGAGGACTCAAGTGGTGCCCCAAAAACCCTAAACCATACATAATGAATCTCTCTCTCTCTCTCTCGCTCTCTCTCTCATTTGATTCCCGGTGCTCTTTTGCTTGTTGATCGTACACTGAATTTCTTGAGAAAAATTTGGAGTGTAACTGACGAGCATTCATTGGAGTGCTTGCTTTCGAAGCATTACATGATGCTTGAAGAAATTCATGTCTGTGGCAGCCAACTTTTTCTTGTGTGAAATTTCGCGTCTACGCCACACTTTTTTTAAAAACAAAATTGTCAAAAGACTCTTTTTAGATCCCTTTTAGTCGGCCACATTCAGAAGAGAACAAAAATGGAAGTTGCCATATTTTGACACTGGGTTCTTGGAGGTTGTCCAAAACATAGCAGAGTTCTGGAATATATCTACCGTCCTCTCTGACCTGTAGCTGAATTTGGCTCTCTTTCCTCTTGTGGATGGTTGCGACTGTGGCTACATCAAAAATTTGACAAAAAAAAACCTTGGGTATGGTGGGGAATGTGGGATTTGGGAATGCAGATTTTAAGCTTTCATGCTGTGTGGCACATGTACGCTGGTGACAGTGAGCAGTTAATTTGCACAGTGAAGAAATCATCAATTTTGCAGCTAAGACCTTCCATGAATGTTTTCCTGGCTTCGAACACAACGGAGAGCATGCCAGATTTCACATTGAAGGGCAATTTCTTGGAAAGAAACCTTACAATATTCCGTGGACAACAAGCCATTGCCCAGGTATTATTGGTTTTTCCCTTCTTCATCTTCTCCAACATTTTGCTGCATGTATTGCCTTAGGTGTTAGAGAATGGGCACACCCCTGACCATTGTGCTGTGGGGGCTTATAGGCTGACTTGCCTGCAGGCTTACCTGACACAATGGTTAGGGGCTTGCCCATTCTCTAATGTAAAGTATTTTGCCTCACCTTTTTGAAAATGAATGATTACATTTCAAAATGTAATGAAATTTTTGCAACTAAGAAACCCTCAAAGTTTAAAAGTGACATAGTATTCCCTCAGAATCCTTTACTTATGTCCCAGATGTCCTTGTGTTCTACTTGATAAAAGTTGTAGTATAAGACTATGTGCACATGAATATCGCACAAGATGGAGGATTATGTGCCCCACAAGGGAGCCTTACTGATTTAGAGAATAAGTAGTGGGTACAAGACTTTTTGTACAAAGAGCAAAGAGAAGGAGGATGCTTTGAGCTCAATCTGCAAACGCTTACTACTAACTGAGAGAGCTTGATGCTACTACAGGTAACACGACAGATAACCTTTACCAACCTACTGATTGACAAGGATACTTTCGGCGTAACTGTGTTCCCAGGCGGTGATTATGCATTTGTGATTGCTCTTCTAGTGATTATGGATGCAATCTACCTGCAGGATGATCAGTGATGGTACCATCATTACCCCAACCCTTCAAGAGGACACAGTATGTGCATGTGTATGTGTGTATGTTTTGTCTGTAGATAACAGAGATGCTGAGATTGTCCTTTGTCAACTAGAGTTTTTCTCTCAAAAACCAGGCTCTGGGCCATGGGTTAGTGCGCAAGTTGTTATTGTGTTTTTGAAAACCAGGATTTGTATTCAACAATTCTGTTGCTGTTGTATCGATAACCAAATTTTACATACATAAAATTGAGTTCTACCAAATTGCCATGTAGAATCATGTGCCCTCTACCTGAATACTTTTCTGCAAATATGAAATGCTTCATATAGTTTGCTTTGTGACAATTGATGAAAGAGTTACCAATTTTTGAAGTTGGCTGAGATTTCAAAGGATACCTGTTGAGCTTAAATCACACCATTTCTTAGCTTGCACCTGCCATTAACACAATTCGACAGTGATACGAGGTTGTATGTAGCTGCCAATGTCTCCTCAAAATTTTGGGTGGTCGTCCCAGCAGCTTTGAATTCAAGGGCTTGGATTCTCATATTGGTTGTATTACTCAGTTTTTCCCTTTCTTGAAAACCTGGGGGTTAAAATTGAAAAATAGGGCCCAGAGGCGAAAATAGAGGATGAGATTCGATTTTCATTTTGTGTTTTCACTTTTTTTCGTGTTTGGCCACACTTTCGAAACTTTTTATCGGGTAGTCGATTTTATTTTTATTTATTTATTTATTTATTTATTTTATTTGTTTCGGGATTTCCAAAGAAAATTTAATTTGGGCTGACTAAACTTGGGGGACAGTTTTGGAACATTTTGTTTTGGGCAGACTCAACTTGGGGGACTGTTTCTCGATTTCAATTTAAATTTTTTTATAGGGGCAACATCAAAGGGACTTCCTTTGGACTTTTTTTGGCCAATTGTGGTTTGGCACATTTGAGGGCTTATTTGAAAGTTTTTTTGGCACACTTTGAAACTTTTGTGCACATTTTTTTTTCCTTGGGCACATTTGAGAGATCAATTTGGTCTAAGGCACATTTCAAGGATCTCTTTGGTCTTTCTTTAAAACACCCTTGTCACAGAGCGTTTTTGAAAGACCTCTTAACCCCTCTTAAACCCTAAACATTTGGGCATGTTAAAATAAGTCTTGTTACAAAGCCAATTTAGGGTTTCAAATATCAACTACCTAGAATCACTTTTAGGGTTTGTTCAACATGGAACCATATAATTGAGCTTTCTCATTTTTCATTTTTTTTTTCTTCATTTGTTTGAGCTCCTCACTTGAGCTTCTTCCAACTCGATTAAGGCTTAAGCTTACTTGTACGATTATTTACATTTTCATTCTTGCCTTCATTTGTTTGCTTTGACTTTTTGTAAGGTTTCTTATGTTTTTTTTCCCTTAAAGGTTTTAAGGTTTAGGAAGTTTAGGGGCTAATTTTAGGGTTTGGGGTTATTAGGGGTTATTTTTAGGCTTTGGGATTATCAAAGGGCTGTTTTCAGATTTTAGGGTGATTTTTTAGTTGGGTCTTTCTTATACATCATGGCCTCTTCCAATGGTGAAACTTTTCCATGATATCCTTAAGCTCGATAGCTTTTCATCTAGTAGTGATGAAGAGATGTTCTAGAGGATATATGGGCAATGTCAATTCGTGTTTGCGACATTGGCGGCCAGTGTCAACACATTGGAGCTCCTCAATGCAAATCAACTAAAGATGAGTGCTAAGGAATCAATTGACTAGGATGTGGGGGTTCAAGATGTGTTCGCCACAATGTGATCAACTTGAAGCTTATTCAAAACTTTAACAAACTTTAGTTTGTCAAAGTTTGATGAGCTATGTAGATTAATGGTCCCCACTATCCAGGCCCATACAAGGGATATTGGTGAGACTCACATTGTGATTTAGCAATTGACCAAACTAATTTTAGAACAACAATTGTTCCAATTCATCTTACACAAGAAACATGACAATATTGATATGTATGACACATTCCTCTAGAATTGGGTCAAGTATGTTATATGTGATGATGTAGTTTTCATTGCATCTTGCATCAATTCAACATTCGGCAATGAGACTTGATTGTCAAATCTTAAAAAATGGATGATTTTTCGTACATATATCCTCAAGTTCCAAGGTTGTATTTGACTCGTTGATGTGACATTTGTCAAGATCTAAAGACCTTTGAATAATGTCACCCAAGGGTTGTGGTTCAATGGGTGAAAAAGATGTATTCTATGAATAACACGGTGGTTGTGGACCATTGTGGAATATTCATTTATTTGGATGTTGCCTACCAAGGTTCATTTCATGATGTCACCATCTTGCACAAGTAAGATTTGCACAAAAATTAGCTCCTTTTCTTGGACATGACCAAAATGTAATTAATGCTTATAATAAAATGCATGTTGGTTATAAAATGAAGGTGGAGTGAAAAATTGGGGGGTTTTAATAGAAATATTATGAGAAATCATGTCTTTTGCAACTTGTCCTATGAAACTAAAAAATATTGATGCACCCCCCAAACTTTTGGATAGACTCAATTACGACTCCCAAAGTGAAAACATCACAAGGATAAAAAATTGGGGCATGCTCCCTGGCTTGTAGCACTTCGGGTGTAGAAGGGCGTGCTAGAGCTCCGGGATGGGGACTAGTATGAATGACAAGTGGGTCATTATTCACATGGACCTGCACAAACCAAACAACAAGTTGGTTAATGTGTAATTGGAACACTTTTGGTGCATGGATGAACCACGGGCAAAAACAGATTCATAAAATTCACCATGGCCTGGACATGGGGGAAGCCACCACCTTCCATGTTATAGTATTTTCTATGCCTAGACATGGGGCCAACATCCAAATGTCATTTTGTGCCAGAGTCCCAAGTTGGAATTTCAAAATTCCTTCAATTGGAATTTTTGCAACTTTGGAGGTCCGTAATTTTGTGTGAAAACCTCTGATTGAGGTGAAGTTTAAAATAAAGTTGTAGCCCTTGTCAAGAGTTTTTCAATGGTATGTGACACGCCACTTAAACACAAGGAAATCAAAGCAATTTTTGATTTTTAGTGGTGGAGAGTCAAATTGGCAATTTGATTCTTGACCTTTCTTTTGACCATAACTTATATTTCAAGTCCAAATGGGTCATGAAAACCCATTTTAAACATCTACGTTTTAAGAGTTTTCCAACAGTATAATGAATTCTTCAATTCAATGAATTTTGACAACTGAAATCTTCTTTTAAAGATTCGGGAATCCATCGAGACTCCAACTCTCAAAGAGGAGCTCATTTGGGAGTGTGGGAGTTCATTCCTTCACACTTTCCTACATTCCTGGGAGCATGAAATGTGTCTCCCGAATTTCACTTTTGGCCCACACCTTTGTATGCCCTTGTTCTGGTCATTAGGGTTGCAACAAATATCCTTTAGAACTAATTTGAGTTGGTAGTTAATGAAACATTTTAATTCCACAAAATCCAAGTATAGTCATTTATGGTCCAATCTAACCCTCTTTAAGGCATTCCATGGTATTATTGATAACCTTAAATCACATTTTGTTCATTTAGAGGAGATGCCATAACATTGATGGGGTCTTTAATAGGCATGGAATGATATGATTTATCATTATTGTGTTGAGGATAAAAGGCAATAAACAACCTTTGAATTGGGTTGCCAATTCAAGGTTAAGGCATAATTAAATTTGGGTGAGTTTGGCAACAATGAAAAGGATGGTTCATGGAATGGGTAAACCATATGGCTGCCAAGGATTGAACAAGTTGGGCCACCTTAATGTAACATGTGGCAATTGACTAAACTAACAACAAAAATGATTGTCACAAGTTAAATTCCTCACCCTAACAATAAAAAAATACCTCAACCTCATTAGAGTTATTTGCCATGGTGGTTTGAAAACTAAAGATCAAAAGGTTCTAGGATCTTTAGACCCTAAACCTTATTTAAAAATTTCAAGATTTTGCTTGAAGTTGGGGAGAAATTTTTGTTGAGTTTAGATGCTTTGGATGTTAGTGACCGACAGAGGTTGAAGATGTGAACTTGTGGTTGCCACCAAACCAAGTCACTAGAGGTTGCTCTTGGATCTTTCAAACTTTGAATCTCTCGCAACCAAAAAGCTAATGCCGAAATCTTGTGCTTTCCAGAAACCTTCACACTCTTGCTCAAGAGACCTCTACATTCAAGAAACTTTCGTGTGTCAAAAACCAGACTCTTCAAAGACTTTTTCACTTGAAAACCCAAAATCTTTTGAAAAAACTTGAAGAAGCTTGAAAGAAGAGGTCTACAATCTAAGCAATCTATGAAAAACTTAGAAGACGTGGACAGAAGAAATAGAAGGAAATGGCTTAGAAGATGTGGATAGAAGAATGAAATGGCTGGATGTGGTAGGTCTTTGGCATCGACTTCATGCTTAAACTAGAAAACAAAAAACTTGAAGATCCAAAGCCCAACACAGGCACAAGGGAAGATGCAAACCCAATGCGAGAGCACAAGCGATTTTTTCTTGACGTTAACTGCTGCAACAAGATGTGAGGATCAGGCTCAAGAATCAGCACCTGCATGAGGAACTTTCGCCCTTTTGAGTGAGGTCTCTTAGTGGCCATATTAAGCCCAGAAAATGTTAGATTTGAACTTAGAGATCCTATTTTAGTCTTAAAATGGGGGAATTTGTAATATTTGGAAATAATTTAAATGGATTTTGGGATTTTTATCATGGTACCAATGTGGGTGCTGGGCTGGTTCACCCAAGGCATCAAAGCTACCAATTAGCCTGTACATTGTCCTTTGCCAAAACACTGGGAAATAACCAGTGTTGTTCTGTTTCGGTTTTTGGCCTGTTCTGGTCTTGGTTCTCATAATGGGTACTTGGATTATTGATTTTAAATTTTGAAAAAAACAACTCCAAATCAGAAGGAACTGGGAAGGAACCGGGGTAACTGCCTCTGGTTAGAACTAGACTTGGAATAAACTCAAAACCCCTTATATGTAAGTTTCAGTTTAAGTTTTTGAAACTTGAAATTGAATTTGAAATTGATTTAATTTTAATTAATTGATTGTTTGTTGGGATTAGACATGTTGTTTAGGTACAACACCCAACACCAAACATGTACTTATCATCGAATGTTTTCGTATTTTTAAAATTCCATAGCCAAATTGAGCAATTTGTAGGCCCACACATGTTCTTTGAGAGTTAGAAGTAAAGGAGCAATGCGAAAAACAGAGGAAGAGTATGAGTGATAGTTTGCTTCAATGTTTTTGGAAAAAAAGCTCTGACCCCTCTCTAGTTCTAGCATCATATCTTTCTCATTTTGAGTCCGTTTGAGTGATTTAGAAACTGAAGGGTGTGCCAATTAGGGCTTTAGAAAACTTCTTTATATTTCAGAGGCAAAAGCTGCAACATTCAAAGATCTTAAGCTCAAAATTCTACTCTGTTTCAAACTCTAAACCCATCATCAAACACTGAAACCCCTTACACTAAAACACCCCATATATTGTGCCCATTCCTTTATTGAATTGAGAAAGTTTTGCAGTGTTGGAAGCGCTAGGTGAAGGGCTAAAAATGTTCTTGGAGCTTCAGAATCAAAGGAACAATGTGTGAGGATTTGACCTTGTGGATGAGTTCTTTCAATGTTCACTCACCAGCCTATCTACCCTAGTTTGAGAAAAAAATCAGGGTTTTGAATACTAATAGCGACTTTTTAAAAACTAATAATTTAGGAGTGGGGCAGGGTGTAGGTGGCATTAGGCATCTATTTTTCACTTTTGGACCATGTCTCAAGAATGCAATTTTCTCATTAAAAAAATTATACTTAGGCATGCAGTTGATATAGGTGCTCACATTTTATTGGTGTTACAATGATAATAACTAGAAAAATTTCAATTTTGAGCTAAACATAAGTAAGTAAATTTGGAACCAATTTGAAACTAGACCCAACTAAAAGTTTTTTGAAAAAAAAGAACCTGGAGATGGGGGGGTCTTGAAATGTGAACAACTGGGTCTAGAATTACACCAGAGTTCTATCAAAATCTTTAAAAACTTAGATTAAAAAAATTAAAATTGGTTCTAATAAAAATCTAATCTAATAACCAGTTCTGATACATAACCACAATTGTAAGGAAAATAAGAACCAATCAATCAAACAACCTTACATAAAACTTCTAATCGGTGGTAGGAAGTATTGAAAATCGGGTTGTCAATTAATCCTTTGTGACTATGATATGTATACATGGCAATTGCCTATGTTTCTCAATAACTAGAGAAATTAAACCTGTACACTTTGTAAATCAATTCCTTATCAATCTTCAATTTCAGCATGCCTTTTTTTTTTAATACATCTGATGAAACTGATAAGCATCATCACACCCAAATCATATGTACAAAAGTCTCAAATTCACGTACCTCTATATCTGGTTTCATTGGTATAACTTGGCATCATGCAAGTCCACCACTCTACCATAGTAGTCACTTGCATCTATTTCTTTCACTTTTCCTTACGCACTGTACCCCGCGGAGATAGGGCTCCATCGACCCAAGTGACCACCGCAGGCCTGGTCTGCTACTGAAGCCATTTTGGTGGCATCTAGTCCAGCATTACAAACATTTGCAAATGCACGCATGTGCTTCATGCCATATTGTGTGAGTACACCACAGCTTGACTCAAAGGTGCGCACCTGGATCCAAAAAGTTAATAATTAGAGAGGAATGTAAGTGTCAACTGTCAGATCTTTCACCCACGGTATCAAAGGGACAGAAGACCGGAAAAACCAGCAGCTGCATAGTTCGAACTCAAGGAGACATCAAAGCCAGAAGGCAGGGGAGATGAACTGAATAATCTGAGATCAAAACTTTGTTTTTGAACTCGATCACTCTTCTGATTGAGTTCAAGAAACAAAGTTGTAGCAATTACGCTTTCAAATGAGAGTCAGGTATCTTGAGAATTTAAGCTGCCTCCAAACTCTGCACAAGTGTGTGACTGTAAAATACTTGTAAGAACTTCTGTGTTGCAATCTTACCATGCTCTTGAGGCAATCCCAGTCATCCACTAGAACTTGCCTGGCAGGACGTATGGCATTCAATTTTGAAGGACCAGCCTCACTGCCAAAGAGGAGATTGCCTATGATCTTGACACTGTTGTCAAGGTGCATGCGATATGCCATTGTGTTCACCAATTCCTCCCCTGCTTTTAATTTTCTTGTTGATCCCTCTGCAGCACTGTGATACTGCAAACACTCAAGACCAGGAAATTACATCAGAAAACAACACCATCTTCTTCTGCTTTTTCCTTCTGAAATGGTCAACAGAAAATCAGATCTGCTGAAACTGAAAGCCAAAGGGAAAGAGTGTACCTTGTGCCACAAATGAAGTAGATCCGCATCACGCTGATTGACAGCCAATTCCTTTCCTGCCATTAAAGTGTCAGCCAAGTTCAACTCAGGCAAAAAAGGTGTTGTCACATTCTCATTTGCTGGGTCGAAGCCAAGATATCGTTCCAACTCCTGAACAACAATGTTTATGTCGCCATACTGCATCACATGTGACCCTGACCTGTATGTGTTATGGTTTGAGGTCCTTGATTTCACCTGCATTGAAACAATTGATGATATGAGAAGGCACACCATGAAAGGCACACAACCCAGTCAGAGGAATCTGCTCTGTCTTTTTCCTACTTTTGAAAATCCTTACCTTTCCCTGGAATGTAGAAGACAATCACAACTCCTTTGCACTTCCACCTAAGAAAGCATACTTATCCTGATCTGATAAATGATCGGAAGAAAGGGATGACAACCCGAGGAACGCAGATGTTCAAACATACACAGTGACATGGGGAATGGACTCACAATGATATATTGATCCTCGAGTGTCTCTATTTTCAAGTTTTCCTTCTCACTGCATCCCAAAAAGAATGTGATGGAAGACATTAGAAGCATAGACATACACTCATAAATGCTTCCCCTCACAGCATATTGTAGGCACACCACATTATCCACAAGATATTTGGTGCTGAGACCCCCAAGATATAGCCTATGTAAACTCCATATTAATCCATGTGATGTTTGATGCTGAGACAAAATTTTGCACTCCAAGTCCTCTTGTGTCTGCCTAAGATAAGAGTCAAAAGCAACCACACAAAATAGATCTGTTCAAGCATTGAGGTAAATCTTGGCATCATGTCTTGAGCAGGTTTACTCACACATCTTCCATCCAGGCAACACTGTAGAGATCACCTAAGCAGGTCCTATATTCTGGAGGGGGTGGTGGCCACATGCCCGGGCAGTATGTTCCCCAGCTGCTCTCCTCTGCATTTGAGGCAGTAGTGACATATATGTTGAGGCCCTCTGGCAAGAGTCCCTCAAAAATGCTCCCACTCTCACATGCCTCCACATAGATCACCTAAGTTAAACGAGCATGGACATCTGTCAGATTCTTGGAAAATGCACAGCATGTGGTTTCTTAGAATCCTAATTTGCAGTATTAGGTTACTGTAACACAGTTCATAAACTTTGTGCTTCTATTCTTTGATACACAAGAACTTCGCTGACTCTTCAAACACTGCTTTTAGCAGTACCCAGTATATGAGCAAACAATCATCTAGTTTCCAAGAGTACTGCCGCTTCACAATTTAGGTTACAAGATGCAGTGAACTAGCTGTGCAGACAGAGAATATTGGACTTTGCCATGCCACTCTGTACTCATGTGAAGAGCTGTACTAAATTACTAATTAACTTTACTCTCTGGCAGATCCTTGCAATTTGCCCCTATTTTGAGGATCTTTTCTGAAATCAAGCCTCAGTTAAAGTTCCTTGATGTCAAAGAATTGCACTCCAGAGCTTCAAAAACTTGAACAAGGACTGCAGTACAAAGAATTAAGAGAGAGTTCTACCATCTCTTTGTATGTGCCAGCTGCATGCTTCTTCTTCAGAGTCTCCACAAAGTCAACAGCATAGAGATTATCTGTGGTTGGCATACCTGTGGGCACAGCCAACATTTAGAAAGCAGTTGGAAATACGAATAAAGAACTCGAATTCTGTAGTGATAGACTTCTTCATGACCAGCAACAGCCTATCTCAAAGAGAAAAGTTTCAGAGAAAATTTGCAGGACACCCAACAGAAAGGAAACACACCAAGAACACCAGGGCCACCATGGTCTGTGTAGTAGATGAAGATGTGGTCATTGGGACCACTATCAACCACCTTGCCACTTCCACCCTCAATGCTGCTCTTGTCTCCCAAAATCGCAGCAAAGAAGTTGCTAACAGTCACATCAGAACCGGTGTAGTCCTGGACCCCAAAAGAGAGTTTTAAGTTTTAATAACTTGTTCCAGAAAGATAGCTCAGTCTAATTTTGAGCGACCAGAATCCAGGCAGCACTTCTACAAGTGAATCCAGGGAGGGCAAAAAATGACTGCAATAACAATACCAAAATATAATTCCATGGGCAATAGTTGTAAAACAGAATTCAAGAAGGCTATAGATACTGCTGAAAAAGAGACAGTTTAACAAAAGACACCATTCCGCTCTTCATTCATGCAGAATCAATCACAGAGAATTTTCTTTAGGAGCAGAGAAGGTGAAAGAACAGAATACACACCCATATTCCCAGCACTTGCTGTGAACGTAGGTCAAAAAAGGTCACAAATAGGGTGAAGAATAGAAATTTCTAAGAGCCAATGAGATTGCTGAACATGCAGTTGGAAGGGCTAGTATTTTTCTTCTTTTGGGGGAGAGGAGGGAGGTGGGGTGAGTAGGGTGTAAGGATTTTTTGGTTCCTTCCCTCGGGAGGGGGTGAATCAAGGCATCATGAGAAATATCCAGAAGGAAGGAAGTCTAAAAAGCTGAAGTGATTGATCATGATATATTTGGTAAGAAGAATGGGTGGACCTCACCTTGGGAACTCCATAGTAGACATCGCTGCCTTGAGGGTGGTTGACAATGGTGCCCGGATATGGATTCTCGATATTATGTGCAATATCGTCATACATGAACACAACGATGTTCTCGTCCTTCACACCTCCCTTTCTCAATATCTGATATGCGTGGCAGACATCAGCCTGTCACAAACAAAAAAACACACACAATCCAACATCCGGATTGAAAAAACTTAGCACATGGAAAAGCTCTCCTGAAGACAATTCTTTCATCATTTCAAAGAAGCAAGCTGCATACGACTTAGACTGGCCAAACATACAGGAATGAGTGCAAGCACCATGGACAGAGAGACGTGACCGCTCTTGCTGGAAGAAGCTAACATTCAGACGAGAGAGAAGCTGAGGCAATAACGGATATCAGTCGAGGAAGACTTGCTACAAACCTGATGGCGGTAGTTGCCGTAACCCGATGAGCCTGCAAGGAGCACGGCCCAACGCACTCCCGAGGCGCTGTCTGCAGGCGCTTCCTCTTCTTCCGACGTCGACATCTTGATTTTGCCGTCCCAGCCTGCGCCATGTTTTCTTGCCGCTGCTGTGCTTGCCGCAAACAGCAACGTTAACAAAGTCGCCAACGAGACTCCCCGCACGGGATCCATCTCTGCCTCGTCCTATTTGAAAATAGAGAACACGAAATCCTCGTTAACAACTCTGTGCCAAGCTCCCTGACGGACCGAAGGTGTACGCACACGGATTCCAGTCTCTCAACAACATTCTCCCCTACCTCATTCTGAACTGCGATCTTTACTGCAAAATTCAGCACTGGAGGAAAAAGAACATACACACAATTCTGAGGACTTCCACAACAAGAGATTCACACCGTTGTAGATCCGATTTGTTCATAAGTAGAATCATCCTCTAAACTTGTTTCCATCGTTTCTAAGAATCCTCTTCATTTGAAACGGGACGACAAGAAACCAAGAATTTCGTCTGTGTGCTCAGAGAGAAACAATAGGACTCCAACGTCCCTAGGAAAAGAAAAACAACACTCTCCTCCTTGCACACAACCCCAAAACACAAAGAAGAAGAAGAAGAACAATGAGCAACCTATAACAGCACCAACCTCGCCATGTACGCATAGGAGAATCCTCCAAAACAACAATGTTTTTTTCACATGAAAGAAAAATAAAACGGAATGATCCTCATCACAATTATCCCCTCAATCTTCTTCCCAAGGAAATCATCATACAGACAAGAAAGGAAAGAAAAGAAAAAATACATTTCGTACAGGTGATCTGCAGCGATCTGCCTGGCCGAAAAAATCCTTTAAACAAACACTAGATCACGCAGAAACCACAAACACCACAAGCGAGCGAGCGAGCGAGCGACAACTTACTCTGCAGTCGCTCCACCGATTCGATCCCGATAAAAACAAGCGAGAAGAGGAAGGCGATGCGCAGGACACGGCAGCTACCGCTACTACTAAGGGGGAATCTCAAGCTTCGAGAGAGAGACAGCAGAAGAGAAAGCGAAATTTTGCGATGGAGGCGCTGGCGCGCTGCGGTTCTTGTAGTCGCCATCGCTGCCCCGAACTCGCAGAGCTTGCTTCCCCGCCCGGCCGGGTGTAGCCGGCGATTTCCCGGTTGCCGGAAATAATTCAGCCGTGTATGCCGGCACGTCACCGGGCGTCTTGTCTACCTACCTACCTACCGACTCACTCGCTCGTGAGGAGGTAGTACTTTTTTTTACGAATTTCTTTACGTAGCTCAAGTGGCGATCATCCCTGGGAAGATTTAGCCAAATCTGGCTACAAACAAGATGTGGGAGTACAAAATCTCTAATCAAGGTTGTATATTCCTGGCTACACACTGAAAACCAACTATAGAAATCTGGCGATTTTCACTATTTTTGTTTTCTCACTTCTGGCGATGGAAACCCTCCAAAATCACTCCATTTTCTATTTAAAAGAAAAATCAGTTCTCCTTTTGGCAAAATTTCGCTAGTAAGAAACAAGGCAGTAGACTACTAGGTTACCTTTACTACCTTGGCAACTTAAACACTAATTATATTATTTCTGAAAATGTTAAAATTTTCAAAAAATAAAATAAAATTTTAATAACAAAAATTTATGAAGCAAAACATTGAATCATCAAGAATATTTTATTTGTTGAAACGTAAATTCCCAAAACGGAATTAAAATTACATAACAAACATGTGTCAAAATTGCTAAAGTACTAGTGTTATTATTATTTTCATTAACTCAAATAGTTTCTAATGTTTTGGAATTATCAAAATTTCATAATTTGCAGTAGTCTACTATGAATTTGTCGATATGGGTAGTAAAATTATTTAAATTGTATTCGGTGATAATTATGACAGTTTTTTAACTAACTTACTAACAATATTATTATCATCATCACAGTTGGTAATTCTTTTTTTGAAATAAATTTCTTTTTCCTTTCAAGAAAAAAATTGGGAATTTTTTTGGAGGAAATGGTGTTTTCTTTAGTGTATATTGGACGAATTTTTTCTAATATTTTGGAATTTTTTTTTATCAAATTTTTAATTTCACAAAATGATGATGTTGTTAAAATATTTAAAATTTGGTGAAGGTGTTGGTTGGCCCAAGGGGGTGGCGACTAGAGACAAGGAGCTAAATATGTAAATAGTGCACTGAAGAAAATTTCCTCTGGTTTGTTGGCCTTGCCTACCAAGGCAAGGATATTGTGTTTAGATTCATTATTGAGTATATAGTAGCTTAAGGGATTTTGGCCCCTAAGTAGTAAGTCTATTTTTATATGAGGAATTTTGAAAGATGAAATTTTGGCTTGTGTTTAAACTTGAGATTAGTCATATAATTATATTATCTTGAAAGATTTTGGTTCCTTTTAGAGGATTTTTTGACGACTATATTTTTGCATGGTGAGATTTTTGAGTTTCTTCTTTTGTTGTTTATTTGTTGTGTTGTGGAGCCTTTAACCCTACTTTTTCCAACATCATTGGAGCATGATGTTTGGATTGGATTCCCATGTCCACTGAAATTGGATGGATGGAATCACATACAACAAATATATGAATGGGATCTATCGCCCCAATGGGTCCCAAAAATCTCTCCAACTAAGATTTTGTTCAATACCCTGGTTGAGAGCTCTGTCCAGTGCCCTTTTTGACTTGTCCTTTTACGCACCTTGCATGGTTCCGCATCCAACCGTGCTACTTGGTTCTTCATGTTCTGAAAAAGAAGAAGCATAATTTACTATTTCATGCATGTTCTGTTGTTGCACTACTAGGCCCCAATTTGAACCAAAATGTGCCAACAAACAAGATACTTTTGAGCCTTGAAAAGGCTTGAAAAGTCTTTTTGTGTATTTTAATATAGGGTTCAAATAATAGGAACCTTGCAACAAAAATCACATTTTTGAGCATTATTGACTGCTTTTTGTGTTGGGCCATTCTTGATGAGGGTATTTAGTGTGGTTTCCATAGTGCACTCAAGACATTATACACCACCGGAAAAAAATAAAATTCCATCACCTACCATCAAACAACCCACTTGCATGTTGTTAGGAGGTTGGAAAACAGCCCTCACCTATGTATAAAACATCTATGTACATAATAATAATAATCACCAAGGTATTTTCTTTAAACCTATGTACTTACTTATAAGACCTACTTCTTATAGAATAGGCTAAACCCTAAACCCTAAACCAGATATGAATTCAGTTGAGATTCGTTCACAACTGGAGTCATAACGGCCATCTAGTGGATGGTGAATGTCCAATTTCAAACAATATTTTTTCTGAGAACAAATCAAAATGTACCAAAACTGAACAAAATAGTTATACCTCTATTATTTTATGGGTTTTTTTTCTCTTTTTTTTTCCCTTCCAATTTCCTGGTTTCGAATGTTCAGCAATTTGTTTCCAAAATTATTTTTGGCAATTTGGGGGAGGGGGGGGGGAGTAGAGACTCAGACAACCATAATTTTTGTGGTAACCAGAGTGGATGAATGAAAGCACAAATTTACCAAATAATTTGTGGGTCCACAAGTGCTTTCGCTTCACACTTCCCTCTCCTCTAGTCCTTTGGAAAATGTCATATATCCTATGGAAATCCACTGCTTGAAAGTGCCCCCATCTTCTACCTACCAATTGCTTTTCGTTTTTCAATACGGAGTTTGGAGTTGAGCCAAGTAAAGGGAATATTGCTTGCTACAAATTTGAAAGCAATTTGCACCCACCCCTTGGACAGATATCTGTTGGGTTCCTACATAATCATCCGCTTTACATGTCATAGTGACATGCAAACATCTATAGGATGTGATATATACCGGAATGCTTGCCTTCCCCATGGCCTCCACTAATTTGCGGGTGGTAAGTTTGGGGATGTAGGCAAGAAAATTGGGGGAGGCCTTTCCGCATCCTAAAGCACGAAAGAAACCTTGGAGTGCTTTATAACTTACCTTAAGGTGTTTGGGTACATGAGCTTTTTTGAATTATACCTTTCTTGGCATTTTCTATGAAGAATATTGTGTAATGGAAGGAAGATGAAGAAGATGTGGTATGAGAAGAGGAATTCCACCTCAAAAGAAGACAAAGACAAAGATGGATTCTACCACACACAACCAAGATCTTGCTCAAACCTTAAATTTAATCTCCCAAGTTCTACATCTTGCAGCCCAACTTATCACCATTATTAGGCTAATCAACATAATCACTTGTTGAAAGTAATGGCTTGTGTAATGCAAGCACCCATGAAGGGAACCACCCTTGTTTTCCCCTTTTGAGGCCATCCAGTTGGATGAACGTCAATTTTAGAACCCGGGCCTCAGCTATGCTATGAGAGGAGGTTAAGTATAGGAGAAGGGTCTATCTTTAGATTTTTCCCATTTTGAGGCCATCCAATTGGATGAATCCCCAGATTCATTACACTGAGAAAACAAGAATCCAATGAAAAAAAGTGTCCTGTCCAAGCTCCATCCATCCATGATGGTGTGTTCATGAGTGCTGGTTCACTCCATCCCAAAATGATAACTGGAGATATAACAATAGCACCCGGCTTTTATAAGTATATATATGTAAAAGCCGCAAATTCTATGTGTACAAAGGATATACACTCACACAAAACCCAAATAAAGTTTATTCCTTTCTTTCTGTTGGGTCTTGGACAGCAACAACCTTCTTTAACGTATTATTATGGGTATGGCCCATCCATCTATGAGCCTTGTAGAGTGACATGCGGTTCCATCAGCTGGTACCGGTTTTCCTAGGGCCTGTTCCAGAGTGTTGGCCACCATTGGTTCAGATCACAAGTGAACTGGACACAACAGATATCTGTCCCACCTATAGGGAACCTAAATTAGTGTCCGAATAAACAAAATCTGTTCCACATCATTAGTGTAGAGTTTGGTGGCATAACCTTCTGAAAAACCAAAAGGTGACTTCCCAAGTAGTTTGGCAACTTCAACACATGTTTGTCAAATAACTAATTAATTTCGAAACTTTCATCAAAAAATTTCCTGAAAAATTTCAGCATTTCTGAAAATAATATAATTAGTGTCAAATTTTCCATTGGCAGGGTTTATTTTTCAAGCAAGTCGACCGGGGAGATCCCCAGCGTTAATTGTTAAATAGCATTAAATGGCCCGAAAAAGGAGCAAAACACTAGTTTAAAAGGATCTCTACTACCACAATAACCGAGCGTAAGTTCATTCCAAACTAAAAAATGATGAGAAAAACAAATTCAGGACTTTTGAGAAATTATTTAGATCTAGGTTACTTAACAAGTTTTTTTTATTTTAAAAGCATACTTTAATTTTTTTAAAATTAATGGGTTATGCTGAAATCTTAGGAGAAAATAAATTAAACATTCAGCATCAAAGTTTGCCGGAAACCGTTTAGGCTACCGAGGTACATTGAATCCAGCCAGAATTCCAACCGCATTTTGAGGGTATAACTTAGAAGCGTTTGGCTAATTGATAGGCTTCAACAAAAAGTCCAAAAGAGTAGATTTGTTTTTGTTGTTATTGACAGTTTCATTATTTGCTTCAGAGTTTGGAAATGGGGTGTATTTTTAAAAGGGTAAAAAGGGGATTCGAGTCCCGTCCGTTGCCAGAATGAATAAATTATCACGGACTCTTTGGAGTAAAATGCAGATGGTAAAAGCACAGAACAAGACCCAAAAAAAAAACTTCATTCCTGTTGCTGTGCTCCAATCCTTAGCCCTTTTTTTTTTTTCTCTCGGTTTTGGGAATGTTAGACTTTGTTGCGTTTGTTTTGTGCTGTTCTGCACGGAACTTGTGGTCTTGTGGTCTTGCTCATCAAGTGTTGGTGGGATTAGATTCAAGTGTATCTGGCTATGTTGTCGACTTAAATAAAAAGTTTTTTTGTTGAAGTGGTGCCCGTGTCTGGGCCCCACTCTCACCTACTACACCTTCAGATAACCGGTTTCTGGACCTCATTTTCCAATGTGTCACTTGCTCATTGGTCTAGAGAAAAGGAGTTATAACACATTTCCTTGGGGTTTTTTTTTTTTACCTACCTGGTCCAGAAACCCAGTTACCCCCCTAATTGACAAGAGGAGCTAGCTTCTCAAAATAGCCTCAACGCATTCACACTTTGAGGAGCCAGATTATCGAAATAGGCTCAACGCATTCACACCTCAAGGAGCCGGATTATCAAAATAGTCTCCACTCATTCACACCTTGAGGAGCTGGATTATCAAAATAGTCTCAACACATTCACACCTTGACTATATTCAATAATCCAGCTCCTCTCACCAGTCACCTAATACGGAAAACCTTGGCCTGTCTTTGCTAGTGGGCCACGGTGAACCAGCACCCACGAACACACCATGAAGGATGAATGATAAGTGATCAGGAAACAGTTTTCTGTTGGGTTCCAGTTCCCTAGATAACCATGGTGGTTAACTCAGTTACTCTTTTTTTTTCTCCTAATTATGTAGTATTTGGTAGTACGTAGGTAAAAAAAACAGCCCTTCGCTATGTATGGATAAACCATCAACTTAACTAGAAGTTGTCTATTTTCTTACCTATCTGCCTATATAGGAGACCTATTTCCTACAGAATTGGTTACCAAGATGAAAGCATTCATTAACTCAGTTGAGGTTCATCCACAACTGAGTAATAACAGACATCCAAAAAATTGACCACATATCAAAGAATAAAGATGAAAATTTGGTTACAACTTATGCTAGATGGATGTACATTGTGAGGGGTTTGAATCCCAATCCTCGAAGACTTTGCCCCCTGCAAGGCAATGTGTTTCCTTGCTACAAAAATGTAAGCAATACAACTTCCCTTAGCTAATAGAGCAATGATTGTCAATTGTGTGTTGGCTTCCACATTTTGGTTTTTTATAAGTGTATGGTGGGGATTCAAAAAAACAATGGTGAAATGCAAATCCCTATTACAAAATTACCAATGGTCTAGGAATGAACACCACACTAGAGCTAGGGTGAACTAGTCTGATTGTTGTGTGCAAAAATGTATTAATCGTCTCGAATTTATAGATTCAAAGGATGCTTGTTTAGCAACTGGGTGGTTTCAACATTGGAACCAAGCCAATCTAACCTTAAGACCTTGCTACAATTCAAGCTAATGTGATGCAAACCGCTCACAACATAAGCAATGGACAATGGACTTGAATTAGGCTTTGGTAAAGTGTCATGTGTCTCCCCCAGGCCCAAAGGGTATGGGGACAAATAACGAGGGCTTGGAAACACATAGTGAGCACTTTGTAGTTCATGCCACCACATTTCGCCAAATTTATGGTGGAGTTCAACATTTAGAGGAAAAGAATTTGGTCTTTCGATCTTAAGGGCACAGGAACTACATAAAACAAATCTGCGAAGGGTTGAAGATTTGTGGGATATATAAGAGCTTTAAAACTCCACCTTGGGAAGTAGCAAGGTTTTAATTTCAAATGGAAGATGGGGAAGAATGTGTATGGACTAAGGTGATGAATAATATCTTAAAAAATTGGGTCACGGAATTGTCAACATGACGCACTCCCAAGCTCCTTGATAGACTCAAGATGAGTCTAAAGTAATAAATAGCGGAAAGGTTAGGAGTTCGAGGCACGTTCCTTGGCTCTCAACACTTTGAAGGGGTAGAGGGGCGTGCTAAAGCTCTTGGATAGGACTAAAAAGAGTGACAAGCAATCTATTTACTCATTCGAATCTGCATCAAACCATCCAATAAATTGGTTTGTATATTGGTGGCGCACCTTTGGTGCTAAGACAAATCACAGGCGACTTCGAACTCACAAGATTCACCACAGCCCAGACTCGAAGGAAGCCACCACCTTCCCCCATATAGTATTTTCTATGCCTCTCCGCAAGGCCTACATTCAAATGGCTTTTTGTCCCGATACTCCCAAAGGGGAGTCTTAAAACTGCCAGGGTTTAAACTCCCGCCATTTTGTGGGACTATAACTCCTTGCTCAGACCTCTGATCGAGATGAGGTCTAAAGAAAAGTTGTATCTTTCATCGAAAACTTTTCCACGGTGTGTCTCACGCCACTTACACGCACAGGGATCGGGTTGATTCCTAACTTTTTGTGGTTGGGAGTCAAACTGCCAATTTGACTCCTAGCCTTTCTTTTTGCCATAATTTGTGTTGTAGATCTCCAAATGGGTCATGCGAGCTCATTTTAGACATCAACACTTCAATAGCTTTCCAATGATAGAAAGAACTCTTCAATGCAAGGTGTTTTGACCTATGCAATTACTCTCTAAAGGTTCAGGAGTCCATCAGGACTCCAACTCCCAAAATAAGAGTTCAATTAGGAGTGTGAATCTTCTTCCTCACACCCTCTCAAGACTAGGGTTGCGACACTCTCCCCCACTAGAAATTATTTCCTCAATGCAATTGCCAAAGAAATGAGGGCTTCGTCAATTAGGCGTCCCTAAGTTTCCAACACTTTCTTGGCAAGTCCAAGAGGGTCTCATAAAAACCTTTTACCTTTGCTTTGTCAAAAGACCTAAATTAGTTTAATTGACGAAGCCCTCATTTGGGAGGCAATTATTCCATCCTTCCCCTCATGAAGAACTCAAATCAAGTCTAATATTAATCTAAGCTATTTGACGTGACTCCTTTCCCAACCTTGCACCTTGATCACAACAATCAAGCCTTAACTCCGAATTATTTTTCATTCTTTTTCGAAGGTGCCACAACTTTTGTAACATCTAACTAATGTTTTTAACAACTATGGGTTTTGAATGCTTTAAATATCTTTAAATTGCCTAATATCATTAATAACAATGAGTTTTTGAAATAAACCAAAATTTAGTTTCAAACACATTAATTACCTTCCTTTAAACAACCTATTATCATAAATGACAATGAGGTTGTTTTTAATAATTATTTATTTTCAAGGTGCTTTGATTTTTCATAAATACATAGATAATGTTGCTAACAACAATAGGAAAGGGGGCGGGGGGGGGGGGTAAACATTCATCCCATGAATTTTTTTAATTGCTTAACATTGTTGATGAAAATGATTTTTTAAACAAGTTTAAAAATATTGTTTTAGACCCATCAATGAATGGTTTCATAATGATTATTTTTGCATGGATGAATTTCATTTTATGAGTTGGATTAAACAAATAGATCATTCAAATTCATCCATGATTGGAAGATAAATTTATTTTATTTTATTTATATTCATCTTCATTTGTTGTCCAAGTATTGATATTTCAAACTTGAATGTCATTTTATAATGTGAAGCAATTAAGAACTTTATGCAGTAGGAGGCCAATTGTCTATGCTCTTCCCTTTTGTTTGTTCTTTTTAGGCTTGGTAATTGTTCTTATTCTTTAATCATCATTCCCTCAAAGGGAGAATTTTTTATTATCCTTTTGTCTATGAGCATACATTAAGGCGACTCTCTTTTTGTTCTAGCTAATTTTCGTACTTTGCGAGCCTCTTTATTGATATTCCTTTGTATTTCTTCCATTTGTTGGTAGATGACACTCACATCTTCAACCTTACCTCTCTCATTCTACTTGTTTTTGACCATTTTACTTCCCAATTAACTTCAGTGGGTTTTATTATCTAGCCTTGTAAGTGCATTGCTTGGTCCTTTTTTTTTGCTTACCAACTAGTTTTACCCTCCCCATGGTTTTTATTGCCCTTTCAATGACATTAGGGTTTTAAAGGTCCTTTTAGTTTTGTGTCCTTCTCCTCTTCCATTTTATAAGATGTTTTAAATGAAGATGTTCACCATGCAAATGTGCTTTTGAGGTTGGGGGATGTCTAGGTCACTTTCAAGATCCTTTTTCAATGTTTCATGCAAAGCCTTCCTTATTTGCTTTGTGCTTTCTTGCCCTCCTAAGCTTCCAATGTCAATTCATTTCATTCGACTCAACCTTCATGCAAGTTTTGAGAGGCTTTTAGGCCCAAGTTCTTTTGAATGTCCATAAGCCCCTTTGTTACGTTGACAAGTTACACTCCCCATTTTGAATGGAGGTATAAGGTTCATCTCAACAAAAACCATTGTGTTGACAACTTTTTTAATGGAATTGGGCACTATTAGTGCAGATCATTGATTTTAGATTCTTGTTGGATTTGCATTCATTCTTATTGGAGGTTATTAGGATGAACAATTCAAGTTCACTCCCTTTCTGGATGCACTTGAGTTGTTTCAAATGCTTTTTCTTTCGATTGCAACATGTTTACCCCCGTTTTGGTAACTTACTAAAAAGGGAACATATAGATTTTAGAAAATTATTTCAAAGAGAATATATGACCATTCAGTTTCCAACATCATTTCTGACATGTTTTCTAACTCAAATTTGGCCGCTTGAGGTCTTGTGTAGGGCTAGGTGCAAGAGCTTGGCTATCTACTCGCTTTGTCATCCCATGTTTTCGCTTGCCCTCAAATGATTTCTCCTTTATGCTATAGACTAAATTAGGCTTCCCCCATCTTCTAGCTTTTGGTCTAACACATTACATTTGTGACCAACTATTATACCCAACAAGGATCCACCTTCTCTGTTACACTTATGGTGGGGAAAAGATTACATCCTATGATGCCATTCAGGATGCTTTTGCATCCATTATGAGAGATGTTGGGTTTCATGTTTTGTAAAAGTAGACCCACATTCTTTTGTCGCCTTTTCTTTAATCTTTTCGTAGGCAGGTTGACATTGTTATGTTAATTGATGGCATTCGCACGTTGGTCGATGTCATCATTGCTGACCTCACTCAAGTAGACTTAGTATCAATACAACTCTTTCTTGGGGTAGTTGTGACACTAGTAGCTTAGGCGAAGGAAGGACTTCATCACAACCTATACCCAATGGATGTGTTTCTCCCTCTTGCCATAGAAGGTTTTGGCTGTCTTCACTACAAGGCCAACAACTTTTTTGAATCAATGTGCTAACATGGCACGAACAACAAAGGGCACTAGAAACCCTCCTCTATGGATGTTGTGTTCCTTTGATAGACAGAAAGTGTAAGTGGCATTGCAAAGAGCGCTGGCTGCCTCTATCTGAAGACAAGTTGTCACTACACGGGAGGGTTTGTCTAGGCCTGGAATTTTATGGGGTTTACCTCTCGTATTTTTAGTTGATATGGTAGTGTTTCCCTTTCCTCCTTGTGGCCCACCTCTTTTGGGCTGTTGACTTTGGTCCTTGCCCCTTGTTTCATTTGCTCTCCATTTCTTGGGCGCTTTCTTTTTGTAAAGTTTGGCAGGTTTCATCAGAAAGGACTGGAATAGGAATGAATACGATAAAGAATGATTTTTTATTAAAAAGTATGGAAAGCGTGAAAAGATGAGAGGGTTGATATGAGAATGTGAAAGAAAAAATCAACAAGGAAAGATGGTGTAAAAAGTGCGAGAAAGGAATAAGGAGCATGTATTGAAATTCTTATTATCAGAGTATGAAAGAGAAGGAATCTAGGAAAGAGAGGAGATAAGAAAGGATTTTGCAAGTTTACATCATTTTAGAATATTGAATTGGACTGCAAAGGTTTACATGAGTTTGTTCAACCCAATTGTTGGGCTAAAAGCCTTAAATCTGGGAAGCAATAGGCTCCTAATGTACCAGCAATGTTTGAGTGCTTGAGATTGTGAAAAGACGGAGGGCCGATGAGGATTTCGCGTAGCACCCATTCTTTCTTTCAGCATCAAGAGAGTGCCTATAGGAATTGGCACATGAGTTTGTTCGAAGACCGATGGGGAGGAAGAGTTTTAGGGTTTTAGGTAGGGTTTAAACTAGGCATCCATCTCCACATTAGGATGTACGCACATCTCCTCCACTCCATGGTGACTGCTGGCAAGACGAAGACGATGGAGGGGAAACAGACAGGGGATTGGGCTGCTTCAGGAAGTTTAAAAGGGTATGTGGAAGAGGTGCTCGCACAGCATCCTGCAATGTTTTCCAAGCTGCTGGAGAATGCCCCTCGCTTCCGGTTCCAGGTGCGAACGAAAGGAATGCACTTTTCTTCCGTGTCACTGCTTTGCTTCTGCTTCGTTGTTGATCATAAGGCAACAATGTCGGGATTTGAGTCCCTGAGCCATAAACTATAAACCCAAGGTGGCTATGTCCTCTATCCAGTTTTATCTCTCACATTGATCTTCACCATTTGCGGTTCCAGGTTTTATTGTCTCATGTAGTTCAGGATCCAGTCTCCTCATCTACCCACCTAGTGAGGCACGGCTATCGAGTGGACCATGAGTACTTTTACCCTGCCAGGTTCACTCTTCTAGTTGCCTCCCTTAATTCTCCAGCCTCCATTTCGTTGGGAGATATTTAGACATTTTGTTCCAGACAGTGATTTGTGAATCTGCATGTTTTGGTTGTTGACATGCTCTCTGGATGGAATAATAACACTGGTGAAAATCTTGTGGGAGATCTTGCAGTGCAATCAAGCTTTGTGCAGCAGTTGCTGCTGTTGAAAAACTCAAGCAAATTCAAGCTTCTCTTGGTGTGTGTATCTGTTCCACAATTTCACTATTCTACTTCTTAGCCAGTTCATACTATTCAGGTTCACAATGCTGCATTCAAGAGGGTATAGATCATAGATGCAGTATTCTAGGATGTGTTGGGTTAAAGTTCATGATCCCAATTCTGCAAACATACACATGCATCTGGGAAAACAAGTTTAGGAACTTCTTGTTGTTCTAGAGCTGTAATGTGCAAGCTTGTTCAGTGCAGAGAAGAAGATGAGTTGCACTATGCCATTGGAACTGTATTCACTATTTGAGGGCACTGAGGATGACCGGATGGATGCCTCTAATCTCAGCAATCACCATATCACTGTAGCCCATGAGATTCGGAAGATATTTTTGGTAAATTGTCATCAATTGCTATTTGTCAACAACATTCTGCTTTGTTGTTGGTTTAATCAGGAAGTAAACCATTGGACTGGCTGTATGCAATGAATGGGTGGGTTAGGTTTCAGATAACAAGGCCTTCAATCGCCTCTTCTCCTTTGTTGGGCATCGTACACTCAACCAAGCAATGTGAGTGAATTTCTTTCCATTGTATGATGACTGATGGAGTCATGATATGGCCAACAACAGCTTGCAAAATTGTGGGTTGCACTAAACCTTAAACCCTAAACTCACATTTTGATCAAGTCCTCTCATTTTTTGTGGTGGCTTGATGAGTTTGCCATGGTGGAAGGTGGAATTTGGGGTTGCAGACTGCAAGGCTGCAGCACCGTCTCTCTGTGGTGAGGTCCAGGGACACCAATCGTCTCTGTGAACCCTTGGATCTCAATGTGTCAGGGATCACCCTGACCTTGCCTCCCAAACAAAGCCAGCTATTGCTCCCAGATGATAGGGCTTTGCCAGGTATCAGAGTGGGAAAGGCATACATCACAGATGATGGCAACCTGGTATGGATTCTCTGAAGCATAATGTACTTGTAATTGGCTACATTTTGAGTAACCAATTAGGTAACAGAGATTGATTCAACCAACTCTGGAGGCTTGCAGGTTCCTGAGCCCATGGATTTTTCGATGAAAAACTACATGAGCCTGATGGATCAGCAAAATCTACTGATCAAGCTGGTCCGACCTGATATTCAGGTGACACTACTATATCCCAGGTGTTACCAGATTTGTACAGGATACGCCTGTTGAAGCTGTAATTCTTGGTTACAGTAGGACAGGATGAGTTTATGTGGTTGTATGGTTTATGGCATGTTATTCAGAAGCTTTTGGTGGTTGTTAAAAGCTAGATACACCTGCAATTCAAATGGACGAGGGTTTGCGCATGCTGCTGATGGAAGCAATGTCCCAGTACCCTGCCCAATCTTCAAATCCTCTGTATCATCAATCAGACTATCCTGATGATTACTGCAAGGTACACAATAACAACCTCAGACTTCAGTCTTTAGTCTGAATCGCATTGGTTTCTTGTGACAGTTGGGTGTATGCCTGCTTTGATTTTGAAATTATGGTTATTTTGGTGTTTGCTTTGCTGCAGTTCTTTCTTCCAGGCCTTTCTCGTGTACGAGCTAAGGGAGCTCTTCGGATATACAACAAGATTGGGAGGGCATATGGGTTCACTATTGATAATTCGTGAGTCCTGTTATCATTCATTGACTGAGAGGCTGTTTGATACATTTGGTATGTCATGCATATGTATGCAGATGTGATGCTAGTTCAGGGAAACAGCTTCAAAGAGACAATACAAATTGAGTTCGGAATTGTAAACTAGTACTCTATTATGCAATCTCACCTGTCTTTGAACAAAATTGTAGCTTATTTTATCCTCAATTAAGCAATGAGATGGTGGGCATGGATTTCTAGGTACATTTTTGACCTGGAAACTGGACAGAACTTTTTCCTGTCAGCAGTGCTCTACACAAATGACAATGAAATCTTGAATGATGACCGGTATGAATACGGGGTTGCTGATCGGGCAATGGCTGACTTAGCAGAGGTGTTGGCCAGAGCTTTGTGGCAAATTCCTCCCTCATTGACAACTGTCTCAACCCCATTTGACTGCATTCCATCCAGCCTTTGGTCTGCATGCACCCAACCTTTGATCCCTCAGAGCCCTGGAAGTGCTTGTGAAGGTGCGGAGTCCAAGCCAGATGGAGAGCCCAGAAGTCTCTTAGGAGTAAATGTGTGCAAAGAATTGGATCCTGATTTGCAACAAAGCAAGGATCAAATAGTGGATGAGTTCATCTCCAGGGAGCTCAAAGAAGAGGAGAAAAATACCCCAGAATTGAGTCCATGTGATGCTCAAAGCATAGTCACATCAGCAATTGGCCATTCAGTCTCATTTCCAGATGAGCTAGATGGTTCTCTGCTAGATTTTGCACAATCCAGTCCAGGTCCATGCAGCGACACTAGCAATGCCAACACTTCATTGTCCTTGGACTCATTTCATAATGACAAGTATGGGCAACATTCACTGCCGCTGATCATTGTGGGACAACCACAAGACAATCTTTCAAGCTCTGGAGACAGGAATCCGGAAATGTCTTATACTGAAAGTCTCACAGCCAGAAGCAAAAGGGACGAAATAAGGCGTTGCTACAAGTTTTTTGTAGATGAATAAAGTGATTGGTTTAAGGGATTGATGACGGGGCCTCAAGAACACCAATCTATCTATGAAGGAAGGTTTGTTTATTTGTTTGTTTGTTTAGTTATTTGTCATGTTAAGATCTCCGAAACCATGGTGCCTCTTGTTGTTGTGCTCTACTTGGTATTGTTGGAAAGCCCTCAATGAGTAGGGGTGCACTGAGTTGGTTTCCTAATGTTTCAACCTATGGTGGAGAACTTATTAAATATTGAATGATTTAAAAGCTTCACCCTTTGCTACAAACTAGCATCTCACTTCCACTTTTGATCTTCATAATTGAAGATTATTGGTAAGAAACATTTGGAATATGGAATTCAAAATAAGACTCATGTCCTTTCCATTTCCCCCTTTTTTTTTCCTTTTTCATTGTTGTGTTCATTCATGCAATAAAGTTCATTTGGTTTACACTTTGCACCATTGTGTCATTCTCCAATGTCCATGTCTTTTGTAATGACACCTTGAGCAAAGGAAGGTGATGATTTTTTAACAAAGTGACATTTAACCTTCAATTGACATTTGATCACAACTATCACACTCTGAAAAAGGGAATGTGATTGTGATTTTTTAAATTTTCTTTTTACAAGTAGGTTCCTAAATGACTTAAAAGGCTTTGTAAATAGATGTTCCAAGCTTGAACCTTATCTTCCATGAAGTTCTTTTTGGGTACAAGATCTTCATGCATTTGAAGCATTGGATTGGATGTTTCTCGGTACAAGTTCAATTAGGAAGGGGTGTTGGGTTTTGGTTTGTGATAGTGTAATGTCATGCATGCTCGTTGTTTCTAGTTTCCTAAAGGCTAGCCCTACAACCCTAAACCAATTTGGTTCGCCTTAACATTTGGGAGTTAAATAGTTTGAAGTCATGTTTAATTGGCAAACTCCATGTCATATTTGTTTATTTTTTTGTCTTCAACTTTATTTGCCAAACCTATCACCTAATTATTAATGAACTTGTCATCAAGTTTGTTACTTCCTTTAAACTTATCACATATTAATAAAAAAAATTATCTTGAAGTTTCATATCCTTTCTAAACTTATCACCTAATAAAAAGGTAATCAACTTGTTTTTTAAACACTTATCCCATTCAATTTTTTTTCCAACTTTCAAAAATAAATAATATTTGCACTAATGGCCCATGGCATGGTGCCAAACTAGCACAAATATCAAATGATCTAGCTATAGGTGGCAAGATGGATCAATTTTTTGGAGTTTTTTGGCCATGGGATGTTGTTTTCAAAATCTATAAAAGGTTATTGGATATTTTGTTTTGTGAAAGAATGAAAGCTATAATTTGAAAATTTTCTTCCAAAATATGTTGATGTCTAAATTTTTTTGGGCGCAAAAACAATACAACAAACAAATATATCTTTTAATTTGTTTAATTTCACACACATTAACATTTCAATACTTGATGATGTTCTAACTCCATGCCAAATTGATGTTGGAAGTTGCACATAGTAGAATTTAGCACTTCAACTTTTCAACAAGCATTAAACTAGGACCAAAATGGTTGCTAAAAAGAATAATTACAAGTAACAAATCAAGACCAAATTAATGTTTCTTTGATATAAGACTAATCAATGAAAACCAAAATGTTTTTTCGAAAGACATCAAGATTCAATAAATGACATGTAAGACTTACAAATTACATAATTAGAACTTGCAAAGTTGCAACAATGCTAAATGAACATATGGTTAAGTTACTATCACTTGTGGAAGAATCGAACTCTAAATTGCCCAATGTAATATAGATGCCCTAGAAAATTAATACAAAATATTTAGTATAACTTTGGAATTATACAAAAATATTTAAGTATTAAACATTTAGTCAATTGTTAACAAATTCAAAATATTAATTTGAAAAAACACAAGGAGTAGGGTAGTGCACCATGCCCTTAAATGTTATAATGTGAACCCAATATCATCCATGTGCAGGTTTAACATGAGTAAATGTCCAAAGCAGATTGCCATGGCTACCAAATCTTGGAGTTAAGTTTGTATTATAATAAAAAAATCAACAAACTTGAAGGGTAAATCTATGATGGTTGCTTCCACACCATTTGCACGCTATCTCAATTTTCTTTTGTCACAAATATTCTTCTTTATTATTTTGTGAATGTAATTGAAATAAAATTGAATCTCATTCACATTGAAAATTAAGTGTTCAAGAGAAAATTCAAGCATTGGGATCCACTCCAAGGTGATGCTTTCATGAACACAATCTAGCAATCCATGGTGTTCATGGAACATCTCAACCTAAAACTTTGTGACAAGACTGACAAACATGGAATACAATAGTTCTTGACAAATCTTGACTAAACTAACAAAATTACAAAGAAATTATCATTCCCTTGAAAAAATGATGAAACTATGGACCAGTTCCAAGAAAGGGATGATACAAGCCAAGAACAACAAGACATCCAAATTGGTCAAATGTTCAAAAGTGTTGCAACTTAGGAATTGGCGTCCATGTCCATGCTCATCTTCATGAATTCATGAGTCCAATATTCAACCATCACCATCTTGGCCAAACTTAGCATAAATATCGATCTTGTCTTTATATTTTTCATGAATATTTTAAACCTTTTAGTTTTCATGATGTTAATCAATTTTGTGAGTTCCAAATGCGTTTGGGGTTCTTGTAGAAGTATTGGCATAATGTTGTTCCATTCGATGCACTAAGGGAAATGCAAAAAGAATATGCCCAAATTCATTTAATGAAAGACATGATCATGAAACCATAAAATAAAAGGGGGCCATGATTGTCAAATTTGCATTAACAACCAATTTGGTGCCTTATAAAACACTCACACCATTGGACCCATCAACATTGGACCCACCCATCACTTGTGTCATTAACAACAATGGAATGTGTGTCCAATTTTCCACCACATATACATGTACTAACAACCATTGTTGGTTGTCATTAGACATCATTTCATTATAGTTAATCAAAAGGCATTGAGTTCCCATCACAATCACCTTCAATGCCTTTAGAACTTGGGCATCAAGGTATTCACCCATCTCCCACCCATAAGCATCACTCCAATGTTTTTTGGGCAAAATTTTCACCTTTATGAATTGAAAGTTTGACACCAACTTCAATGACCCCATCATAATTTTCCACTTTTGGCAAATGTTCAACAAAACCAAAGGTTCATAGTACACACTCAGAAGCTCATGCCTAGATTAGAACCTTCACACCCCAAAAATCATCCATGTATAACAAAATCATGTAGCAATATAAAATGCCCATAGAAAAGTAACCCTAAACCAAACTTGCAAGAACGATTCACACAAACTATGGAAATGGGCTTAGCAATTTAAAAGTAATTATATATTTGATTTCAAGTATTTTAATTTGAAAAAAAACACCACATAAAATTTTGCTTGCATAACACAAGAGGCTCAAATTTTGAGCTTTGAACTCAAGGTTAGAGTTTGATGCAAAATGTTTTTTGTGATATGCAACTTTGCACACAACTCCATGACATAGGCTTGATACTTCATCACTTTACATATCAAAATGTCATTACAAGCTCTAACAACTAACAATCAATGGAGAACCACCATACAACAAATATTTAAAAAATTAAAACCTTCATTTCAAAGTTCAACCTTGAAACATGAATTGCAAGATTAACACACCAAAGATCAGGACCTTAGTTTTCAAATTTTCAATGCATGTAGGTGAGAGTAACCATGCCTCATGGATGCACACATTGTCATGTTAATGAAAAAGATGTGATTATGAAATTTTGATGACCATATGATTTCCTATTATTTAAAAAAACAATCCCCCTTAAATCCTTTGTAGTTGGAGTTGACACTTCAAGGTAGAAAACAAACAATAAATACCCCCAAAAATTTTGATCCCATTTAAAATTACCCTATATCAATTCAAAAATATTGTTTATTTCCATCATTATCTTTGTTGAATCATGCCTTTAACTTTTAAAGAATGACTATGCAAATATTTGGGTCTTCAACATTGAAGGAATAAATAGCTTTATGGTGAGAATAGGTGATCTTCAACCACATTTATAAATTAAGTCCATTTGTGCATGATGACCAACCCACATACTTCACAAAATTGAAAAATTGAAAAATTTAAAAAAAATTAAAAATGGTTCTCATTATATATATTTAAATAGAGCAATTTTAATGTTTTATTGAATAAAAGAATTTGATATGTATTTGTATATATATGTGTGTTTTTGTTTGTTTGTTGTAAGTAATGTATAGTAAGGAAAATAACATTTGCATGTGAGATGTTCTCTCTCTCTCTAAGAGTAGGTAAGAGTTGGAAGGTGGATCATGATGTTTATATGAATAAGTGTGATTGTAAGGTTGGGTGGAGAGCTCATCGGAAATGTGTTTTACTCATCTCTAGTCTAATAATACTTTGACCATTTCAACAATAATTAAATTTTTTTCAATATATATATTTATTTATTTTTATTTTATTTTTTTTCAAAATCGACAATTCACAATGCTGAATTTTTCCTATTATCATGTACACTATATGAGAGATATCATGAATGTCACCAAGTCTTCATCTATCTTTGTGCCTGCTTTCACCCCCCAAACCCCTCTTTCAGTGGTATTCACAAAGTAAGGAAATTTTATTATTGCCCCCAAGCTAATAATGGATGCACATGTGCAGATTTTGGGTGCACCCATCCAATTGATGGGTTGTTTTGAAGTCTACCCATCTATTTGTTGAGTTTTTTTTTCTCAAAATATGAATGTTGGATAACTGATTTAATCAATGCCTCTATATCATTTTCTTTTTTTTGGGGTTGTCACTTGCTTTTTTGTATCACAAGGTTTTATATCACTATGAAATGGTAAAAAAAAAAATTCATATCACTAATTTTTTAAATGAAATTTGTTTGATAAACATACAAATAATTAGCTTCAATTCCTTTAAATATTATTTAAATTAAATTCTTAAAAAATAAAATTGAAAAATAATGCAAGAATTGATTAAAAATAAAACATGTCAATTTTAAAATAAATTATAATTATAATATAAAATTTAGTTTTTGAGATATGGATGTTTTCAATTAATTTGATATTATTTAAAAACCTTCAATAAGACTTTGATGAAGATTTAATAACAAAAATCACAATGAAATTAATTTTTAATTGATTTTTAAAAATATTGTATTGTTGTTGCTTTCCATGTTATAAAAATTTATTATTGCCCTAAGATAGTAGACATGCATGTTTGATTTTAGCTTTTACCAAGCACGTGTGGGGGGCAAACACAACACAACTAGTAGTTAAAAAATCTGGGTATGAAATGCTGAAATTCTGCATTTGATGCACAAGCTTTTGAGCGTAATAATTATAAGCTAGCTTTTACAGGTAGGAACAGTGAAAATATATGTAGCAGCAGTGGAGGTGCTTATCCCAATCTTCATTTTCTTTCTGGATTCGCCGCTCCCCCTCCACTCCTCTCGCCTGTCGTTGTAACCGATTTTGCGCATTTCTCCTTTTCTCTCGTGTCCTTTCTTGCGTTCTCTCTCTCTCTCTCTCTCTCTCTCGTTTTCTTTTCTGCTGTCGTTGCGGCTTGTTTGTGGCTTGTCTAGCTCCTCGCCATGGCTGCTTGTTCTGCTGCAGTGGCTGCTGCTGCTTCTGCTAGCCTCGGTACTGGTGTGTCTTTCGGCGGGTGTTCGAAGAAGGTGTATTGGCGACAGGTTTCTGGTTGTTCTAGTCTTTGCTCGTCGCTTGCCGGGATGAAGGTGGTGGCTGCTGCGCCTCCTGTTCATGTTGGCGGCGGCAGTAGCGTGGGTGTTGTTCGTGGTGCGCTTTACTCTGATGCGAAGTACGACCTGACGGATTACAAATTCGAGCCGATCAAGGAGTCGATTGTGGCGCGAGAGATGACGCGGCGGTACATGACGGACATGATCACGCATGCGGATACGGATGTGGTGATTGTGGGAGCGGGCTCGGCTGGTCTGAGTTGTGCGTATGAGCTGAGCAAGAACCCTAACGTCAAGGTGGCGATTATCGAACAGTCTGTGAGTCCTGGAGGTGGTGCATGGCTTGGAGGTCAGCTGTTCTCGGCGATGGTTGTGCGGAAGCCGGCACATCGGTTCCTTGATGAAATCGGTGTGGCGTATGATGAGCTTGAGCATTACGTTGTGATCAAGCATGCGGCGCTGTTCACCAGTACCATAATGAGCAAGTTGCTGGCTCGACCTAACGTGAAGTTGTTCAACGCCGTGGCCGCCGAGGATTTGATCATCAAGCAGGATCGTGTTTCCGGCGTGGTCACCAACTGGGCGCTGGTTTCCATGAACCACGACACGCAGAGCTGCATGGACCCCAACGTGATGGAAGCCAAAGTGGTGGTGAGCTCCTGCGGTCACGACGGACCCTTCGGTGCCACGGGCGTCAAGAGGCTGAAGAGCATCGGCATGATCGATAAGGTGCCTGGGATGAAGTGCCTGGACATGAACACGGCCGAGGATGCCATCGTTCGCCACACGCGTGAAGTCGTTCCTGGTATGATCGTCACTGGCATGGAAGTCGCTGAAATTGATGGCTCCCCACGCATGGTAAGCAAGCCAGCCTTTCTCCATGCTACAGGCTTCAGAATTGTCTCTGGAAATCTAGTGAGGTTGTTGGGAGTCTACTGAAGTATGTATGTTTGGCTCTAATTCTTTGGAATGTCAGTAGTCCTCTCAGCGTTTGAGAATCTCTGTGATTTCGCAGGGACCCACATTTGGAGCCATGATGATCTCAGGCCAGAAGGCAGCACATCTGGCACTCAAAGCCTTGGGTCTGCCCAACAAAATTGACTGCAACTATAACTCTGAAGTGCATCCTGAGCTTGTCCTAGCTTCAGCAGAGAATGAGACAACTGCATCTGTTTAAATCATAGATGCATGTAAGTAGTGTGTTAGATTTTGTTTTCATGTGGACTGGCCATGGAACAAGACCATTCACTTAGTCCATAGTTTCTTCTGGAAGGGTGTGTGTGTGTTGTTGTTTTGCTTTGTGGGTATATGTTGTACAATGCTTACAACTTCTCCACTAGGAGAAGCATTGTGACATGAACTTTTTTCCATTGGGTTTGGACTATGATATAAAAGGTTTTGGTCTTTTGTGGAAGTGGATTTCTAATGAATATGGCACCAGGGGTGCTTGCTTTTTCCACAAAAGCAGGCTGAGATACACCCTTTGAACCTGATCAGGATAATACCTGCGAAGGGAGTGTGCTTTTTCCTTGTCATGTGCAGGTGCAGGAGGAGCTCATCATCACAGGAAGCAACTTGACAGGGAGGTCTCTCAATTTTGATCACCCTTTACTTTTTTTTCCCTCTCTTTTGGTGTGATATTCGCAATTTTTTGTTCTGGTTAGATTCAATCGGTTGGTTGGGTGTGAGTTGCATGGCATGATTTTCTCCATTCTTTATGATTGGGTTCTTTGGAAATGAACTTGTAAATTTCCTTAGCTGTGCAGGTAAGGTCAAGATGGAGAAAACCAGCTGGACAGGAACTTCTGTGTTCTAATTTTTATCTTCTTTTCTTTCTTTAGTAGTTGCAAATTGTTGCTCCGGGACTACTGACCTGTTGCCAGAATGGATCCAATGTGTGAGACACAATTTGTTGATTCTTTTTCTTATTTCACTCTTTAGATCTGGAAAACTGCCTAAGTTTGTGCAGGTAAAGGTTTAGATGGAGTGCAAATGTTTAATATCTTTGGATTTTTTGAGTGGACCTTCAATAGGCAGGGGACATCAATACACATTTTTTTCAGTAAGCTGTTGTTCAATTCATCTTCTTCAATAAAGGAACAACTTGTGGAAGTTACGCATCATGCAGGGGTATAGGAATGTTTGGTTACAGGGTTAATCTCAAGTAAAGAAATGATGTCTGGAATGGTTATGGACAATCCCTGGCTTATGTTTTGGTCCTTGTTTGTGTTTTTCTTGGCCATTTGTCCTTGTCTTGTCTGTTCCTTTCTTCCTGTGGTGGGCATTTCTCTGGTTTTCTGTCATTTCCTCTGTTTCTCTCTATATTTTTTCCCTTCTGTGCTGTTGGGTGCTAGCCAGTATTCGGACTGAGTCTTTCCTATTGCTTCTTTGCTTCTGGACTTATGACAGAAACAAAGTACTGCAGGCTAGTGGCTACACTGGCCTATATATGGATGCAGTGGATAAGATGTGATAATAGATAAGTGGGTATCATACACCATTGGAGCTGGGTTAGGCAAGATGACTATAGGATCCCATAGGATTAGGTAGGGTCCTAGTAGGTTGGACTCTGTTGATCTCATTCCCAAGTAAACAGGCATAAAAAGGTGTCTTTTTTAATATGGATCTTTTCCCAGTTTTTTTTTGAACATTGCAGATTTTCAATACTTTCTCCATCAATTTGCCTCTCATTTTTTAAAAATTGAATTGAAGGTGCATGTAATGTTATTCAAATATACGAAATTAATGTTAACAAAGTCATTTTTTTTTCATCCATTGATTAGTTGAATGGCTTTAGTGGTGAGCCCAAGTGGTGACTCATGCATGTTATTGTTGTCAAGGTCTCTAACAAGTGAGAGACTGTTGCTTTTGTTCATACTCTTAGTTGTATCCATCTTTGTTTTGGTTCTCTACCATCATGGTAATCGCACCCATCATCGAATACACATTGGTGATCAATTGAGGTAAGAGTTCAAACATAAGCCAATCAATGCAGGCCTGATTACACTGGCTAGTGTGAATTTTGCATCCCATGATCAAACATGTGGTGAAAATTTTCTGTTTGGTTTTTTTATAACTCTTACCTGGGAAGATTGTTTTGTGTTTGGTTGTAAGATAAATTTAGATAATTTGGGTGTTATTTGCATCCCGATTAAAATAGAAATGCATCTGATGATGGAAGTTATTCTTTGCACTTCTTAAAAAACCATTGCCCAACCTTCCATGGAAGGTGTTTGGTCATAAGTGTAAAGTAACATATTTAAGGAGAATTTTTCAAATCATTTCACACTTAATATTTGTTTGATAATGAAGGTGATTTAATCTTATATATTAATTCGCTTGTCTGTCTGTCTGTCTGTGACATGACAGTTCCACGTTTTAAAATCGCCGGCGGAATCGGCCCGGACAGTCGGACAGTTCCGCCGGCAGAACCGGCCCTTTTCCGCCTATTTCCGGCGGGCTGCCCATAATAGGGTTTTTTTTTTTTTTTCTTTTTTTTCTCCGGCCCTTTTCCGGCGGGCTGTCTGTTCGTGACGTTTTTTTTTTTTTTTTTGTCCGACCCTTTTACGGCAGGCCTTTTTTGTTTTTTTTTCCTGCCCATTTCCGGCGGGCTGCCCATAACAGGGTTTTTTTTTTTTTTTTTTTTTTTTTTTTTTTTTTTTTTTTTTTTTCCGGCCCTTTCCGGCGTGCCCAGGGTTTTTTTTTCTTTTTTTTCTTCCGGCCCTTTTACGGCGGCCTGCCCAGGGTTAATAACAGGGTTTTTTTTGTTTTTTTTTCCTGCCCATTTCCGACGGGCTGCCCAGGGTTAATACCAGGGTTTTTTTTTTTTTTTCCAGCCTTTTCCGGCGTGTCCGAAGGTCACGGGTACCCACTAGTAGACATAGGAGATATCCTATGTCCCACGTAGTGTCCAATTGGGCTCTTCAAGTTTAGCACTCAAGGAGTACAAGCCCTTTCCAATTACTTTAACTACTCGTATTGGGTGATAAGATGGTTCCTACTCTATTTAGGGTCGATCTCCTTCTAAAGTGGTAGTTCCTTTCCAAATAATGCCGTCTCTTTGTGTTCATGTTTTTTCTTTTGGTTTCTTTTGTGTTTTAAAAGTCTACTGTTGGGACTCTTTGATTTTTTGGTTTTCCCCTCTATGTGATTTTATGTTCTATTCCTTCTATGGTGTTAGGTCCTAAAATGAGATTTCTCCATTCTCATGAGAGTTAAAATCATCTACTTGGACTTTGCATTGCTATGTACTATCGATGATGTTCAACTAACGAGAAAAATGAATTGATTTTTTGAAAATTAAGTTATATTTGAATGACATTGCATGCAATTTAAATTCAATTGAAAAGGAATTGGATTAAAATTCGTTTAAAAAGTTTTGAAAGTAAGCTCCTGACTATGGTGTTGAAAAAATAACCTCTCAAAAGACACAACTCCAAAAACACACCTTTCTATTCCCTTTTTGATTGGGAACCAGCAGCTAAAAAGATTTTAGTTTGGAATTGTTCAAAGGACGACTTATGAAACTTAAAATTATCCTACCTAACTAGTTTTGATGAATCATTGTCATTGGAATTTTGGTTTGTGTATTTTGGAAGTCTAATTTAACTTTGCTAATATAACAATATATGAAATAATGCGATAGTTCAACATTGCAGATTTTGTATCTTCTTGGACCATTTATACCAGAAGAACCGAGTAATGTTGGCAATATTCATGAAATTTTTTGACAAAATAAAAATGATTTTGAGCAATTGTTGAAATAAAAATGGTTGAATTTTTTTAGTGAGGTTTAAAGTTCCAAATGCAGTTGAGGCCAATGTCCAATTATACTAACCCAGAATCTTCACATGTAAATTCAATTTAAATTGGAAGGAGAGGAAAAATTATCTCACTGACTCTTATACTGCAGGTTTGACTACCGTACTCCTTTCACAAATTTGTTGCATTGCTATGGAAACTGTGGTATGTGACATCGTATTTACATAGTTAAATCTAATTCTTAGTCTGTAAAAGAATTGCTTCAATATCTTGCAACCAAAACAGATTGCCTGCACTAGCATACAAGGAAAAAGTCCACGAGCCATGTCCTTACGACTCTTGCAAAATACACAATAGCATTCTAATTATGAATGTTCTAACTCTGAGAAACCTTTAGAAAACTGCAATAGCACCCAAAATTCCCTCCCCAAATGCTATTACTCAATGAAAAAATAAAATAAACGTATGGACAATATTTTTATTGTCATCAAATTTCGACATTGCCAGGAAACCTTTTGTGCTGATTGTGTTCACATGTGTTGTACTTTAGTTTACTTTCTACCTTCTGCATGCCCAAAATACACACCTATGATGTATATGGGTTAAAGAAAAGCAATGCTCAAATCTAATCGCATGTGAAAAACTTTCTATTTCACCATGGCTGCTGTAGCAGGGTGTTCTTGTGATTACTAAATCACCATTCTCAAAACCATATTTTCTCCCTCCTTTGCCAACTGTGAGAAAAGCATAGACCAGAACTTGTCATCTGAGAAGAAAAAACCATTCTGCCTTGACTAATAAAAAAATATTAGGGCAAAGGTGTCATGGTGGATTTGACTGGAAACAAGAACAACCCTAAAATAATAGTGGTAAGAGGAACTGTGAGATTGTCATCAAGCCTATTAGTAATAGGCAGTGATTCAACCAGAGTTGCTGCTAGAGCTACAGCAGCAAGCTGTAGGCCCTCTGCTTCTAAATCAAATGGATAGAAGCCCATGAAGGAGAAATACCATAGACACCTGCCATAAAGAAGACCACACACACATTGTAAAGGTTTTCTGATCAGTTCAACATAGGCAGCCAAGTTTTTAAAGGTATCATGGAGTAGTACTTAAGCATGTTCTGAAGTACTTGTCAGTTCTAACTTGGAAGCAAGTGAACCTACAATGGTTATTGACATTGATGAAATTATATTGACAACATTCATGCAAACCAGTTTCTTGAGTGAACCACCTGAAAAGTGATCAACATAGATTGTTGAACATACCCAAGGGAGACAACAAAGCCGAAGAGAAACATGGCGATGCTTCCAGCCCAGCTCTTGTCTGAGTTGTAGGGAAGCTTCTTTGATCCAAATCTGCGGCCTACAATGTCAGCAATACCTGCAATTCAAGTGCATATCCATAAGGTGCCCAGATTTTGGGGAGAATCTGTCTTAAGACGTATTATTTGGCATGGATTCCTTCTCTTTGCTGCACATTCTCCTCATAAGTCTTCCAACTCCTCATTGTTGTAAGGTAGGAGCCCTAAAATTTAAAGTGCTTCAAAAGAAGAGGTTCAGGACTAATGAAACTATTGGATTCAGGGGAACCACAGATTTGTGCTTATTGCTGAGTATCAATCAGCACTGAATTCCCAGGTTTGCGACCAGGAGAAAATCAAATAAATGCCAAGAGTTAGCAGATACTGAAAAGCCTCAAAACAATTGGAGATTACTAATGTTAATCCTCAAAGAATGAGAAGCATTTTGACCTAGCTCCTAGACCTTGAAATGATAAACCTACACTTGAGTGTGGCAGGACTTCTTGAGAAGAATAGTCTTGTGTTGCAGATGTAACCCACCATCACCTGCGCACATCATGACCAGGGCTATGATACTGAGAGGAGAGTCACGCCAGAAGAGAATGGTACAAAATACCAAAGCCACCACATAATACAATGGGCCCCGCAACAATTCCCTGTCCACAACCCAATGCAGCCATCAAGCTATGTGCTGATTATATATATCTTACCATGGTGATTTCACACAAGAACTTGGGCATGAATCATTGCTCAACCAAACCAAGATGGTAAGTGCTTGAAACTGGTCTCATAGAAACTTAGGGTCTGCAAGAAGCACATAGATTTTTGGAAATGACTCCAAGCTGAAAATGACAAACTTGGATCTTCTGTGGTCCTAGAAAAGATCTATGAAGACAGATATTGTACAATGGGCTGCTACTGCAAGATAGGTGTTCAAATAAAGCTAGCAAAACTTAATATGGAACTGATGGTTGTGAGGAATGATTGGTATATGAATGAAAGAATAAGTACGCTTACCGAGGATCACCCTCACGACTCACAGATTTTACAAGCCCATCATCCTTTAGAATTCCCAGGCCATAAACAAGAAGCCTCACACCATTGCTAGCTGGAACCAGTGCTGCAAGATATCGTGCCCAGGGCGAGACACTGCCCTTCCATCATCCCCAGCCCACAAACTACTAACCACCATCATTCTTCATACCATTTGATAATGAACCCTGTGTCATTCACAACCAAATATGTTGACAAATGGAAAAAACACACTACATTACACCCTGGAGTAAAAGAAAACTCCACCTACAAACCCTCTTTCCTCAAGGGGAATCGACCATCTTTACAGGGTTTCACCCAAGACAAAGTATTGCAAAGGACTGCTTACAAAAACTCAAGACAAGAATTGCAAAGAATCAAAGACAAGCATTGCAGGGTTTCACCCAAGAAAGCATTGCAAAGAACTGCTTACAAAAACTCCACAAGTAATGAGGACTACAAGAGAACATGGTTGTCCTTTGCAGAGAAAGACATGGTAGTAGGAGATACTGAATGAGGACAGCACCTGAAAAATGGCCAGCAAAGTGCAAAGAGCAATCCTGATGTTATATGGACGATCTTGCGACTTAGCTTCTGTGAAACCAAATTGGCAGAAACAGGTTACAAGTCACAACCCAGGAAGGAAGAGCCAACTCCTAGACTGCTCACGCAATAATAATGATGCAGTCAATAACAAGAATTCTTGACAACAGAGCAGTTATTGCACACAGGACAAGAATTCTTGGCCACAAAGTAGTAGTAATTTTGGCAATCATGACAATCACACTAGGTATCAGTGTGATTGTCATGACAATCAACCCTAAACTCTAGACAAGTAGAGCATGCCAGCCAATTCTCTGGCTGCATGACTCATGAACCCGGCATCTCTAGGATTTCTTCAGACAACAAGAATCTGATGTGAATCCTCAAACCAAGATGTTGTCAATTTCCATCTTATTATCAACATTTCATGAAAAAGGTTCTATTTGTGAAAAGCATCTGAGAAACTAAAATTGGGGCGAGAGAAGGATGATCTGGAACTCTGAAACCCTAACTGCTCTTTTGAAGGAGAATATACCCTACCTGTCCAAGGATTTGGCGCTTAGTGAGGGAGTTGAAAAGCTTAACCCAGACATATCCTCCAAGCAAGACAAGAAAAGTGACACCAACATCATGCTGCAGAGATCCTGCTTGCAAAGGAACCTCCAAAGGGTGATTCTTGCTGGGCCCTAATTCTTCCACGCCTTGCTTCCACTGCTGGCTTTCCACTGGGCTCAGGACGACTCCTCCGGTCCTCCTCGACGACGGTTGTTCACAGCAACCCGAGGAGACAGAAGAAGACGGATGGGATTCTTCTTCCCATAATTGAGGGTCATCGGAGCCAGGGCTTCTTGCCTCAAGCCTGTGTGTGAACTCCCTTTGAACAGTGTGAAAATGGCTTTCAAAACCTAGACTTCCAGGTGCTCCTCGCGGTCGCGAGGAGCTTGAAATGGAGGAGTGGGAAATCCGAAGACTGGAGATAAAAGGGAGGGAGGAAGAAAGACAGGGAAATACTATCATCATCCGTGCGCTTGGTCTCCTACTCATCTCAGATATGCGGCAAATACCTGTGTCTTCAGCACTGGACCTCAAACAACACCATGCTCCCAGGCTCTTGGCGCCCATAGTAGTAGCCATTTTATTTCAGCAACGTTGTTGATTCTTCAGAGTGCTGCAAAACTCTCATGATCCCTGCAACGAAACGAAAGGAACATTAAACCCTAAACCCTAAACAAAAGTCACAACGAAACTAGTTTTATCTTGTAACTTAATGTTTGTATCGTGTTTTGTGTTGCACGAAGCTTTTTAACCTGTGTGTGAAAGTGGTGTGAGCTTTTTTGTTTTGTTTTTTGGTGCTTTGCACAAGTTTTGGTTAGACTTTTTTAAAAAATTATGTTCAACTTGTGCAAAGTTTGTTGTTTGTGCACTTGTACCCAAATAAGAAGAGTCAATGTTGAGTGTACGGAGAGGAGTAACAAAGGTTCAATTTATTTTCGTGTCTTGAAAAGAGATGAAGACCACATTTGTTTGCATGGAAAAAAAGGTTGGAAATAGCTACAACCGTTGGTGAAGACAATTGGAACCATCATTGCAAGGTGAAGCTTTAGGTAGGTGAAAATTTAGGTTGAATCGTGTTGTTTTCAAAACAACTTAATAATGGTGTTTATACAATCAATGTGGGAACATGAGGATTTTTTTGGGATTGTCAATGTCATGACCTCATGTTGTATCAGTCCTTTTTGTTTTCAATGTGGCCACTTTCCATTTTTTGTCACAAAGTGTAACTAGCACAAAAGGTGGTTAGTCAATTTTTAGCACAATTCGTAAAGTGATTTGAATTAAAACCTCCAAGCCCAAAATTGCAATCTCTTGTAACCTATGTTTTCCAATCTCAAACTATAGTCTCCCATTTAAAATCTTGTATGCACTTGTTCCATTGTTATCTTTCCCAAGGATTGTGGTGATTGAACACATTTGCCAAATCTTTTTGCCCTAGAGGATGCCCTTTAATGCATGGGTCTTAGTCGAGGGTTTTTCCACTTGGAATTCCTCCTTATTAAGTGCATTTTGGACCACGTTATCTTAGCCCGATTTGTGGATTAACTCCACATCTAACAATGCCAAAGTTTCATGCCATCTTAGCTACTTTGTTGGACCCCTCGATTATGATTCAAAATATTATAAGGAGACCTTATCCGTGAACACCTTGGTTTTATGCATCCCCAAACAATGTCCCATGTTTTTAGGCAACATGCGATGACATACAACTCCTTTTCATGAGTTGGCCATCGTAGGTGTGCCTCACAATAAAAAATGTATTTGCATGTTCGAAGCATTCAAACCTTGAAAGTGCACAATCTTTGTTTTTTTTTTCAAATGTCTTTTTTTTTACCAAATGTGCACCATTCCTTCTAAAAGTCAAAGAGGATTTTAACATTGAAAATAAAGGGGAAAATGATTTGAATTTATGAAAACTATTTTTATAACCAATCTGAACACTTTTGACTCAAAAATGTTTTTGACCCTGAAAATTATGGATTTTGAAAATGTGTTTTTAAGAAAAAATATTCATGTTTATCTCATAGAGGGCATGAATGCATAATATTAATGATAAAAAATCAATTTGTAGTCAAAATGTATTTATATTTAAAATACAATGTTAAAGGGGCCTTAAAACAAAAGTATGGTTTTTATGCTACTAACATTATGACTAAAATGACTATATAATCAATGTTTTTAGTCACAATGTTACTTGTCCAAATTTACTAATCATGTCTAATATAACTAACATTACATGTGAACATGTCCATTATGATTGAAAAAAATCACAACTTAATCAACTTGGACAATAGTGTAACCATGTGGTAGATGTGTTGCCTACATGGAGTTGTCTAATTTGATTAAATTGACTAATGTGTTTGAAAATTGTCATTTAAGTTTGATTAAATGTGATTGTATTGCAATTTTTTGCTTATGTGGCAATATTTTAATTAGTCTTACCATTAACCAATCCTTTCAAGTTTTGGATTTTTCGTTGAATAAGCAAGGATTGGTATGATATTATGGGGAAACAATAGCATGGAATGCACTTGAAATCATCAAAACCAATAATCCCACTTATTGAAAAACTATATCTCAAAAAGGGCTTTGTAGATCCTCTTTTGAGGACCACATAGAGTTTGAAATGCAATGTTTGGAATTATTTTTTGGGCATGTTTGATGAGTTTTTCTTGGCTGATGGAAATGAAATTTTGAAAAGTGAATAATAACAAGTTTAGGGGGTTTAAGGTTCTAATCATTTTTGGACATGATAAAATTTGAACTTCTTTAAATTTTGACCACATGTGTTGTGGGGTAACCTTGATGATGAACTCTAAGATCCAAAGCCAAAAATTTCTTGATGATTTTGTTTATATGATGACTTAGGGTTTAAGTGAAGTCTAGCAAGGTTAAAAATGTCTTTTTCACTTGAAAACATATCTTTGGATATCATTCTTACATTATCCATAATGTTTTGCACCCAATGTTTTTATTTGTTTATAACTGATGTCATGGAAAGGTCCAATCTCCTCAAATATGAAAGTTATTTGACAATTTTTTTTTTTAACAAGCCCTAAGTTTTGCAATGTCATGAACTACAAACCCAACTTGATTAATGCGCTAAATTACAATGCAATTTAATTTGTCAACACTAGACTCTAATTTAAAATAGATTCACATTGAAATCAAATGTGCATCATTAATGTAGGATTCATCTCCTTTTTAAATTTGAAATAAACATGTGTGCATTGAACAATATTGTTTGTGACCCACTTGTCTTTCTTGTTTTAGTGAATCTTTTGGCTCAATAGTTTTGGTGTTATTTTTTGTGTGTATCCCCAAAATGCCTAACTAATAATCTATATTCACAACGGTTGCATCATGGTTGTGGCAAAGGCACAATCAATGTGAAGTCAAGTTGTAAACAAAGTTGAAAAGTTGGGTTCAATTTCAAAGGCTTAAACATTGGTAGTTCAAAGAAAACCACATAATGGCAATGAGGGCATTGACCCATTTTATAGAGAGTCTCATGACTCTAGGCTTGAGTTTAAGGATCAAACTTTGTTTGAAATGAATGATTTTTAAGTCATTGGAAAGCTCTTGAAAATAGCTACAATAACATGACCTTGTTTGCCCAAAATAGAATAATTTCCCAACCCATAAGAAGATTTGAATTCTTTAAAAAAATCATTTATGATTTTACAAAAGCAAATGTAATGTATAAAATCATCAAAAAATAAATAAATTACATATTGACATGTTGCTTTGGAATCTGTTTGTGACATTTCGAAATGAAACAACATCAAACAAGTTTCATCAATTCTATTATCCACCACATTCCCATTGAATGTAAGTTATTTACAATCTCACATAATCACTTTGTTGTGATTATGACTTTAAAATCTATTTCTACCATCCACCAAATGACCAGGTCTTTGCGTTAAAATGTGAAACGACAAGACTTTTTAACATTGTTGAATATATCCTAAATAATGACATTATGATGTGCTTGGTACAAATATTCATAATTGGCCTTGATATTTTAGTGCAAACACAATATGACCTATTGTTGCAAGTGTAAGCATTTATTTAGTTCTACATGTTTTCAAAATCAAAAGTTTATTTTATGTTGAAAATGTTTAACATGTTCATATGGCATATTATAATATATTTATTTGTATTGTTTTGTTTGTGATCACACCTTAAGCATCCCAAATAGTCAGCCCCTTGTTGCAGTTGGGATATTATCTAAATCCTTCAATGAAATAGTGTGCTTTGTTAATTTTTGCAATTTTCAAATCATTAAAGTAAAATTTATTGAATTTCAGATTTTGGCCTTTGAAAATTCATTAAAAAACTTTTAAATCATTTTTTCACGTTCTTTTTAATAAAAAGTTTGAAGCTAAACCTATTTTAACCACTATAATATTGGGATGGGTAATGATCAATGACACAAAAGCCCAAGTTAGTCTATATAATATTTTTAAAAACATCCATTTAGTTTTATTGTTTAAACCTATCTCTTCCAAGCTTAACTACTTCATTCCTTTCCACTACCTTTACACGGATATAAAAAGAGAAATTGTAAAAAAAAGAAAACACATGTATCTTTGTGTGTGCATTTTATTTATGTTAAAATAATATAATAATCTAATAATCTACCTCTTTAAAGCCTAGGCATATAATTCATTTCTTTTAACCACCTTCATGGATGTGAAAAGGCACAATATAGTTTTCATATGGGAACATAAGGGGAAGAAAAAGGGGCGAGAGGGGAGTTTGGGGGAGGATAAATGATTTTATTAAATGTCAAAATTTAACATATGAATGAGAATTTGACCTTTTTTTAATATGCTTCAAACCATTCTTAACAATAAATGTTAAATCTATGTTAGATGATCACCACTTAGTACAAATTTCAAACAAAAAAAAAACATTGATCTCAACTAGTGTTTATAATATTTTATCGTAATATTTGGAATGATTTGAAATGAATTGAATGAATATAAAGTACTCAAAAACATTTTTCAATTCATGTAACCCAAGTTTTTATTATTTCAACTTATCCTACACTAGCTTGAAAAATAACATGATCAGAAACACAAATCTGAAATTCACAAGGAGATTGTCCATGGTTTGAAAGGAACACATGCACTCCACCGAACTAACACTTTAAAGGAAGAGAAGACAATTAGTTGGTATCATGGTCCAGCTGAATCAAATAGACATGCACAGTCAAGGGTTGATTACAAGATACAAGCTACAAAACAGAAGTTGTAGAAGCGAGGTTTTATAAGAAGTGTTGTGACGGGCATGTGGTATGGAAGGTATACCACACGAAAGGTCCAGATGTCTCAAGCCATACCACTAGCTAAATGACCCAACATGAGATTCTCAGCCCCTCACTATGTGAGCTCATAAGACGAGGTTTTTCACAAATGTTTTGACTCCCAAACCCACAGTGAAACTTGGTCTGATGAGGTTTTAGTCCACATTGCAGAATGCAACTGCTTCCTTGATTGTCCTTATCAGGCTCTCAGATGCAGAGGAAGCAGAATCTGCAAGTTTTTGACATTGTAAAAAGGCTTCATCATTCTTTCGTAGATATGTGGGGGCACAGTTGCCTGTTAATGAAGAAAGCTTAGACAAAGATGACATATCTGTGTTCAGAAATTGTGTATATGGTACTGGACTTGAACATTTGAACTACATTTTCTCAAAATATTGGATTGCTACCATAGTCCTTCAGTTTGCACAAACCTGAGTTGCATCAACCAAAACTACACTTCAGATCTATGCTCAACCCTAGCTTGCACTATGTTGAGGAAGAGGACAGAATAAAGTAAATATGAAGTCTCCTAAGGGAAGAGAGGTCAGACTGAGATGAAAGCCTTTGCCTGCCCCTTTGAGTAGTAACAGACAAATATGAAATGAAGGACAACAGTGGCACATCAGTAAAAGCAAATAGTGTAGATGAGCCGTCTCTTGTGTTGCTTCTCAAAAAGGCGAATAATATCATCAATTTCGTCCTCCCATGTGTCTACCAGTTCAAGCTGCACCCAGCCCCCTCCATTAGTTTCACATATACACATAAAGCTCCTTTCAACATTACTCAGACTTCAAATAAAAGTTTCTTCCTCTTTTCCCCTCAGGACATGCAAGCCATACACCAAGTGCCATTGGGTAAATCCTAGAGTCAATATATGAAGTGCATCAAGTGCATGAGCAAACACATTCATTAACATAATAGTGACTTTCTTTGCCATATATCAGTTAGTGAAGTCCCACAACTTCTAGTCTAGATAGTGGCAACCCAGTGGTCTACCATTTGTCTGCAGTCACCCTTCTTTTATCTGTCTTAGAGTGAAGTGAGAGGTACAGAATCAGCTATTAGAGGCCATGATCGATATTGCTTGTGGATGTCCTAGGTTTTCCACTGAGTGAAACACAGACTCTCTGGCTTAAACTTCTGAACAGATTTAAGAAAAAAGAAGGAAGCCAAAGTTCAATTCTTAGCAATGCAAGCCATTGTCTAAGGAGCCATTGGCAGGTGTTTCCATGCTTGGCCCTTCACCACAATGTCATTATGGATCATTGTAAGATTAGACCGAGTCCCCACATTTAACCATATTTTTATGCCCAGTTGTGTAAGGATTGTTGCAAGCTAAACAAAAGCTTGGAAGTACTAGTTTCCACTGGCGAGATCAGACTTGTTTAAAGACTGACAAGGATTACTCACCCTCTGGCAAAGATCAAGGGCAAGTTTGGCACCAACTGCAGCCTCCTCATGGTTGTCTTTAACATCCAAATTTATCACCAATACAGTCTTCAATAACCTTGTCTCCCGGTTCTCAAGATCTGCATTTAAGTACCAGAAGAGAGGAGATGAATCACTAAATCAATTTGTAAACTGAAGACCTTGGGTACTGTGTGTGGCTTCATTCAAGACAATAAAATTGCCAATCAATACACAAAAGCCACTGAAGTAGATGCAGTAACATATTTGGCAAAATTCTTCAAGGCTAAAGCTGTTAATGTTCACCAATTGTAACAAACAAGCTTCAGCCTTGGATTGATACAATGAATACATTTTGGCATACACACAGTTCCTGCCAGCATGCTACTCAGAAAGAGTCAGATTTATCCCAATCTGATGATCCCTACATTCTCTCTACCAAAAATTGTGGCAAATGATCATATACAAGACAGAAAGTTATGTAGTTAAAAGTTACAATGAAAGAATAAACCTGAGCTCGTACCTCAAATGCTATACTCTATCCTAGATAGTAAGGCAATGCCTGTTAGTGGTAATGATAAATTGAAGAACAGAACCCACAAGGTGGGGAGCAGTGATTAAAAAAAAGTTCTATTGATGGTGCTGTATGAGGAGAATAAGCCCTAACTTCCATAAAATCTGTCACTTCGTAGACCTAACCTGCTCATCTCTTCAGAAGAGAAGGCTTGTATTCTTGTCAGAGGGACCAAATAGCAGAAACTTGAGAGCAGATCAGGTGGACAGAGCAGACCTTCAATGACCATGTCAAAAACCCTTTCCTCAAACGTGAACACCACATCAAAAGCCCCATCTTCAGCATTGTCTTGCCAGCGCTGTGGTGCCTCCTTGACACTCAAATTACGCTTCAGCATTTGCAAAAGCCCATTTCGCTTGTATCTGATTCTCCAGTGTTAAATATAACGATATTGATCCCAGCTCAACAACCATTCTGCAAATTGTACTCACAAATACTGCAGTGCCTCATTTTGGACATATATATCTTCAAACATTCTGAGAATTTTGAATAGTTATATAAGTCAACATGAAAAGAATTGAGAGATGACCAAATAAAAAGACTATGGATATTTCAAATCTGACAACACAACAGCAACCAATCAGCAAGCATGAATAACAGGAAGCCCCACCCAAAAGAAATGAGAATAGTTCATGTGTTCATCCAGAGACTTCTGTTGATATGAACCAGATCCAAGAAACTGGAATGGTTCCACTAGCACCATAATGCCAGATTGGTGTAGTTACTGTACATCCCAATATCCTACATGCAAACCACTCTCAAATTCAAATTCTTCATTTGAGCTGCAAAACTGCTGTAATCTATGAACTGCAAACAGAACAGGAATTGTGCTCACACAGCACACTACAAATAGGATCAATTTAGAAAAAAAAGATGCAACATCAGCAATGCCATTCACCTTGACAGGCTTCTGTTTATCAGTAATCCTACAACTGTCCATCACCATGTCATATGTACAATATCCTCTGATGAGGGATTATACACTTGTGGATCAAAAATATATACTTCTACCTTTTCAAACTCTTTCTGAGCTATTTGCTTAGCAATTAATATCCAACTGACAATCTACTACAAGAGCTTCATATTCATACAAAAATGGGGAAAAAAAAACTACAAAATCTTTAATAGCTATATCCATCAGGGATTGTGGGCCATTGCCTTAAAAAAGAAAAGAAACCAAAAAAAAAATCTTCTGTTCGTGAGACCCATGATCCCTAAATGACTAATATGTGAACCTGGTTGCAAGATATTTGACATATGGGCTACCTTCAGTGAAAGAAAGAGGCTCTAAATCAGGAAATTTGCATCTTTGCTTGCCACCCATTCAGATCAACAATCAGATGGTCCTCAAAATTTACATCAAGCTACCACATCCCCCGATTATACTGACACTCCTGGATGCCCTTTTTCCTGGATGCCTTTATTTTATGGAGAAGGCAGTTCCCAGTGATTGGTTTGCACGGCAGTTGAATGGTTACAAAAAGACATTACAGTGAAAGAGAGGGCATGTAAAACAAGGACAGAAAGCGGAATATATATACAAAGAGAGAATCTTAGACTTCAACCCTAGTAGAGCATTGCAAACATGAGAGAGTTTAAACTTGCCAAGAATTGTGCAGGAGGATACAAGTCAGGATCTTTTCGCTTGAGATCATCAAAGATGAAACGATATGGAGTACCAAAGGCATACACATTCGGTTGTCGTATGGATGGACCTGGTAATTTCACATGTGCGCCTGTGCCATATGAACTGACATCCATGCCCTCCTTCTTCAGCACTGCATGTGCTTCCATGCTGCGATTCTGGTTGCTTGCACACACCATTGCATGGCGCAGCTTCATTCAGCCACTTCTTTGAGATAATATCTCTTACCTCCTCCCTCTCTCTCCTTCCAATCCAATTCCTTGATCTCAGTTTCTCCGATCTTGCAATCTACCCACCATACCTATTTTGTTTGCATTGTTGCTCTCACAATCGCTCTGCTCTGCTCTGATCGTCTCCAACTCCTCATACATTCACCATCAAGACGGATTATTATCCAGAAATCTCTCTCTCTTTCACAGCATTCTCAGCAAACAAACAAGCGCTGTTGATCCTGTGCCGACCACCAAATCCTCCTCACAAAATTATCAGTCTCCTTCTGAAAATTTTCTTCTCGGGTTTCCGAAAAACCGTGTCTCCTAGCACATCGAATCCCTGAACGATTAGGCCTTTCTCCTGGATATCCGTCAGGAAACTACTACTGTTGATTGGCTGCTACGCTCCCTCACCACTGCCGCTACAGTGACCACAGACATTCACAGGTTTTCTTTGCTTGTTGGATGCGTTCTGTCTCTGAACTTCCCTCATGCAGTCTCAAAAAAGACGTCCCTAAAGCATCGATCTCTGACGACGACAACTTCTACTTCCTAGGGGGGCGGGGGGAGTACTCCGGATAGATATCCTACAGTAAATGTAGCTATTTCTGCTTGCTTCTCTTATACGCGAAATACAGTTATACATCGATTTCACAAACTGTGTGAGTTCCTATCCTACGATCCTATCCCAAAATATCTTTAACAATCTACGCGCTCCAGGGCATATAAGAGAGCGAGCGAGCTAGCCTCAGGCGGCGGCGGCAGCAGCAGCAGCAGCAACATCACCTACCCTAATGCTTGATGCTTGCTTGATATCTGTGATCAACTTTGGTCCATTTCCGCGGCAGCAAATCATACCAGACGCACTAAACTAAAGACACTACACTCATTCCAGACGCTGCACGAAGTGGAGAAAGAGAAAAGGAGAAGAGAAGAGCACAGGACGGCAGACGAGGACGGCAGAGACAGGCAGGCGATGCAAAGGAAGGCGAGCGAGAGAGAGACAGGGAGAGAGCTCTAGGGTTAGCATGGTCTGTCCGTCTGCCCTTGCCAAGCATTTCACCTACTGTCCACTACTACACACTTTCACGCCCCCTTTCTCCTTGCACGGTTATCAGAGCTGCTGCACATCATGACCTGCGGTTCTATCATTCCTCTCGCTAACTCACATGCCTACCTACTTGAAGGATTATTTGCAGTGTTTGAGCGGTTATCAGCGCTGCTGCAGTTGTAACCGGAGGTTCTATCCTTCCTCCTGGCCTTCTGCTAGCGTACACCTATACCTATACTTCACCCTTTTCTATTTTGGCGTGCCTAGTAGGTGCTGACTAGGGCTCATTAATTGCTTGCCTGCCTGGCCTGCCTGCCTGCCTACTAGGGTTGTTTGCACTGTTTGAGCGGTTACCAGAGCTCCTCCAATTGATAACCGAAGGTTCTCTCTTTCCATATACCCTTGTTCAAACTCACATACCTGCCCTTTCACATTTCTATTTCTGAAGTACCTAGTAGGTCTTGATTAGGGCTCATGGATTGCTTGCAATGTTGAGGGGACGTGAGAAACTGATAACCGGTGGTTCTCATTGCCCAGCCTCCAAGATAGAGAGAGAGATATGATTCAGGCTTGGTCGGGCACAAAATCGACAGAACCAGTTTTGCGTATATAACCATGGTTCTCAGCAAATCTAAGGGCCATTCAAATAACCCACATGCCCTTCACTTTTTGAACTCTGCAGTAGGCCTCTGATTCGGCTAACTATTAGGGGTTGTTTGCCAGTTTGGGCGGTTATTAGAAACTGGGGAACTTATAACCGGAGGATCTCAGAAACCTTAAGAGCCAGGCAAGCAGCCCACATACCCTCCACTTTTACGTTTGGAGGTAGCTTTGATTAGGCCAATTATTATTATTCGGGCTGTTGGCCATGTTGGGCGGTTATCAAGATTTGGAAAGTTGATAACCAGCGGTTGTTAATGCTCCCCTCCGAGAGATATAACTGAGGCTCTCACAAAACCAAAATGATTGCGGTTCAATACCTAATCACGGTTCTCAAAAAATCTAAGAACCACCTACATATCCTTCATATTTGTCTTTGAAGTTAGGCCTTTGATCAGGCTGATTGTTAGGGTTGTCAAGAGTGTTGTTGGGCAGTTATGAAAAGTTGGGAAATTCATAACCAGCGGTTCTCAAGGTTGTGCACAAAGAGATATAACCAAATGTTGGGTGGGTATATTCCTTTTAATGTATCAGCTAGATAAGGATAAATACAAATTTCCAACAAAAAACAAAAAAAAAGAAAAAAGATCAGGTACAATGAAATAGGTTTTAAAATTTAAATATGCTCTTTGGAAGTTGGAATCCCTTTAAATTTTAGATTAAATTACATTAAACAAGGTCCCAATACACAACTATGGTTCTCAATAGCTGGTCAAATAACCTTCATACCCTTCACTTTTATGTTTGGAAATTGGAATAGGTCTTGATTAAGCTAATTACAATTGGTTTTGCAACGTTGAGTGGTTATAAAAAATAATGGAAACTAACAACCAATGATTTTCAGGCCTATTCTCAAATAAATATATCCTTAGTTTTCAAAAAATCAAAATAAATGGAGTTTCAATATTATATATATATATATATATAGTCACAATTTTGATTGCCATCGCCTTTTTCTATTTTGGTTTTATTACAATGAAGAAGGCGGTAGCAAAGTTGTGGTCATGTTTTTCTTTTTGGTTGTTATAATGAAGAAGATGCTAGCAACAATTATTGATATCATTGCCTTTTTTATTTTTTCTGTTACAACAAAGAAGGTGACAATAGTTGTTGTTGTCACCTTCTTCTTTTGGTTTTGTTGCAACGAAGAAGGTTATTGTCACCTTTTCTTTTTTTCTATTATAGCAAAGAAGGCGACAGTAGCTTGTTGTTGTTGCCTTCTTCTTCTTTGGTTCTGTTGGAGAGAAGAGAAGAAAAAAAAGACGATAGCTTCCGTCACCTTCTTCGATGACTTTGTTGCAAAAAATGACAATGGTAATTACCATTGCCTTTTTTTAGTGGTTTTGTTGCAAAGAAAATGATGGCAACAATGTCGTCACCCTCTTCTACGGTGGTGGTGTTATGAAGAAGGCGATGGTAACAAATGGTTATTGTTATTATTATTATTTTAATTTGGTCCTTTTGGTTTAGTTCATTAAAATTGAAAATTAATAATGAAATGGTGGTTTTTTATGTTCAAGGTTGTAATGGCTAAAGGAAGGAGATTGAAGAAAGGTGGTGGTGATTTGGAAGTTCATTAACAAAATGTTGTTTCATCATAACAAACAATTGTTAAGCAAAATGTTGGTTCATCAAATTAGACAATTGGTGAGCAAAATGTTATTCCATCAAAATTGGGAATTGAAAATTGATGAACAAACAATCTATGTGAATTAAAGTTGACAATGATGACAATTTGCAATTCAAATGGTGAGATCATTATCAATATAGATTGAGAATTTCAATCGAAAAATGATAAGTTAAATTTTTTTAGAATTTATGTACATTAGAGTAAATGCAAATTAAAAAAATTGTACAGTTTTTAAAATTTTTAATTATATGCGCACCTTCCATCATTTGATGCAGGATTTTTTTTGTCAAATGTTTTTATTGCAATACCTGAAAATAATTAAATTTTGCAAGAATTGTAGCTGATTGTGTGATTTTATGTTTTGCAATATTTGCATTTTGTTTTTTGAACTCTTTATGTGTAAGGTTTTAAGGTTAGGATTTTTTTATTACAAAATAATGATTTTTTTTTGATATTTTTTGGTTTAGGTCCGGAACTTAAAACCGACCAGGCTTCTCAACCATCGGCACCCCCTTGTCCACTAAATTTGGTTCAGAAAGACAAAGAAATACGAAAGTTGGGTCGAAATGGAACTATAAAGTTGGCACTTGCATTGTCGCATATTATGCCAAATGGTTATTGACCAAGCATTTGAAGGAAATGTATGGCTCGGTGGTAGAAAAGGCTAAACATGGGAGGCTTTCAACATCTGAAAGAAGTTCTTGACATCAAACCATGTTAAAATGAATATTCGCAAATTGGGAAATGTCATGGTTGTGCAAAGGCGAAATGATCAAAAGGTTGCTAGTGGCACTCATGCTAAAACATAACACAAGTGGGATAAGCTAGTAACTATTACAAACCAACGTCCACCATTCCCAAAACTAACTTTGGTCAAATTAGCTTCAAAACATTGTTGCAAGTGTTAGCTTTCAATGCCTGGGGCGTGGGACGCTGCCTTGATATGCAACATCATGGATGGAGAAAAATGAAAATTTACAAGAAATGATTTGATCCATTCGTTGTATATATGCACGACAATTGAAAATGGCATGGGATGTCAAAAATTGGGATCAAAAGTCTAATAAAGTAAGTCAGACAAAATAATTGACATATGTATTAGATTTTCATGAATATAGAATGATTCATGGAAGGTAAGAAATAATAATAATCAATGTTTAATTTTTTTAATAATTTTATTTCATCCAAGGTGTGTTAGGGTTTAATTTGGTGGTTTTTGGGTGTTTACAGGGTTCAAGAGATAACAAAAGAAAAGTTTGTTGCAAATGTAGTTCATGTTGAAATGCAGCACAACCATTTCTACACTATTCGTTTACAACAAAGGTTGCAAATGCAACAATTGTTTACTAAGTTAAACATAGGATTATACATATTGATATGGTTTAGGGTTTTCAATTTATATAATTAACTAAGTTTTTTCAACCCTTTTGTTTTTTGGATTACCCAACTTTTAAACTTTGGTCCTTTGATATGCTATAAAAAATCTTTAATTTTCATTGGGTTCTTTATCAAATTTTCATTCACCCATTTTTGTACATCTTTTATCAATATAATATAATATTTTAGTCACGTTTGTTTGATAGGTATATGGTTAATCATATATGTTTTTTTTTCATAATTTTTTCAATACTTTAGATGTAAAAATCAACCTTAAGTAAGCCCATATGAATAGGTAAGATTAATTTGTCTAAGGTCTACAAAGATCAAAATGAACATTATGCAATACTTACATTTAATGTAATAAAACTCACATCATCTAAAGACTTTAAAACAATACACACATTTTAAACATATAATACCTACATCATTTTTTATTATAAATTTCATAAGGCCATTTTCAAATATGTAATACCTACATATGGGTCCCATAATAGTCATTGGTTTTTTACATTCATTGCAATACTCACGTATAGGTCCCATAATAGTTACTAGTTTTTTACATTCATTGCAAAACCTACATTTTGTCATAAAATTAATTTAGGTAAATATAAAAGAAATATCTTGGGTACCCAAACCATTTATTAGTTATTTTGAAATGACGTTACATGTGGGTATTATAGTTAGGGTTGGGTTTTCACAGAAGGTTTGCTTCAATCACCTATGGATTATTTCAGTATGAACTTGCATGCAAGTATTGCATCTAGGCCTTGGTCTTCATTCAAAGGCACACCCAAACTACATATTGGGTATTTCAAAGCGACCTTACATGTGGGTATTGCATTTAAGATTACCCTTTCACTACAAATTTTACTTTAATCACCTATGGGTTATTTTGAAATGAATTTGAATATGGCTATTGCATTTAAGGTTAAAGTTTCATATAATTTTGCAATATCCACACACGTATTTATTTTCACCAATTACAAATTTAGCCCTTTTTTTTAATAACTAAATAAAATTTGTAACAAAACACAATAGAAGATATGTATTTTACCATTTGTTAATATCTCTAAGCTAATTTCTTTCATTTTCTTTAAATATATATATTGCATTTTTTTGCATATAAAATTCCCCTTAAAATGCACCATAAATTTATTTTATTCACTATAGACTTGTTAAAAAAATGTTAATTAATTTAGGGTTTCCTAAACTCTAAATTTGAATCATAATCCAATAGTTTATATTTATAACAATTATATGAAAAATTGTGTTTTTTTTTTAATAAATTTCTTAAGTTCAAATTTAATATGTTATAATATAATAAGGAATAGACATTAAACTGTCATAAATGCTTATTAAGCTTACGTGGCCTAGGCTAGTAAACTACCAATGTAGCCAAAATGTGAGTCGAACCAATAGCCCTTGTATGGGCCTAGATAATGGGGACCATTAATTTGCATACCTCATCAAACTATGACAAATTAAAATTTGTTAAATTTTTGAATAAGCTTGGAGTTGATCACATTGTGGCAAACACATCTGAACCCCCACATCTTAGTTAATTTATTGCTTAACACATATCTCTAGTTGATTTGCATTGAGGAGCTCCAATGTGTTAACTAGCCACCAATGTCACAAACACCAATTGAGATTACCTACATATCCTCTAGAAGATCTCTCATCATTACTTGATGAAAAGCTATCGAACTTAAGGATATCATGGAAAAGTTTCACCATTACTTGATGAAAAGCTATCGAACTTAAGGATATCATGGAAAAGTTTCACCATTACTTGATGAAAAGCTATCGAACTTAAGGATATCATGGAAAAGTTTCACCATTGGACGAGGCCATGATGTGGAAGAAAGACCCAACTAACAAATCACCTTAAAATTTAAAAACGCCCCTGAATTCCTTAAACCTTAAAAGTAGGCTTAAAATAAGTAAACCTCAAAAACAGCCCCTTGATAATCCCAAAGCCTAAAAACAACCCCTAATAACCCCAAACCCTAAAATTAGCCCCTAACCTTCCTAAACCTTAAAACCTTTAAGAAGAAAAAAACATAAGAAACCTTAGAAAAAGTCAAAGCAAACAAATGAAAAGCAAGAATGAAAATGTAAACAATTGTACAAGTAAGCTTAAGCCTTAATCACGTTGGAAGAAGCTCAAGTGAGGAGCTCAAACAAATGAAGAAAAAAAAAATGAAAAATGAAAAAGCTCAATTATATGGTTCCATGTTCAACAAACCCTAAAAGTGATTCTAGGTAGTTGATATTTGAAACCCTAAATTGGCTTTGTAATAAGACTTATTTTAACATGCCCAAATGTTTAGGGTTTAAGAGGTCTTTTGAAAAACGCTCTGTGACAAGGGTGTTCTAAAGAAAGACCAAAGAGATCCTTGAAGTGTGCCCTTGAAATGTGCCTTAGACCAAATTGATCTCTCAAATGTGCCCAAGGGAAAAAAAAAATGTGCCCAAAAAACTTTCAAATAAGTCCCTCAAATGTGCCCAAACCACAATTGGCCAAAAAAAGTCCAAAAGAGGTCCCTTTGATGTTACCCCTATAAAATTTTAAAACTTGAAATCCAGAAACAGTCCCCGAAGTTGAGTCTGCCCAAAAGAAAATGTCCCAAAACTGTCCCCCAAGTTTAGTCAACCCAATTTAATTATTTAAAAAAAAACCCCAAACACAAAAAATAAAAATAAAAAAATAAAAAAATCGACTGCCCGAAAAAAAAGCTTCAAAAGTGTGGCCAAACACGAAAAAAAGTGAAAACACAAAATGAAAATCGAATCTCATCCTCTATTTTCGCCTCTGGTCCCCATTTTCCAATTTTGACCCCCAGGTTTTCAAACTTTATGAAAATCCGAAAAGAGGGGACGAAATCCAAAGAAGGGACCGGACTGGATGCAGGACTGGGGAGGACTTTACAGAAAACTTTCTTGTATCGAGTACTTCCCTATAGGTAAATTTGCAAAGGTCTATTATCCATATCTTGTTTATTCAATCATGCCACATATTCATTCAGCTGCCAATCTACAAACTAGAATTCAACTTGTGACATCAACCTGAAAATCTCTTTATTGCTTTCAACTGTGAAATTCAGGCATGAAGAGTAAAGAAAAGGAAAAACTGAGTAATACAACCAACATGACAATCCAAGCCCTTGAATTCGAAGCTGCTGGGACGACCACCCAAAGTTTTGAGGAGACATTGGCAGCTACATACAACCTCGTACCACTGTTAAATTGTGTTGATGGCAGGTGCAAGCTAAGAAATGGTGTGATTTAAGCTCAATGGGTATCCTTTGAAATCTCAGCCAACTTCAAAAATTGGTAACTCTTTCATCAATTGTCACAAAGCAAACTATATGAAGCATTTCATATTTGGAGAAAAGTATTCAGGTAGACGGCACATGATTCTTCGTAGCAATCTGGTAGAACTCAATTTTATGTCTGTAAAATTTGGTTATTGATACAACAGCAACAGAATTGTTGAATACAAATCCTGGTTTTCAAAAACACAATAACAACTTGCGCACTAACCCATGGCCCAGAGCCTGGTTTTTGACAAAAAAACTCTAGTTGACAAAGGACAATCTCAGCATCTCTGTTATCTACAGACAAAACATACACACATACACATGCACATACTGTGTCCTCTTGAAGGGTTGGGGTAATGATGGTACCATCACTTATCATCCTGCAGGTAGATTGCATCCATAATCACTAGAAGAGCAACCACAAATGCATAATCACCGCCTGGGAACACAGTTACGCCGAAAGTATCCTTGTCAATCAGTAGGTTGGTAAAGGTTATCTGTCGTGTTACCTGTAGTAGCATCAAGCTCTCTCAGTTAGTAGTAAGCCTTTGCAGATTGAGCCCAAAGCATCCTCCTTCTCTTTGCACTTTGTACAAAATACTTATTCTCTAAATCAGTAAGGCTCCCTTGTGGGGCACATAATCCTCCATCTTGTGCGATTTACATGTGCACATAGTCTTATACTACAACTTTTATCAAGTAGAACACAAGGACATCTGGGACATAAGTAAAGGATTCTGAGGGAATATTATGTCACTTTTAAGCTTTGAGGGTTTCTTAATTGCAGAAATTTCATTACATTTTTGAAATGTAATCGTTCATTTTCAAAAAGGTGAGGCAAAATACTTTACATTAGAGAATGGGCAAGCCCCTAACCATTATGTCAGATAAGCCTGCAGGCAAGTCAGCCTATAAGCCCCCACAGCACAATGGTCAGGGGTGTGCCCATTCTCTAACACCTAAGGCAATACATGCAGCAAAATGTTGGAGAAGATGAAGAAGGGAAAAACCAATAATACCTGGGCAATGGCTTGTTGTCCACGGAATATTGTAAGGTTTCTTTCCAAGAAATTGCCCTTCAATGTGAAATCTGGCATGCTCTCTGTTGTGTTCGAAGCCAGGAAAACATTCATGGAAGGTCTTAGCTGCAAAATTGATGATTTCTTCACTGTGCAAATTAACTGCTCACTGTCACCGGCGTACATGTGCCACGCAGCATGAAAGCTTAAAATCTACACTCCCAAATCCCACATTCCCCACCATAGCCAAGGTTCTTTTTTGTCAATTTTTTGATGTAGCCACAGTTGCACATCCACAAGAGGAAAGAGAGCCAAATTCAGCTACAGGTCAGAGAGGACGGTAGACATCTTCTAGAACTCTGCTATGTTTTGGACAACCTCCAAGAATCCGGTGTCAAAATATGGCAATTTCCATTTTTGTTCTCCTCTGAATGTGGCCAACTAAAAGGGATCTAAAAAGAGTCTTTTGACAATTTTGTTTTAAAAAAAAGTGTTGTGTAGATGCGAAATTTCACACAAGAAAAAGTTGGCTGCCACATACATGAATTTCTTCAATCATCATGTAATGCTTCGAAAGCAAGCACTCCAATGAATGCTCGTCAGTTACACTCCAAATTTTTCTCAAGAAATTCAGTGTACGATCAACAAGCAAAAGAGCACCGGGAATCAAATGAGTGAGAGAGAGAGAGAGAGAGAGAGAGAGAGAGAGAGAGAGATTCATTATGTATGGTTTAGGGTTTTTGGGGCACCACTTGAGTCCTCGTTGTTGCAATAGAAATATGTTGTTGTTGCTCACCTTTTGTTGCATGCGGATGACTTTGTAGCCTGCAGCATCTAGGAGATACCTTCTGTCACGGACGGTCCACACTTTGCCATCGACTCTGAAGAGAATGTTTCCTGCAGGATCGCTGATGGTCCAATCCCCCCCACTGAATGAGAGCACCTTCTTGGTGACGGCCAAAGAAACCGCATGAGGCAGGCAATATTGAGGCGCCACCACCACCACTGCACCACTACTTCCGCTTGTTGGCTGCTGTTGCTGCTGGTAGCCCTGATTTGAAGCTTGCGCAGCATATTGAGAAGGAGGAGGAGGAGGAGTTCCAGGAGGGTTGTTAACAACATGAGGTGGGTAGCCCTGATAGAAAGCATCCGGGCCCTCCTTCCTCGGTGGGTAGTAGCTCATGGTTGCAGTTTGATCTGCAAAGTCTACTTCCCAAGACTTTACAACAAGAAGATGATGATGCTCCTGCTCGAGACGATGGGTTGATTCTCTTTTTCTTTTTGCGAAATTCTTCACCAAGCAAAAGAGCTAGAGAGAGACAGACAGACAGAGATTCTTTCTACAAGTGCGGTACCAAATGATTAGAGCATCCCCAGCGGAGCTCAGTATGTGACCCTGCAAAAAAAATTCTCACATCCAACTCTAGGGATGCAAGGATTCAACCAGCAAACATGAAATGAAAGCGGGGCTTCAGGACTGACGATGATTTCTTATCTCCCAAAGTTGCAAGCAAAAGATCTAGAGAGAGAGAGAGAGAGAGAGAGAGAGAGCGATTCTGCAAGTGCGATGCCAAATGGTTAGAGCACTCCCAGCGGTGCTCAGGATGTGACTCTGCAAAAATATTTCTCACATCCAAGTCTAGGGATGCAAAGAAGTGCTCATGAAAGTGGGCTTCCGGAGGAACGATGATGATTCTTATTTGCCACGCTTTGATACAATTATGCTTCTGTTGGGTGGGGACAAGTTTCAAAGACGACGATGCATCGAAGCCATGGCGAACCAGCACTTTCACGCGCAAACCGCACACCGTGTGTTAGTTTTTGACATGAGAAAAACGATTGACCGGCACCCAGTGAACCAGCACCCACCAGCACACCATCCATTGGATGATGCCCCCGTTATTACTCAGTTATGGATGAACCTCAACTCCCTCATCTCAGTTTATATTTGGTTTCACCTTGGTTAACCAATTCTATGAGAAATAGGTCTGATATATATAGGTAGATAGGTAGGTAGGAAAATAGGTAACTACTAGGTAAGTAGATAGATGGTTTATACATAGATAAATGGCAGTTTTTTACTACCTACCTACTACTAACAACCCTGTTTGTGAGGTTGTTAGTAGGTAGCTAGTTAACAAAAAGCACTGAGCTAACCACCATGGTTAGTTAGCTAGGCAAACTAGAACCACCCAACAGAAAACTTGTTTCCTGACCACTTACTTACTATTCATCCTTCCCCCAAGTAAGATAAATGTGGTGGAATGAGTGCTAGAAATCCACAAATGTTAATTAATAAACAAACACAAGTGAAATAAGGTTCCCAAAAATTTGAAACAAAAATTTCTAACCTGGTCATGACCAAACTCTAATAATAATAATGATTGATTGATTGCCAAATTCTAACCTGGTTTTGAATCACAACATTTTTTCATCCATTGATCATTATTAAAAAAAATTTAAATAAAAAATTGTTTTGCTCAACTGATTTTGCTAAATGAAAGCAAATTTCATGTAATTGATTGCACAATTTCATCTTGCTTTCATGTAATTGATTGCATAATTTCATCAATCCACCAAGAAGGATCATGAATTTCATCTGATCAATAATAGTGAACTCAGGATCAATCAATCTGACTCATGGTTTAAAGCCACCAAATTGAGTTTCGAAAGCTCTCTGCGTTTATTGCTCGGAAACACCACCCTATCTGACTCACTGAGGTAGGGTGTTCTTAGGAAGGGCTATTATTAGTCGAGGTCAAAAATAGTGGCCACCAATTTTAGGAAATTTTAGGAATAGAATTTTTCATGCAACCAATAATGAGAAGAAGGAACAATCAAAACTCTTTTTCTTTTTTTTGGGTTGGGAGAGTGTACAGAATTAGGATGTATGGCCATGTTTTAGGGTTTAGGGTTTAAAGTTTAGGGTTTACATGCAAGGGCCACGTCTACATAAGAGTGTGGCCCAGCATTTATTTTTCTGGCTAGATTTAATTGACTTCCTTATATGAAATTTCAAAATGGTTAAAAATATGTGTTTTTTTTCAAAATAATTCTAGTCACCAAATTTTTTACCATTTTTTTTGGACAAATCACCATATTTCTCTATTGGGTTTTGGCACATAACCAAAAAATGTGGTGGAATCTTAAACTTTTTTTTATTTTCAAATCCTATTTGTAGCCAAATTTGGCTAAACTATACTATATCATGATGATATATTTCATTTCCCATAATTCTTCTTCTTTTGCCTTAAGATACTTTTTTAATGTGAATGGCAAGGCCACAGTGTGATGACTCACCCCTTGTTCTCGCTTTCCATTTTGCAGAAGCTGACCTTGACTAATGTCAAGAGGCACTCTGAATAAGTCTCTTTTTATTTGATGCTCACAACATCTTTTTGTTATGTGATTTCACCATGTCACCATTTTTCTTCCACAAATTTGACTACCCAATTGAGTGAAGGCCAAGAATAATGTCAATAATACCTAGTGCACCTAAGAAGATTTATGCTTTCACAAGGAGATGACAAGAATAGTGTCAATACCCTAGTGCACCTAAGAAGGTTTAAGCTTTCACATGGAGAGGCGTATGGAATACAAAAAGAGCGTTACCAATCTTATTTGTCCTAGGGTTAAACCCGAAGACAGATAAATTATTTTGTCTTGTCAAAATGCCTAGACCTAGTCCTTGGGACGCTGGCTTCCACACCTTAGCACTTGATCTCCTAGTACAAAATGTCTTTAAGAGCCTAAGATAGAACGATTTTAAGGCTTAGGTCTTGATGCTTTTCCCATCCTAAGATGATAAGGCCTAGGATATGAAGAACATATTGGGCCTAGTACTTAAATCTATGATAGGTGCCTAAAACCAAACAAGAGCAACTCGTGGAGCTTGTTGAGCTTGCCATCACCTCCTAATCCTACACCCATCTCTTCCTCGACTCGATTGTTAGAGAAACCTCCAACTAGTTGCATGTGAGTTCCAATTCCAACCTTTTGTTACTATGATTCCTTTTGCCGCAAATGGGTATTCCAGCATTCAAATTGTAGTTGATGAAGCTATTTTGTGGAACATATCAAGGTCAGAGTTCTATTAGGAGGATCACACACAAACAGGTGTTGTGAATCCTGCCATGAGGATCATAGACAGATGATGGGTTTTCTTATACACAAGAAGAACAACATTAAACAAACCTTAGAACACGATTGTGCTAGAACATGACACCAATATGATTTGCAATGTGGTGTTGCTAACATTAAAAAATGGGCAAGAAATATAGTGGATGAACTTGTTATTAAAAATTCAACAAGGTGGGTGTGAGATGAAACAAAATGAAATGAGAGAAGCTAAAAGTGAAAAGGAATGAAGGAAAAAATAGGTGGGATGACATATTTCAAATTTAGTTGATGATAATGATGATATAATTTGGTTTCAAGCAAAATTTGAATGACATTGAAATGATGGTAGCAATATGGATGAACTTGCTTTGACAATAGAATATGAGGTGGGTTGGGGGTAGGGTTATTGGTGTGTCCATTATTACATTTTTCAAAATTGCCTTGTCATCCATGTCGCCATTCAATTATATTTTAAGTTGTTTATCTACTTACCTATCAACTTGTGATACTTTTGGGATTTTCATGCATTTGTAGGTGGTTATTTCAATAATTTGAAAAGAAAATCCCCAATTTTCCTTGGATAAATGAAATTCGTCATTTGGAAATAAATAAAATGTTTATTTTAAGCATTGTTGACCATGAGGTGGCTATTCTTTGAACTTAAAATAAGATGGAATGAATGGACTTCGTAAAATTACCATATGGACCTTGAAAAACATACATTTAAAATTATTGTGTCAAAAATATGCAAAACCCACTATGGGAATAGCACAACCACTAATGCACTTGAACAAAATTCTAATCATGCATGTGAAGTTTGAAATGTTTTATGAAAATATTTTTCGTTAATTTTTTTTAAATAGATTTAATGGGAAATTGATATATGTGTTTGTTTTATGGGCACCCTTAACATTAACAGATTGTACATGATACACCCTTAAGTTCATTAAGTGGTATCAAGGGTAAAGAACATGTAAATTTTCAATTTTGCAATGAAATGTAAACCTAAAGCATGTTCCTTAATTCTCACAAAGAAAGAAAGTGTGGAAGTTTGGGATGGGACTAGAATGAGTTCACAAAGTTGAAATCAACACAAAATCGAATTGAACAAACTGAAAATAGTAGTTTGTGCAAAATTGAAAGCAAAATGGTGGAAAAAAACAATCACAAGAGACACATGTTCACATGATTCATCACGACCCAAATTTGAATCATCATTTTTCTTATAATATATTTTATAAATGGTGTGGGGACTATATCAAAATGGCATAAAATTTCAGGATTTTCGAGTGGGAATCTTGCTATTGCCAAGATAAAAGTAATCTTATTTTGTGGGCTCAAAACTCCCACATACGGATTTTGATTCTAAAGTTATTAAAGTCAAAGTTGTACTCATTCAAAAAATATTTCCAACGGTTTATCACATGCTTCAATCAAAGGTGATTTGACTCCTTTATCAAAAAGATTAATTGTTAAGAGTCAATTTGCTAATTTGATTCCCAACTATTCATTTGATTATAACTTGTGTTTCATGTCTTCAAATGGGGAATGCAACTCAACTTTAGATATTTAATTTTCAAGGCCTTTGTCTATGTTTTAAAATGACCCAATTTGGACAAAGTTTGATCCTTCAAACATTGTTTCAAAGTTATGGGACACTCAATTGAGATTCAAAATTTTCAAAGCTTGCAATGCACTTGAAGGTTTTGCATATTCCTTATAATCCCACACATTTCCTTGTAGCCAAGGGAGTGTGTTTAATGCACTTGTTGCTTTGGTTTATTTTGTACCTATTTTCTTCTTCTTTTTAATACTAATTTTTGTCACAAGCCCAAGGCTAAAGCCATAATAATATGGGCACACCAACAATTTTTCCTTTATGGTATGATGCCCCAAAATAAAAGTTTCAATTTATATTAATGCAACTTTGTAACCTTTAATGGAAACAAAATTGAATAAAAGTTTCAATATCCTTTTGGGATGTTTACATGAATACATGATCATGTTTTGTTTGAGCGACCATGTTTCATGTAAGAAACATAGATTCATCAATCATTTCACATACACAATATGTTTAGGGTCTGGCTAACGCAACACACCTCATGATAGAAAAACACACCTCTTAACCCGATCTGCCTAGGTTGTGAGGAAAACAGGGTCCCTCAGTGTAATGGGTAAACTCTTGGGTGGGTTGTGAGAACTGTCAGTGAGAGGAAAAATCACTCAGGGTATCGGTATCACTCAGTGTAATGGGTATCCCCTTGGGTGTGTCCATAATGGGTATCACTCAGTGTAATGGGTATCCTCTTGGGTGTGTCCGTAATGGGTATCACTCAGTGTAATGGGTATCCTCTTGGGTGTGTCCATAATGGGTATCACTCAGTGTCAGGGTATCCCTCAATGTCAGGGTATCACTCAGTGTAATGTGTATCCTCTTGGGTGTGTCCATAATGGGGGTATCACTCAGTGTCAGGGTATCACTCAGTGTAATGGGTATCCTCTTGGGTGTGTCCGGGTTTAGGGTTTCTGCACTAAATCGTGTGTGTCCGTCCATCTGTCTGTCCAATATCCTATTGGCTAGAAGATTGTCCGACGTGTGATTAGACGGAAGGGCAGAAGGGAGATAAGTTCTCTCTCTCACTCATAAACACAAATGAGGAGGTGAGTTCTCTCTCTCTCTCACACACACACACACATTCATTTACATGTGTAAATGGGTTTAACAACTAGGATATCACTCAGTGTAATGGGTATCCTCTTGGGTGTGTCCGGGTCCGTCCATCCGTCCAATATCCTATTGGCTAGAAGATTGTCCGATGTGTGATTGGGCGGAAGGGAGGTGAGTTCTCTCTCTCACTCATAAATGGGTATCACTCAGTGTTTATGAGTGAGAAAGAGAACTCACCTCCCTTCCGCCCTTCCGTCCAATCACACGTCGGACAATCTTCTAGCCAATAGGATATTGGACGGACGGACGGACAGACGGACACACACGATTTAGTGCAGAAACACTAAACCCTAAACCCGAACACACCCAAGAGGATACCCTGACATTGAGGGATACCCTGACACTGAGTGATACCAGTTATACTGAGTGATTTTTCCTCTCACTGACAGTTCTCACAACCCACCCAAGAGTTTACCCATTACACTGAGGGACCCTGTTTTCCTCACAACCTAGGCAGATCGGGTTAAGAGGTGTGTTTTTCTATCATCGAGGTGTGTTGCGTTAGCCAGACCCTATGTTTATAATAATTGTTTGTTTTTAATTTTATTTACGTGCTTTTGGGTAAAACACAATTTCATAATATTGAATATAACTAATAGATATTTCCTTTTATTTTTTGATGTTGGTGAATTGGCTACTCAAGTAGTAGACACGTCCGATGGAATAGTAATATCCTTTACCACATATGCAAGATGGGATTATAAAACAAAAGTAATTTTTTCAATTTTGCAACTAGTTTGAATTAAATATAGACTAAGAATGACACACTTTGGAGGGAACATATTCTTGCAAGTGGTGATTTTTTGAAGTCTAGGTTAAATGTAAAACATATTTTTGCTTTTATAATCATTTTTAGAAGGGTTAATTAAAACTTATTTATTGTGCAAGTCCACAAGCATGTTCATTATAATGAAAGGAAAACTTGCACAAAATAAACAAGTTAATAATCCAAGGGAATTGAACTTTAGTTCACAAGCAAACTTTGCTCATCATAATGGAAGCTAGATTTGCAAAATATAAACAAGTTAATAATAGATAAATGCAAACATTGTCATAAATTAATTGCAAAATCATGTTTGTAACTTCCTCTACATGTTGAACATAATCAATGTTACCACCATAAACAATCAAAACCACTACCTTGCATCCACAAGAAGGCCATTGAAGTCTAAAATGAGTTGTTCAATGATTTCATAATTTCAATTCCATGAAACTAGAATTGAAGAAGTATGTTGGCTTTTAACAATACTCAAGATATGATCAAAACTAATCAACTAATTGAACCCTATGAAGAGCCTTTTGATTCAAAATGTCCAATGACCACAACTTTTACCACAAATGAGATGTGGGGTTGCAATTAAGGGTTGATTACATAGCCTCATGCATTGGTGTTGCATTATCGCTTTGAAAAAATTGAATTGTTAGTCAATGAGTGTGAATGTTTCATTTAATAAGCTAAAACATGAAAGGTCCATGGGAGTTTACAAGTTTGTAGTGTTTGAATTGTGCATTTGAAACATCAAGATGCCCTTAAAAACATTAACTAAATTAAGGAAATGAACAACATTGCATTAAGAAAGATAAATTTAATTATGGAAATAGATGGTAGTGTGGGTATTGCACTTTTACAAAGTCAGTAGTTAAAGCCTAATCCTCCCTTGTTAAGGACATTTTCCATTGAATAACCGAACCTTTAATTTTGGAGTTTTAGTTGTTTTCCATTAACATGAATTTTTTTAAGTTGAAGGTGCAATTGAGGTATGTTTATTTAAAAGTGGTCTCTAACACAATCAAATTATTTAGTTTATTTATGGCAAACTTGAATTGTTATTTATGACATGTCGTTGGATTTCATTGTTTCATGGACTATTTCATACTATTCATGGCATGTATCTTTGTATTGCGTGATAAAGTAGATTAGTCATTATGCCTTTGTTGTATTGATGAAAGAAACTACATGATATAAAATGTGGTCATCATAACTATAATGACCTTCACCTGTATTATCCCTTCACAAGATATTTTTGTTAGTGACAATCAATACTCAACTTTTTCCCAATCGAAGATAAAAAAGTAACATTCTAGTATCGTTGTGTTTGCAAAATGGAAGCACATCCATCACCAAATTTAAGTAGAAAAACATGTAGTGATCACATTCATCAAATGCTCTTTTTGAGATTAAGCTCTATGTTGTATGTGTCACTTGGATTCATGTGGGAGGTTTCAATGTTATTGATTGATTAAGCATCATGGAACATCAATAACTTGGGGTCGTACTTTGACAATGGCAAAAAAATCACAATCATGCAAATACACCAAATAGTGTGGCAAAATAGGAGGTAGGGATTTAATGGTGATAACATTTTCTCGTTTCATTTTACTATCCAACATCATGTCCAACATGTGAACAATGAATGCATGTGCCGACAATTTACATAAATTTATATAGTTTTATTTATGCTAAATATGACATCTAAATATGAAATGCCTTGTTTACATAGGCATGAACTAGGGTTGTAGGATGCAAGTCTTTGCAAATTTGGAATAAAAAATGGTATGCCTCCTTTTAAGTGACACTTGTTATGTGTTCGAGTTCCCAAAGTTCTTCTAGTTCCTATGGTGATAGTGTTCAAATGTGATTAACATGTGAATCATCTTACAAATGTTCTCATATGTTCCCAATGTTGCAAATTGATTTGTTATATATGTCAATGGAAAGCATGCGAAGGTGCAAATGAAGAAGTTTTTAATCAAAAACTTTTAAGTATTTCACCTTTAGAAAGACTAGAATGGAAAGCTATCTCATTACCATGGATATTGGCCTAGTTCCCAATGTCCAATTCTCAATGTAGTCCTATGCATCCTAAAGCGTTTGCCCTTGATATAACAAACCACTTATTGTTAGATCATGGTTCATTTCACCAAGCTATAAGCATTGCATCAATATTGCATGAAGTAAATCCATACAATTAGAAAAATGTTCATAATTATATTTGCAATTTGAATGGAAATACATTTCAAACAAATCTCGACAACCCAATGAAATCACAAATGAAAACTTGCTAATTTGATACAAAACATTTCTAAATTTTGCTTTCGATTTATCCAAAGTCTATGGCTTCAAATCATTTGTGACATTGTCTTGTGCACCTTAAATATGAATCTTCCAATCCTAATTACCCCTCACTCCCTTCCCCTTCCAATCTACATGATATGAAAATGCACATTGACTTTTACCTTTATCATTATCTTCACAACTATTTTTCAAATACCCAAATTCAAAAACCTCCACTTTCTTTACCATTATCTTTATATTTAACTTCACTTTGAAAAGGAAGTTTTAAAAAAATATTTGAGAAGGAGGTAAGAATAATGAAAAAAAGGAGGTGAAGGTTTATCAACTTAATAATTCCTTTTGTTAAATATAAAATTTATAATCCTTAAATAAAAGAGGAATGTGTTCTAATAATTAAAATGTAATTGAAATTTAATTTTATGATCATTTAGTTTTACTTCTAAAATAATAGTAGCACTAAAATTTATATTATATATATTTTAAACTGACACTATACAACCTTGGATTAATCCATATATGGATTCCAAAGTATTGAGACCTCATTTGGGGAGAGTCTCATGGGGTCCAAACTATTGGGCCCTCCCTTTGGAAAGAAGTCTTATAATAGGGGTCCAAAGTATTGAGCCCTCATTTGGGGGAATCCAAAATATGGACTCCTCATTTTTGGGGGAGTCTAATGGGGTCCTAAATATGGGGCCTTCAATTTGGGGATGAGTCTAATTGGGTCCAAAGAATTGGGCCCTTGTTAAAGGGACATCTAATTGGCATCCAAAGTATTGAGCCCTCATTTGGGGAGAGTCTAATGGAGAAGAGGAGTGGGGGGGGGGGGAGGGGTTTCCAACTATTGAGCCCTCATTTGAGACGAGGGAATCTAATGGGAGTCCTACACTATTGGGCCCTCATTTGTGAAGAACCTAATGGAGGCCTAAACTTCAAACTATTGGGCACTCATTTGGGGGTGAATGTATCATAGGGTCCAAGCTATTGGACCCTCATTTGGGAGAGTGTAAATGGGAGTCCAAGCTATTGGGCCCTCATTTGGGAGAGTGTAAATGGGAGTCCAAATTATTGGGCCCTCATTTGGGAGAGTGTAAATGGGAGTCCAAATTATTGGGCCTTCATTTGGGGGGGGAAGACAAAAATGGGTGTCCAAAGTCCAAACTATTGGGCCCTCAAACTAGGTATTGGTGGGAAGTTTGGATCCCATTAGGGGGGGGAAAGGGCAAGGATTTAGGGTCCACATGTCCCACCCAGATCCAAAGATGACATCCCCAAAAACATCCGGACCTGAGATGGGTGCAAAGTTTGTTATTCCAACAAACCCAACAACAACAACAACAAGAAACGCATGTCCCACCCAGATCCCAATATGACATCCCCAAAACATCAGGACCTGAGATGGGTACAAAGTTTGTTATTCCAACAACAACAACAAGAAACACATGTCCCACCCAGATCCCAAGATGACATCCCCAAAAACATCAGGACCTGAGATGGGTACAAAGTTTGTTATTCCAACAACAACAACAACAAGAAACACATGTCCCACCCAGATCCTAAGATGACATCCCCAAAAAATCAGGACCTAAGATGGGTGTAGCGGTATCAGCACAGAGAGAGAGGTATGTGGTGAACAAGAGTTCCTTCCCTCCTATTTTCCAGCTCCAAACTTTCTTCCTAGTTCAACTTCAGATCATACACACCTAACTACTACATACTTGTTTGTGTTCATGTTGTTTGTTTGTTTGTTTGTTGTTTTGATTTGATTTTGATTTTGCATTTATAGATACCATATGCAGTGTAGGCCTCTTGCAGTAGGACAAAAGGGCTTTTTCAAGCAACAAAAAAAAAAAGATAAAAAAAATTTATGGTGATTATGATGATCAGTGTACTTGGGTAGTATCTGTGTGATCATCATCAATGGTCATGTGAAATGGATTCATAATAGAAAGAAGTTTTTGGTTTGTGGATTGGGTTTTGTGTTGGGTTTTGTTTTTGGTGGGTTTTGGTTTGTTGGGTTGTTTTTGGGGGTGTAGTAGAATGGTTTCATGGAGTCATGTAGTTCCCATGGCTACTACCAGTATTTCTTCTAGTGTTGTTGTTGTTGGTGTTGAAGCTCCTTGTTGTTTCCAGCTCTCGGCAGCCTCTCATCAACTTCTCATCAAGAGGAGGAGGAGGAGGAGAAGAAGACGATCACCCACCAAAGGAAATTGCCATTCCTTTCACTTCCAAGCTTTGAGAGTTGTGGGCAATTGTGAAGCAGGAGAAGCAGCAGCAGGAGCAAGAGGAGTAGGAGGAGGAGGAGGACCAGCAGCAGCAGGAGGACCAGGAGGAGGGGATTGGGGGGAGAGGAAGGAGTTGGGTAGGCCATGGGTATGGCGCTGTGTGGCCGCGACTGGAGCAGTTTTGGTGGTGCAGACAATAGCAGGAGGAGCAGGAGACCAGGATGTTGCGAATGCAATTGTCACGAACTATGGGATTCCCGCAGCACAGCCTATGGAGTTTGGGGTATCTTTGCTTCCGGAGAATGAAGGGTTTTCTTCTTGTCTTCCAGCTTCCTCTGCCCCCAAATTATTGCATTCTTCTGCTGCTGGTGGAGTGAGGAGAATTGGCCCCGGGAAGCTGAGCCATGGGAAACAGCAGCAGCAGCTGACACCTGTTGTAGTAGGGACGTCGAGACGAGTGGTATCGAGAAGACAGGTTTTGTTTTTTGGGATGGCTGGGGGGATCTAGGTCTCCTCCTCCTCCTCTTCCTCTGTTTGTGGCATTTAGAGCAGCTCCACCGGTACTCAGTATGTGGCCCTGCAAAAGAAAATTGGATGAAGAATAGTCAAAACATGGTGGTTTGGTTCAGCAAAATGGTTTTGGCCCAGCATTTTTGCATAGGATGCTGAGGCTGGTAAAAGGGTGTGCAGCAAAGCCTAAGACCTGATGTTGATTGGCTGGATAGATTGATTGGTCCAGTCCAGATGAGTTGCTATTAGTAGTCTCCCACTTATTTGCAACCCTAGTTTTAGTTTTATGGGTGGGGTTGGAAAAAGGTAAAGAACTAAACTTGGAAATGAGAAATATTTTCGCAGGGTCACATACTGAGCACCACTGGAGATGCTCTTACTTTGATTGCAGGGACAGAAATTGATTTGGGATTTTGTTATGGGAATTGAACTCTTATTGAACAAGAATCATAGGTCTAAAATTGCAAGGTTTTTTCTTTTGGGGGGGGGGTTTCCTGCAGGTGTTTGGTGGTTATCACATAGTCAAGGGAGGGGTTGGTGGTGGTGGTGGTGCTCCACTATTGCTAAACAGTAATGGGTTGGGTGGATGCAATTCCATGTCCAGCTTCCCACTTGCATCTGTGTCTGCTTCACTGATGAGCTCCATGACCAGAATTGTGAAAGCTGGGTCTCATCTCAACTTGAATGTGCTAGGCGCCTCATTGGGCTCTTCTATCAAAATCATCAGCCTTTGCAGTAAGAGATTTCTTCCTCTTGAAGAAGATTATGTGCAAAATTGAAGTATCTGAAAAAACCACTCTGGATTGGAGCTCTCTCTGTCTGTCCTGTGTTTCAGCAGCCAGGCAGGTTCTTCTTGCATGGGTCGTCCTTGTCCTCATGAGGTTTTTTAGGGTTTTTGGTAAGAAAGGGAAGCTTTATAGATGGGTTGGAAAAGAAAAAGCTCATGAGCATTTGAATGGCAGCATTTGTGGTGTGGATGCAGAGAACTGGGCAGCTCCCAGCTGATACTCCTGTGGTTCTCAGCCAGGTTGCGTTCCGTGTACTCATCCCCTGTTTTTTGATGTCCAAGGTACATACTACATACTTGCCCCTCTTCCATTTTTCAAATCATACTTTTGTAATGTGCTCATTAGAGACTACTTTCCTTGAGTTTTCCTTGTGAGTCTGTGAGTTGCAGAAAACATTTCTTTCAAGAGTGTGAATGTCTCCGAGTTAGTGATTTTGGAGTTGGGAATTGTGTTATGGGACAGGTCTCATTGACACTTGCCTCACATCCTTCTGCAAGTCTGCTTGCCCTCCCCCTCATTGCTATTGCTCAGGTATGTAGCATTTCTTGCAAGAGAACCACACACTTTGGTGCAAGATGCACACATTTGAGCAACACTGCAAAGAGATTGTTTAGTTGATTTATGTTGAACTGCAGAAAGAAGGTTCCCTATAATGTAATGTTTTTAATATGGGGAACACATTCAGTGATGACACACTTGGCACTGTTTGATGCATCAAGAGTTCTCTACATGGTGCTGATGGAGAGAACTTCATGAAATTGCTCAAGGAGCAAAAGTCTTGTTCCACTCACTGAAATGCTCCTGCATTGGGTCACGTGAGTGTTGTTTGAGCCATCTGCAAAGAGTCTATTGCAAAAAAAATAGTTTTGTTGTTCTTGCTGATAGGTGTTTGTGGGGGCTCTCCTTGGAAAAGTTGCATGTCGAATTGTCTTTGGGAAACCAAGTTCACCATGCCCATTGTCTGTTGAGACTGCACTTCCAGCTGCACCAGCACCAGCAGCCTTGATAACAACAACTGCAATCAAAGGAGGGGGCTTGAAGAGTCTCCCAGAAGCACCTCCTCCTCCTCCTCTTCACATGGTTATTCCGACAAGCACCAGTTGGATTGCAGCAGAGCAGCACAAAGCCACCAAGAAGAAGGAGGCCATCATTACAGCTGCTTGTGCTTTTGGGAACTCTCTGACACTGCCTTTGGTAACTTTCTCTCTATGTGGCTCCCTGTCTGCCTCCATCTTTCCTTACCCTTTTGAAATAGTTTTGGGGTTTCTTTTTGCAGCTCAGCAGTAGTTGTGCTTGCTAGTGGTTGCATATCATGCTGTTCTGGTTAAGTCTGGAAGTTCGGCACTTGCAGTTGAATTTCACAGAGCTGTGGTCTGTCCCATCTCCCTACTACCCACAAGCTTATCTCATCTTTGTTCTTTCGACTTGTGAGTAGGTATTCATGACTGGCGTTCTGGCAGCTGACGAATTGAACCAAGCAGCAGGGTGAGTGCATAGATCCAAAACTTTCAATTGCTCACATTGCACTGGTCAGCAAACTTTGCTCATGCATTGTCAGGAGTTCTGTATGAGTTGTGTCAATTCTCCATGTTTTTCCATGCATGCTCTCGTCAGATATTATGGTCATTTGTGTAAGCCTATTAAAGCAGAGATTTTTATGGTTTCTTTGTGCAAATACCTCTCTCCTCCATACAGGTATCTGGCATTGTTCATGGTTGGCTGGACACCGGCTCTTTGGACAGTGGGCTACCGAATCATTTCGTCTGGAGATGCAGATGAAGATTCAAGAAGTAATGCAACCAGGCAGGGCCTCTCATGGCTGACACTGGCTGATTGGTTTGAGTCCATCATGAACCCTCCCCTGTATGGAGTAAGTTCTTGACACTCCACTTGATATACCTAATGATCCATTGAAGTTGCTCACTATAATTGCTTTGAATAATTCTTGTTGATATCTCTTGTGCATCCTAGTTCTAAAACAATAGGATTGTTGGGACAGGTGTTGGTAGGCGTGCTTGTAGGTGGTACCCCATTGTCGCAATTCTGCTTGCCTGTTGTAGCTGAAAGTGCAGTGGGAGTGGAAGCAACGACAGGTGCTGTGATGATGCTGCACTCTGTGGCAGCAGCCATATTACGTCCTATCTTTGAGGTATGCCTTTCTGTTACTCATCATGTTAAACTCGATTGAATCTGCATGAATATCATAGTGGCAGTAGTATGTATGATTTTCTAGAGTTCAGAACCTGCAAGAAATAGGGCATCATGAGAGAGGGTGGGCTGACAGGCTGCAACACTGCTGGGAACAGCAACCATGGCAGTGCAGACAGTGGTGCTTGCCAGTTCACTGGCAGCATCCATGCCATCACTCAAGGCTAAAGGTAGCAGCAGCTCAAACAAAACCTCAACTACTAGTGGGGTTGTTGGAAATCCTCTCAAGGATGCTCTAAGAACAACTGATGCTTCTGCTGGTGCAAGACCAGAACCACTCCTTGATAGACGTGCATTTTGGGTCATTTCTTCAGTTCGCCTCATTGCTATGCCTGTTGTTGGCATCATTATGACAACAGTATGTACTCTTTCTTGGACCTTTCAGACACCCAAGTTCTTTACTGTTCTGTACACAGTTCTCCTTGTCTCATCTTTGAGCTGACAAAAGGGGTCATGAGAGGATCCATCATTAGTGGGTTAAGTAACCAACTATGCCAGTGTTGCTGCTATGCCCCAACATGCATGATGATGAGTTGGATCAGCCAAGCAGCTCAAGCTTTTTGTGCTGATTCTGGCAATGGGCACCTGCAGGCTCTTCAGTGTGCACGTGTCTTACCTGTTGACCCCATCTTCAATCTCACAGTGCTGGTTCGTTCCTGTTTTCTTTGCTATGCTCAGTTGAAACTTTGCACTTCAGTTCTGATATACAAATTGCAAGAACAAAAATCTGTTCATGCTGCTGCAGGTTCTGAAGCATTTTATTTATTTTTTGCAGATGATGTACTTGAGGCTGAAGGCAATTTTCATCAGCCCTTTCACATGATACTAATGATAATGGGTAATGGGCGGGTTACATTTCAGGCAGAAGCAGCAATGCCATCAGCACAGAATCTTGTTCTATTGTCACAGGTAAGAACTTCACGCCATGACAACCTGTATATAACTGTGGTCAATGGCAAAAGGTGTTGGTTTTTCTGCTTTATACCAGGAAGGACTTCTGCATTTTCAGTTCACCCATATGCTTAACTTACCAACAATATCCATGTCATGTAGATGTGTGTATTGAACTCGTTACTTGGGTGTGCTTCAGCTGCGAGCAAGTACACAGCCACTGGCAGGCATGCTTGCCAATCTTCTGCTCTCTCAGGTACTCTTTCCTTTTTTTCAAGTGTAAGGTATTACGCAGCTCTCGAAATATCTGAGCACTTGCTCAAATTTGGCTCTACTGCTGACCAACACCCAAGAAAGATAGTCATCTGTTTTTAACTGATGATAGACAATGTGGGTCTGTTGCAGTATGCACTGTCAGTGGTACCAATCACACTCTGGATGGCAGTATTCTTAACCCTAGTGCGGGGTTCTTAAAATTCATCTCTTCCAGGCTCATTGGAGTTGGAAATTCAAATTCTTTTGGGTGCTTTTGAAGCAAGGTTTATGCCAGTTTGTTCCTTACTTAGCTTCCCTTTTTTCTTTTTCTTTATTGGAATGTACATATTATTCAATGATTTGGTATGTAGATGAGCAAAAATTTACCAATCCTTGAAAATTCCTTAGATGGGAGGAGGTGTTCAGAAAAAATTGTTCATTTCCTTCTGAATTTGGTTTCTTCTTTCATGTGCTTTGTGTCTACACTCAAAGTGTATCCATTGATCCATGTGTAGTGAAGCAGAAAGGCGTAAAATTTGGCATCAAGTTGGAGGGTAGTGCACATGCATATTCATGCACCTTTCTTCTATCACTCCAAAGTGGAGACGATTGGTAGCTGCTTTTTTTCTAATCTTATTCTCATTCAAAAGGGAGTTGTATTCATACCTTCAATTCATGTATTTTTGAATAAAAGATGTCTCCTAGAATATCAAAATCTCCTCGATGATGATAAATACGTAATATATATATACACACATGTCTCTTGGCCTCTTTTGAACCTTTTGTCACGAATGGGAGTGGACTCTTTGTATGAAAATGGTAAGACTTTCTAGAAAGCCTCATCAAGATTAGGTCCAACGTGAATTTGCAATAGTGAAGAGCTATTTAGACTTGCACTAGTTTTGTCAAAGATTAGTGTTTGAAGGTTTTGAGTTTGTCATGCTTTCATATGTTTATGCTTGATATGGATCAATGGGATGGCAAATTCATTCCAATTGATGGCATTTTTGCTCTACATATGTCACAATGTCACATTTGTAAGTAAGATTTGTTACGATCTACGGGTAGAGATTTGAGTAAATTCATCCATTTTTCCTTTGGGAAGAGTTTTGGGCTCATTTTTCTTTTCATATTTTTTTATGTTGTTAATTTATCATCAAGTCTTGTTTAATAGCACATTTTATGTAATGAACTTTTATGAACGAAATAAACTCATGTATCCTTGCAATTGTGTGAAGGCATGCACAAGGGCATCCCACAAGGGAAAAGCTTTTGTGAGTTTGGTGAATAATGCTCATAATTCAAAGGTTTTTAGGTGCATATGAAACATTTTGCTTGAATTTTTCATAAATTTTGTACCTTAGATCTAGGGTTGTTTATTAATTTGAATTTGGTAAAATTCTTCATTTGGGTATTAGTTTGATTTTTATTTTTAAATGTTAAGCTTTACTCATTTAGTTTATAATTGACATTTGATGTCAAAAACATCAGTTTTTTTCCTACACATTTGTTATTTTCAACTATTAATTATTCCATCTAATTAACATTGCATATTATTCTTTTAAAAAATTCCATATTTATTTTTTTATTCTTCTAATTTTCTTGGTAAATTTTCAATTTTTTCCTTGCTTTTTAATTTTTTCCACATTTTGTTATTTTCTTGCTTCCATAAAATTTATATATATATATATATATATTCCGAAGGTTATCATGGTTGGTTCATATTTTTTCAGTTTGTTCACGCTTTTCATTCTATTTGTTCTTATGAATATTTTCATAAATCAATAAATTTGTCATGGCATAAGTTTGTTACACAAAAAGCTTAATTATTCTAAAACTTGACACAAAACTTAACAACATGAAATTATTGAAAAAAGAATATGAGCCCAAAGCTTCACCCACAACCCCCTATAAAGTTACAAGGCAAAATGGATGAGTTATTGACCCATTCATCCACATCTTTTTTTTTAACACTCTCATTCATTGATAACAACCCAATATAGTATTATTCCACATATTTATTATCTTTCTAAATTTATCATTCTTCTTATAAAGAAGTGATTGAATTATTTATTTATTATATTACGAATTAAATCAAGTTCATATAAATAAAAACCTTCTAAATAGCTTTGTCAGTTTGGCACTATTGTGCCAAATAATTAATATAATTTGAAGTTTTTTTGTTTTGGCACCATAGTTTTTTATTAATTTTGAAAATTTTGACATTTACTAATTAAATACAATAAAATTCACAAGTGCTTTCACAAAGTATATATCTTTGAGGGTTTAGTGAGGAGGGCATAGGTTCAAATCCAACTACATTTACTGAAAAATGAAAATAATATAATATGAGCTCAATTTTTAATTTTTTTTGCAATGGGTCACTTTGATTGTCCTTTCACAAACAAACCCAAAAATAATAATAATAATAAAAATTAATACTCCCCAAACATTAGCATTTTCAATATGGGGGCAATAATGGTGCTATTTCAAAACAAAATATCTTGAAACACACATTTTGCATCACCTCATTGCTTGAATAAAACTTTTATTCCTTAATTTCGATCATTCGCCATTTTTGGCCTAAGCTTTTTACAATAGCTTAGGTACTTATTGTGATTCGTATTAATTAATTTGATTAGTTTGTGGTGCATTTCAAAACACAAATTTTTTCAATGATTTATTTTTTTGGCAATGGACAATTGGGTTTGGCCTATCACCAAAAACATTATAAGGAAATAGAAAAAAAAAAAAAAGGATTTTGTCTTATTTGGGTGACTTATTGGAACCTATTTTTGTTTAAATATGGCAACTTTAAATTAGTTTTTTTACATCATAATGTGGCAACTTGTGCCCATTTTTTATAATTAAAAAAATAAATTAAAAAAAGGAAAAAGAAAAAAAAGGCCCTTTGTGGCTTTTGCACCTTCCCTTTTTTTTTTCTTTTTCTTTTTTTTCCTGACCTGGTTGCCAAAATTCGCCAATTATAGGAAAACACAAAAACAGGAAGCAGACTTCAAAATTCTAGTCTCATAGAGGTGCGGTCCCATCCATCCATCTGTCCATCCATCCATCCATCCATCCATCCATCCATATATGCTGGGACACTGCTATTTGCCATCATCTGTCATCCATCTATCTATCTATTCATCCATCCATACATCCAATCATCCATACATTCATCCGTCAGTGATGTGGTACGTTCTTCGTGGGTATGGTTAGTTCAAACCATGGGTTACCTGCTGCTGCATTTTGGAGCACACAAAAACCAAAAAGGAATTTCACAGAAAAAAACTAAAGAGAGAGAGAGAGCGCTAGTAGAGTGGGTCCACTTGGCTTGGGTCCACTTGGGGCACAGTCCGGTACCATCAGTCCGTTGCTGTGCCACACAGGGTGTTACAAGTGGTAGGCCTGCCTGCCTGCATTGCCTCCCCCCTCTCTCTCTTCTGTCTCTCGTGTTCCAGCTGCTTCTTGTCCGGAAGCTTGGCCAGCTCTTGTGGATCCCGGACCCTTCTCGGGCCTCCTCCTACCTCGGGCTGCCTTCTTCTCCTCGGGCCTCGTCTCGTCCTCGGGGCCTTCTTCTTCTTCTTCTTCTCCTTCTTCTTGGCCACTGTTTCCATGTCTGCTGCTGTCGCGGGCTGCACAAGTATGTAAGTACTTCGTTGCCAAACTTTTATTTCCTTTCACAAACTGTGGCCCACCTCTGCTGCTGCTTGGTTTCAGGTTCTGGTGTCGGCGAATGGTCTTGTTTCTTCTTGTTTCTTCTTCTTCTTCTTCTTCTCCTGTCACCACCAAGTCCTTACGCGGGGGGGAAAAACAACTGTCGACATCACATTGTTGTTGGATCTGCGTGCATTGCATGTATGTACGTAGGTATGTAATATCTGGAACTGTGCATTTTGTGCACTGTTGTTGCTGTGAGAGTAATAAGAGCGGCTTCGCAGGTTTGTGTTCGTGATGTTTCTTTGGAAGCTTACAAGCCTTTTGAGCGACGCGGTTCAAAGATCCGTTTCCTTAGAGATTGAATTTTGTCCTCGTGCGTCGTCGCCATCGTCGTCGTTGTCCTCGTTCGTCCTCTCGTGTGTTTCTCAAGGTTGTTTGATAGCAGTGTGTCCGGGCTGTTATCTCAGGTGGCTCAGGGATATAAGGAGACTGATCAGAACATTTGTTGCTGTCCACGGAGTTTTTGAAGCCAGAGTCTCTTTTTTCTGGTGTGGTAGGAAGGCAGTAGCAAGACGGATTTGCGAGACTTTCGGTCCCTGGAGGCTCGCATTCTTTCGAGCGGCGAGATCATGAAAACCGATGGCCGTACACGGACGTCTGTCTCACCAAGGCGGCCGCAGCAGCAGCTGAAGACGCAAAGAGACTGGCCTAAGCCTCTGGCGTCGGATGCCTTGCCACTGCCTGTCAGTTTAACAAACAGGATCTTCATGGTTCTCTTCTTCTCTGCTTCGTATTACTTGATGCGGAGATGGCGGGACAAGATTACGACCTCGACGCCTCTCCACATGCTCAACTTAGGAGAAATTGCAGCCCTGATAGCGCAGCTGGCTTCCTTCATCTACTTGATAGGGTTCTTTGGCATTGATTACGTGCAGACTTACATCAGCAAAAGCGGTAATGATGATGGCCCTTGGGATCTAGATGATGACGATCATGTGAGTAGAGGAAATGTTCCTAGGAGGAGGAGCTGCAACAACAGGAAAGCTCAGACCCCCACAATTCCAACGCTTCCTCCTCCAATGCAGCTGCTTAGTGGAAAGACTCTTGGTGAACACACTGACGAAGACATTGCATCGGCAATCAGAGAGGGAGCAGTTCCTTCTTATTCTCTGGAAGCTGTATTAGTAGACTGTGGACGTGCAGCTTCTGTTAGACAGCGAGCTGTGGAATTGACAACCGGTAGATCTTTGGAAGGCCTCCCAATCACAGGCATTGATTATGCTTCAATCCTTGGACAATGCTGTGAGATGGTTGTTGGGTATGTTCAGATTCCAGTTGGAGTGGCTGGCCCCCTCCTGCTTGACGGATTTGAGTTCACAGTGCCAATGGCTACCACAGAAGGGTGTCTTGTGGCAAGCACCAATCGAGGATGCAAGGCAATCTATCAGTCCGGTGGAGCCACCAGCACGCTTCTCAAGGACAGCATGACAAGAGCACCTGTTGTGCGATTTGCAACAGCTAAACGTGCAGCTGAACTTAAGTTCTACCTTGAAGATGCAAACAACTTTGAGAATCTCTCAGTCATCTTCAACAGGTAGGGGGATTAGGAGCCATATCTCTTGGGAGAATATGTGCACCTGCTTCCTCATCTAACCATATATATCCCCACCTATCAGACCAGGCAGTATGTACCCCAGGAAGGGCCAGCCTATCCCTTTGGGATGAGGCTCTCTGCATCATGTCAGCTTCAGATCCGGTAGCATATTTCTCCTTCAGATTGTGAGTGAATTGCTATCCATCATGTACTAAGCATGGTTGTCATACTTTGCAGTAAAGAACTCATACACTTCACCTGATGGTGTTTTGCTTGGAGGCCCTGCTTTAGTTTCTTATATTGATGTCTTCCAAATGGCTTGAACAGCAGTATTCCTGGTGTGCAGGACCAGTCGATTTGCTCGCTTGCAAGACATGTTCTGTGCCTTGGCTGGACGCAATGTATATTTACGGTTCACCAGCTCAACTGGTGATGCAATGGGAATGAACATGGTTTCAAAAGGTGTTCAGAATGTTCTGAGCTACCTCAAGCATGTTTTCCCTGATATGGAGTCCATCAGTATCTCTGGTAAGTGGTCAAAATAACTCTTGCAAAAATGTGGGCACATGGGCTCCATGGAACTTCATTCTAGAGAAGATGATTATTTTGGATTCCACTTCCAATTTGTGTTCTTTCAACTATTCATGTCCTGCCTTTCAATGCAAAACCCCCTCTTGCATCTGGTTTGATTTTCCTGAATGAAATGCTTGCATGCTGTGCAGGCAACTTCTGTGCTGACAAAAAAGCAACAGCGGTGAATTGGGTGGAAGGTCGGGGCAAGTCTGTTGTATGTGAGGCAGTTCTGAAGGGGGAGATCATTTCCAAGGTTTTGAAGACTTCAGTGTCTGCATTGGCAGAGCTCAATATGGTCAAGAATCTTGCTGGCTCTGCCCTGGCTGGTTCCCTTGGAGGTTTCAATGCACATGCTTCCAACATTGTCTCTGCTATCTTTATTGCAACTGGCCAAGACCCTGCTCAAAATGTTGAAAGCTCGCATTGTATTACAATGATGGAACCTGTAAATGGGGGACAGGATCTGCATGTCTCTGTAACCATGCCATCTATTGAGGTGAGCATGTGATGACAATTAGTCATTGATGTGCCTTGCAGAGGGTGTTTATTATGTGCCACTTATCTCTCTTTTGCAGAACATTCTGTTTGAACCCAGTCGGCAGATTAACTGATACAACCCCTTGGTTCCCGAGTTTGTTTGGTAATCTCTAATCAGAATAAGCATGTTCTTTACTTGCAGGTGGGGACAATTGGTGGAGGCACACAGTTAGCATCACAAGCAGCATGCCTGAATCTACTCGGGGTGAAGGGTGCAAATTTAGAGTCACCAGGCAGAAACTCGCAGACACTGGCAAGGATAGTGGCAGGTTCTGTACTAGCTGGTGAGATTTCTCTTATGTCAGCACTGGCAGCAGGCCAGCTGGTAAAGAGCCACATGAAATATAACCGATCTAGCCAAAACGTTGCTGCTTCTGTGGAAAACGGAAATTCCTGCCAAGAACAAGGTAACCAAATAGGCTCTTCAACTGAACATAATTTGAAGAAGAGCAGTGAATAGAGCAAGGGCATTTCCATGGTACAGAGATTTCGCAGAGAAAGAGACTTGGTTACGTTTTGGTTAGTTAGTCTGTGACCCATCAATTCCAGAAATGAGAGAGAAACTCAGGATGCTAATTTTTGTTTCCCTTAGTTTTGAATAGAGGAGAATATACTTATCTACACCCACTGTCAGAAGGTAATGAAGTCAGCAAGGGGACTAAAGGCAGCTAGTCAGTGCCATCCATGATGAAATGTGAAGGTCTGATGCTTTGTAAGTGATATCACAAGGTTATGATGGCATCCATTCTTGTCGCGTTTGTTCTGGTTTAACTGGAACTGACACAACATTTGTTTTGGCAAACCTTAGACAATTTTTGTTTAGTTTCTCTCTGCCATTACAGTGGTTAAATGACATTTGTTGACAGCAAAGGAAGTACAATATGGACCAATTTTCAGGAATTGTTGCCTGTTTCCTATATTATACATGCTTGTTAATCTGTACAACAGTTTGTGGTGTGCGGCACAAATGCTTGTGAATTGTGGTGGGGACTCATTTTCTTCATAGTGCTTTCTGGGAAGGAAAGAAGGAAGGAAGGAAGGAATGAAGGAAGGACCATCACCAAAAAAAAAATGTCCCATTTTGATTTGACTTGTAGATTGCTGGTGTGTTTAAGATAAAAGCTGCTTGTGAAGTGTTTTTGCTTCAGAGGCTGAGCTGCATTTAATTCGTGGCACTCGTTCAGTGTTTGCTCCCTCCACCTGGGGAAGTTGTGAACAGTGTGTCAGTACCCCTACTGTTTTCCTGCCTGAACACCTGTGACCTGCACTACTACTAGTCACCTTCAGTACTGCTGCCAGAAAGGAGCCAGGGGCAACAACAAAATGGCAACCCGGTTATTTGGACAGAAGATGGTAGATGAGATTGATTACTTTGTTCCCATGCCTTCGAATCTTTTTGGTGAAGAATGTTGCAGCAATACCACCTATGCATTGCAATAACCCCATTTTCAAAGCAAGGTTGTTATCTTGGCTTTCTACTTCCATAATTTACCCATTGCAACAATGTGTAACACACACACACACATATATATATAGAGGGAGAGAGAGATTCTATCAATTGGAGGTTTTTGGTTCACTGCCATGGGGAACAGCCATAACTCTGGTTTGCCATATAACGAGTTCACACTTAGGCTAAGCACTTTAGAAACAACTTGTACTTGGCCTGCTGCCAGATTTTTCTTCAAGAGAGATGGTCTACATTCATACACACACTGGGACAATGTATGCATGATGAAAGGACAGACATCTATCTGCCAAAAGAGCTTGTGAAACCCCCTCATTAGGTGCTTCCAAAAGTGGGTTTCACCATTAATGAAGGACCCCATTGACAACTACTTCAATCTATGAAGACTTTTTTCACTGTTGTTGTTGTTGTGAAGGTTTTAAAACAATTTCACTTGGACTGAGAAAGGAGGGAGGAGGAAGGAGGTCCTCTCATCTTTGTACTTCCCCTTTGGGAGAAGAGAAAGGGAAGGGAAGGGAAGGGAAGGGAAGGCTTTAGAACAACTTTAGAACACTACTTCCTTACAAAAGTTTAAGTTTGTGGGGTTTAGGGCTGTCAGTGCGAGAGTCCTGACTCCTGTGAGCTTTTTGCACATGTCTGTTCTTCATGATGAATAGAGCATACATGCATGCACACACCCCCCCCCCGCCCTTACAAAAGTTTGTGGGTTTCAATGCACAATCCTGTGTGGTTGGTTCTATGCATGCCTGCTCTACATCATGAAGCTGAGACATGTACATCTCTGCTTACAAACAAAAGAAATGTTGATATTTATTTGCATGTCATGCTCCTTGCCCCAGCCAAATTTTGAACCCATGACCACAGACGACGGGGAGCAGCAAAAATAGCAGCCTAGTTCAAACTGGATTCAATCAAGAGTATCTTAGTTTGAATTTAGCTACCATCCTTTTTCCATCAACATTAGACCCACCTAGAAACTTGCAATAGAACCATGTGAATGTAGACAAACCTAGAACTTTTGCAATAGCACCATGTGAATGTAGACCAACCTAGAACTTGCAATAGAACCACCTGAGCATCATACTGACACCCTCGAAGTTTGTTTAATGGAAGACCTTAAATCAACCAAGGGTCTTAAATTCAGGCAAATACAAAAAGTACCACTTCATTTCTTCCATTTTGCCTTCTCTCTCTCTCTCTCTCTCGACCTTTAGCCTGATTCATATATCTTTCCCAAAAATTGTTGGTGATGCTCACACAGACAGACACATTCGATCGGGGGTCCATGGTCATGCACGTGTTGGGCTATGTTTCCTAGTGTTCATTACATGTTGAAAGGATGCAATAAAACCCATGGATGGGCCCAAATGTATGTATCTGAGCAGCCAAAAAAAATCTCTGGGGCTTCACCATTACACATCTTCATTGGGCAACTGAGCAAGCAAGGGGAAACAAAAGATCTGGCAGCAGCCAAGTACTTTTGTTCTGTGTGCATTTTGAGGTGAGACTCTTGGCTGATTTGTCATCCTGCCTTCCACTCCCTCTCCCTCTCTGGACTGGTGCCTTCATTAATTAATTTATAGTTTGGCAAATGGGTTTCATCAACAACAATCCTCCTTACAAATCCACCCTCGGGACCCAACAAATTTTTTTTAGCACTCACTCAAAAAGCAAATCAAATCCACCAGCTTTCTACTTTTGATGTAAACCCGTGAACCCTACTAAACCCCAAAACAAGGTACTTCCTTGGACAAAAACCACCTATGGACAAAAAAAATGGGCACTTCACCCAAAAGGAAAAAGAAAAAACACCATGGAGAACCAACCAACCAACCAACCAACCAAACTATTCACCCAAAGGACATGCAATGTTCATACACATAGAGTTCCACAAACGGTAAACTGCCTCTACGGAGAAAATTTGTAGTATATGTGGAGGGCACCTTGTATCCATTAATTTCCCTCCTAGAAAGTGGAAGGGATATCATGCCTACTTATAAGATGTAAGAACCCTCTCACTATTGAGGAGTTGGCATAATAACCCTCCCATTCATATGCCTCATGATCCATGTAGATTTGGTTCATGATAAATTTTGCCTTATGCTTTATGATAAGTAAAGCCCATGATGAGTCGGGAATATTCCCAAAATGCGGGGCCAAACTCAGCTATTGCCTTGGTGCTAGGCCCCTTATTTTGAGAATGCCCTTCACCCTAGGGCTTTACCCTTTTACTAAACATCCCACTGAAATCTGACCAACCTCAAGTGTTTCCACATAGCATCTTTTGGTGTAAAGAAAATGAAAACCTCCTAAGAAGGATGTTGTATTTTTCATCCTAGGAATGAATGAATGAGAAAAAATGGAAGGTGAGTGTGGTGAACATATATATGGGAACGCCTACTCCTTGGTACCTTCCCTAGTTTGAGGGTCATAGTTGAGGGACCAAGAGTGTAGGCCCCAAAATTAGGGAGGCCCTTGGAAGCAAGCATTCCCAAGCATATAACAAGAAAGGTTTTTCAAAAGGTTTGCATGTGATTAGTGGAATGCACTTTTAATGGATCAACAAATCTTTTGTGTGGAGAGGTGCATTCAAATACAAAGTGAAAAACCTTGGAGTGCTTTACCTAAAGGGTAAGGCATCCCATGCATAGGGCTTCACAAGTTGAAGCCCCATGAACAATAAATAGCTATGATTGCCCTTTGTTCACTAGGCTCAAAATTGTGAATAGCTTGAGGAAGAACCTAGGAAGCTATATCCATGGGTCCCTTACCTTTTCATACAACATTTTGAGATTTTTTGAAACATATTCTTAGGAAGTGTGAATGTCCAAAATGAATTGATGAAAGATGTAAGAAAAAAGAAGTAGAAAAAACAACATTAAACGTGCAATCTTCACCACTTGATAACCCATTAAAACGTTATTGTCGTGATTAATGATGTTTTGGATTCTCAAATCACAAAACCAAATTATGGTTGTGATTTTTACGTTAAATGTTCCATGGCTTATGAAAGTAGCATTTTAGTGCAATGCAATGATGTCTAGTTAATCAATACTAATTCATCTATCCACATGACAAATGAGTATAATTGGTTTATTTCATCCAAACTAATTCCTAGAGGTCAATGGATAGGCAAAGGAAATTTAAATAAAAAGTTTCCCCAAAAAAAAAAAAAAAAAACATTGAAAATATTAAGTTTGAATCATTTATTGATAACGATTTGAAAACATTACATCAATATGTGTCCCAATTCTCTTTGTATTCCACTAGATTTTGAATGAACTCGGACAAATTTACCATGATAAAAGGGGCCAACCCCTTAATGAATAAAGATTAATTGTTACAAACAAGTGAATTTATTAATAGTTAATTGAATTCATTAATAATCAATTCACTAAACTAGCCTCCTAATTCATAGTTAAGCTAGGTTAGGTACCTAGGAACCTAACCTAGGCTAAACTAGGTATTTGAAAACATAGGCCACATAACCCACCGATTTAAGATGTAAATATGAACGTTTGAACCCTTCACCTCCTTTCAACTTCATGTGTAAGGAATAAGTTTTTAACCATTGGATCAATATTTAAATAAGTGAAATGAATTGTCATCACACATTATTATCCACATATATTTTTTAACCTATGTGTAAACTACCATAGGTTAGGTTCCAATGTTACTAATAAGCTATTATTAAGCTACCATAGGTTAAGATTTTAAGTTAATTCTAAATTAACTTAAATAATTATTGACTATTTTAAGTTATTTATCCTAGGTTTTTATATGTTATTGTACTTTGGGCGATTATTAGTTAATCCACCTTTGGTTATTTTAGGCTATTATACCTTATGTTATTTTACCATAGGTTTTTATTATTATTTTAAGTTATTCCACTCTAACATGTTTTCAATCATTTTAAGTTATTCCACTCTAACATGTTTTCAATCATTTTACATTATTCCACCTTAGGTTAGATTTGACTATTTAAAGTTATTTTATCTTAAGTTATTTTTGGTTAGTTTAAGTCATTTTACCCTAGGCTATTACATTTTTAAAAAAAATTAGTTATTCTAAATTATTTCACCTTGGGCTATTTTAGGTTTTTAAAAATTATTCTAGCATGTTATTCTAGGCCATTATCATGAATGACATTGTTAGCATCATTGTCAACATCATCACCATCATCATTCACAACATCACATTTATAGTTCACTGTCAATTCACTATTAATTAATTATTAGTTCAGTTCATTTAGTTAATTGTTAGTTCATATTTAATTAACTGTTAGTCCAATTCATTTTTAGTTAATTGTAAATTCATTGTTAATTCACTTTTAATCCAATCATGGGGGTGTGATCATAGTCAAACGAGCCAAAAACCATGTAAAATGACTGAAAATTTGTTAATTTTTTCAAACATTTTTATGTAATGCCACTTTAATGTCATCTTGATCAAAGAAATTTGTACTAAATGATTTATATGAATGTTGAAGAATTTTTATTAAAAAATATTTAATTTAATAAATTGAGTTTTGGTGTTAGTAAAGAACTTTTGAACTTTAACTCCCCAAAATTAGTTTTATGAAACATTAAGTTAAGGAATTTTTTAATAAAAAAAACTTGATGGGAAATTTTGAAATGACGATAACCTACCATCTACATATGAAAAGCACCAATAATCTAAAAAATTGTGGCACTTGAAAAAATTTTAAATTCAAAATGTTCAAATTTCAAAAGTCATTTGCTAGATGTAAATGGGTCATAAAGTGTATGACATATGAACAAAGTTGTGATTTATAATACAAAAAACTAAAGCTTAAAATAGTTATCATATTTTAGCACGATTTGAAATGTAAAATATGGTAGAATTTGTACACTTTCAAACAATTCATATTTATTCAAAAAAAGTTAACACAAGTCATATAAATTATTGGGGTAATTGGAATATTTTTTAAAACATGGTGCCAAAAAAATCCCTTAAAAAATCCTTTATATGAAATAGGCAAAATGTTTTAAAAACCTATTTTTGGTTGATTCATTTGGCACTATTGGCTCATTTAATTATGATTGTACCCATGGGCCACACATTGGGATGAAGCTTCCATGGAGGCATCCTTGAATTCAATCCCCAAATGGTATAAATAAATGTAGATTTTTAATTATTTTTAATATGTTCAACACCAGTTTTTGGTATTTTTTCTTATGACAACCTTGTTCTATTTTTGTTTTGTTCTTGTAATAAAATTTTGTTGGATTCTTGTTTTGCACATGTCGTGTTCTTGTTATTATTATTTTTGTTCCATAATCTGGAGTTGGGATTAAACCTACCCATGTTCTTGTCTTGGTTTTAAAAACCTTGTAAACAAAATTATTTTTGTGCTTGTGAAAAATGTTCTACTTTAGGTTATCCTAAATTATTTTAAGTTATTCCATTTTAGGTTATTTTACCTTTGGCTATCTTTTGGTTATTTTATTTTATTTTACCTTCAATTATTTTTGGTTATTTGAAGATTTTCCATTCTAAGATATTTGAAGTTTTTATACCTTTGGTTATTATTGGTTATTATAAATTACTCTAAGTTATTTCACTTTAAGTTATTTAAACACATTTTAGGTTAGTGCATCCAAAGTCATTTTAATTTTTTATAATATAAGTTATTCTTGGTTATTTTAGGTTATTCCACCTTAAGTTATTTCTAACTTTAAAAAATAATTATTCTAGGTTATTCCACCTTAGACCATTTTTGGACATTATAGGTTATTTAAAAGTATAACTTGAAATAATCTAAAATATAATTTTAAAATTTTATTAATATTTTAAAGTAAAAGAACCTTAAGTAAAATAATCTATAATAGTTAGAAATAATATTGGATAGAATAACCTCAATTAACTTAATGTGAAATAATTTAGAAAAAATAAAAATAACTTAAGGTAGAATAGCCTAGGATGAAATAACCTAAAATAACTTAAGTTGGATCAATAAGTTAAAATAAACAAGAATAATTTAAAATAATGTCGGGTAAAATAGTTTTAAATAGTCTAAGATAAAATAGTTTAAGGTGAAATAACCTAGAATAACCAAAATAACATAGGTTGGAATATTTTTAAATAACCAATAATAGCCCAAGGTACAATAATTTAAGGTATTTAAAGAAACAACATATATGTGACTTATTTATTATAGTGAATTACTTTAATTAGTAGTGAATTATGTCAACTAAATAATGAAACATGATGATTATTTAAATGACCTTATAATGACATAAATTTAGACAAAGTGAAATGATTAGAGTGGGGTGAACTTATTTCAATTTAAGGTTCCATAATGATTTAGCTAATGAATTGCATTCACTTTTAGACTCATGAAAATATCATTTTAAAGGGTGTCCTATATGTTCATGGATTGGATTAAATTATAATTTATATTCTACTACAAGAACATCACAAAAGAAGGTGAACACTATTTGTAGTATAAAATGCCATCAAATGTGGTGCAAGGAGCATCATGGAAAGTAATTTTGAGCAAGGATATAATGATATTGTACACATTCAAATCAAATTGGTTATTATTATTAATCATACAAACTTTTAAAGATCCCTTGTTAAAAGTTCACATTCAAATGAAATGCAAACACTTATTGTTTAGCATACATACTATGCCATTTACATTAAGATGATGGCTCAAACCAACATGGTTGATGGATTATCTTTCATGGTGAAAATAAACACAAATTCTTTGTTTTGCAAAGGATATGCTTATGGCAACATGTAGCATTAGCAAAAAGTTCTTATCAATTTATGTGCAAGAGGTGTCTACTCGAGGTCAATTGATTCATGTTGATAATTGTAGCCCAATGAGTGTAACATCTATTAGTGGTTCATTATACTTCGTTTTTTCTAAGGATAAGTGTATTTCATATTGAAGTGTGTTTTGTATTCAACAAAAGTTTTAGGCATTTGAATGTTAACAACATTTGTTCAAGTAAGTGTAATGAGACAATAGGAACACCATAACTACCATTTGCAACAAATTGTGGAAGCAAATTCCCAAACAAACAAGTTGCATAATGTTTATTAAAAAACTATCACATGAATTAATTATAGCTTCTTGCACATGAGATCAAAATTCAATGGTAGAAAGAGATGATTGCATTGTTGTAGAAGTTTTTTCATAATGGAGTTTCCATTTGTTTTTGGGTTGAAATTTTGCACATTGTAGCTTCACATTCAAGTGAAACAATTATTCGCCTATTGAATGGAATCACACCATTCGAGGCATGGACATGCATAAAACCTTTTGTAGTTCACATACACATTTTTGGGAACACATCCTTCGTATTAAAAGTTATTTGCTAGAAATTGGATCAAAATAATAAAAAATGTTTTTTCCTTGATTGTTTGGCAAGCTTGTCAAATTTGGGACTTGAAGAAACATCCAATTGTCATCTTTTGTGATGTTATGTTCAACGAAGCTCCATTGATATCAATGACTTTCAACAACAATTCAACAGAAATGAAATCCCTAAGTTTTGTTATCAATTTTTGCACAAAATTAGTTGGAACAACTACTCCACAAGACCTTCAAATGGTTTTCCTAAAGGTTTTAATGGCAATATTTTGGACATAATTGAACAATGTCCTTTCACAACACATTAATCATATTGCCTTCTATTGATATAATGATTGATTTGTCAATTCATGCATGAAAAATTTCAACCATTATTGAAAGACCTGCCACCATTATTGAGTTGACCAAAACATTCACCATATTGTCATGGCAATTGGGTTTGTATTACATATTAACTTACCATAAGTGATGAGTTATTAAAATATGAATTTGGTCTTATTTCACTAGATGTGAAACATTGGAAACATGTAATGCATTGTAAGAAATCATGATTTTTTTAAACTTGAAAAATTGGTCCAAAAATACCCCACTTAGTTCTTGTCCAATTTGACCAAAATGCCATTTTGGAGAAGTTGATTTTGACATAGTTACTTTGACCAATGTTTTTTAAATTGTTATCTTTATCATTAAATGTGTAAAATTGTCAATTTTGGGCAATTTTTAAAAATATATATAAATAATTAAATCTTTGCCCCATAAAGGTTTTCTATATTTAATTTTAAAATATTTGTTGCAATAGGTAAATAAATAGGTAATAGGTAGGTAGGTAAATACCTACCACCTACCTTAGAATCTACCCATCAATTTACTTACCTCGTTAAAGTCTACTTATGACCACACCATAACTTAACCCATTAAGCATGTAAATAAGTTTGAAATATAAGGAGTTGAACCATTCACTTTCATGAACCAGGTACTTTAATTAATGGGCCACACTTTTATAATTATAAGGTAATAACTTTTGTCAACTCATTCATTTCACATGTTTATTTCACATATTGTATTTTGTACACTATTTATGTAGTAAGGTAAAAAGGTAGGTAATAGGTAGGTTGGAGGTAGGTAAATAGGTGTATTTGCCATTTATTCCTACTTAACTTAACTTAGCTTATCTACCTACCTACCAATTACCTACTTATTATGTAGGAAAATAATAAGTAGATATATATTAATAACAAGCCTAACTTAGTGTAATCTACCTACCCTAAATGGCCTATTAGTTGGGCCTAGGTTGACCAAGGCTTGCTAGTAAGCTAGAAGAAGAAATGTTTTTTGCTATATAAAAAATGGTTAAGTTGCATTTTCATGAAAATTGAATGTGTTATTATGTTTATTTATATGGTTTATTGATATTTTATTTTGAAATTTTGCAATTTCAAAATAATTTCCTAATATTTGATGCAAATTTTGATACCATAAAAATTAAAAAAAAAGTTAATAAGTGTTGTTTCGACATCAATTTCCTTACATTGAAACACAATATGCCAAATTAATGTTGCAAAAGCTACTAACATCGAGCAACATTTTGGAATTAAAGGATATTTCATAAAAGGGATGATAAATACATTATGTAATATGTTTCCATTTAATTTTAAAAGAAACTATTCAGTGCATGGAAACTATGTGATCATGAGTACTTTGTATAAAAAATGAACATTTTGGCCTTGGATAGGGTATTATATTGCATCCTTTTGTTAAAGTTCTTCAAGATGATTAGATGTGAAAGTTTTTTCTTTCTTTATATCACATGCCATCATTTGGAAGTTACATATTGTGGTTGTTAAATGCACACAAATTCAATGCTACCTTTGTTATGTGGCTTCAAACATGTCTTGAAACTCTTGTAACATTTGACAATACATGTACATATTTTTCACATTGAATGTGTCAAATATATATTTGTTAATAAACTTTCTTAGCATCTTTGGATTAAAAAGATGGAGATGCCCATTTCAAGTAGGTTTCATTTTCATATTGAAAAGAAAACTTCAATGTGACTAAATGTCAAATTAAGACTTAATTAATTATCCAACACACATGAACTAATATACCTTAATACCATATCAAAAAGCTATTTTGATATTTATGTTGGACTTTTTATTTGTAAGGATTGTTCTCATCATCAACTATTTAGAGACCAACTCTTATACACTCAACAAATTATTTGGAAGTTTGGCTTTGACAATGCAACACCAATAAGCATACTAACAAGTGCCCTAATGTTTGTTTCAATGTTACACCAATCACTACAAATGAATTTAATCCTATGTATCCACACAAGGAGATTTGCTTGGTAATCTACAATTTACCAATCACATTCACCTTGACATTTCAATCTTAGTTAGTCAAGTAGCTAAGTATTATTCCAACATTTTCTCACATTGTCAGTTTGAAGAAAACGTTCAAATATATTAAAAAAACATCAACTCAGCTCTATGTTTTAGACCCAACCAACATTTAGATGTTTTCATAACCTATAATTATGTTGATTATGTTGTTGACGTTGATGATTGAAAGTCATGCTTTGTCATGCTTTGCTTTTTTCAATGGTTTTATAATGGTCCAATTGCATAGGGAAGCTCCAAACAAACAAATCATAGTTGTTTCAATTTGATAGCATTTGAGTACATTGCCACCCACATTATCACTAAAGAAATCACATGGATGAGATAATTAATAGCAAAGTTGGGATACCCACAACTTATTCATACTCATCTTCTATTTGGCAACCAAAGTTCAATTTGACTTTTGCACAACTCAAAGTATCACAAACACATGAAACATGTTGATGTTAAATTCCATCTTCTACAAATGAAACATACTTATGTGACATTGCAATATATTATGCATCCAATACTAATTAAGTTGCAAACCTATTCACGAGATCATTACTAATGATAGATTGCAATGGCTTGGCATTTTATTGGGCATGATTCCTTTGTAGCTATATTTCATTTAACAACTAGATAGTGGGAGAGTTGCTTGCAAATGTACCGCAATGTGAAGTTCCTATCAAGTAGAAGTTTTGGATGATTTTGTCAAGAACACACATCTTCACTTTCTAGAGTTTTTCACTTTTGTGGCTCAAAGTCTTTTGGCTTGTTACACTTCCTTATCTTTGAGTCTTCTTTGTTACACTCTTCTCCATGTTTCAAAGATTGAGTTTTACAATAAAAGTTGCAAAATATTTGTATAGATTTAACAATTATAAATGCAAAAAACATTGATGAGATTGCAAGCTAGTTGTTAGGATATTCTCTTGAGACGTTGATGAATAGGTAGACACACACTTGTGTTGTAAATTGCTTCATTGATGTCTCATTGTCGAATGAATTGCTAACAGTGCTTAATCACAAAAGGTCTAGTTTGTTTACTAGTTGCTTGTTGTAGAATCATACAAAAAGTTATGAAACAATATACTCTTTTGTAACTAAGATTCCGTGGCCATCTTACCATACAATTCATCATGAAGTGCAAACCTTATGGGACAAACAATTGCAAGGTAAAATCATGTGTTTGAACGCACTTTAAGAGATGATAATTGAACAATTGCAAATAGCCAAAAGATAAAACCTTGTGTACTTGAAGGCATTTAAGAAACGGTAATTGAACAAATGAAATAGTTGAAAGCATATAAACTCCCGTGCTTGAAATGTTTTCAGAAATGATAAACCAAATAAATTGAACAATGGAGAACAGCCAAAAGCATATAAGCTTGAAGTATTTTAAGAAATGACAAATGAAATAAATTGAATAGTTGAAACACTCAAAAGCATATAAACTCATATGCTTGAAGGCTTTTAAGAAATTATAAATCAAACAAATTGAGAACACCCAAAAGCATGTAAACTCAATGTGCTTGAAGGCTTTGAGTAAATGATCAATTGAACAATTGAAAACATCCTAAAGCATGTAAACTCATGTGCTTGAAGGCTTTGAAGAAATGGTAATTGAACGATCAAAAACACCTGGAAGCAAATGAGATTTACAGTACCTTTTCTCATGGCGATCCCTAAAATAAGTAGTATGCTTACAAAACTATTTGCAAACCTCTACATAGGCTTTGATTGTAACTTCTGGTCATTGTTTGTTGGCACAAAACTGTACATGGCCAAGCAAAAGTCTGTATAATCATCTGCTATCATCATCCCCTAGAAGAATTATAAACAACAGCACAACAAATTAAGCATAAAACGAGCAGCTAATCTGAATTTAGCAGAGTAAGAGACATCATACTATGTTACAAATGATTATGAGCAACTATGAAGAAAAATCATCTAATTTAGCTAATCATGATAATCCCACAGCTGCACCATGCGTGGGCTGGAAAGATCAGCATAATCCTGCAATTTTCCTCCAGTGTGAGTTTGTGCCAAAGGTCCACTGAAGTTAAAAAGGGGTCCACTGAAATTAGCAAAAGACCCACCAGTCATTGAAGAGGAAGAAACTGGATCCACATATAAGCTTGACATGAGCTGTGATGATGCAGCAGCAGAGTTGGGTGTGGGTGTCAATAGGCCTGAGAAGCTGAATGCAGGAGTTACTGAGGAATTGAAACTTTCAGACTCATGATGATCAGTTGCTGTTTGCTGAAGAGGAGGATCAGCACCAGTTGGATTTTGCATTGGGTGTTGGGGGATAATTTGTTCAGATCTAAGCACCGCCACTGCATCTGCAGTAGAATCTTGATTCCCAATCTCAGAATCTTGATCTTGACCCATATTCATCCCTTGAGCTTGACCCTTAATTGGTTTGTTTTTGTGAAGATTAAGTTGTGTATTGAATCTGGGATGTGTGAAATTATGTGGCCGAATATTTTGTGTGCCAGAAACATGAAGAGCCTGTTGTGAAATGCCACCATGATTCCTTGTGGCTAACCATTTTGTGTAGTCGTCATTTGTTGACTGCATAATACTCACAGGAGTTGTCTTCAGCATTGTAGGTGTAGCAGCTGCTCTGAATTCTTCAGGTGCAATATTATTGCCACCACCTTCAAGATGCTCTGAGTGTTGCAGTACTCTAGTACTTGATCGCATCAAGTGGAGCATATTCTCAAGTTCATTGCTGTTATTTGAACTGTATGTGAATGGCATGTCAATTGGAGATGAGCTCTTTTCCAGATTCATTGGCGCTACTTGGTTCAAGTCATGTGGTGTGGAAGTTCTGGCATGAAAGTTGAGATTCACAGTAGCTGCTGCTGCTGCTGATGCATCACTTGAATCTGCAAGTCTCCTGCATAGTTCTTGTACTCGCAGGCCAACAGCTGGAGCTGAAGACATATCATATGTAATCTGACTGCAAGGAGGAGAAACTTTCTGTAGATTTGTTTTTTTCCTTCCTCCCTGGTGCTGCTGGTCAGAGCCCCTAGAGAATGCCTCCTGACTACAGCTGCTTTCAGCCATGCTGTTGGATGACCCTGAGTTGTTGGAGTCATGCTCCTCTACATGATATTCTCTAATTGCATTTGATCCTGCACCCATGTTGAATGCATCATCATCCTGGTGGCCAGGTGCCTCATATTCTTCTTCTTCCTCATTTTGGGCAAAATTCACCGTAGTGATTTCAGACATGGGAGAGATCCCACCAGGTCTTGTACACTCCCAAACAGCTTTATTTAGCAAACTGTCACTGAAGCACCTCTTTGCTGCTTGCTCTGCCGCCTGCAACACCCCGAGCCCCTGTCATGATCACAATACTTAATCTCAGCTTCAATCTCTCCAGATTGTAAGTGCATTTCTATTATTGACATTGTTTTAATACTTCTCCAACTGAAAAAAAATGCCAACTAATGGCTGAAGAAAAGCTCAATAAATACCATTTGGAAATTGCACTTGTAAGCACAATGTTACACTTTCATTCACCAATTTTAACCACCTACTGTGGATTCTTCTACTATTCACTTTGTGAATTTCAATTGGTGAAATTTTGTTTCCTACATTCATTTTGTTAATTAGACTACCTGGTGGGTGAATTTTTTTTCTACATTCATTTTGGCAATTCCAACTATCTGACAGTTTTTTTTGGGTGCATTCACTTTGTCTAAGCTTATAGGTAGAAAGATAGGTGCACATGTGTGTATAAGATCTTGTAACTTTGTTGTTCAAGACAGTAGCCCCTTATGGTGAGGTGGTGCGACCGGAGAGTGCAATAGTGGTAGGTACCTACCTCATTGCATCCAGATGATTGCGCCATAGTTCCAGCAAGGTCTTTCAGCAGCTCTGCAATGGGTTTATGAGTAACAGGATCAATGCCCATGTCACACAGCTTCTTCTTCAGCCGGGTGTTCCAGTGATTCTTTATATCATTGTCTGTTCGTCCTGGCATCTTTGCAGCAATCAAAGACCATCTGCCCAACAAAAGAAAAAAGAAAAATCAGCCAACACCACCCATTCTCAAGTATCACTCTTCCAAAACAAGAACTCTTGCAAGTACACAAACCCAAAAGAAAAAAGAAAACAGAAAACCTCTGCACTCAAAGCCAATATGTATGTTTGTGCAGAATGGCAATCTGCCAAATTGCCATAGTCCATTAAAACAAAAACTACAGAACATTCCATGATGTTATATCTCATTTCACCGAAAAATGAAACAAGTAACATTTGACATAACCACAACAATTACACATAGTTTGACACTTGATCAACAAACATGAACAAAGTAATAATCGAAATGGTTCACAAGGTGAACACTTATGTTTCTCAAGACATGAACAGAATACTTGAGACGTTTCACATGTTTAACGGAAAAACATAATCTTTGAAATGTTTCATCAGTGTGTGAGTGACATCTTTCTCCAACAACTAAAAGTATATGTTTCCACATGTTTTTTTCAAAAAAAGAATGAAACATTGTACCTTACCCGAGGGTCGGTTTCACATGAAATAAATCCTTTGAATATTGAGAACGAATTTTTGTGAAAACATCGACACAAAGGTGATGAAATTTGTTATATCTATGGCAAGCTACAATATTGGACAAGTTCAATATTCAGCTACTTGCATGACTAATTATATATTAGGAACTATTCTAGAATATCACAAAAGGTATACTAATTCCAACGGCCAAAAATACGAAACAGTACTAATTCCAACACTAAAAAACAATGAAGTGATTTTGGGAAAGAAATTAATTATTTGGTTTTCTTGTTGTGGAAGCTGACCCTAGGTTGAGGTTAGGATAATTTTTGTTTCAGTCGCCAGTAGTGTGCTATGTTTCTCAAGCTAGTGAAATGTTTCCCATGTTTCCTTGTGGAAGGGGTTATGGGAAAAACACAAAACACATTTGCTACCTACCTACCTGCTGCCATGAACAGCATGGAGCTTGACAATGAAATCTTCCTCATTAGATCACCATTTCCCAAGATTGCTGACCCAGTAGTTATTCAAAAACTTCAGGAATCATGAAGGAGGGAACTCATTTACTAACTACCCACCTGGAAAAGGACATTTTTTAGATCTGCCTGCTGCTAACCCTAAATCCTAAGAATGGATCTAGAAAATGAGATCTTCCTCATAACCATTTCCCAAGATTGCTAACCCAGTAGTTATTCAGAAAACTGGAGGAATTATGGAGAGGGGAGGGGGAGAAGCACATTTGCTACCTCTCTACTTGGAAAAAAACAAAACATTCGCTGCCTACCTGCTGCCGCCATGAGAAAGCATAGAGCTTCACAATGAGATCTTCCTCACTAGATCACCATTTCTCAAGATTGCTGACTCAGTAGTTCAGAAAACTATGCTTTCAGAAAACTGGTATTCAGAAAACTTGAGGAATTATGGAAGGGGAAAGATAGACATTCGCTACCTACCTGGAAAAAAACACAAAACATTTTCTACCTACCTATCTACCTACCTACCTGCTGCCATGAGAAGCGTGGAGTTTGACAATGAGATCTTCTTCAGCAAAGCTGAAACTTCCATGGCGGATGTCCGGACGTAAGTAGTTGGTCCACCGCAATCGACAGCTCTTCCCACATCTCTGCAACCCTGCAGCAGCAGTGCACAATCAAATCATTAATTTTCCAATCATTCCCGTTGGAAATCTTACATAATTCTCGATCCGCCGAAAGTCCTTCACGAATTTTCTTTCTGTGGTATGTACAAGAAGAAATCTGCAGGAACAGCAAAACTTGGAATGTGAGTGAGATCAGATCGGCGGTTCAAAGGAAATTGCATTTCGAATTTCGAAAGTTGTACCTGCTTTCTTGCCGACGCTGCGCCAATGTCCAGTACCATTGATTTCAACGTACAATCGCAGCTTCTCATCTTCCTCCGCTGTCCAAGCCCCTTTCCGAACATCCTCGACATCCGGTTTCGACAGTCTCGTCATAATCCCCACCCCCTTCTGCTGCACAATGAAGATTAAGTGTGCATTATATAAGGTGCAAATTGAGCAAATGCGGAAGACTTAGACACAAATCTGATCACAAAACTCCACATCCAGAATATGTTATTGTCAAAATTTATAATTGTCGAAAAGACAAACACTCACGCATCAAATCTCCAAAGAAACACAAAGAAACAGATAACAGAGACAAAAGACTACGATGCTCTAACTAGTCGGTATAACAACGATTTCTCTGGACTAATTGCCCAAGGAACCGGGTCGCAAGAAATTGTTATTAGACAGACTGTAGGCGATTCAAGAGAAATGTTTCCTGCTGCTGAACACTACCTAAATGCACATTGATTTCTAGGCTAGTTCTCTCATTTCGTAAATGAAAGAAGCTGATGAGAAAACATGAAAGCTAATGCAGGAAACAAAAAGGAGGACTGGATATTGGTTGCAACAACCACAACAGCAAGAAGAAGAAGAAGAAGAAGAAGAAGAAGGAGAAGACTACGAGGGCAGATTGGAGATGCGAAATTAGGGGCTGAGAGAATGGATTTTTGTACAGATGTCGATCTTACACACTTTCTGTTGCTACTTGTTCTTGTTCTTTTTTTCTTCTTCAACGCGATCCTTGCAGAACTGTAAACCCAAAGTGTGATTGGATTTGCAAGCGCGGAATCGATCCGCCCTTGTACGAGAGAGAGAGAGAGAGAAGAAGAAGAAGAAGAAGAGACGAAGGCACGCGACAAAACGGGAAGAGCGAGCACGACGACGGCGACCACACCCTCACCCGCGCTTTTGACCTGTTGACCCCCGGTAGGAGGGGCCGGGCCACCCGGTGGCGACAACCCCGTGCGAGTCATGTTCTTGGGGGGGGGGGGGGGGGTTGCTGCCCGTGGTTAAAAATTTTGTCCAAGATTATTATTATTATTTTCTTTTATACAATTTGAAGTTTCTTTGGGTGTGGGGTTAGAGCTCGGTTCTTCCCCATTTTAAAAATCCCCCAATTCCGCTTCTTCTAACACATTTTTAAAAAAATAATAAAAAATCAACAATCTCGGAGCCCCCGGTTTCAAGATCGAATCTAGTTCCATGTAAACATTACACATTCTCGTACTCTAGATATTCTATAGATTAAAATTACTGAAAGTTCATTTAATTTAAATCCGAACACTTTCATCACTATTGTTAGAAAATTGTTGGGGGACTAGGGATTAAATGAAGGTGACTCGGGGGAAATTTTTAGACTCTATTATTTGAATTTTAATTAAAATTTCAAATAAATTATTTTAAAAATGATTTTGTAAAGACAAAAAAAATAGTTTTTGGCAAATTAGTTCACACTTGGGGCCAATGGCACCATGCTACATATTAGTATATATTAGAATCAAATTTGAGATTTACGTACTTAATGATGAACTATTGGGGAACCATAATGGGGAACATAAGACGGACAAATATTTTAGGGGTGTTAAAAATTATATTTCAAAAGTTTTGATATTCTTGATTCCGGGGGGAGTGGGTGGGTGGGTTCACAAAAGGGGGTTTGTTTTCCGTATAAGAAGTCAAAATGAGTTTTGGGACTTTGCAACTTTAGATTTTTTTTTTTCCACCTTTTTTGGTGGATATGTTGCAATTATTTGAAAAGGCGAGATGCAAAATAACTTAGCATGCAAAAAAAAGGTGCTTGACAAACAAACTTTGGGTCGCTTATATACCCCTTTTTGTTGTTCGTGCAACTAATCGTACATTATTAGCTAGGGAAAACCAAAAGTCGCCATTGGTGTTAAACAAGTTAAGCATCAATACCACAAACCGAATGGACAAATGCTTACTCCCTCCCCCCCAACCGCCCACAAAAAAAAAAGCCAAAAAATACAAAAAAATGAAGAAGGATAGGATGATGTGAACATATATACTTTTCAAAAGGGAGGGGCAAAAAAAAAAAAAAGGTTAATGGATAGGATGGACACACCCTTGAAATTAAAAGCATGCGTCCATAACAAGCCACCCCGACATGCCTCTAAGCATACAAGACAACATTGAAAACCACCAAGGATGAGTCATGAAAGAGACCGAAAGGAACCGCAAAAGCAACATTATTATTGTTCTTGAAAGGTAAGGACTTTTCTAAAAAGCTACTTCCATTGCCAAAAGAAACTATCAAACAAGCACAAATTAGGCAACTCTTGATACTAAAAAAAAAAAAAAAAAAAAAAAAAACTCATAAGAAAACACATGAACACTCATGAGCATAGACTTGCCACCATTTAATTTAATTTACAACAAATTTAACAACCCTAACATAATTTACAACAAATTTAACAACTCCCTAACATAATTAATTCCCTAGTCACAAGTCATGTTGGTTCTTTTAGATAATTATCATGCCAAACTTCCTTTTGGTCAAAATTGGTTACCCTATAATTTTTTTTAAAAAAAAGACCCTAAAAACTCGGATATAGTTGCAAGAATTTATTAAAAATCCACCAATGGAATTAGAAGCCTTTATAATTAATACATGCGACCATGGGGTTTTAATCTCAAAGGGATTTTATCTATCTAACAACAAAGGGGGGGCAATACTATACCATTCCTAAGCCTTTGTGCTTCGTTAAGATTTAGTGCTACATTTTTTGCATTTGATGGTGACTTAGCAAAGTTATCTGTAAAGTCAGGCGATTAGGGGGCTGAGAACAGCCAGTTTCAGCATAATAAGGCCATCAAATGCATAACTGGGAATGAAATTTTACAAAACAAAATAACTGGGTATGTAGAGAGTGCATTTTTTTTTTTAATGGTGCTTGTTCAAGAGCCATTGCACACTAGGTCGTCTAATACAATGACAAAGCGGCTTTGGGAAATTTGATGTTGAGATATTCGGTGTCCCCAAAGTAGTCGACCACAAGTCAATTTAAAATTTCTCTCTCTCTCACTCCCTCTCTCGCCACCCTATCGTTTGGATGCACACCGCAAAAGTTGATATCTTTTTCTCGTTTGGATGCACACCGCAAAAGTTGATATCTTTTTCTCGTGTTTTTCTTGCAAGGTGGCGGTGTAAACCAAATAATGTGGCCATAAAAAAGTTATGGAGGCAAATTTTATGAGATCTTTTGGGGTATGTGACAAATTGTGTACACCAATTCCACCCCTTGTTTTTCTCACCTCCACTTTATCCGTATCCCCTCAAATTAGTAACTCCCTAGTTAGGGTAGAGAGCGGAGATCTTTTTTGGGGAGGGGGGAGGGGGGGGATTTTGGACTATGGAAATATATATCAATCCAAAATCTATCCTTATTTTATGTCAATAATTTTTTTTTGGCTTCTTTGCAAAGTTCCTTCAACAATTCAATTTTTCATTAATCCCAAACTTTTGAAGATTTGATTCACACATTCACCCATCCGGTTGATTGCTTTGGTGGTGAATTATTGTGGTGGTGGTGGTGGTGGTGGTGGTGTTATTTAGCACTTGCCTTTTGTCGAATTGAAATTCATAACCATTTGCAACATTGTCACGAGTCCGATATTATTTGAAAAATTGAGGTTACTTAAATTGTAGAGAGTGCAAAGTAATTTATAGGTGCTCATAATCTCATTTTGATTTTGTTTTTCATATTTCACAACATGAATTAAGTCGTAGCTGAAATTTGAACTTCATTTGATGAACCCTAAAACCCTAAACCCTAAACCCATCTTTAGCAAGTGCAATTTCTTTGAGTATATAATCAAAAGCCACTACAACAACACATGAATTTCCATGGTGGAATCCACATTAAAAAAAAAACACTAGTTGATCTCAACTCACAAAGAATTCTTACCAAAAAACATAAAGCCTCGCATTTCCGATGTTCACATTAATATTTACACCGTGCAAAGACCGCACGTAAAGGGCATGCATTGCCAAAATCAAGCTTGCGCTCACCTCTCACCTTGTGTGCCCTTATTTCAATAATGCTCTCACCCTCGTATTTTACCCTACATTTGTAGTGTAAAACTACCTCACGAGCTTTCATATCCAATTTTGTTGCAAAAACATAAAATTTACACTGAAAAAAAAAAAAAATTTAAAAACTTAAATCCCCCCTAAGTCTTTTCACAAAATAGTGAAATATTTGCTGGAAAAAAAAATAAAAAAATAAAATCACTACAAGAACCCATACGTGCGACATGTCCGAGTTCAATAATTGCAGACTTGGGACCCGAGGGCGGCTACTTGGGCTTCTCTCTTTGCCTCCCCCTCCCCCCCCCCCCCCCTTTTTTTTTTCTTTTGTACACATTGAAAGTAATCGAGTCAAACTCGATGCTTTGAAATCCTCCTAACAAATGGGTCATGCAAAACTTCCTCAAAACTACAACAACAATAAAGCTTTTTTTTTCCCTCAAAGTACGGTATACGCACCTTTCATCCAAATCATTGAACCAAAAACCAACAACATCCATGGTCAATCATCCGGGACAAGACCTAATTCTCACCTTTCATCCAAATCATTGAACCAAAACCAACGACATCCATGGTCAATCATCCGGGACAAGACCTAATTCTCTACTATGCCATGTTTGACTATCAAAGAGATGATAGCAAGATCCGGCCCTTTCGAAATGGGCCGGTTAATTTTTTGTGATGTGCTTTTTAGCAATCATTAAAATCTTTTGGAGGGCCAGCCAGCCAGCATCCCTAAAAAAGAGTCATGCATGCATGCTTCTTCTCCTCCCTTTTTTTTGGGGGGGGGCCTCTCCTCTAAGGCAAATAAATTGTTGTTGCAACACCCAACAATCTTTGATGAGCTTTTTAAGAGCATCTTCAGCGGTCCTCAGTATCTGATCCTGGCCAATATACAATTGAATGAAGAAAACTCAAAATGTGCCGGTTTAGCTCAGTAAAATAGTTTTCGGCTCAGCATAATTCCAAAGGTTGCGGTGGTGGTGGCTGGTGTGCTACAACAACGCACGCTGTGCACCTCCAGAAAAGATCCCCCCCCCCCCACAAAATTTGATCTAACTGCTGCTCAGTTTTTTTGATCGGCCCATCATAATGATTGGTCCAAGTGGTTTGCTATTAGTAGTCACCCTCACCTATTTATTTGCTGTCCCATTTTCAGGTTGTTTATGGGTGAGGTGGCTCAAAAAAAGTAAATAACTAAACTTGGATGTGAAAAATAGTTTTTGAAAGTTACATGCTGAGCACCACTGGAGATGCTCTAAGACAACAAGCTATCTAACAAAATGATAACTTTTTCGAGTTCTTACGATAACTTGGAGATGTACATACAAAAAATCATGCACTTTGGGGAGAAGTGTATCCTTGTATTCATTAGTGTTGGGTAGGTAAGCCTTTTTGCCCCATTTATACCTCTAGTTAAATATACCAAGATAAATATATTGAAGCACCTTTAGCCATCTTCAACACTAAATCATATTATTTGTAGAAATGTTGAAATTCTCACAAATTGTTTTTTCGCAAAGAATTCTTGATAGGGTGATGGCTAAACATTTGTTGAAGCTGCCTTTGTACTATGGTATATCTTATCTAGTTGGAAGTTTTTTCTTAGTACCTTTTTTCCATTAATCTACTTAGTTAACATAGGCCAAAAATGGCAATTGATATATTTTAAGATATTTCATACACCAAAGCTAGAATATTTAGCACCCATTTTGTTGCTTCGAGGTTCAAGAAACATCCAAACAAAACTAAACATTATAACCTCTAGTTTGAAAATCCAACAAAGATCATTTCTTATAAAAGAATACCTTACCCATCTGCAAAATAAAATTCAAAATTTGACTTAGGTTGTTGTTAAAGCTTTTATAACTTTTTAAACCCCAAAAAAATTTAGTAACACCTAGGTCAATATTTTATACAAATGTTGGGCATGTATCTTGATTTTGATGTTTCAATCTTCTAGATTTGATTTGTATACATGATTTGTTATTCATTCAAAAGAGAAGTGCCTTCCTCTAATTTAAACCTCAAATCACCCAATGGATCCCTAAATAGTTTCACTTTTTCACTAATTATAAAAATAAGTAAAATAATGTAGTCACTTAAAATCCCATTTTAAAATAAAAAAAAATTCCACAAACTATCTTTAGACCAAATTCTCCATATTTTTTGCCACCTCACAGTTGCCTCCTCCCTCCATATTGAACATTCATCATGTGTCCTAAGAAGAACCAATTCTAAAAAGCTTTAAACCCACATATCTAAATACTAAAAAGATAATTGAATTATATTTCAACACCTACTTAAACAACTAATTCAAAACACATGAATAACTTGAGGAAGTCACAATTTGTTCAAAAAAGTTCTATGGAGGCTATTGATTCAAATGCAATTGCAACCTTTAAATAATTCATTACCTACATACATGGAGTAAACCTTTACATTGAAGGTAAACATATTGTCTCTTAATAAGAGATTTTACATAAATAATATTTTGAGTAATACAAACACTAGAACAAAAAGGTGTCATTGTACACCAAGTGATTTCATTAGATTTTGAATGAATTCATTGGTCTACTGAACAAGGACTATTGAAATGCACCCACATTTTGTAGTAGTGAAATTCCAAGATAAGCGTTAAGGATATCATGGACTTAGACCCATGTCATGAAATTAACCATCAATGAATATGTGTAAACTGCAAACAATATTGCACCAACATGTGAAAATTGTCAAAAACCACATATAAACACACAAATTTCTAACAAAAAAATTGGTTCAAACCAAAAAGACATGCATGTCAAAATAAACACATTGCATTATTAGAATGCAAAGCTAAATTGAACTAATATTTTTACCTCATTTTGAACCTATTTTTATTTATTAGGTTTTCATTTATGCCATAATTATGGTGTTTTAACCTCAAATAGGATTTTAGAATTTATTTAATTTTATATAATTAATGGCCGTACCACACAAAGTTCACTTCATGTTAGGATATTGCCACCTTGGGACAACTTATGAATTAAATAAAAAACATTTATTTCTACAACCTTGCAATATTTTATGTCTTATTTACAATTCATAGGTTTAATTAAATGCAAATGTCAAAAGTGATATCTTTGGATATCTACAAGTGTTGAATATCAATCCGTTTATCATAATCAACATAAGTTATTATACATTCAAAAGATGATTGAACTAAGTTATGGAACATTGTTTCATTCAATTTTTGGAATGCAATCTACATTGGTATCCAACTACAAGACGATTCATCATATTACAATATATGAAATGTAAGCATAAGTCACCTCTCACATTTCTTTCATCGCTTTTAATCACATGAAAATTAAGAAAGATGTATTGTGTTTACCTTAATACCTTCCATAAATTAAAGACTGGAATGTTTAGTCACCATCTAACATGATCCCTACCTCATCAACATTTTATTTATAAACCAATATTGATATTTTATAGCATACCCAAACACAAAAGATTGCAAATATTTAAACTTAAAATTTCAATATATATTCATTTTTGAAAGCTATGTTAACCTCAACTAAATGGAACCTATTCCATCAAATATTGTTTTTTTTTTTTTTTTTGAATGATTCATTGGCGGATGAGTGGGACTAACAAATTGTTTACCATTTTTTTTATTGACCATGATTTTCATACATGTAATTAATTATGTATGAGGATGTTTTTGTTAGGCTTCCCATTTCTGAATTTTAAAAACATTGGACAAAGTGAAGAAAAAATACTTGGCAAATCAATATGTGAATAGTTGTTAGCAACTTGAGAAAAATCATTGCTCTACGTGCATTATTGGGAACACATGGGAACAACATAAATAGTGTATGAAACACAAAGTGCAGGCATCGAGAACAATTTCATGCTTGAAAATATTGGCAACTAGCATATACATGTAGGGAACAATACATTAGACAATCCAAGATTGAAATATAATGTGATGAGGGTTGGCTTGTTTCTCATCACCTAAGAAACAAACCAATATCCACTTGCTAGAAAGACAAAATTTTGAATCCGCAAATCTTTTGATGAAAAGAAGGTCTCTTCACCTTTAGGTCTAATGCCTTCTTATTGAAATTGATGTAAATTAGGTACATAAAGATGAGCATATGAGTTCCTACTCAACAACATGAAACCATCTATGTTCCCACAACTTTGGATGATCAATTTACCTAATGAACTAGGGGTAATTATATATGACATGCAACATCTACCATGACCTATTTGAGAATTGAACCCATGACTGCTTCCAAGGTTTTCATGAGTTTTAGCCACCAAGTTATCACTTGATGTTCATTCATTCTTGATGTAATGTGCAAGGTCATGACTTCATAGGATGATTCAAATTCTCATTGACATATTTATATTCATGATCAATTCTTACTCAGTGAGAGGTACACAAAATGGACAACAAAATTTATTTATATTATTCTTGTGATTTATGATTGCAGAGAAGTCTTGGTGTATGTTGAGATATGTGAACAAACTTGCCCCACCATTCAACAATACATGGTTTTTTGATGTTCTTCCTTGACAAGGTTTGAGAGAATAGTTTTCAATAACTTGGATTAGTGAAAGAGATAAGATGCATAATTGCTTAGCATGTGGAACCCAATGTTTGTTTGGTTGGTTACTTAGTGGGTGAATCAAGTAATTTGCTTTGTGTGTGTGTGTGTGTAAGAGAGAGAGAGAGAGAGGTGGAGGGGAGTGGGAGAAGAGATGGACCACTTATGGTTGCCACCTCGGTGCTCCATAATTGATTTGGTGGTAATAGGGATGGGGCACTTGACATCGTTTGTGTGTTCATATTAGCTTTGGTCAGTTGATGAATTGATAACTTCTAACGATTCAAGACAAAAGTTGGATTGTGCATAACATGTTCAAGATTTTGCCATAATAGGATGCATTTGATGCGCAAGAGGATTTGCAACAAAAAAGAAGAAGAAGAAGAAGAAAGATGAAGCTATGGACAAAGAACTTATGGTTGAGGACTTCTAGACAAGAGCTTACACTCCAAGACTTATAGACAAGAAAGCCCCAACAACAAAAAAAAGTGGCCATGAGTGAGAGACCGAGGGATTTCTTCACAAAAAAGCTGCAAATGAAAAAGTGGGTTTTGTCACAAGAAAACAAAACATGTAGGACAAGCATAAGCTAAGAAGACCTTCTCTCAAAGGATCACTCTTCTAGACTTCAAAGGGGCTTGTAAGTGTTTGGGCTATAACTAGCCTCTTATAAGTCTCCCTTAAATATATATATTTTTATCTTTGAAGGTTTTTGTTCAATTAAAATTCATCTCCTGCATATATTCTGGGCAGTGGTATTTCTCTGAAAAAAATTGTCATTTTTTAAAGCAGAAAATTGGGATTTTTTTTTGGAATTAAAAAATAATTTCTAGCATATATTTGACTAATTTTGCTAATCTTTTGGAAAAAATTCACCATTTTTCTTTTTAATATCACAAAAGTCAAAAAGAAAACCCTGGTTTTGTGGGGGAATAAACAAGTTTCATCAAAACCCTTTTAACAAATTGCTAATCAGATTGAATTTTAATAAAATTTTAATGTACTTAAATTTACATCCCAGACCAAGACTTGTCAGGAGTGCCAGTGTTTTTTTTTTTTTCTTTTTCTTTTCCCCTGCCCCAAAGACAATTTGTTATTTTTTGGACAAAAAATTGGGACATGGGTTTTTAAAATTTTAAATTGTGATATCAATTATTTGCAACATTTTCCCCAAAATTAGCAAGATTAGTTGAATTTACACCCTACAAACAAATTTTTCCAAAAATTTCCCAACTTTTTTTTTTTGGGGAAAAAAAAAAGAAAAAAGACATCGTTGGTCAGTTTGGTAGGTAGCATACATAAAATCATCCACAACAAAGCAACTTATCATCATGTAACGGTTTTTCCTCATCTAGTTGAAACTGTCGATCATCCATAAAGAAAATATTTAGCCAATAAAACCTATATCATTAAAATCGTGTAATTTAATTTGCTAATAGGCTATTACGGATAATTGAAATTTTATTGTTTTAGTGGCCATATCAAGGAAAGACTTGAAACCATAAATGAGACGACAAAAGGTCGTTGCTCTCATAATATTGGATAGTCCAAGTCCGTCGGGCTATAGGACCAAAGTTTTCAATATAACATCTTGGGTCAAGCAATGATGTTACAAGTATAACCCATGTTTCACGATTGGTTTGTATCTTAGTGACATCATACATACATCAAACATACATCAAACATACGTCATTGATTGATGAAGTCAAAAGCACAATCCCAGACTAAATCGTCTATCACAAAGCCTCCTTTTCTCAAGCATACACACTTGAGTTCATGAACTTTAGATGTTCATTCTCGTTCGACAAACGCGTCCTTAGAAACTTGATAGATGTTACAATACGGGAACAAAGTACAAACCAAAATATGAAGAAAGCTTAGACCTAGTTTCATAAGAGGGTACCTACCCAATTTCGTTCAATTTATTATGGCTACATTCGTAATGGGGATGCAAGAGGGATTTGCAAGTCAAACTAGGGCCCAAAGACAAGGTGGCTTTAGTACTACTACAATGGCTAAAAACAAAAGGTTGAGATTCTTGGGATTTCTAGTCCGAAGCTCTTTTTTAGGGTAGTTTCAAATAGGTCTTGATGCTCATAATTGAAAACTCATCACACCCACATCGACCCCCACAAAGCAAAAAAAATGATAAAGACTTGGTACACAAGAGCTTCACGTCATAAAGTTGGTGATTTGTAGAATGGCAATGTGACATGAGCTAATGACAACCCAATGAGAGATCTATGAAAATGGTATGTATGACAACCCAATGAGAGATCTATAAAAATGGTATGTGTGACAACCCAATGAGAGAGATCTATGAAAATGGTACGTGCTTTGATGGATGAGTAAAGGCATTCCATGGAGGAATGAAAGGACAAACATGGGGAAAAAAATAGGGATGTAAGTGACTTGGCACTTAAACACCAAACATGTAATACGCATGTGACAATAGCAAGCCGTAATTTTAGTAACAAGTAGAAATGGAAGTTGAGGCCATGACTCATGACTTTCAAAGAAAAGCTATGAATGCAAGACATTTGTGATCACCATGTATACTACTACTACTTCTACAATAACATGGTACAAACATGGGGGTATTGTCCTCTTTTCCAAATGATGATAGTTGAACAATGATCCTCAATCATGTTATGTGTGCTCCAAATTTCTTCCATGATGATAAATGATGATGATGATCATGACAACTTTGCAAGCTTAAGCGGTCTTACACTCTTCAAAGTGCCACAAGCCAAACGTTGACAACTTCGTAACTAAAAGTTTAATACAAATTCCTTACTCTCTATTTCACAAAGTAAATGCTCATAATGTGTCTATGGTTCTCATGCACCTTGTCTTTCTTTCTTCCTTTCCTTGAAGTAAGTACTAAGCACACACCCTCCATGTGAACCTCATAGTCTCCCAAGTCCTTGACTTCAACCCTAAACCCTTGACATCAACCTCAATGTTGTGTTGTCAACTTTTACTTGGTAGTTGAGTGTATTCGGGTGCAACCGATGGTAGTGTATCTCTTTCTCCTCCCCATAGGCAATTTGGTTTGATGGAATTTGGAATGACCACACTATTTCATGTTGTCCAGCAAGGAATTTTTACATACCCAAAACTTAATTCCTCTTGTGATTTCAAAGGTTTTTTTCAGAGTGCCTAATACACTTCTTTTAACTGCTGTTGTGCATCAAAAATTGATTAAGTGTAGTAGAATTGAAAAACTAGATACAAATCAAAGTAAAAAAGCGTTTCATTTCACTGAATGACACTATTTATCCACACAAAAATTGCTTGCAATCACACATGATGGGATGATTGAAACTGTCATGAACTAGAAAATTGAGATCATCAGGCTACTAGCAGTATGCTTCTGTGGCCATCAAAACCCATTGAAGTTCAATTGTACAGCAATGGTAAATTTGAGGTTGAAGAACCTGGATGGCACTGCAAGTTTATGAATTCAACTTCAATTCATACAACCAATTTGGTGTTTTTTTAGAAAAAAGGAAACCATCTCTTCTTTGCTCACATCATAGGCATCCATGTGCTCATGATGTCCTCACATATAATATGTCCAAAACAAAAAGAATACAGCAGGGTTTCAACACACAAGGAGTTGAATCAGTTCATTTCTATAGTAAAGAGCAAAAAAGCACTGCTATATGATAACAAACAAGCTATTTACCTTCTTGCTCAACATTCATACATTCTCTGCACACCTTCCTAAATCCGAATGGGTCAAGAATTCTCTGAGACCTTACCCAAGAGTGGAAAGCCTTCATGTGATGTGATGATGTGAAGGTCAGCACTTGGTCCTCCTCACATCATCTGAGTGCCGCCAAGTTCATTCACCCTCCATTCTGCAATATCTAGACCACTGCCAACCATGACCACCACCATGGAATCTGTATTAGCAAAAGCCCTCCTGGAAAAAATTGCCAGTGCAAATGGCAGGTGCCTTCATTCACACAATGTACCTCATACCTGCAAGCCCCCATATTCCAGGTTCTTACACTTCGATCATTGGCTATATCTTGCAATGATATCTTCTTAAGTTTGCCACAATTTGTGATTTAAGTCAACATGAATAGAGTTCAGAGATGACCCAATAACAAGATAGATCGCAGATCTGAAAACATTTCACAAACAGGAAAAGAGAAGACTGAACCCTAAAGTACAGAGAAGAACTGAGGAGCAGTTTGAATAACAGCAGTAGGCACACTCATGTTCAGTGACCTTACTCATACAGTAAGCTCATTTGATGATTGCTATTTGGTGGCAACGCCTTGTCTTTCATTCTTGCTGATCAACCATAAATTGCAGCAGTGCTGCAGAAGGAAAGCAACCAATCTAGCACCTAGCCCACACTCTCAGGGACATAGCACCATGAAAATTCCTTTGCTGAAGCATTGGAGGCAATTACAGCACCATTTGGTGGAATGGCTGTCAAAGCCATCATTTTCTGAAGAACTTTTGCCGCAATACATCCACCCCCTACGTCAGGCAATTCAGTGTGCAACCATGACCAATCTGAAGGAAACCGCTTCCCAATGGTTGCCCAGTTATGCCTGTTTGCCATCACCATATCTGTTTCCTTATTGTCTTCTAAACCCAATCTGGATTTATGTGACCCCATTCTTTGCTGTCAACAGTGACCCTTTGGCTGCATGTATCAGTGTCTGTTGCTGATACATGTAGCCCTCAGGCAGGAGCTGCAATCCCTTTTAGTACACCAAATGTGTGCAAGCAATCAGCCACAATCCCATGTCCAATTGATATGTGAGCATGTTCCAGTGATGGTCAAAGAAGCTAGCATAGAAACAGAAAACGCATTTTAGCAATTTATTACCAGAAATCAGACCGTTGCTCCTAGCTCTCAATAATGTCCAGATTGAATCTACCAAAGTCGAGGCATGGGAAAGGATACAATAACCGCTTTCTTGCCAAGAATGACATCCATCTGACCTCTCCCTTCAAGAAAACAATTCGTCGACTGGCAGCATGTACACTGCTGAGAAGACAGAGCATACCGGATTACACAGAAGCTACATTTCATCGTGAATGCATCTTCGAGACGGAGGAGAGAAAGCATACCGGATTTGAACAGAGACTGCATATCCTGTGACAACATATCCTGGACATTATTAGGGTTTTGCTCATTTAGGGTTTAGTGAGCGCCTTCGGGAAACAACACCTAGACGCAGCGGCAGTCTTAGCTTCTGTCTTCCTTCTGCATCGTCTCCTTCCTCTCTTTCGTGTCTTCTCCTCCGGATACCAGGTCTCTACGACCTTTCTCTTTCTTCTTCTTCTTCTTCTTCTTCGTCACTCTCTCCTACATAGAATTCTCCTCCTTTCTGTCTCTCTCTGTAGCTCTCTTTCTCTTCTGTGCGTTGTATCTCTTCTTCTGTCTTTCTGTCTGTCTGTAGTGCCTTTCTCTTTTTTGATTTTTTTAATCTATCTCTTTGTGTGATTTTTAGAAGCAGTGAGCTTGTGAGCTTTGTGGTTGTGTACGTTTCCACAGAGCGAAAGGAGGATTGTGGAGCATCAGTCGAGAGAGAATGGAAGATGGTGCAATCACGTCCAGTATTGCTTCCGACTACGATCTGGACATTGGAAACCTTCTTATCTTCCATGGCCGTGACCCGCCTCCATTGTCTTCTTCTATGACTGAGTGAGTACCTAGTATTATGCTCTTCTTCCCCTTTGAAGCTTTTGGAAACGCATGCCTAGACATCATTGTTTTCAATTATGCCTGCCACAAATTACAGACTAGTTTTTTTGTATCATCAGTGAGCATCATCATTTTTTTATGCTGTTGGAAGTAGATATGCATCCATTCTTTGTGATCTTTGTCTGTATGTATGTGTGTGCAACATACATGCATCATTCTTCTTCTGTCATCATTCTTGTGATGTGTGTGCATTCTAGACATGTGATTGTATTCAGTTTCGCTTGTGTTTCATGTGACAATGTTTTGGCAAACGCATGGTTTGCTTGTGGGAGTGATGGGAGGAGAGGGATTTCATTGACTGGGGATGATCAGGGAGGAGAGGGATGCAGAATATCTGGAACAAGGAAGAGTACTGGTGCAAGCGCTTGCAGATGCGCTCTTCAACATGCCATCCACTCTTGACAAAGTTGGTCGGCTGGTGAACTTACCTCGCCCCAGAATGCAGCTCCCACGAGAGAAACCGGTATGTGCTTGGGGGCTTTGAGGGGTTTAGATTTCTTCAGGCATCTTAAGGGTTTTAGAATTCTTCGGGCTGAAGGGTTCTCAGAAATTCTTGAGGCTGGTTGGCAGCACACTGGAATTGGCACTTGAAGTTTTTCCTAATTCTATCTGGAACCATCAATTCTAAATTCGGTTTTGCAAGATCTTTATTATTTTCATCTTTCTGTTCCAGTTACCCAAGCCAAGGCCACCAACAAAGTGGGAAACATTTGCCAAAACAAAAGGTTAACCTTCTCCTTTCCACCTGTTTGGAGTTTTCTGTCTTGACATATTCATAGTGATCCAAAATAGTCTTCAGTGTTTGCAGCTCTCGCTGAGTTGTGCATTCCATCAGTGTCAGGGGTCATCACTCTTGTAATCTCGTTGCGTCTGTTTCCTGTTTTGTCATCCCAGACATCACCAACTCTGCCACTTGAGTTTCTCATGGGGTTTTTTTTTCCTTGAGACATTCATGACTTTGGCAGAATTTCGCTTCTAAGTTTGTGTGGTAAGATGGTAGATGTGTTACTGTAACATTGAGACATACTCACAGTGTGATAAACTACTGATTGAGCCTGATGGGGGGTACTGGGTTATAGCACCAGCAGCCAAAAGAAGGAACTGTGTGGTTGTGTAATCTTCCATGATCATTTGGAGAATTTATCTCATGAAAAGACCATCAAGTTATGGTGGATATCTGGCCTACAGGTATTGTAAAGAGAAAGAGAAGCAAACTGGAGTTTGACGAGCAAAATGACGAGTGGAGGCGCAGACATGGTTACAAGCGTGTGAATGATGAAAATGATATTCCTATCATTGAGGCAAAGTCATCTGATGGTAAGATGCTCCTCGAATAAAGGTGATTTGCAGGGCAGTGGACTGTGGCTTCCATTTTATAACATGAAAAGTTTGATTGCTATGTGTGCTGCAAAAGAATTTCATTGTTTTCCTTGTGCTGTGAGCTAAGGTGGCCTGGCTTTGACTTATCATATTATACATCTATCCCAATGAAGTCATCTTGACCTTTCTAACAAGTGAGTAGTGGCCTGCATGTTTCTATTTTGCCTTGGATTTTCAGCACCCTTTGGATGTTGACATCTTTGCAATTCCTTCACACATCTGTGCTGAGTCCATTCTGCTGAGGTTTTGGTTGTCAGAGCCTGGGGTGGATCCATTTTTAAAGCTAAGAGCTGATAAGAAAGAGCGAGTTGCCAAGCAAGAGAAAAACCAATTGGAGAATTTGAAGAGAGCTGCTAAAATTGGTGGCAAGGGTGCCTTACCCAGGTATCTTTCCATACCTCTGCTTGTTTGGCAAACTGTCTTTTTTTTTTGCAGCAAATGCAATGGTGTAAAACACATTATAGATAGTCTTCTTTGATTGGAAGTATTGAGGCACCTCAGCCCACACTACTCTTTAGACAAAGCAGAGATTGCAGTGTGTTGTTTCCAGGGGTTTTTTTGAAAGTTTGTTTTAAGATCAGGAGGAACTAACAAAGGCAATGAACTGCAACAGTACCTTGCAATTGGCAGCCACCTCTGTACCCATAACTGGTACCAAAGAGCCCACTAAGCGCCTGAGCAAGGAGATTGTTGGGCAAGCAGCTGGGCTAGCTAGTACTGCTACTGCTAGTATTGGCAAGTTTGACAAGAAGCTCCCAGGGGAGAAGCCTCTGAAGTTTGCTGGAAAGCATCGAAAGGTAAGAGCATTTATGCAGCATGTCCTTGAACCATCTTGGACCATATATGGTTTGTCTGCTGTCACAGAAGGTTTTTCTCTGGGTTCTCTTTCAGGACAGCAACATATGTATGAGAGTTCGATTCTGGTGTACCAGTGGTAGATATTACTAGGATGGATGTGAAAGTAATTTGTCACACCTATAATGGTCACCACTGTCAGTTTCATGCCATATTTCTCTGTGTATTAAGCATACATTATTTCTGTTGGTGTGTTCCAATCTCATAGTTTTCTACATGTAAAGCTATTGACTAATACTACTCTGCTGCCTTCTCATTATTTGATTTCAAGGGCATTCTTTCTTGCCCATGGTCTATGGTTATGCATGTAGGAGTTTCAGTCAAAATACACGAGGACAATATCTTTACCCCTTTTATTTGTGTAGTTGCCAGTACTTAAATTGTGTGTTTCCATGGAAATCAAAGTTCATACTGGATGACTGACTAATTCCATCGGGTATATGGTCTGCAGTTTTTGCCAGTGGTGGATGGTAAGGGTGAAGAGAAGCAGCTGCTTCAGGATGTACTTAACAAGGTTATATCAAAGAATTCCTATGACATTCTTGATGTCACCAAGGCATGGTTCTGTATCCTTTTCCCATGCTTTGGACTGGAGAATTTTCTTGCACACAAGCAGCTCTTTCCTGTTTGCCAAGTGTTTACGGGTATTACATGTAGCATGATTGATTGCTTTTGGGTGCAGTATTCCACAGTTTTCACTGTAGAACATGCAGACCACCCACCAAACACGTTTCAGAGTAAAATTGCTTTAAGAAATCTGATAAGCTTTTGTATATGCCTTCCTGGTGATTTCTGTATGCAGGCAGTTAGCATGCACAACGTAGAAGAGGAAGGAAAGAGGGCACAACAAAACCGAAAGCAAGGTGGTAAGAAAAGAAAGCAATCTTCAAGAGATGCCCGTCCATCAAAGAAGGGTGGGAAGTTAAACCACAAGGTAGTTAGCAAGTCACCTGGTAAATCAGGGAGCAAAGGTGGGACCCGAGCTTTGGGTAAAGGGAAGAACACAAAAAGAGTAAAACGGTGATGCAACTTTGTCAATTGTTTGGCATTTCCTCCATTTTTCTCGAATGAGATTCTTAGAGGAAGTATGCCATCAAGGTAGAAACATCTTCCAGTTTGGTGTTGGTACTTGAAAATCTGGTGAAAGGCATCAGCGAAAGGTGTTGATTCAAAGTCCTCAATGTTCTTTTCAGTCCAGGTTCTTCCTTTGACTTGATCTCAAGATGAATGTGGATTCCAGTGTGGTTTTTTCTTATGAAAGTGAGTCAACATTCTTAATGGTATAGGAAAGTGGTTGTGCTCTGCTCAGTTTAAAGACCACTTGAGATGATAGGTAGCAATGAAGGTCTGGTACAAATGGGAATTCCAGTCTGTTTACAGTACCTAGTTTACAAGATGGATGAGCAGTGCTTGCACTTGTTGCCTGTAATGTCTGATATGCAGGCATGGAAACAGTAAGTCATATAGACTTTTTCCATGAAATTAAGGCCAAGATCCCTTCCCTCACATTTGTTCTCAGTAAGTACCTTGCTTCCTCGGGCCTTCTCCCAGGAAGTCCAAATATTCTCATGGAAGTGAAGTGGGGGTTTTGCTAATTGTGTGCTGAATAATGATAAATGTGCCATTGGCTTTAGGGGATGTTCTGCTTCTGAGTTGCTGCAAGTGCTGTGCACTTTGAAATGGATTTCTTCATTTCCAGTTTTCATAATAAAAGTTTTTACTGAGATTGTGGATATTTTCATGAAACTGGGGATTTTTAATTTTAATTTTTCTAAAAATTCTTAAAACCTGGAACCCAAAGTTCTTAAGAAATTACACTAGTACTAGGGGGTTTGAAGACTGATTATCTAGTTGCAATAATTGATTTTTAAATAAGCAATTATTTCAAATATCCACTTTGCTACATATGAGTGGATTGATTATGCAGAACTCTACTCATGAGTAGAGTTTTGAGAAATTGATGTTTCCAAGGTCATTTTTATGAACACTTCGCTTTGAAGAAGTTGAAGTCATGGCATACTTGGCTATGGCTGACATGGAAAACATTTATCTTTGTCTAAGCCATGAACATATATATCACCATGGGCGTATTAATCAGCAAATGAAAATTGAATCTCAACACATAAAAATTCTGATTAGAGTCTTCAATTGCCCAATCTACTTTTAAATTCAGACATTTCCAGGTATAAGGTGTCTTTAGTCCAGAATCATTCTGGTCCCTGAGCATGTTTAAGTACTAGTTCAATGGAAAATCGATCTACAAGGATCGCAAGCTGATTTCCAGCATTCACTACTTGAAAGTGTTGACAAGGAAGAAAGAAACTACAGGTAAAGATTACCTCAATGGTGTAGCTTGCATTAACAAATATAAGGGATGGCACCCCGTTGATAACATACAGCTCTGCATGCAATCAATTGTCGGGGGGAATGCTAGTCAGGGTACAACATCTAACTGAAGCAACAATGTTTCTGGACAGGTAAAAAGCCAATTGTGCACACACTGGTCACTCATAACTCATGGATTTAAATCCTATCAAAATATGGAACATAGAGATATGTAGACAAATAGTAAGTACATTACTCCTTGCAGTTATTTCTTTGCCAAAAAACAAACTAGAACTGTTTGCAACACATGCCCACACAATTATGAAATCTTCTCATTCCCAATTGCAGCAAACCCCTTCATTAATGCCTCATTCAATGAATCTTTTGAACAATTTGCACAAAAGCTAGAAAAGAAGATGTCAGGGTGAAAGCAGAAATCTGCTTTATGAATGAGCATAATCTGAGTCCTGATTGTCACTGACGTTTGAGTACCAGCCTAGCACATCATACTTGGGAAAGACCTTCTTATCATCTGTCAAAACCATACCTCAGGACAGCCAACATGTTGAATTGATTCTTCAGTCAAGTTTCTGAGTAGACAGCAAATAACACCACAAGGCTTTTCTATATTACAGAGCTCACATGACTGAAGATGGAAGCTCTTGGGCAGACCGCCTGAGCACACACCTCGTGAGCCCTCACTTACCCTAACCCTAAACTCACTGCCAAGCTTGAGCTGAGACATCTATGGTATCCAGAAAGGCACATGAAGACTGAGCACACAATCTGGTGCTGTAAATGTCAGAGATCATGAAAAGTAGCCACCCAAAATAAGTTTAAAAAAAAAATGACGACAAATTGCTTCCAACCTGACTCACAAATCTTTGCAAAACCTAGCCCTAACCCTAAAGAAAAATTGGCAACAGTCAATCGCTGCTCGTCCATCAAATCTTTCAGGAGCACAGCCATCGGAGAACCAAAGCACTCTCCATTCTCTCTCTCTCTCTCTCTCTCTCGCGCTCTCTCCCTCTCTCTCCGCACACAGTAGGTCCCTACACCAAAGCTTTCTAGGGCTTGCAGAGAGCATCCATAAATTAACAAAGAAATCGTAGATTTTATCAAATCTACGTGACCGAATCGTAGAATCCACGATCCACAGAATTCGTGGAAAGAGGGCGGACAGATGCACATCTACCGTCATTGCCCAGGTAAAAGATCCAACGGCTCACAACCGCCCATGAAATTAGGGTTAGGGTTAGGCGTTCGGAGTTAGGACCTTTGTTGTGTAAATTCACCATTGGGGTTTGCTAGGTCTCAGGTAGGTCTCAGGGTGTCAAACTAGTTGTGACGTTTAGAAGAAAACGAGAACATCAGGGCGTCTTTAGTATTCTTCGCAATTTTTGTGGTGGTGTGACATCGTGAGCAATAGTTGGGAGATGTGGAGAAAGTGACTGTTTTTTGGAAACTTGGGTAGTACGATTGATGCTCTTCAAGTTAACAGCGGAAGGCTTTGCTGAAGCGTCGGTAGGATTGTCAGGTTATAGTTTTGAAGCTTGCGAGGATTTAGGACCACGAGGAGTAGAAAAGGAGGAGGGAGTCGGGCAAAATGATGACGCAGGATTCTGGTATTGAAGCAAAGGAGGCAGCGGTGCGGGACGTAACAAAGCTGCTGCCAGATTCACTTGCATCCATGAGATCTGATTATGCTGCTCATCAGCAGGTTTGCAATTTCTTATTCCTATTTCTGAGATGAAAGTGGGCATGTTTTCGAACTTTGCAAGGAGGTGGGCAAACAGGTTCACCACGCTGGACACTTTTATTCTCTTTAAGCCTAAGACAAAATGAAAAGACAAACCCTTACAAAGGATGTACATAAGACAGGTAGGGTTTGTCTGAGACATCCTTCGCAAGTGTTTGTGATATGCCAGATGCTAGCATAACATGATAACCTTACAAAAGATATTTTAGGCTGAGGGATGTAAGTCTTGATGTCTGCAGAAGGTTTAGGAATCACGCCTATATTTAAGCCCTACCTAGTAAAACTGGAAGCATGGAAGTATATATCTTGATTGTCTGCAACCCCTAAATGAATTTGATGTGATATTCTTGGCAGCACAATAACGTGCATCTCAGCACCAATATAATGACACAGGTTTGTGGGTCCCTATTTGTATATCATGAACTCCCTTGTATTCTATCCTTTGTCCTGCCTGTTAAATTTTTTTGTCCCTCTACAGTAGATAGCCAGGGAGTGTGGAGGCAGTGAGTCAGTTGCCTGGAGAGAATTGATGAGACCAGTTCTTATTTATGGGATACATAATTAAAAGGACTTGTGTTTTGTAAATTGAGGTTAGCTTGATCTATTGCCAGCAAAATTTATGCTTCTTTGCAATTTGTCATTTGACTCATAACATATGTATGGCCAGGAGCAACAGGGAGGCCATCTGCATCTGCAGCAACCACCCTGGTTGCAGCCAACCAGTGACCCTTATGCAGGGTTTCCTCAACAATCAAACCAAGGAGGAGATGGTTATGGTGCTCAGTTTGGAGCTGGTGGGAATGATGGAAGAGAAGCAGGTGGTGGAGAGGAAGATTACAGTGTTTATAACCATGAGAAGCTTCAAGCAGATTCTAGTGGGGGCTATACTCAAGGAAGTGAGGTCGGCTATGGTGTCAGTAATGGTGGAGGTGAGGGGAACAACTCCAGTTATGCCACTCCTGTGGGGCATCAAGAGGAAGTAGAGGGAGGGCTAGGAACAGGAGTAGGAGGTAATGAGCAAAGTGACCAAAACAGTGGTTCTGCTGGGGATGGAAGCTCTGGGAAGAGACGACGGAGTCGTTGGGGTCCTCAGGCAGATGGGGAAGGAGATGGCAATGATGGTGACAGTTCTTCGGGCAAGAAACGGAAATCTCGTTGGGCATCTGATGAGCCTAAGGGTCCACTTCTGGGCCAGATTCAGCTTCCAGATTTTGTGAAGGAGCTCACTGGTGGAGTTGACCTTGACCCTGAGTTACAAGCTCTCAACATCAAGCTTCTGGACATCAATAGGAGGTTGCAAACAGGACTTGTGGTCGATGATAGGATTGATGGCAACAGGTCACCTTCTCCAGAGCCTATATATGACAACATGGGCATCAGAATCAACACACGGGAGTACAGAGCTCGTGAGAAATTGACACGGGAGAGGCAGGAAGTGATTGCAATGCTTATCAAGAAGAACCCTGCATTCAAACCTCCTGCTGACTACAAGCCACCAAAGCTGTACAAGAAACTTTACATTCCTGTTAAGGAGTATCCTGGTTACAATTTCATTGGATTGATCATCGGCCCTCGTGGCAACACCCAAAAGCGAATGGAGAAAGAAACGGGGGCCAAAATTGTTATTAGGGGAAAGGGTTCCGTCAAGGAGGGTCGTTCTGCTCAGAAACGTGATCTGAAGCCTGATCCTGCAGAAAATGAGGACTTGCATGTCCTTGTTGAAGCAGATACTGCTGACGGTCTGGAGAAGGCAGCAGGCATGGTGGAAAAGCTTCTAGTCCCAGTTGATGAGGGCAGGAATGAGCACAAGAGAGCGCAGCTTCGGGAACTTGCAGCACTGAATGGGACAATACGGGATGATGAGTACTGTCGCCTCTGTGGGGAACCTGGGCACCGGCAGTATGCCTGTCCTGCCAGGCATTCCACTTTCAAGAGTGATGTATCTTGCCGCATCTGCGGTGATGGAGGCCATCCAACTATTGACTGTCCTTTGAAGGGCTCATCACAAGGCAACAAGATGGATGATGAGTACAAAAGCTTTTTGGCAGAGCTGGGTGGGGGTGGCGCTGAAGGAGGTGGAATGCCTGGAGGTGGTGGAGGTGGATCTGGGGAGGTTGGCCCAAACAGACAGACAGGTCCTACATTAGCTTTACCAGGGCCACAAGGTGGAGGCACACTTCCATGGACAGGGGGTACAGGTGGTGGTACAGGAATGATGGGGTTTGTTAGCCCTGGTGCTGGAGGAGGAGGAGGGGGAGGGCAGGGGCTTGGTCCAAGTTCTGGTGGCCCATTAGGTGGATCAATGGGTGGATTTGGGGGAGGAGGTGGGATGGGTCTTTCCATGGGTGGAGGGGGAGGGATTGGCATGCCACAGCCACAGGGCTCTGGAAACCCATTTTTCTCTGGTCCACAAGGAGGAGGCGGAGGAGGTGGTGGCATGGGGAATAAGTTCAACAAGGATGATGATGCCAATCTCTATGTTGGTTACTTGCCAAGCACTATTGATGATGAGGGACTTGTGCGTCTTTTTGCACCATTTGGTGTTGTAGAAGATGCCAAGGTGATTAGGGATCGCCTTAATGGATCTAGTAAGGGCTATGGCTTTGTCAAATACGCTGACCCTTCATCAGCCACTGCAGCAGTGGCACACATGAATGGCTACAGAGTGGAGGGCAGAGTTCTAGCTGTTAGAGTAGCAGGGCCTGCACCACCTCCCAGGGGTCCTGGAGGAGGGCCTCCTGTACAAGGTGGGGAGTCAATGGGAGGTGGAGGTGGTGGTGGTGGTGGCGGCGGCAGATATCCACCTCCAATGCAAGCTGGCCCTCGAGGTCCTCCAGGTGGTGGTATGGTGGGCAACAACATGGCTCCTCCACCATGGGGAGGACCCCCAGGCCCAATGCCTATGTATCATCCCTATGGGCCCTCTTCAGGGCCCAATCCTTATGGTCACCATCCTCGTGGTCCACCTTCTCAGGGAGGAACTCTTCATGGAGGTCCACCACCTCAGTATGGAGGACCTTACAATGGGTATCCAGGGCCAGGCTCACAAGGTGTTTCACCTGGAGGCCCCCTTCCTCAGGGTATCTCTGGAGGATTCTCTCAAGGACAATCTGGAGGAATGGATGCAGGAGGTCAAGGGGCAGGGATTCCATCAGGCAGTGGTGCAGGAATGGGTGGAAGGCCAGGAAGTCAAGTACCAGCTGCTGGGGGCTCACCACTTGGTGGATATTCAGCTGCTTCCCAGTATCATGGTTATTACCCACCTCCTCCACCATCTAATGCCCCACCTGCACCCCCACCACCCCCACCTCCAGGTGGCAGTGCAGTACCTCCCAGCTGGCCAGGGAATGCTGGTGTGCAATCTGTTTCTGGTGGGCAGAGCAATGCAGTGGAGTCAGAGTATGAGAGGTTCATGTCAGAGATGGGTCGATGAGAGATGGAAAGAGGCAAGCAATCTTGAAATGTTTTTCAAGAGTAGCATGATCTTTGCTCTCAGGTTGTCATGGCTACTTGGAGGAGAGAAGAGGGTTCAGCATGTGAGGGTGTTTTCAGTGGCTGTCTCCTGAGATTTGTGGTCCTCTTGAGAGAACTGGAAAATTTGATATTTGATGTTGAGAAAGGCAGGTAGAATTGAGTAGTTTTATGGTCTGATAGATGATAGTACATCTTCAAGGTGGGCAGAGCTGCTCTGTGTTGGAAAGGGGTTGCTGTGAATTGTGATCATTGAGAGAGTGGTCAGAAAGGGTCTTTCTATAGGGGAGGCCATTATGTACAGCATTGCAAGTTTGTGGTGGTGTGAACAGGTGGTTCAAATCTGGATCATACAGTGCAGGTCTGCAACATATTGAGTTCAAGGTGACAGTTCACGTCACTGGCGCAAAAGTGTTACATTGAAGACGTAACGATTTGAGTTTTCTAACGATCTGGCACATGAACAGGGGTGAAGGCGAGAAGAGCTGCCTTGATGTGGATATTAACATGGGTGTATGTGTGGGATCTTGATGCTGATGCTGTTCGCCATCCTAACTGCGTTGCCACCAATCTTTGCAGATTCGTACATGGCATGTGGAGTATACTAGAAAGTGCAAATAAGCAGTAGATCATGCATTGCTCTCAATGTTGGTATGGAAGAGTGCTAATGGCAGCTGTGCTGACCGTGGTTCTCTATCACAGGGCTAATGTTGGAGTCTTTGCCTAGAAGTCTTGAGATTCTCCACTTAGTTGTGGACTGTTTGTTTGACTAAAATCTCTTGTGGGATGGAGCTACTTGAGTTGGCTTTTCTAGAAGTTAGCTGTACTGATGCTCTAACGTTTCTTGGTTTTGTTAATGCTTAGTTCACAAGGGCATATATTGATTTTGCAAGTGTGTTGTTTTCTAAGTAGGCTGTTGGATGCTAACCTGCCTTCTGATCTCAACTGATGCTTACACTTGTTGACATGAAGTTCTTTTCTAATCACCTGGTGAAACTCAAGCTTTCTGGTATAGATATTACTTTGTTTGCTGCATCCCATATTACCTGCAGATGCTACGGCAATTCATGTGGCTGTTGCTTTTGACAATCTTCATGTGCCACTGCCATTGACTCAAAAGGAGGTGGAAGATAGCACTCTTTTGGAGTCATTGTGCTAGCAGTTTGTTGACAATGTCCTGTCCCCAGTGATCAGGTTCATAATAGAAGCTGCGTAATGGAAATGACTGGTATGGTAATTTCGTTTTGAGTGGGCTAATGAGTCTGACATTTTAACGTGTACATGTCTTCTCATTACTCAGGCTGGTGTTGGACTGATCCACCTCTATCTGAATCTCTTTCAGGACGTGCCCAGCGCTTTGGTGAAAGGCATTATTATGTTTGCAACGACCATATGTTTGCTTTTATCGCGAGCGTATGATTCAGGGTACTGTGCACCACAAATGTGTCCTCATGAAATACTTAATTTAGGTTTGTGCTAGTACATCAAGTCTAGGTGATTTGTAACAAGAAATAACTCACCTTCTAGAGCTTTTTTTGCACTTCTTTTCATGTTATTTCTCCACTTAATTTGGGGTATGTCAGTCATTCTTGTGTTGGGTTTTGGAGTCAAAACGTACAGTAGTGAAGAAACAAAATGTCTGGTCTTGAAGTGTGCCAAAGGAACTTTGTGCAACAAGAACATGTAACTGTTTTTGATTGCTGAGTGTATAACAGTCTGAGAACAACTGACCAGCAAAGTGAGTTTCCTTATGATTAAGATTGGTTGAATGTTGCCAACAATGAATGTCACGTTGTTTGTAGAGAGGAGGTTACTTGTAGCGAGCAAAAGCCATGGGCATCACAGAAGAGTAGACTGGAATTGCAGTAGAGTTTGGGGAAAGCTCATGAAAGTCCTAAATTTTGAACTAGATCTGTTGGAATTGGTGATCATTGCTTGGTGCCCAGTCAAACTTGCTTCTATTCAGTCTTTAGTAATTGTGTTGCTGGTAGTTCAGGAGTGATGAAAATGAGTACTTGGATCTTGCAGGTTGTTTTACTCTCTGATAGTGACTGCTGTTTTTATTTTATTGTTGGGTCTTTCTTGTTTCTCACTTTTTGTTGGTTTTGGTTACCTTTCAGTTTTTCACAGCATGACACAAAATCACCATTCATTTTAGAGAAAAAATTGCATTTCTTTAGTTGGAAAGTTTGACAATGCACAAAGAAGTAACCAAAATGAATAATATTGTGCCATGAACAGACCACAAAATTCTCAAATTTAGACTGGAGAGAAAGTTGATGTTTCCTCATTGAATGCTTTGGAAACTGTTCTCCTTCATGACTATTTAGTGCTACCAGCTGGTTGAATCAGAAAATGTATTTTTTTATACTCTGCCTTCCAGATATCACTGTAAACTGTGCAAAATTAACATAACCTTCCAACCCTACTCAATACCCACAAAACCATTTGTGGATCCTGAAGAAAAACGATTCATCCTCTAGAGGATTTTGTTTACTAGGAAAACAAGGACATGTAGAAATCCAAGGCCTAGGCATCAATTCATCTAATGAACTCCGATGCCATCTTCGTTGAATCATAAATGTTTATAGACATAATGGAGAGTCATAGATGTTTATAGCTCTGCAATTGTCTACCAATGAAAGAGTTTGCAGTCAGGGAAAAAGATAAGACCCTACAAATGTCCTAATGATTGGACATTACATGAACAAATCATCAAGCAATCCAATACATGAAAATCAAGATGTGTATGTACATTAATTAATTCAATCAACAATCATACAGGAATTTTTTGAAATTACTGGAACTGGACTGTTTTGAGAGCAGACCACATGTCGGTGAAGTGATATTTACAGGGGACCTTTTCACTTGTAGTGCCAATTAAACTTTTGTTCTGCTTTTGGAAGCTTGCCCTGTATGGGAAAAGCATTCATCGTGCCAAAACTAGCAATGCCTGTTGCTTGCTGGTTTGCATCTGTTATCTAGAATCCCAGTATACCTTGCTAAAGACACACTTACAAGCTTCAGCCAAATATCCATTGGACCATCATTATCCTAATGGTTTGTATCATCTTCAGGTCGACCTTCAATTGGAAGACTGTGTCCACCTGATGAAGGGGTTCCAAGTGTTGCTCCATGCTGCAGTTCCATTACCAGCCACCGCACTGCTTTGCTCATTTGCTCAAGCCGCAATGCACTTAGAGCTGGAATTGCTGTTCTATTTGAGCCTTCCTCTCCAGGCTTTGCACTCCTGGCTGTAATGGGGCCTGTTGCTTCATCCACCAAACACTCAGATCCTATTCTTTGCCTGAGAGACTCCTGCATGAACCCCATACAGGATCATAATCCATTCAGAAGAGGAAAATATTCCACAAAGACTCACAAAGTTAACTCTCCATTGAGATAGAACAGCTCCACTGCACTATCTATCAATTCTGAAGGATGAAGGGCAATACCACGAACTCCTGGGCATGGTCACAAGCAACATGGAAAAGCTGCAGATTGTTGTGGAAATTTTCTAAAGCGGCATCTGTCTGGGCTGTCCTCCTTTACAACCCCAGCGAGCCACAAAGTCAGAAAAATGAGTGGTCTGAGAAGCAAAGGTACATCTCAAATTGCATTTATACCAAGATTAAAATGGCAGATTGTGTGTTAAAACTCTGACATGAAGCATCTCCAGATGAGAAAGGTTTTCCCCTCTTGCAGCAGCAAAAGATCCCACCATATTTTCAAAACTCCCTCTACTGGGGAGGTTTGCTCTGAAAGGACCAATCTTTGAGCTGGGTTGCAGACTCAATTCTCTTCTTCAAGCATTGATTACAGAAAGGTATATATCTTTCATAAGAATAGAGAAATCTCCATTCTCACAACGAAGAAGAAACAGCAAGGTTAACACTTCCTCAGGAAACCACAGAAAGAACCAAACTAGGGGAGACAGAACAAACAAAAACAAAAAACACACACTAGTATGAAACAAAATGCCAGTCTCACACCTGTTCAGGGACCATCAACAGTAGTATGTATGATAGTGACTTAACTACCACAACTTCCCCACTGACCTCATCAGCTCCCTATAGTGGGTAAAGGCCAGTGACAAGCACCAACCTACAAACTGAGTTTCTGCTGCAATTCTGGAAGCAACGAGAAGAGCAGCCATACTACTGGCTAGCAACAGACCACAACAACAAGGACAAGACAAATAAACAAAGAATGACAGAAAGGGAAAAGAAAAACTAAAAGAAAGAACAAACAGGGAAAGACTATGAACAAGTGGGCTTACAAGAAGCTCCCCACTTACAAGACCCGAAGCAACACTTGTTTACAGAAAGGTATATCAACACTAAACCTGAATTCCACCACCTTTATAAAAAGGTTTTTATATTTTCATCTCCCCATGTGGTGACCTGTTTTCAAGACCAGTTAGTGCCAACACAGCCACTGTGACATCTGCACTGTGTTGTGGGTCAGGCTAGTGATTGAGCTGAGCACCATACTTCATGTCTGGTGAATTACCAACATGACCTGCTCACCAGTATGAATCAGAAACTTGCCACTTAAGAGTTGCAAAGACCTGCCTCTCTAACTCAATGATTGCAGAGCTTTCCTTGTACTGTACAATAGAATTTTCTTTCCCTCAGAGAAGCAAACATGCACCTAGATCTACCTAGTGCCACATTCCCTTTTGTGTTTTCAACAAAACCTAGAATCTTTGGATTTCATCAAGGAAGAAAATGAAATTCAAAGATACTTACTGTACTTCAGAAGCATCCTTTGCCTCCAAGACTGTTGCAGCTGCACTAATCAGCTCCTGCCAACCCATCATCCAGAGTTGAGAAAGAAGAAAACTAATGATGCTGGAATATTAAGTAAAAACCTGGAAATGACCCTGGTAAATGATTGTTCAAATGCATCACTGGGCAACTATGGATGGTATCATCTTGCATATCATGATGAGTTTGGGTTGATCTTGCACCAAAAACTTGAGAGTTTTGATGTTTGGGTTTTTCAAGATAATATGCAAGACCTAGTCATGAAAAACATCATCGGGAAATATAGGTCAAATCATCTGATGCAGAGAGAAACCAAGAGATTAACATACCAGATAAGCCTTTTGCAGACTTTGAACCAAGTGATCCATTGTGGGTGTTGTTATGCACTCCAAACCCTGTTCTAATCCTTGAAAAAAAAAGGTTCCACCAACAACAACCATCATCGCCAAACCATCTATATATGAAGCGTTTTGGGCCGGCGGGGTGAAGCAACCCCTAAATCCGCCCGAATCGTCATCCGTCCCGTCATCCATCCAGTCATCCATCCAAACAGAACAACTATATATTTAAAAAAGGGAAAAAACTAGAAAGAAAATAAAAATAGAAAAACACTTTAACAATTAGAATTTTTTTTTAAACACTTAAACATGAAACAAAAAAGGGAAATACAGTAAAACAATCTTAAAAGAAATTTTAAAAATAGATGACAAAAATTAAGAAACAAAACAGAGAGCAAAAGAAAGAGAAAAAAACCATACATGAAAAAAAAATGAGGTTTGTCTTCTTTTTCCAAATTTCAAACCTGCATCTAATCAAAAAATAATAAAAAAGTTTTTAAAAAAATTATCTTTATTATAAAACATATTAGAAAAACTAGAATTTTTCTGAAAAATAAAATAGAAACTAAATAAATAAATAAATATATATATATAAAAGGGAAAAAACTAGAAAGAAAATAAAAACAGAAAAACACTTTAACAATTAGAAACTTTTTTTAAACACTTAAACATGAAACAAAAAAGGGAAATACAGTAAAAAAATCTTTAAATTTTTTAAAAAAATAGATGAGAAAAATTCAGAAACAAAACAGAGCAAAACAAAGAGAAAAAAAACCATACATGAAAAAAAATTGAGGTTTGTCTTCTGTTTCCAAATTTCAAACCTGCATCTAATCAAAAATAATAATAATTTTTTTTAAAATATTTTTATTATAAAACATATTAGAAAAACTATAATTTTTTTGAAAAATAAAATAGAAACTAAATAAATAAAAATATATATTTTTTAAAAAGGGGAAAAACTAGAAAGAAAATAAAAACAGAAAAACACTTTAACAATTAGAATTTTTTTTAAAACACTTAAACATGAAACAAAAAAGGGAAATACAGTAAAAAAATCTTAAAAGAAATTTTAAAAATAGATGACAAAAATTAAGAAACAAAACAGAGAGCAAAAGAAAGAGAAAAACCATACATGAAAAAAAAATGAGGTTTGTCTTCTTTTTCCAAATTTCAAACCTGCATCTAATCAAAAAATAATAAAAAAGTTTTTTCAAAATTATGTTTATTATAAAACATATTATAAAAACTAGATTTTTTTTGAAAAATAAAATAGAAACTAAATAAATAAATAAACGCACAAAAATAGAATTCTTTTGAAAATAGACAAAATAAGAATAGAAAAAATTAAAACATGAAACAAACATAAACAAAAAAAAGAGTAAAAGCACAAAAACTATAAAAAAGGAATGGAAACAAAGGAAACAAGGAAAGGGAGATACAGTAAAATAATATTAAAAGGAAAAATTTACAAAAACCAGTAATATAGTTTACAAGGAAGTATTTGGTAGATTTTAGTGTAATATAAAATGATTACATTCGTCACATCAATGTCTATCCCGGCAGCGAACGCAACGGGTACACGCTAGTGTAAAAACAAAATCTTTAGCACCGCGGTTTGAATTGCGTTATTTGGGTGGAAGAAATGGAGAAGAGGTAGGTCAGAACGGGAGAAACCCTAAGTGGCGGGACCCACTCCTTCCTTCCTTCCTTCAACCCCTCCTTCATTTCTTTTCCTTTCTTCTTCCTTTTTCTATTTTGTCCCCCTTCTCTCAATTCTTTGAAATTTCTTTTTCCTATTTTGTTCTTGTTATTTTTTTCCTAGCCCGGATTTGTTTTATCCTACCTTCTTCCTTTTTTTCCCCTTTTTTTTCCCTCAAATTTTGCTGTTTCTTTTTGTTCTTGTTGATTTCCACTTGCACCATTTTCAATAAACCCTTGCTCAAATACTTGATTGATTTTTTGTCATCGAAGTGTTGTTGCCAGATTTTGGGCAATCTGATAGTTTGTCAAGCAGAGATGCTATGTTCCCTTTCATCAACACACAATGTTTTATAGCTTCTTCCTCTGCTGTACATGCAATATACTCTTGGGCCGAATGTCGGTCACCCCTTCTTCTTCTTCTTCTGCTGATGCATCTTGGAATTTTGGTGAAATGAAGTTTGCCAGACTTTTTGAAATCCAGTGGTTCCAAACTTTGATTCAGATCTGTCATACTGTCAGCAAAGTTGTCACAAATTTCAAGCTTTGGAGACTTGCAGCCTCTCTACAAGATCCTTGTTGTTGGCGTTCACTGGAACTGGAAATGAAGAATAAGTTGGCCATTGGTGTAGAGACTGCATTTCTGGTACAAGAAACGAGATCTTGCAATTGCTCTCATTTCAACTGAGTGATTCTGAAGCAGGTGACTTCGAGAAAAGAATTGGGTGAGTGCAATAGAACACTCTCCTTGATCCAATCAATTGCTCTGATTGAACACAATGCTCAATATTGTACATTTTTTTTTTTCCTACAATTAAAATGTTCCAAGAAAAAAGGATCAAATGTGCAAAAAAAATTTACCCAAGCCCATGTATAACTTTGGTTATTAAATATGCAATGAAGTTTCAACATATGATTGATTTTCATAAAATTTGCAAAAGTCTAAATTTAAATGCAAGATATCACATGTTGTTACATCTTTGAACTTAATATATTTATAACCTAATTTCTAAACCCCATTTCATTTTTTTTACCATGTTTTTAAAATTATAATTTATTTCTATTTTCCATCATAAATTTCAATTGGATTTAAATTGACATTTGGTTTTCCCCTTGCTTTTTGGGGTCTTTTCATTATTTAAGTTAAAAGAAATTTTGTGTAGTGCTTCTAAACTATATAATCCAACATGCCTAAAAATGCCTTTGATGATATTACAATATGGTGTGTCACATTGTGTGGCCTTTGCCAATTTACATTAAAAAGTTTCTTAAGGCAAAAAAAAAAAAAAGACTTGTCAAAAATTCAAAATATTTCACCATTCAAAATTTATATTCTTCAAAAATTCCTCTAAAAGAACCAAAATCCTTCAATCCAACGAATTTTGCACTAAACATCAGACGACTTTGAAGAGAGCTTGAAATCACCTTGACGACTCCAATGGCAGAAACACCCAACAGAGAAATCTTTGGTTTTTGCAAGCAAAACTTCGAGTCCAATTTTCAGAGCAAATTTTTTTTCTCTTTCAGAGCAAAAACCCTTTTTAACTCACAGAGCAACCTTTTCTTTCTTCAGCAGATGAAGGAAGCTCTCATCAATTGAGCTAGTCGCTATGAAGAACTAATTTTCAGCTACAAAAGCCTTAATCTAGGAACTTTGAAATCGAGAGGAAAGCATCAGGACAGTGAGGAAAATGCAATACAATGCAATGCATCTGTTGTTTCTAGTATAGAAACCAAATCAATAAAACCTCATCACAAATTCCCTTCTCTGTCATAGCTGAGGAAGGATAGCAAAACTGAAAACAAGTGGAGGCGGCATGAGCTGAAGGCAGATGAGGATCACAAGAGCAGCACAACTCTAATGCACAACTATTGTGACGCAAGCATCAATCGCAGCAGTGAGGAAAAAATGTAATATACTATGCATGAATCTCTAGTCTAGAAAACAGATCGATAAACCACATCATAAAATCCATCTTCTGTGATAGCTGAAACAAAATGGCAGAAGCAAGCACCTGAGGCAGATGAGGATCCGAAGAGCAGAGTAGAAGTCTCATCTATATCTCTGTGAAACAAACATCATGGCTGTGAGAAAAATGCAATAGAACATGCATGAATCTCTAGTCTAGAAACCGGATCGATAAACTTCATCAGAAAATTCCTCGTCTGTGATAGCTCAAACAAAATGGAAGAAGCAAGCATGTGAGGGCAGAGGAGGATCACAAGAGAAGTGGAAGTTTGTTGCAGAACATAACAATGGATCGCAGCACTGAGAATTTTTTTTTGGCAATGCCATGCATCTCTAGTCTCTAGTCCATGAGAAACAAAATCCATAGAACCTCAAATCTATCTTCTGTGATAGCTGAAACAGATTGGCGGAAGCAAGAAGCATGTGAGGGCTTCATGAGTTTCACAAGAGCAGCAGATGTAGAAACTCTCTTCAGAGGGAAATATTTGCAGACGATTGTCTCAAGTCTCTCTCTAGTCCAGAAAACAAATCGAGAATCCTCATCGCAAGATCCCTGTTCTCTTCTATGACAGCTGAAACAAAATGGGGGAAGCAAGAAGCATCATGTGAGGGTTGCATGAGTATCACAAGAGCAGCAGGAGTCTGTTCTAGAACTCTGTACGAGAGGAGGATTTGCAGATGATTGTTCCGCTACAAGTATTCTCTGCAACAAATCTTCACTCCTGATTTCAACTGCAACGCAGCGAGTTTCCTTGAAAACCTGACGAAGTTGCTGACACAGCTGCCGCTTGCTTGCTGCAGTCGGGACTCGGTTGCTTGATGATCAAGGACCTCCTCCTACATACAGCGAGAAAAGAAAAGAAAATCTACCGACAGAAGAGAAGAGTGACCGCAACGAAAGGAGAAGCCTTGTTGGTTCTTGTACGACAGTACAGTTCCCGTCGTTGTCTCCCCTCTCTCTCTCTCTCTCTCTCTCTCTAGCGGAGTGCCGTCGTTCCTTTCTCACTGCTTCAAGTTTCGGGCAAGATTTGATTTTTTGGTCGCATTCTCATCTCTGGTTTGCGGATTTGCGCGGAGTATTTGCTGTTGCGGCTCTAGCTGTTGTGAGGGCGTCAATCTCTGGCCTGGAAGCGGCGCTTGAAACAAACACCAGCTAACAGATAGAAGAGACAGATACAAAGCAGTAGTTATAGTGAAGCTCATGTTTATCCATACACTTCACAAAGCTCATGAGCTTTCCATGCTACAGGAGGAGGAGCTTGGAGAAGAAATGTGTTGTACAAATCATCACGGAGATTGTGACTTTGAGTTTCTTCATTATCTTTATCTAGGATGGGCCTTGTTGATGATGACAACAGTAGAAGTGTAGAACTCTCTTGCCAACATCTCTTTTAGGTGCGTGTTCATGGAAGAAGAGAACCAAGGAGGAGGAAGAGGGAAGAGTATACTACCACCTGACATGGTGGTTTCTTCTTCGTCTTCTTCTCTTCTCACAAACCTTGTGTATTATGCTTCAGTAGCAAAAGGATCAATGATAATAGTGGCACATGAGAACAGTAGTAGTGGAACAAGTGATCTCAGCAGCATTGCAGTTGAATGCTTGAAGAATGTGCCTTCATTCCACAGCAGGTTCACATACTCAACTAATCAGCGCATCTTGGCTTGCTTGATGGAAGATGCATTCACCTATAGTGCAATTGTGGATGCATCCCTGGGCAAATGCAGAGCATTTGCGTTCCTGGAGCAGGTTAGGGTTGAATTTAAAACCCTACTCCAACAGCAGGGAATGCAGCTGATTGTTGAAGGACCACTTGATGATGATGATGGCAGTAAGTGTTTGAATGTCCATTTCAGCCCTGTTTTGCACTCTCTTGTGCAACCTCTTGTTGGTGTTCCATGGAATGATGGGCAAAAAGTGGAGGAGCAGGATGCACTTCTGCATTATCAAAATAGCAGAGATGACATTCACAATAATGACACTTATAGAGAGCTGTCGGTACCCAAAGTCTCCACACTGGATCACAATAACCATGTAGTAGTACCAGATGCGGTGGTGGCGGCAGAGTGGGAAGAGCATTCCTCACCCGAGAAGAGGACTCAAGAAAAGAAATGGTGTCGACTCTCATCTCTGTTTCCTTTCAAAGGGAAAGGAGGTAAAGCCAACAAGAACAAAGTTAAGGATCAGGTGAGGGGGAAAAAAAACCTAATTTTCTAGCACAGTTACTTATTTTCATTTCGGACTTTTTGGTTTGATCTTATGTTGATTGACGGGGTTGTGGTTCTTAAAACAGAAACTCAAATGTAGGTTTTGCACTACCAATTTGTTGCGTTCGTGTGTTATTTACCACAATTGGTTTCCATATTGGGTTCAATCTTCCCTTGTATGCATGTATGTATGTTCAGGAACCTGGTTGTTCATGGATGTGTTGCAGGTATTTCCTAGGGAGAATATGCTGGAAAACAGTGCGAAAGCATTTGACAAAGATCAGGAGCTTGATATCATGGTGGAAAGTGGATCTGCACAAGGTTCAGGTCACAATTTGGAGAGAAGTAGCAATAGGCACAGAGTACAACAGCTTGTTCGCCGTACATGGTCATGGAAAGTTAAGTTTGTGCTGGCTGTTGACATAGTTTTCTGCATTATTCTGTTTGTGATCTGGCTTGTCATTTGTAAGGGTTTTCACTGTGTGAGATAGTAGCAATGGTAACCTGTCTCTCTCCAGGCATAGATGTGGTTGGACATATATGTCCTCCAGGGGCATTGGTTGAAGGTTGCATACACATTGAACTATTCTTGAACCAAACACTCCCTTGGATGCAAAGCTTGTGAGGGACGGGGTATATGGGCTCAAGCGTCTCTCAAGTCAGCCATTTCTCTAAGTCCTCCAGCACTCTGTTTCTTGGACATGAGAGCTTATTGATGGCACTGATGTTCTGCATATGCTTGGGCAGAACATCAGATTTTGCAGGTGAAGGGCTGGTGACAATGTGTCTCAGACACATTGAGTGTGTTTGTGTGATCTGATGTCTTCCATTTTATGAAGGCAGGAATTAAGCAGTTGACCACAGGACTCCTCCATTGTGGGCCCAGGCCCAACTTTGACATTGAATTGCACAATGAAGTGAAGAATGCATCTACTATTTTGTACATGTACCAATATTCTTGGTTGCAAATATGGCTATTTCTGTTAGGTAGATTCAAAAGAAGAGGTTGGATTAGTTGTTGCTCAGCGCCTACTGACCCTTGATACAATTAGTTTTCAAATTACAATGATCAGTGCTTGAGGCATTGTGTTCATGATTCACTTTGGGTACTTGCCATGTTGAGCACAGTAAGCACAGTTTGTTTGATTCAACATCACAGAGTTGTGAACATAACTAAAACACTATCTATTGAAGTTCATAAACAGGAAAGGTGTTGAAGAAGGAAGGTGAGCATAAGCTGAGGTATGTCCTAATTTTCGAACTCTGCAATTTTAGAAGTGTTCTTTTTAGGCTATTGGAGATCTATGCTCCTGCTGACTACAAGTAGAAGGTTGGCTCTGCAAATGTTTAGTAAGGGCACAGAAAAAAAAACGTGACATGATGAGAGAATGCTGGTGAAAGACAACCTTGTAGCAGGACAAGAGTGGACAAGAAGGCTAACTTTAGTCAGAAAGGAATCCTATTATTGATGCTTTAATCTGACATAAGTTTCACATGACTGGAAATCTTGCTGAGATTGTTGATTGGCGAAGCCTTCTATCAAACCAATTTTGATCATGTACCTCCTCCTGGTTCATGCATTTTGTAAGTACTTCTGAGATCAAGAAATTGGCTTGCAATGAACTTCTTGCCGCTCCTTTCTCACTCCTTCCACATCCCTTCTGCACAATGCAATACCGGCATGGCTTCCTTCATGCGATGATATCACCATATTGGAACAGACCATGCCCAATGGTGTGCCACTTTTTCTTGTTTTGTACTCCATGAAGTCTGTTATCCAGTAAACTTGGAGGTGCAACTTTGCTTCAGAGGGTATCAGCTTTGTTTCAAATGGCCTTCAGCAAAATGATCTGGTGAGCACCTTGTTACCCTCGATTTTTGTGCCAAAGGGGCCTCAAAGAAACTACAAGAGTTGATGGGCTTTTCTGTAAGTTGAACTGTCACCTCTGGCATTGTGTTTAGCATGTTCACATGTATGTCTTTCAAGGTGATACTCGAAGGAGAGTAGGCATCCATCTCTTTTAGCCCACATCTATAATACTAGAAGCTCTTAGTGAGCAACAGCAGGAATTGAGTGCTCTGAACTGCTGTTGACCCTGGCAGACAACTCCAGGAGTATTGAGGTATTTGATCTGGAGGCACACAATTGACTGAGATCCAACTCATACGATACCAGGTCAGCATCAGAACTTTTGGACAGGAGCATTGAAGTCTCCAACCTTTCTCCATAATGATGGATTTGATCTGAAGCAAAAGCTGAGGTGCTAGTATCTGTACCGATTGCAATCTCAGGTTTACAAGCAGGCCTCCTGCTCATATCCTCTTCAACTGTGTCCAACCCTGATAATTTCCCAGAATCTGAAGTTCTCTTTAGATCCTTGTCAGACATATTTTGCCCTTGGTAGTGCAAACTCCTACCTGTTTCTAGCTGCACTGAGGCATCAGCTCCATCTGTACTTACACCCTTGGAGCTATGACTAGTCACTGCACCAGTCTCCTGCATTGGGTTGTGGTCTGACAACAATACCCCATGGTAAGCAGACGAGGTGGTTGTCATGACTGGTACAGTTGATATGGAAACTGAATGCACGGGTTCCAAAGGAGCACCTCTGGCACCATCAGCAGCAAATGACTCTGACTGATCCAACAGGACATACCTCTCCGAAGGGAGAATGCTTGTGGAAATCAGATGCGGTAGTGTACAAGTTGCATTGTCACTGTTGGGATTCTGTGGACTTTTGGAGCCCACTTCAACTGGGTCAGCTGCAAGACATAAAGATTCAGGCTCTCTGCCAGTCATAAGTGGATGAGGTAGATCCATGACAGTGATGACTTCTTCTCGACTGCTGTGCAGCACATCCTTCAACCCGTGCCCAGCACTTGAGCTACTTCTACTGCTCAAATTACTGCTTGTGCTGCAGTCGGTTAGATGTGCTCCTCCTCCTGAGTCATGAGGCCACAGCTGTTTCAACACTGATGATCTTCTGCGTGCATTAGCTCTAGCCTCTGCAGCTTCCTCTGCATTTAGCTTGGCCAGCTTCCAAGCACTGATTTTGACATTTTCCAAATTCTGCTTTTGTCGACATGCAGCCCCTACATCAACAAGGTCAGACTCATTTACCCTCTCACTGGGCTTATCAGTTTGTTTTTCATTTTGGACGGCGTGACTAGCATCACCATGATGTCCCCAAGCAAATAGTTGCTGGCAAGCCTGCAAAATCTTCCCATTGGATTCAACTCCAAGTCAAATACAAGATTATTCCACAGTTTAAGCATTCCTTGCATTAGAGCGCATTTCCAATGGCTTCCCTGCTTTGAGTAAAACATGGACTCCAATGCTAAGTGACTAAAATAAACAATCATCTAATGAACTTGGCCAATTGCAGACTAGTGTGACAAACTGGTGAAACCACACTCTGTCTCCATAAACATTGAAGATGTTGGACTGATAGAGGATGATGATGATAGTGCTCATCATTTCAACATGTTCACTGGCTACTAGGTGAGCTAATTACCGAAACTTTGGTGATTATTGTACTCATGACCATTTATGCTCCACCTCCCCTACATAGTGCAGATGACAGCAAGGGGCTTATACATGCAGCAAGAAGCATGGGCACAAAAGGGAAGGAATAATGCCTGATGCTCTGCAAATATGTGGGGTGGGGTACACCAGCCAGAATGGTACAGAGGAGCTGGCAGAGGGCCTGAATCACTCACTCCAATAGCAATTGGACTTAAGGGTGATGTTGGTGGAATGTGCACTTCTTCAAGCAGAGGTGCTTCTTTTTGGGCTCGCATAGCCACCACATATTCATATGTTGTGATTCCCTGATATCATGAGAATGCAGCTCAGCATTTGTGATTGTTTCTGATGGTTTCAGTGTGTTTGCAATGGCCTGGGCTGTCTATGCCTCAAATTTTAGTGAACCATTCTCTCATGTCCCCATACCTAGCTAACTACAAGGCCAATTTCAACATGAGGATGAAAGAGAGCATACCTTCTTTATGAGTATGAGGTGGAAGAAAAAGAGCTCCCCTAATGGAATGGTTGCTAAGAAAGCCAGCACTGTACACACAGCCTGCATGCACAAATGTCCATCCTGTTGCATATGATGGATAAATGAAAACATTTGCATATTATGCAGCTTCACCATTGCAATTTGGCAGTAGTTAGGCACAAAGTTAGATCCTGCTTTCCACAGTGTTAAGATGACAGAATGGTGGTGTTTTCAGAATATCACTGCTTTGAAGTACAATTGGGTAACCAGTCCACTGAAGGAAATCTTGTATCATGAATAACATACCACAACAATTGCAAATGGAGTTGCTGGAACGCCACTCCCGAGCTTATTCACAATCTCGTCCTCGGTCCCAATCTTGTCCAGGAGACAACGTGCAAATACTGCTGTTCCTATTCCCCATTCCAAGACAAGCTGTGTATTTCCCAACAAGAAGAAATTCAGTGCCAAATCCACACCAATAAAACATCGACCTCCCTCTCCACATGCATGTACATTTCCAGTATTCTAGTGACCTTATTGACTTAGCATCTGCTATTTTCATAACTCCAAAATGGACAGACACCATGTCATAGAAGATTGGTGGGTGGTGCCTAAAAGGTGTTTCTTCTGTGAAACTGTCAAATCTAACACAAACTTTGTCAGTGACATATTGGAAACTGCTTACCAATAAAAGACTTGTTCCCATCAGTGCCACAAATGATGCATAGTTCCTTCTGCCCACACAGTTATTCAGCCACTGCAAGAAAATTATGCCATAACTGCAAGCAGATCTCAGCCAGTTGTGATGACCAGAGACTTTACCATATACTGGGACTTTTTGATTGGTAAGACAACAGTAGTGGATGTAGCTTCCTGCAAAGACTGCATTGGACTAATCTTTCTCTCTGAGCACATCAGTGAGAATGGAAATTCTCAACTTGGAGAATTTTTGTTGCACAGGGGTATTTGTCAGGACGTAAAATCGGGCACACAGGTCACTTCTTAGAAGGGCCATGCAGCTTGAGCATCCAAGCAATAAAGAAACTTTTCAGTTGTATACACTAAAAGATCTACATGGGCTTCTGCATCTACCAATGTTGTGAATTCCACAATGACATGAAACTACCAGGATCTACCTTTAAAACAATGTGAGTCCAGCAGCTGCTGGTATGCAAGCCCCAGGTAAGTCAAGAATGTTCCATATTCTTCACATGGTTGCTGTGATTCTCCGATATTCCCCATAATGCACCCATGCATGACGGATTTTGGCCCCTGAATTTGCTGGAGGGGATTGACTGTAAGGTTGCAGAACACCTAATTTTCAGCTGTTTGTTCTTTACTTGACAGGCTCTGAAGGAATTCAAAAACCAGCCAGGCAAAGTGACCACATATAGACAAATCTCCCAGTCAAGTTTTGAGAAGCTTTGAGCAGTGAAATCTTCTGCCCAGTAAAGTACTGGAATGTGGGACCAACCAGGAAGCCCAGGACTGCAACCATATAAAGCCAACCTCTGGGAGGAGGCAGGTGGTATCTTCTATGGTGCAGATAAGAGGCTCTTAGTCATGCCAGCTTCAGCTAGGGTGCGGGTTTTTTCTTGTTTTATCTGCTTCTGGGCAGGGCATTCCAGCACTGAGAGCAGAGGAGTTGCCTGAAGGGGGGAAGATGGCATTATACCCGGCAATGGTGGTCGAACCCATCAACACACTTGTCACAACTCCGGCAATGCTTGCTGTATTTGCGAACCTATTAACCCCCACCGGGCTTGCAAAGTCAAATATTTCAAAACAAAGTAGTCTATCCACTTACATAACAGTTATCTACCAATCTGCACATCTGCAACTGGTACTCTGGATCTGAAATAAGAAACCTGAAAGTATCATAATACGAGTTGCTCAAATCTGGAGACTACTTACTACAGGTCTAAGTTGCAGCAATGCAGGTATCACTACTTTCATCAACTAACTGTTAAACCAATTTCTTTCAGGTATTGCAGGTGGCCATGTCTATGACAGCAAACATTGGAGGCAAAAAGTCCTGCTTTAGATCTAGGCAGTGGAATTTGCAAAACAGATGTTTGTGGCTTCAGGCTTACCTCAGCATTACAAAGTGTACAGAACAGAATGTCATCCTCAGCCACTGGCTGCTGCAGCTTTGACTTGTCAAAACAATAGTCATCACTGACCAACCAGGAGCAGAAAACCCTGCTAATCCCAGCAAAGGAATACAAGCTTCGGGGAGTGCTCCACCCAATACGCACTTGTTTGACATATTGTATTCTACTCTCTTGATCTGTGTCATCTGGTCGGATACGAGGACTAGGATTGGAAAGAGCTGGGGCCAAAGCAGCACCCCTTGCTGTCTTGGCTGTTAAAATTTGCTCATTGTGCTTGGTGAATGCCAGATTGCCAAACACAGCAGGGTCAGCTGGGTCAATTGCACAGCAACGAATGTACAGGAGAAACACAGAGAGAGCCTGCTTTTAGTTGACACCACCAATGCCATCAGCAAAAAAATAATTAGGGATTCACACTCCTTGGACAGCTCCTACAGATTGTGCTGTCTTCTACTATGACATGATTGCCAAACAGGTTTTGAAGATCCTGATTATGTGCAGAAAGAATTCCTGATTGAACTTGGGTGGACACTACTCAGGCTATGAAATTGGTGTCATGGAAACATGGGGCACAAATCCTCGTCAGGCATTTCTCATCAGGAAACAAAAGTTTACATGAAAGATTGCATGAATGAAATGGGCAGTTATACTCAAAACAAGCCACAGAGCATGCGGCTTTTTCAAAGCACAAGATCTTATTCCTGGACATACCCTTTCATGTGTGTTGTTGCCTTGTATATTACCATTTGAAACAAAATACTAGTGTCATTGAGATTCTACCATTGAGGTTGGACAGTGTGATGTTGACATCTACCATGAAAAACTAGATATCATGTGCAACCAGCCTTATGAAAGGTCAAGAAGGAGAAATGCAGGAAGATAGATTACAGGTGGAGGAAATAAAGCTCTTTGTCATACCAGTGGGGAATAAACCACAAAGGCAGCTGATTCCAGACCAGCCAACCACAAGAATGGTGCCAGGAAGATATAAAAGGAGATAGCCAGTAAGAAGAAAGTTGTGACTGCAAGCACCTGTGATCACCGAATCCCAGCCCACAAATTCATTACATGTCTAATTCAATTTATGAAATCCCAATGATGCTTCCCAAAATTCTATAGATGCTAATATGAAGTGTTGTTCCACATGGCAGCTAAAGAACCCCAAGCAAACAAGCTATGGTTAAAAGAAGAATTGGCATCAAAAGCAAAGAAAGCAAACTCAAGAAAACAATTGCAAAAAAACCCCAAGCTAACAAGCTATGGTTAAAAAAAGAATCAGCATCAAAAGTGAAGAAAAATAAAATCAGAGAACAATTATGCCTCAATACCTAATGAAAAAAATCAAGAAAGAATTGGCATCAAAAGCAAAGGAAAATAGAAAAAAACATCAAAACAACAGTGCCAACAACATGCTCCAAACATCATGTGCCATCCCGACGAGGCGTTTCAGATTCCTTGCAATTAAAAAAAAGTCTTTGCATTGAAATCATGAACACAAAATTAATTGATTGAATTTGCAGGTACTTGATTTTCTAGGTCTGCAAATTTAGAGAGTGATTGACAAAAAAGTCTCCAAGGGCATGGGAATTTGGGTAAGTAAATTCTCAGTTTTGTTGCTCCCAAAAAGCCCCTTTTTCCAGAAATTGAAGCCAAACAAAAAAGGGTATTTGTGCTCACAAGGCACATTTGCTGTTTTGTTTGCACCTGGAAGGGATGGGCAGGAAGGTGGCATCCATGACGACGCACCATTACTCTGAAAAAACAGGGAAGTTTTATAAAACTAGAAGCAGATTTGTGATTGCCATGCAGTCAGTCAGTCATTCATTGCTGCTTCTCCAAGATCCATGCTCACGACATTCATTTGTCATCAATTCGTTACTTGGGTTATGCTCTCTGTAAGTAATGCACGCTCCACATGCTCCTCCTCCTCTTCTTCCATCACGTATACGCAAAACAATCTCCGCGTATGTCTTGTTATTGTGTGTGTGTGTGTGTGAGAGAGAGAGAGAGAGAGAGATGATTATGTCTCGATGTGGATTTCCATACCGCGCGACAACAACCCAAAATCGTCACTCCCGTTTTCCAAAAGCAAAATCATGCACAGTGATCTTCTTCGCCCTTGGAACGCTCACTTCTTTCGGACACACTACACTGGGCGTGTGCGCCGTCGTCAGTGTGCGAGGGCTTTTTTTCCCTCCTTCTATGACAGGTATTCTCCAGTGTTGTACCGGTATATCCGAACAGTCTGGGTCTTGAGTTTTACAAGCCTGCCATCAATACCATTACTTAGGCAGCAGGGTGCGAATGGAGCTAGGTATGAATATGACATTCACATTGGGTTTTTGAGTTTCGTTCTTTCATGCTTGGTGGATCCTTCAATGATCAAATCATACAACATTACGACGATCTCCTTGGGCGTTGTTTACTTTTTTATGAACATGCAGGTAAGTTATGGGTTGTGCATTGTTAAAAAAACTTGAAAGTTTCTTGAGATTTCTTCATGACAACAATGTTGTAAATGTTTCTTCAAGAGATTGTGTGCAATGTGTAATGTGCATAACAGAGGATCATAATTGTTGACAGACCCCTGTGTTCTTGCTTTGAAACCCAAGAGAGAGGAGAAAGAGGAAAAATGCCTTACTGTGTGTTTGTGGTTTTCTCTGACAACTCTCATTGTAAGAACCATGATATTCAGTGGGTACAACTAAACACTAAACTACTAGTTGTTGCTTCAAGTGGTGTTGGAATCGGTGTTATGTTAGAAATAGGTGGAATGTCTTTCTTTGAGCTTGAAGATTCCATTGGGGGTGGAGCAAGTGACACAAGACTCACATTTGAACCACAAGAAGCCACTTGCATTGTGTCAGAGGTGCAACAAGTGCAAGTGCAAGATGAGTTTATTGAGAATTGGAATGCTATGCAAGCACAGAACAATTAGCTGTGCGGAGGGTTTGGTATGCATATCTTACATAAACATAACATTTTTGGGTGTCATGGCATTATTCCAGTGCTGTTTGGACTGTTTTTGTCCTTGACAACCTGACTTCTATAATTAATGCCCAAGCAGTGCAGATGATGCATTTAAAATGATGAAATGCATCATCTGTCACATTGGTTCCTATCCCCAAGTTGAGCCGATGCAAAGCTTCCAGAGCACAACAAGATTTTGGAAAGGCCCTGTCCAGTACAGTCCTAGCCATGGAAGTATGTTGATGAAGAAACATTTGTCGAGTGAACATTTAGATGATTTTGTTAGGTATAAGATTAAATTAGAATCTACTGAGGGTGAGGTTTGGGAAGGTAGCAAAAAAAACAAGAAGTGGCACATGTAGCCATAAACCATCACATAATATTTTGGTGGTTGTGGGAGTTACAAAAAAGATGAACCCCACAACTGCGATTCATTGAGGACTTAGTCCTTTTCATTACAAAAGGGCAAAAGGCCCTGTCCATTGTGGAATCACCTTGGTGATATGCAGGGATTCAAAACTTCATTTCCCTACTCGGAAATAGTTGGTGAAGGACCACATCCTGGCCATGCTTGCAAAAACCATGGAGATCTACATTCTGCTAGCACTAGGTAGTTGTGCAATTGCGCCTGTAACTTTTGATTTATGGATGTTGATGTCTTTCACAAGGTAGTTGTGCAATTTCCACTGTAACTTTTGGATTATGGATGTTGATCTCTAGCACAAGACAGTTGTGCAATTTCCACTGTAACTTTTGATTTATGGATGTTGAGTTCAAGGTTTGATACATTTGCCATGGTGGTGAATTTTATTGATGAGGTTGGGTGCCATGAAATATCACAATGGGATTGTTTGAAGCACCAAACACAATTGGGGTAACCCTAACAGAAATTGTGAAACCTTCAGGGTTGGATTTCAGTTGATAGATAAGGTCATAGCCTATGTAAAAACCAAAGGCTTTAAACCTCAACACTTTGGCTGCAGCTCTGTGTTCAATAGTTATATGTGCCCCTTTGTAGCTTGTAAAACCTTTTGTAAGTTTTTGTTTTGGCCATGTGATGTCAAAAGCGTGCCAAAAGGCAACAAATGACACTAAGTTTTGTGTTGGCATGAAATAGGTCTCATTGAAAATGCACAATCAGCCCTATCGAAGACCATTACTTGGACTAAAAAGTGTGGTATGGGTAGACAAGAATAGGATAAAACATGCATAAAGCTAGGCCTTCCATTTCAGAAACTCAAGACACCTGTGAAAACCTGATTTGCCAGTAGAGTTATCCTCTTCTTCTAGGAAACTCTTAAGTATGATGATGCTATCAACATTTGTTACCATAGGTAGTCTCTCCATTTACAGGTTAGGGTTCCATCTTGCTTGACTTGGGCTATAGGGCATGCTGTCACAAAATCATGGCACCAATTGTTGATCCATGTGTTTTGAATCAATCTAGGGGCTATTGACTTCTTTCTAATGCATTGCATGCTGCCTCTGTGATTAGCATTTATTACAAGGAGATTACAATTGTTGAGCAAGGGTTCAACCACCTTTACAGTGTGGAGACTTTGATTCAAAGTTGGAGATTCTGTACACATGGTAGCAAAGGCTCTGAATGTATTTCAACCATTTCTTCCTTTTGCATGTGAATTTCAAAGTGACAAGGCACATAGCATGTTTGACCCGTTTTATAAAAGTATGCAATGCATTATAGAGCTTTTGGGCAGGGAGGCAGCCAAGAATGAATAGACAGGAAGGTCATGATTCTCATAATGGTTAACAAGCTCTTGAACCCTACTGGTGACAACACCACCATAGAAATTGCAGATTTTTTTGCAAATTCTCTCTTTGATGCTCCAACATCAGCTGAGGAGATTAGTGAAGTTTTGCTTGTGTCTGAGTTCTCAATATTTTGTTGTGTTGTTGTGTTAGAAGAAGAGGTTCCCAAACCTTTGACATGGTGGAGGGACCATGCCAATAAATTCCCGAATGTTGCCTTTTTGGCTAGGCAGATTCTTGGAATACTTGATTCCCAAATTGAGACTGAGAATTTTCTTGGTTACAGGACTACTGACAAGCTTGCGGCGTTTTTGTCTTGGAATCATTAACCTATATACACTTGTGATGATTTACAAAAATTGGCCCAATGATGCCAAGGATGGTTGTATTTTGGCTTGGATAATTGTTTTGTTGCAACAACTACTACTGTTGAATTTTTTTTCTCTATAGAAGTTGAATTGGTGGACGTGTATGAGGATGAGCTAAGGGATGCTAGATTTTTGCAGGAGTAAGGTACATCACAACGTTTGTTTTGTGAATTCAATTGTAATTTATTTCTTTTGTTCTTTTCAGTTCTTTGGATATGTTTTGAGACTATAAGAGCTTAGTTGCTATGAATTGCTGGTTACAGGAGCTTGTTGCTATGAATTATTGGTTACAGGAGCTAACCTATGCACTGTAAATTGTTGGTTACAGGAGTTTAGGTGCTATGAATTATTGGGTAGAGGAGCTCACCTGTGCACTATGAATTGCTGGTTGTAGGAGCTCATGTGCAATGCGAATGCTGGTTACAACATGAATTTTCAATTGCCATGAATGCATGTTGGGACTGCTCAACTCAAGTGCTATGGACTGGAAGCTTGCATGAGCCAAAACTTTTTATTGCTAGGTTTTCCATTTGAGTTGCATTCACATGGGACTATATATTTATGCCAGTCTGGTATGAAAAAAAAAACATATAGCTACCAGGACCCATCTGCCATCTTAAAATCTTGATACCAGTACACCACTGATATTCTCCTCTGTTCCATTACAGCATAGAACTGTCTGGGATGACACTAGTCCAATTCCATTGTAGGCGGAACATATAGGAGAAGGGCATGAGTATAGGCCCTTCCGTGATTTGAGACATGTGCCCGAGGCCAGTAGGCCAAGGGAACAGGTCGAAAATCACGGAAGGGCCTGTACTCAGGTCCTTTTCCTACTTAAAGCACAGCTGGGATTTTTTCACTTTTTAGAAATAGTGACAGGCTGGCTGGTACCTTCCGCCAGTACAGCTTGGCTAGTACTTTCCACCGGAAAAGATCCCGCTTACTGAGAACAGGTTTCTTCAAGCAGGCAAGGGAGCTGAAAATACAGTACAAGGGAAAAATGCAGGTAGTGCTTTACGGTCTGAGAATATACCAACCATTCCATTATGCTCAGTAGGTACCCAAATTTACTGAAGACTGAAAATTTAGAAGATTTTGTTTTAGGGCGAAGTGCAGATGAGTTACACGTGTAAGTATCTCCGACCACGAAGTACAGGTGGCAATGATCTAATCCGGTGAAGGGCTGCAGCCAAGTGCCTTCTCTTCCTTCTCCCTTCTGACAAATCCCCTCGTGTGTTGTCATTGTCGCTGCCCGTTGCCGACGCTGCTTATAATTTCGTTGTTGTTGTTGTTGTGCTATGTTGTTGCTGTCGTTTCCTTTCCTTCGACGTTTGTTTCTTTGTCACCCTCGTCATTCAATTACTTTGTCTTGCTCTTAAGGTGTTTCGGATCTTTGGCTGTTTGAGAGGAAAAACATCTCGTCGTGGTTTTTTTTTTGTATTTTTGCTTGTTTGCTTTTGCGTTGCGTGTGTTTTGTGACTCTGATTATCATCTTCCGAATTTCGTCGCTCTTGTGCGTAATCCGTGTTGTATATTGTTCGACGGTGTTCAGTATGGAGGACGAGAAGTTTGGGATCAGCGGCGCGGATGTGACGAGGTGATTTCTTTGCTATGATGATTTGCCTTATCGCCTTCTGTGTGTTTGGTTGTTACCGTGGATGTTTCGTGAGACGGTTGCAATCTTTGTTTTTTGTTTTGTTCTCTTCTTCTTCTGTTTGAGCTTTTCGCAAAGTCGCATTCTCGATTGTCGCAATCGGAAAGCTACATCAGGTTATCAATTGCTTATTTTTTGCTTGGTTTACTGGCTAGAAAGTTTTGCTCGTCTTGCAGTAATTGGTAGTGATTGTGCGGTTCGAGTTGTTTGCGTATATTGTTTGCCGTGAAATTGTTGTGTGTGCAAGAGGTGAGTTTCAAATAAAGGAAGAATGTGATTGATTTTCTCTAGTTTTGTGACAGCAAATGAGCACAATGACAACTCTAATTCATACCGTTTGCCTTCTTCAAAATTCGTTGCAGGTATGTGTTGTCTCCCAACACTATCAAAGACAAACAGATGCACAGTTCTGCCATCGGTGCCGGCGTTGAGACAGGTTCGACCGTGGAGTCAGATCTCAACACCAATGCAACTTTGCTGCTGGACCTGTTAGGCAACCGCAACAATGAAGATATCAAGGATATTCAGGAACGCGAAACATTCTCAAATACAGAGGAAGGACAAGAGAGCCGGCAGAAAACAACTGGTGCAAGTTTCATCCCCGATCTTAAGCCTACCACACAGAATGCTTACGGAGGAGGCATATACGGAACCGAGGAAGTACCATCACCACGGAGAGCAGCAAGAGCAAGCAATTTCCAGAGCGCTGATGGTCCAATCTCAGAAACACCTGCACACAAAGACGTCAAGATGCATTTGTCAGGCGATCGAGGCCAGGACATCACAGGTCAATCTTACATACAATGACCATCTTCATGACATTTTTCCAAATTTTGCGAAAGTTTTCGACCATGTCTAGGGTTTATCGGGACATTGCATATTTTGTATGGAACTCTTCGTCCTATCTCTTGCACAGACCAGAATTTTCTCTTGCAAAATAGGTAGTCGTCCTCTTTTGCAACAGACAAGAAAGGTTTCTAGATTTCATTGCAAGCTTGGTGTTTGCAAGCATACCATACGGATCTCTCTTCCAACAAGTGCATTCATTGATGCTTGGAGTTTGAAGCTTTCTGTATATATCTCTTTCTAGAGTGTCAGGACATTGGATGTTTCTATGAAAATCTTCATCATGTCTCTTGCAGAGACCAGCCAGACCAGAGCACTCTCTTGTAATAGAGTTCTCTCTTGTACAGACTGGTCTTTTCTAGCAACAGAATTCTCTCTCGCAATAGAGAAGAGGGATTTCTCAATTTCATTGCAAAACTTCCGTTATGCAATCAGATTTTATGTATTTTTCTTCCAACCAGTACATCTATGGTTGCTTGGAGTTTGTAACTCTTTGCCTGTATTTCTCTTCCAACCACTGTGTCCATTGATGTTTGGGAGGTTGCATCATTTTATATGCATTTGTCTTCCAACTGGTAGCTTGGAGCATTCTGTATGTAGTTCCCTTCCAATTTTAGAAATTACTGATTTTTGCACTTTCTATGTCAGTCAAGTAGATACTTTTTGCTGTATTATAAACAAATGCATGGTAAAATGTATGCGTACATGACGACTTTTAAAGACAATCTATTAGCTGCCTTATGAAGGTAGTCGAAATTGCCCATTTGCACAGAGCAGATTTATCATGCCTAACTTTTAAATAACCATATTCATAAAACCTAATTTTTTATATCATTTCAGATGTTAGCACATTTATACACTTTTTCTTGTGTCATTTCAGATGTTTTACAAATTACAACCATTGCTTTTTGGTGATACTCCTACATGCACATGTGGGTCTGCATCTGCCAATTAATATATTTATTGATGTTTAGAGTTGAAGTAATTTACATGCATTTTCCCCACCCGCATTTCTAAAGATTTATATCTGATAGTTTCATTGCACATGGAACATTTACTATGTTATAATAGCAACTGCATTACTGTAGAAATTTTACTTTTTATTGTACACGAATGAATGAATTGATTCTCTCAATTCATATTCAGGCACTTGGAATGTACAATATGCTACTATAAAACATTTTAGTCTCATGGTAGGAAGTCATGCCAGAAGGTTTGTATCAATGTAGTAAACACTCATCATACATGTACAAATGCTCAAACCTGCTGCAAATCATTCATTTTTTAAACAGTAACAACAAATCACGACAAAGGAAGGTTACATACACAATTTTCTTCCCGCCCACATGATACAAATTTGGTCCACGTTAATTTCTGTTGAAAAGGGAGCTAAGAGATAAGAAAAAAAAAACTGTTGCATGTTCATTATCCCTCTATCATCCCAAGATCCAGCACCACTTTTTTTTACAACAATTTTCCACTTTTTTAGATTTGAACAGGTGCTCACTGCTAAAGCAAACAAGCTTTGGTCAAAATTAAAAGCCTTATCTCTAATGGATTGGAGAGGGTACCTTGTTAAACATCCTCCCCCTCCTCTTTCTCACAATCAGGAACAGCACAATTTCTGCCATTTTCTCTAAATTAGATTTGCCATGCTCTTGGCTTATTTCCTAAATCCACAATTTTTGCACAAATTTCGCTTTTTTCTATTTTTCTGTCAAGAATCTGTTTAAAATATTCATTACAGGTGATATACCTCAGGTCAACTGTTTTGGGAAAAAAAAAAAGGTCATGTTTCGAAGTTCCTATCTTCTACATCCCTTCTTATCAAGTGCCCCAGGTCACACTTGCAATGAATCTGAAACTCCAATAACACATCAGTTCAGCACTGGATGCATTATATCCATCTGCAAAAAAATCGCCATGAAGTTGTTGTCAGTGGTAACCAAGTCATGCTGATGATATTGCATCAAAGTGTCTGTGGAGCATAAACCAAAAGTTGCATATAGCAAATCACATTACTACTCACTGTCCAATACAAAACATTTCAAACTCTTCCAGAATCTGCTCCCATCAACAACCGAAGGATAATTCTGTGCGTTCAGAACTACACATTACAATACTCTGAGGAGGTTCAAACCCTACATCCTAATAAAGACGTACCAGATGTAGATTGGGGGAGGTCGCTGGCTTTCGGTGTTCTGTCGACCATGGGTCAATGCATTCTGCAGCCCCATGCCTGCTTGTAATCTGCTAACCATGACATAAGGCTATTCATAAATTGCAAGCGAAATTCACTGGGAAGTATTCTTGCATGATGTTTAACAATTGTATGCAGTTTTTCACTCCTTGAGTCTACTCCTCAACTCAAAATGAGAAAACAAGTTATATCGATTTGGTTACAGAAAGACTTACCTTTGGACGTTCGCAACTGAGTCATCCTGCTCTTCAACTTGTGCAGTGGGTGATTGAGCTTCAATTTCTTCCTCACTGCTTCCAGTTGTAGCATCCTCATCTTCTCTTCGCTCCATTTCAAGATACGCCTGCTCATTTGGTGTACTTTGTGCGCATACCTCTGCCTCCCCTTCCTGTGTGAAATGGGTTTCCACTTTCTCTTCCAACTCTGTCACTGGCAAACTTTCCACTCCCTCATCTGACTCAGAGGACTGCTCTGATGATTCCTTCTGATCCACAACTTGCTCATCCTCAGATGCTGATGCTGATGATGATGATGATGATGATGATGATTCTTCTATGTTCTCTTCATGTTCAGCATTTGTTATAGGCTGCAGCAACTCCTGTTCTGAAACAGCCTGCATCTCTGAAGATGGTGATACAGGTACTGCCACCGCAGGGGGACTATGAGGTGAAGCTGCCTGCTCCTGCAGATATCGGGGAATAAATTCCTCTGCATTGGGGTTCATCTGCACACTGCGTTTAGGTGGAGGAGGAGGAGGAGGAGGGAATTGATACATGCCTGGATACCCACCATGGTAGGGACCATAACCTAACAAAGACATTTGACCATCATACAGTGGCGGTTGGAAATGGTGGGGGGGGACAAAACCCTGCATTATGAAAGGTGCATGATATGGGCCTGGTATCTGAGGGATCGGGGCCAAGGGTGGCGGAGATTTACGCATGGGCGTCACTGCAATGGTAGTGGGGACCTGAGGCAGTGGCAATTGGGAAGGCAGACTTGGGAGTGGTGGAGTCTTGCCATCCTTGAAAGGTGTAACTGCAACTGCAGTAGATTCTGCTGGTCGGACAGTAACACCTGGCTTGAATGGAGGTGCTGCCGGGGAAAGTGATTTAGGACAATTGACAGCAGATTCTGAATCTGGTACATCAGAAGAAGCCGTAGGCTGTTGAGCTACAGCTGGTTCCTCAGCTGATATACACTCTCCCTGCATCTCTTCATCCCCATTTTCCCTGGTTTCAATAGCCCTTAACGACAAGACAGTTTCATCTTCCTCAGCTCCAGACTCCAAGAGTACAATATCCCTGGAGTCTTCTCTGAAACTTTCTGAAGTAAGCATGTTGTCACAGTCAGGAGACTCTGCTGTGGAGCTGCTGGCTTTTGATGTTGGTAATTCCATTGTAATGTGGAGGTTGAGATCGAGCGGAATTGATTCCAACACTGGAATTGGTACTGAGTGTTGTACCTTGGCTTCAGTTGAAATTTCAGATACCTCTGGTTTTTCGATTTCTTCAGGAACAGGAGGAGATCCTTCTTCAGTAACTAATGGAGCTGAAGACCTTTCCTCTTGGACCAGTGGCAGACTGGAGCCCTGATCAGCAACAGGAGAATTTCCAGACTTGGAAGAGGATGTTGAAGGTGAGGCAGAGTCCTGCTGTGAGTGCTCAAGTGCAGCTGCTGGGAGCTCCAATCCTGGTCGCATCAAAGTGCGAGTGCCAGGTGGGGCAAGGGCAACCTCCTTATATGAAAATACAGTCCTATTTGTTGACACTGGTCCTGGTCCTGCAGCGAGGGAAATTGAGATTCCAGGAATTGGCTGGCCTGGAACTTGTTCAATTGTCTGGACTACTGGAGTTCCTGCACTCGAACTCTTTCCTCCATCCTCCTTTTCACAAGCTGACTCTTTCACTTGCACAGCACCTGTGCTTGTCCCTGGAATACTCTCTGAAATTTCCTGTGCTTGTCCCTGAGAATCAGATTCCCTCTGAGGCAATGCTTTCACTGTTGAGAGAAGGTTGCCATTCATTTTCCCACCTGCTGGTTGCTGCTCAGTAGAATCCACTGCAGCACCATTGTGATTTTGCGATGCACCAATGCCATGTGCTTGTGTAGTTCTTTTGGAATTGCGGGGGGATGTAGTTCTGGCAAGGGTAATGTTACTCCTCTCTCTGAGAATGCCCCCATTATGTCTGTTCTGCTGGTTGCCACTGTATGCAGACCTGGGGTTTTGCGCTGCAGGTTTAGGACTCTGGGCTGGACCTGAACCCACCATGCTATCCTTGTGGAAGGACCGCCTGCTCCCTCCTCCAGAGAATCTCCCCCTTGGAACAGCTTCCTGCCAACCTTCATCCTCATGTTCTTCTTTAAGCACCTCCACATGATCTGGCACTTTGGATATAACATTGCTGCCATTTGCCAGAGGTTCTGGTGCAGAATCTTTTGTTGGCAACTTGGGTGGTGTGGGTGGGGGTACCAGAGAGTCTTTTGGAGTCCCTGATGACTCCACTGAATCACTTTCACTCTTCTCTTCATCTGAGTCAAGAAACATGGAAGCTTCCTTGTTGAACTCATCGGCTGGTGTGCTTGGTTGGGATGTAGTTGATGCAGACTGTGTCACAACCGCTTGGACTTTAGACTGTACAACACCACATCAAACAAACCATTGCTCAGTCTATTTGGTGCTATTCTTCACCCATGGCTTACAGGCACACATTTGAAACTATCTACAGTTGCATTTTAGGCCTTTTAGACACATGCTCAAGTTTATGGTTCCCAACAAAAGAGGAAGTTCACATTGTTAATGTCACTTTGGACAACTCCAAAGATGAGATATCCTGGCATTGCCACTCTATCCATGAGTTTCACAACTTTCTCCAGACTTCAACCTCGGAGGTATGTGTATGAGAACGTTACCTTCAGTTGACGAGCTTTCCGCTTTTTCTCCAGCTCTTTTTCCTTTTGTTCAGAATCATTGATGAATTCCAAAAGATCTGACACGCTGCACATCAATGAAGAGATTAGTATTGTAAGCTTCTTTTTTGGATTTTAGATTTCCAAATTACTTGCTTGGAGAAAAAGGGCTGCCTGAGTCCTACAAATCTCCCTGCAAAGAGATGAGTTAGGGAACTACCTGAGATGGCCCTTGCTGGCAATGGAAGCATCTGGTTTTGGGGTGCCATTTCGAGCAGCCTCTTGTTGTTCAACTGCTTTGGAGTCAAAGTACTCCAGCCATGCTGCGGCATCCTGTAATTTGCACCCACCATCTCCACTCCTGAGTACAGACAGAATCCTAACCATCTCAAGCCAGTCTACTTTATCTAAGACCTAACACATGGGACAGCAAAAATTGCCAACAATATATCATGAGAATGTCATGAATGAACCTGTGTGCGGAGGTCATCAGGACCAAGTTTTGCTTGCAAAATTTGCAGAGTTGTCTGTTCATGCTGAACACTTAGAGAGTATGCCTCCATCAAGGAGAGTGCAATTGCAATGGCATGGTAGCTTGCAGCTGTCTGTACTCCCAAGAACACCCATCCAATGGTTGTCTTCAATAACCCCAACCTTAAACTCTCCAAAATCCAAGATTTCTGTCCTGTGAAACTGATCCAGCTTGTGAAACAAAGAACTGAGTTTGGAGGAGTATTATTTACCTGAATGTGATCAGCTCCAAGGAGACGCTGGTTGCACTTGAGTGCTTCATGGAGGTAACGTAATGCGATGTGGATGTTCCCAAGACCCTCTTCCATCATCGCTACATTTATGTAAGTAGCTGCTGTGTTTGGATGTGATGGACCACATGTCAAATGCAACAAGTATAGTGCCCTGTTCACATACCTGCAACACCCAAAACTCCTAATGAACTTTGTTGCAAATTGGAATTTACTGTCCTGGGATTGCAAGTAAGGACAGGAACAAATTAGTTCTTCCTCTAACTGCTATTTGTCTACAGAGGAAAAACTAACAGAAAATCAATATTTGCATTAAGAGAGTTCCAAAATCCAGATAAAATGATTATGGGCATTTACTTGAGTGCCAATTCAGTATGTTGCAGTCGATAGTAAAACACTGCCAGATCACCATAACTTTTCATAGTATCTGGATGGTCAAGTCCAAGCTCTCGCTCATTGATATCCAGTGCCTTTTGTTGATAAATGGTAGCCTGCATCCACCCCAACCATGAAACATGCTAAATCTCATAGACTTGCTTGCTTCCACTTGTCTGACTGAGAGTTGATTATAACCTGAGTAAGAAGAGAGCTCATCACAGAAAATTGTGAACACAAAACATATACTATAGTTACCTGATTGAAATCACCAGTGTGGTATAATACCACCGCCAGTAGACTGTAAGCACCTGCTGTCATTCGATGGTAAGGCCCACATACTGCCACAAGCTTAGACAAGGCCTGGATGAAATCAAAAGCATGGCAGTTAGATTTACTTCAAGTATGGGTTGAAGAAAAGAGATACTATTGCCTGCCATTTAATGAATATAACAGATAGTGGAGGGTAACAAAGATTTGCATCAATGATGATGGCATAGTAGCAGTCTTCTTTGCAACCTAAGAATCCAAAGTCAACACATTGAAGGGATTGACCCGAGTCATTATATACCTTGGTACCAAAGGTGACAGCATCATCAAGCTTGCCCTTATCAAGAGCTGTCTTGGAAGACTCTAACAAAGTGCGCCCATCTGCAGAAGAGCATGCAACTTGCTGCAGACAAACATACCCCCAACCCAATTCCTATTAGAATCAATGAGCATAAGTTGCTTGACTTCTTATTTCTTGCCGACATTTCAGAAAGTTATATGTTCAAGCCAATGGGTGCATTGTGTGAAACATTCTCGTTAGTCATCACGAATAATGAAGATGTTTCATGTTGTAGTTGTGGTTTTGACATGTACCTTGTGCACAGGAACCATGCTAATTATGTCCATTTTCTTGAATGGAGTTGGAGTATCTAAGCCATAGTCTCGAGGAGCCACCTCAATTCCCACCTGAACACCATTGATACATTATATGCATGTCTGTGAACTTTCCAAGAAAAAATGCAATACTGGATGGGTGACAATCTGAGATTCAAGCCTAAACAAGGTACAAAACTGTGAAGTTCACCTTTAATCATGACAAAACATTGAGGACTGACTGCTTTATAAAAACCCTACCTTATGGCAGAGCCCTCGGAGGATGGAGTATTTGCGGAGCTCAGTCTGGGACACCTTGCCAATAAGCTTCCAACCGAATCGATTGCTCACAAATGTATCCACCCACCTCCAGATGAGTGATGCATCACCGTCAGGTGATGTGCCAAGCATCACATTTAGAGCTGCAGCTATATTGACTGGCAAATCAGCTGTGGCTTTTGAAGCAGCAACCACCGCTCGCAGCACATGCTTATAAGCACGCACCACCATCTCATGAATGCATAGAGATTCAACATGGGGCAATTTCTCTGCCAGCTCTGCCTGTGAAATGTCCAGAGGCCACATTTAGATTCAGCAACCCAGTAAAAAATAGTTTGAGAATTGGATTGAAATCAAGTCAGATAATTCAGATAAGGTCTAGAGTTTCTCACCACACGGCCCAAAGAGCGCATTCGTAAACCCCGAGTGTGCATGAAATCAGTAAGGGTGCGGCCATCAACTGGTGACAGTTCTAGTGACCCAAAATCAGCAACCTGGCAACATATCCACCCCAGTGTCAACTACTCAATCTAAAGCTCAGATTCAGACAAAACAAACTCAATAAGAGAATCTATAATTGTGACAAATCTGATCTTGTGATACCGTTCTTTCACATCCCCACACCTCTCTGTGCTTCATTACTTTAGATCTCAAGATTGACAGCAAGTTAGTTGACCAACCAGCTTGGGCAATGCAATGTCATCATAGTAGTTTTTTGCACCCTCCACCAGCTCTTCAATGGACTGTTCAGCACCAGACCATCACCCAAGATTGCAAAATGTCAGATATGTTCCATAAAAACAACTACACAACACTCCACATTGTAGCCTAAACAAGCAGTTCTCGGTTGTGAGTATGGCAAATGGGAATTGACACCTTGCAGTGAAGGCCTGTTGCAGTTTCTTTGAGGCGAGCAAAATCATCTGGAGGAAGTCGTGCCATCAAATGAACCTGTTCTCCTGTCTTCTTCTGTTCCTTCTCGTCATCTGCTGTAGAGTTGTCTGTAGTCTGGCTTCCTTCAGCTTTGGTCTTTAGATTGACATCACTATCTGAAGTAGCGAGAGACAATGTTCAGGAGTGCACACAGTAGAGCTTTGACATATTCAGTAAGGAAAAATCAAAGCTAAAATGACATACACAGCTGATTGGAAAACATAATAGAGAGGGGCAATGTGCAATGTTCTCACCTTCATCCTTGGAAATATTATCCTGTTTTCTGTTGAGATCAGGCACTAATGAAGCTTTCGAAGTTTTTTCGCTCCCTGCTGAAGGACCATTAGCCCCTTCCTTAGCTTTACCTTCGGCTGCTTCCTTTTCAGCCACTGCCTGAGTCTGCAATTGTTGCACCCAACAAGCACCAAGCTCCCATCGAATGCAGTCATGGCTACTGCTCTTACTCTCTTGTTCAAGCTGTGTAAGGCTCTCTTCCAACATGGAATTCACCAATGCACCTGCACTCTGTAGCTCCTCTGCATCTGAGGGTGGCCGGACAGCTCCAGCTGGCCGCTTGTGTAGGAGGGTGCGGAGGCTGAACACAACAATCAAATATTATCAGGAAACTTGAGGATTCAACAAGACTAGACCACAATTGGCATGAGTGGAAATTGTCTAATACTAGAGATATGAGTGTTTTGTGATCATGGCCTGATGTATGTATGAGAGAGGGAGAGAGAGGAGGCACCTGTTCAAATTCAAGGCATTTGCTCCACCTTCTGGGTGCTCCTCTACAGCTAGATCAGTTGGGAGCACTTCCCCACTTTCAATCGAGGTCCCTGCTGCTTCGACAATGGCTATGAACCCTCTATGGCGCACAATCACAGTACCCAGCATCTGTGTGTCCTGTGCAACAAATTCCTTGATAATCAACCACTTTTCTTTCCTACTGAACTTTGGTATGGTAATTTACTTCAACACACAAGACAGTGAGCTGAATTTGCAGAAGTTGAACATCTTTCCTGAAGAAAATACAAGAAAAAACCTGCAAAGCAGGCAGAGGGATTTTACATGTATGGTGGTGCTCTCATCAGCTGTAATTCCTTTCAGCAGATTTTTCTCTGCAAGCCCATTGTTACTAAGATTATGAGCTTGGCTGGAATCAATCTTCATCACGAGCTTCTTACTCGCAACACCAGTATCCCGGCGTACTGTCAATTTTAGGTTGCATCTTGTATCCACATGGAGAATATCATCAACCTCTGGGATGAGCCCTCCTTGAGAGTCCTTCTCGCTAACTTCTTGAATGACATCTGTTGCCTGCACAAATATGGTCCACCAACAACATGCAGTTCAGGGCTTTGAATTGACATAATCTCTGCAGCAACAATTTTTTAACCAAATGGGTAAGTATGGAATGTAACTGATGGGATTCCTACCTGGGTAACAGCAATATCAATGAACATGTTGTGGTGGAGAAATGCTTTGTGGTCACGAATCTGACGCTCTTCCGGTGTTTTGCAAGGCATTGCAGCAAGAATTGCAAAATCATGAGCCCAAGGTCGAGTGCTACCTTCCTTATCTCTCCCCTTCCCACCTCCATCTCCTCCCCATGTCTCATCCTCAACTGGAAGAGCTGGGAATGTGGAAGGTGCTTCTGCTGCAATAGGGGGTGCCACCCATGTGTTTGCTCGAAAGCCATAGGGTAGATTTCCAAACTGCAAAAAGATGAAACATAGTAAGGCTTCCTCAACTTTGCAAAGTTCAGCAATGGAGAATTTCAACACATTGTATATAATCTGTCTACATTCTGGGGACTCCCCCTCTCCACCATACCTTGTTACGCTCTACAAAGGCTTTCATCAAATCATCATATGCCTGCAATTACCAGTACTTCACAGATGTTAGTGAACAGCGGGGTTTTGAATCTGAAATTTAGTCTTGTCAGAGGCTCATGCACATATAGTTTTAATCTTCAAGACACACTATCATCATATCTCAAAAAAAAAAGGGTTGTTCATCAAGAAAAAGAAGAAGAAAGTACCTTGGTGAAGGCTTTGCTTAGACGACAGAGCAATGCAACCAGTGAATGGTCACATACTTGCTGCTTGCTGCAGCTGGAGAAACCTTTATCACAAACAGTGACAGTCACTAGCTTCCCATTACAAAGCCTCACCTGCAAAATCCTAAAGATGTCAAAGAGGATTCATGAGAACAATAGTGCAACTTGTACAAAACATGTGCTCCAAATAATTATGTGCCTCTTTAGCGCAGCAACCAAGACCTGTACTCCTAGACATGACAAAAGGAAGTGTTCAAGAACTTACATCAAGAACAAAGAAATCCCCCTCTCGCTTTTTATCCAGGGTTTGCTTCAGTGAGCGTCGCAAAACTGGCAACCAATTGACAAAATCAAAGGCAAACTTCACCACATTCAGCAAACACTAGCAAAAAACCCTAGTACAGGACTGCAAGACATGGGACATCAGCAATATCCAAGCACTGTCAAGGGGTTGATGCTAAATTCACTATTGAAAATGAAGTGTTTCTTGTTTCTTTCCAGTAGAAAGGGAAAGTTTCTGAATTAATGCTAAAGGCTTTTTGAAAGTAAAGAGTACTTACATTGAAGAGGTGGGGTTAGATGAGAGAATGACAGAAACTCATAAAACTGGCCAAGCTTTGATGGTGGGCACATTCCTGTCATGTCTCCCTTCTCTGTAGCCTCTTTTGCAGCAGCAATGGCGGCTGCAGCCTCAGGCTTGCCCTTGAAAACTCTTTTCTCGCTTTTGACAATGACAGTTTTGTCAATCTCTGCCCTGGGGACTGACTCAATGGCCTGAGCACTGGCTTCTTGTCTGCCCTCAAAGTCTTCTCCAGCCGGTGGTGTATCACCATTAGCTTCAGCCATATGTGCAGCAGGGTTTGAAGCTGCTGCACCCTGTCCAAGGGTTTTGGTGGGTTCCTGCGAAGACTTGGGTTCAGCTTGTTTCCCAGAGGATCCAAAAGATGTGGTGCATGCAACAATATCAAGTAGCCTTCTGACATGGGCAATGGCCAAATCCTCCGTGTAATCCTCTGTGGACAGAAACCAGGGTGTGAGAATCACATGGTTCTTGAAAACAAATGGCTGCTCACCAAATTAAGCTCTGATCCTGAACAAAGATTGTCATTTCCACCATGTACATACCTTCAACAAGATCAAGTACACAGGGCTTCAATACAGAAACCTCCAGCATGTCCTGCAATTTACTCCCTCGAACCTGATTCCACAAGCACCATCAATGTCAGCACAACACTACACTAAACTTTCCTCATCAGATTTGACGCTTATCCAATATCACTCTGGAACCATGTGCTTAAACCTCAGGGTTTAAGCAAAGTTCAGTCTTCTCATCCATCAAGTTCTGAAACTGTCTGTCATCTGAAATTATTTGAAGAGGCAAAATTATATATATAGATTTGGACTCTATCAGAATCTCCAATGAGATCTTTGGGATTACTGTTGAATAATTACAAAGGTGCAGAAAATCTGGACTTGGAAACCCAGATTAGATTGGAAGAGATCCCTGAGGTCCTGCCGTCACATTAGTGGAAAAAGGACAACCAAGCCAAAAGAACCTTCAAGGACTTGTAATGTGGTGTAGAGACTTGCCTCATGGTGAAAAGAGTAGTTGGTAAGGTGACATGTTTGCACATTCACAGCTAAAAGTCGTCGAATGTCAAGGAGGCGGTCTGTTGTAATCCCCTGCAAGAAAACGGACAGCCAAATTCAAAACAAACCCAGGATCAATATGATCTAATTTGTCTATGAATCCTGCAAGTCTTGCCTCTTCAAAATCCTTTTGCTGCAGTAGTGTTCACAGAGGGTTCAAGGGTGCACCTACAATTATGAGGTAATCTTCAGGAATTGAACAATGAATGATGAGAATGCACATACCTTGAGTGTAATTTCATTTCCATCCGGAAGCACAACCACGATATCGATTGCAGCTGGAAGAACTGGCAAAGACCAACCACACCACAGAATTCATATCACAAACATGGATATGATCTCTTTGGGATTGTTTAAACCACCAGATCAACAAGGAAATGCACATCCTAAAATGGGTCATGTACCAATACAAGAGATAAATTGGACAACTGCACTCAGGGGAGATTTGTGCAGAAAGGATGCAATTGGCAGCTGGATATTCTTTACTTACTCTTCTCTTCCTTCTTTTTCTTCTCTCCTTTCAGCTTGTGTGCTTTGGCTCGGCTGGTCCTTGGAGCCATGACAAAATCAATGCAAGGGTGGCACAGTGCTGCTTTTATTGCTACTCCTTCCCTGAAACTTGTGGGACACCACCTGTAAGTACTAGTGCACTACTCTTAGACCCCTCTGCACTGCACTGCACTGCACTGCAAGCATAAATCTGAGGGTTCCTTCCACCAAGCAAAATTAGCAAAGCTCACAATCTTAAGAGTTAACCCATCCACAATTCTTGTACTGAAGGCTATGGATTTAAATTCTCAGACATGATGAAAAGCACATAGATTTTCCGCCTGCTTCAGTAGAGTCTCGTAAACTAGATATCTCTCCCTGGCAGAAGAGCCAGCAACAAAGCAGCCTTGCTGGGTAGCCCCTCAGCAGCGCTAGTCTTTTACTGCCTGGCAACATTGTCTGTTTGTTGTTTGCTTGTTTCGGGTATTCCTCAGAAATGCTAGGAATCAGTTTGCGAGTTTGAATGTACCTAGCTAGACTGGAATCCTCTCATCATCTGCAATAACAAAGCACAAAGTTTTGGAGCCTGCAGCTCGCTGGACACTATTCTTAAGGTTTCTGAAGAAATCATGGGTTCAGCCGTCTCCAATGCGGGCGGCCCTGAGACTCTGAGACTCTTTAGAAAACAACACTCAGTGTTGCAGGCAGAGCACTAGTGGCCTCGAGGAGCTCTATACCTTCAGGTCTCGCGACCCCGCTGAGTTTCCCGTCAAAAGCAGCGCCTTTCCAATAGGCTCCAGACCGAACAGTATCCCATCGGCAGCTTATTATTCAGACTGTGTTGAAGTCTGTTTGTTCCAGCACTCGTAGAAACAAAAAGAAAATTCCTTATAACGAAGCGGATTGCACAGTCTCCTGACCGATACACACAAGATTCTGTGATCGCACCAGCAACAACCCCCACAAACACAAAAACTGTGAAAAAATTACGCAAAAAATGCTGCACCCCCCCTGGAGTGGACACTTCCCATGATGTCCATAACACTTCTTTCTATGAAGTAAGTCTACTCTAGAGGAAGAAATAGATTGCAGCTTGGTGTCTACAAGTGAATAAATCCCTACAAGAAACAGAATCTGGTCGAAATCAGCAAAAAAAGAAAAACAGCAAAAAGGAGCGGAACAACAAGGACAACCAAAACTCTCACAGATTGTGGAGAGAGAGAGAGAGAGAGAGAGAAAAAACAAATGAAAACAACGCACAGCTCCCAATTCTCGCGGCACAACAACCAGTCTAACCGTTTCGATGGAAAGGAGCGAATTTTGAGCACCTAATCCGGGAGGAAAAAAAACACACACACACAACACACACACACACCCCTTACGAAAGCTCTACACGAGTTTGTTACGAGTTTGTTAGAGGAACACAAACATACAAATATACTTACATAAGATTTTGCAGCAAAACAATCCTCGGACGATTTGCAAATGACTTGCAAGCGCGCGGCGACGAGCGGCTACCGCGATGCAGTTCTTTCTCCTTACTGTCTTTTTCTCTTCGGCAGGATTGCGGGCAGGTTGGAATCGAACGGTAAGCGCACTGTAGACGTGGAATCACCTGGGCTTTTGAATGGCACAAAAAAATTTCATTGGGAATGGATAATAGCCTTTTCTTCTTATTGCTATTATTATTATTATGCGTATTATTATTGGCTTATTGGAGGAAAAAACATTATGCCTCTCTCTTCCCCCCCCCCCCCCCCCCCCCCAAACCCAATTTCTCTCCACAAAATTTCTCATCACATGTGCAATTATTATTATTATTATTCTTATTATGGGCAGGGTGGGGTTTTTTTGGGAGGGTCAAAGGGGGGGTTTGGGGGTGTTTCGGATTTTTTTTTTCAATAAAAGTGGCAAAATGTAAATAGTATGATGGTGGTGGCCATAGCTTTTCGAAAAAAGCATACATAGCATTCCCTGCTTTACTTTGGTGCCATTTTTTTATTATTGTTTCTTTTTTTCGGGTTTTGTGAGCATGAAATGATGACATACCTGATCACCAGATTCTCTACAAACATGCTAAGTGAATGTGCACCTCTCATACACCCCTCCTTGCCCATATGAATGGGTGTGTGGCCGAATACTCTGCAAAAACAAAATAAAAAAATAATGGTCCTCCTCCCGTCACAAAATACTACATTATATACCAAAAATAATTGCTACTTGTTAAATGATAAAAGGATTTGTTGCAGACCAAAATGCTTGTAAAATTATTATTTTTTTGCATATAAAATATATGTACAAGCTTTTATTGGTTACACAAATATGATGATTTTTAAAAAGTCTACTTGTCCCTTTTGAGCTCAAATTTTCCCCACCCTTTGGGGTCCTGGGATTTGGAAAAGTAGTGTGGTTTTGACTATGTGATAATGCAATCGTACTTATTGTCTATGGGGGTGTCCTTTCCAAAATTTTACTCTCCATTACATCTGGGTCCTCAAACTTGACCGAGACCCATTTAATTGGTCCAAGTGACTTCATGGCTATCATCACCCTCGGCTTTAAAAAAATGACTATCTAAATATTAGTATTTTCTTTGTTGTCAATATGCCCCATTGGGAGTCATTAATTATTCAAGTTGCCATCACGGTGTCGTTGTTGTTTTTTTTTTTTTCTTGACATTCCAAGCTTGAAGAGAGAGAGAAAGAAAGAAAGAGCTTAAACTAATTCCTTTGAAAGATGGAGTTTTTTAAATAAATAAATAAATACGGTAATTATGTAGTCATCCGTTGTCATTGTCGTTAACTATTCAAGTTCAAGTTGTCACCATTTTTATTTTTAAAAATCCCATGAGATTCGAATGTCAAAGAGGGAGTGTAAACTAACTCCTTTTGGGAAGATGGGGTCTTTCCTCTTTTTAATTTAATTTTTTATCAGATCAAGTCTCCAAAGAGATGGAAGATTGATGTTTTTGAGTACTTGGTGAGAAGACCATTTAGCACAATATACACGTTTATATAATGAAAGAGGCAGCCCGGTGGCCATTCATAAGAGTGGCAACCATGCATAATAAGATTGCACATCTCAAAAAGGAACTACCGTACCTACAACTGATGTTCATCAGCATATGATAATTATTTTGCAAAAGGTCTTAGCTGAAGATGAGAAAATTTTATTGATATTTGCTGAAATACGTAGTTGAGAATCAAACTACCATCCCCCCCCCCCCAAGCATTCGGTTACACCTTGTTCAAAAAAAAATTCAATTAAAAACTGTGGAACCTTGAAATATTTGACAAAGAAGTGCTGATTGTCAATCATAGGTACACCCCAGTTAGGCCTTTGGAGGAGGGTTTTTGTGAAATGTGGAGCCAGGACATGTGAGCATGGTTTCCCAAAACCCACCCCCCTTATGGGGTGGCGGGGGCAACTTACCAATTTCAAAAAAACTTTCATGCTTTTCATGAGTGTATTATACTATACAAAATATAGGGTTCTTGTTTTTTTTTTTTAAACCCATAATAATGATGAAATTTGAACAGAATTCTTGCCAAGAATTTTTTTTTTTTTTTGAAAATGATAGAAATACCAACAAAAAGAAACTTTAAAAAATATATCTATGAAATTTAGAAAAAAATCACCAAAAAAATTTGTATCTTCCCCATCCCCTTTTCCCCTTTGAAAAAAATATCAGTTGGCGAAACTGACTTATGTTCAAAAACCTCACATAGCCACCTCTCATCTTGTTTTAGGGTTTTCCCAAGGTCCTGAACTTTTATTATTTAAATTAAATGAAAAAAATTCACGACCCGCTCTCTCTTGAAAGGAGATAACATTCTCTGGATAGGGTATCACCCACGGACGGTCGCGATCTGCGCTCTTTGGATAACGTGCTAAATTCCGCATCCGCGCCGTCCGTCCAATCGAGTGATCCTGAGGCTCCCACCCTACTGACTTGGCGCTGCGATGAAAGGAAAAGGGCACCTTATAAACTGCCACGTGTCATATCACATCGCTTAGCCCAGACTAGATGAGTGGACTGCCACGTGTTGGAGAACGTGAGGACCTAACGAACTCCACTAGGTGCGGTACCCAACCTCATCCGGATGAGGAATTGGGATTTGGTTCGGGAGATCCTTAGCTCCGGTAATGGGTTAGGTACCGGACCTACGGTTTGTGTACCGCGGGGAAAGATCTGGAAGGATTTGCAGACCTCGAATGTGTGGACGTGGTGGAGCCTTCTCGGTTTTCTTTATTTTAAAATAAAAAGGGTGGGTGAGTGGGTGGATGGTGGGGGGAAGGTTTTTTTTTTTTTTGTTCGTTTATCAGGGACTCAGGATTTTTGGTGATTGGCCAATCAGGTGAGAGAATGACGGGGTTTTTCTTAAGTGTTTTTAATTTTAAGGTCATTCATTAAATGCGGGGACTGTCTAGTTTTGTAGCGTTTAAGCCAATCACGTGAAGCCGTGTCTATTATTACAATGTTGCCCTTTTTTTGGTGGGTTTTGGCCTTTTTTGTTTTCTTTTGCGGTGGGCCTACTAGGGGACCAATCAATCATTGTCGTGGTCTCGAAAATAGACATTCCTAGGTACCTAGAATGTAGGCTGTGTTTTTGTCTCCTACTAAAAGAAGGTAGCTAGCTAGGTACCTACCAAATAGGAGACAGCCTTTTGCTCCCTCATCCCACACTGATCAGTGCTGGTGATGATGATGATGATATTATGCATTTATTTATTTTTTGTATTTTGATTATTTTTTATTGTTTGAGAGATATGGACTTTTTAAATTTCAGTATTTAAATTAATGGCCATTGTTGTGGCTCTACATGCTCGCCACTTTGAGGTTGCTGAATGGGGTTTTCTCCTCCTTCTGTGGCTATTATTTGTGGCTATTTTTTGTGGCTTTTTGTTGTAGTGGGATTCTTTGTTGATAGAACTTGATAGGGGTATCTTTCTTCTTTTTCCCATCCAAAGGAGCCTGGGCATAATGGACACCAATCCCTTCATTTCCAAGGGCAGGATGTGCATTGATGTTGGGTTCTTTGCTTTTGTAAGAACCTCCAATTCCCAGCTTCCAAAACTTGAGACACCAAGCAACCTCAGACTCTCTGGTTCCAGTTTTTTTTCAAATTTCATAATCTCCAGTTTATTTGGGTTTCTTTTTGAAAAATTCTGATTCTGGGTTTTTAGAAAATTTTCAAAATATTGGATGATTCTGTTGAAAGAACCGGCTCATGTTCAGGAGAGGTTCTTTGAGTCACCCCAGTTCTTTGAACCCTGGTTAAGGGTCAAAAAACCCAGTTCTATGATGTTGTGGAAGCTCCAGTCAAGGGAGAACCACCAGGTCTTTGAAAATTTGGGGGACTGGGCCTCACAGAATATCCATTATGCCCTACTCTAACCCGCCGGTTCCCAAAAGTAAGAACCTCCCAACATAGGAAAAGGGCCAAAGAAACCCATATCCACAGACAGAACAGACAGCCAGGCAGCCCCTTGTGTGCATTTTGCCAGATGTTATTGTTTGTACATGGAGTAAAATTGCATTGCCCTGTACAAGACAAAATTGCCATTGCAACCCAAACATTGAATGGAATTCCCAATATTGATTTGGCTACCTCTAGCCAGGGTGGACCATTTATTGTCTTTAGATCCATTATAGAGTATAGGAGCTTAATTAAGGGGATTTTGACCCCTAGGTAGTAGTAGGTATATTTTCATATGAGGATTTTCGAAAGATGATAATTTTTTTGGCTTGTGTTGAAACTTGAAATTAGTTATAGAGTTTCAATATCTTGATGGATTTTGGTTTCTTTTAGAGGATTTTTTTCGAAGATTATATTTTTGCATGGTGAAATATTTTGAATTTTCACAAATCTTCTTTTGCCTTAAGATACTTTTTAAAGTGGATGGCAAGGCCACATAGTGTGACACACCCTGTTGTGTTAGCATTGGCTTGTTTGATAATTTTTGTGACCTACAAGCTACAATGGTAGCTTCTAAACTTCAACCTTGTGGAGCAAGCTGGAAAAATGGGGAACTTTTGCCTCGAAAAACACATTTGACACTCCCAAACATTCTCAAGTTTTTTCACAAAATAATGAAACTTTGTCACAGATTTTATTTTTTTTGTTTTTGCCGGTGTCATTCATTGTAGCTTGCTGGTTCACCAAAGACTGGCCACCTTCGCTTTGGCACCACCGCATCCAGGGTCACCCTTGCCACAACTAACTTCGTCCGTTCAAATAAAAAACCTTTCACACTTCAGGCTGCGGAAGAAGAAGCCCTGGTCCCCTTGAGCCTCCCTTAATTCTCGGGTCAATTGTTAATTCCCTTTGGCTAGCACCCTCCAATTAGGAGAGGCCCTCAGGAGCAGGCCTTCCTTTATACGGAACCGGCCTTGCTGACTATTTGGGCAGCACTTTTTTTCCAGAATTTGCTTTGGTGGGACAGGTCCAGTTGTGTCCTTAAGGTGCAATCCCGTCCTTTGGTGGCTCTAGTTTGTACGATGTCAATGTTGAATTTAATATTAGTTTGACAAATGAGAACACAATCAAGCCAGTTACTCTGTGGAACGGGCCCTAGAAGAACACATGCCACCATAATGGAACAATGGCTTGCCAGCTTCTCGATTGGAACTGACCCTACCATACATTCTACACGATATTCTCGGGCTATTCCGTATTACATAATCCTCCAATGTAAAACTTGGCTGCTCGCCCTGTGGTGCACCACCTAACTATGTCTGCGGATTGATTCCTGGAATCGTACATGGGTTATCAACCATATGGGGCTTACGGAAGGTGATAAAAGAATTTGGGGCAAAATTTATGCCCGTGGCCAGCCAAGTTTGAAACACCTTGGGGAAAGTGGCTTGTAGGTATATGCTTTATAGAGTCCTATTAGGCATTTTAAAATTTTAACTCTCCATAGGTCAATTGCTTTAGCTTTAAAGATAAATGCATGTTATGGTGTAGACAAAAAATTGTCATAATTTGACAATTTTTAGTACTTGTTCAAGTTAGATGCATCCAAGTGAATATTTGAAAAATATTTTGTGATGATTTTTTTAATAAATAATGATTTATGTTCCAATCTATCATTATGTTGTGAAATTTGTGCACATTTGAATGATTTAATTATATAATAAAATGTTGTATTAATTTGTAAGGTTTCCAAACATCAATGTAATTCCAACAAAAGGAATAAAATGTACTAGTTTTAATGAAAATTTGAGTAAGAAATTTTACACTTCTGAAAAGACAATTGTAAAAAACAATTTTCTTTATAAAGGTATTGAAATTTAGATCAAATGAATTTTAAATGTTCATGAATATGTTTATGATTATGATTTAAAAATTTTTGAAATGTTCTTCCATTGACGATGTCCTTGGGCTAAATGCATTTTAATCATTTGAAAAAAAAAAGTTTTAAAATTAATAAATTTGGAAAGCAGAGTGAAAGTAGGTTGAAAAAAAAAGAAACAAAAAATCTTAAGCTTTTAAAACATATCCTTACAATCCTACATACACTCACGTAATTTTGCAAAGATTAGGTTTTATTTTTATGTTTAAAAGTTGACAATTTTGTGTTTTCTACTTACAATGCATTTTTTTTGGCCTACTTTTGTATGCTTGCACCCTAACATGTCAAAACTTGTTGCTAAAAGGAGGTGAAATTCCATCCATAAATATGGAGCAACCATTTGTTTTAATGGTTGGGACAATGTTACAATGCATCCATTGTTGAGTGTGATGTTTATTTATCTTAATGAAGATGTATTCTTAGGTGCCATCAACACAACCAGGAAATATAAGGATGCCCATGGGTGCAATTACAATATTATGTATCATAGCAAGTGTAATGTTTGCTTGGTTTTCCCATGTTTTAAAGTCGTAACTTAATTTGATGTCAAAGTTGTAATTTTTTAATATATTGTTGTATTTTTAATATATCATGGGGACATGTGAATTAATTTGAAATTAATCCAATGAATGAAAAATAAACAAAAATATTCATTAAACATTATAACGTTTGCTTTTAGGTAGTAAAAGGACTTGTAAATGGATTTCAATTTTTTGAAAATGACATTTTTTGCCAAATTGTAAAGATGAACCTTAATAAAATAGTATGAAGAAAATTTTAAATTTTCTTAAGGATTTTTTGGAAGACTTTTTCAAGAATATTTTAAGAATATTTTTTTTAATTAGTCTTAAAAACAATAAAAAAGCAAGTGGCCTTTGCTCATGTTATCCCATTTGCACCCCCATTACATATGTAATGCCTTGGCTAAATACATTGAAATTGTTGGAATGGACAACATTGTACAAATTTGTACCTACAATATTTCAAACATGTGAAATGTAGTTAACCTTATAATCCATTGTTTTCCAATCTTTTGTTTTCAAGGTTGTGCATTTTATTGTTTGGACCTACTATTAAAAGATTGGGGGAAAGAAGTTTGAGTCATAAAATGAATTGTGGTGTTTCTTTCATATGGTAACACTTACTTACTTACAATTTAGCGTCATTAAGTGGGCCAAACAAATGCCTGGGCCAAAGCCCAATTGACGTTAAGTTTGATGAAGCAATTCAGATCTAACCGTCTGACATTGCACTAAGAATCTAGCAAGGATGCCTTGTTGCTGACAGCTCAACAATTTAGCCAAAGGTGTGATGGCAATTAGTGGCAATGAACCTCTAAACCTCTCTCGAACATTTTGATAAGTCGGGCAAACCAACAAGAAGTGGTCCTCATCCTCAACCGCACCCAAGTTGCACAATTTGCAGTAGCACTGCTGCACCGGCACTTTCACTGGCTTGACTTGCCTTCCTAGCTCAATCTGCAGCTCATGATTCGCACAACGAAAATGTGCCAAGCTTCTCCTAAGTTGTGCATTGTACCATTCGCAATTTTTTGTTGTTACGAAATTAACCTAATGTTTCAAATCCGCACTGAAATGCAACAAATGGTTGTTGAAAGTGAAATCTATTATTGAACAAACTATCATTGACCCTGAAAGGACAACTTTTGTCAACACATTGCATAACACCCATCAACACAAGTTCTTCGTCATGGCAAGATATGTCAAACCAACATATGGAAGGATAGGTTTTGGGATATTTGTGCCAACTTTATGCACATGGTGGAACACATTTTAATGGCCCATTGAGGGCATTCAATGACAAACAACCTTGTATGGGGAAGGCATAGTTTCTCATGAGTGGAATATGTCTTATGATTATGATATCAACCATTTTCATTACCATCGAGCCTTGTAAATGCAATCAAACATTAATTTCACCATTGATGGAAAATGAAAATGGTTGATGGAAAATGTTGACCTACATTATGCGTGCAAGAACCTTTCCATACTTATTGGTTGAAGTTCACTTCAATGCTAATGTAAATGCCAAGAAATCATTCAACCATATTGTGTTATGAAAAAAGATTAGTAACTTGACGACCTATGCCCAAACTTTAAAGGACTTTATTGATGTTGTTGAAAGTCAAAAGCCTTTGCAAGAACAACCTAGTGTTAACCCCATTATGTAGTACAAAATGAATATGTTGTTTGCAAATTCTACATCACAATCCCCCTTCCGTATATCTATGCCTTTACAACACTTTAACAATATGTTTAAGGTTATGTGCTAGTTAAGTGTTGATAAATTGTTGACGTAATGTTGTTATGGCATTGCAACACAATGTTTGATCGTCACAATGTGTTACAATGCAATCACAACATCATATCAATTATGATTATATCAACACTTAGTTAACACTTAACTTTGAACACATTGTTAAAATGTTGTAAAAACATTAAGCCTTACAGGGGGCAAGTTTGTGATGTATGTTTGAATTCAATGGAAGTGAAAATAATGACAACACATTAGAGGAGGACCCTTTGATGTTAGAAAAATAAATAAATAAAATAAATAAAATAAAATAATCATTAAAAATCATTTAAAAAAGAATAAAGAAAAAGGTAGGACTTACAAAGTGGTAAGGTCCACGAATATTCCAAACTCCTTCACCTACAATCAAGAAAGGGGCAAGGAGGGGGGCGTGTACCAAGTAACATAGGGCAAGTACCAAAGGCGAAACATGAAATGTAACAACAAAATGAAACATCAATAAGGAGGGAGTGGTAGTAGGTACCTTAGAAACATGAAGCAATAGGACAAGCTAGGAAACAGCGAGGCAAGGGAGGAAGTAGCACAATGAGGCAAGAAGTAGGGTGAGGTGAAATAACAAGGTGTGAAGGGAAATAATAGGGTGCGATAGAAAACAAAGCAGCAAGGCGAGCTGAAGTAGCAAGGCAAGGTGAAGCAATAGGGTGGGAAGGGAAACATTAGGATGTGATGTGAAATGAAACAATAGGCAAGGTGAAATAGCAAGTGACAAAACAAAACAATAGTGCATGGAACAAAGCAAAAAGGCACAGCACGTTGTGAAGCAACAAGGTGAAATGAAATAGCAAGGCACAAGGTGAAGCAATAGGGTGATGTGAAATAACAAAACATGAGGCAAAATAGCAAGGCGAGGTGAAACAATAGGTCACAAAATAAAGTAGCGAGGGTGTGGTGCTATGCAAAACAGTAGGGTTAAGTGAAGTAGGAAGGCACGATACAAAGTAACAAGGCCTAGTGAAGTAATAGGTGAAACAACAAGGCAAATGGTGAAACAATAGGGTGAAATGAAAGGAGCTAGCACAAGATGCAAATGAAACATGATGCCAATGATGAAAGAAACCATAAATAGCAACATGGAAAGAAAAAGAAAAGGAATGAAAGGAAAGAAAAGAAAACAAATGACAAGGAAAGAAAAAAGAAAAAAACACCCAAGGAATGAAAGAAAAGGACAATATAAAAAAAACATAGATGTTAAATAACTTGCAACCTTGCAACACATAAAACAAACAACAAACCTTACAACACGTGCCATTGGAAAGTGATGCCCCCTTCCTAATTCCAACATAAACCTAGTTTTGACCAAGAACTTGAAAACTTGACCTAGGTAAAAGATTTTACTTCACCTGAGTCTCAACATTTTGAATTTTTTTAATTAGTTGGTTCTCACCATCTAGTTTTCACGAAAAACACTTGATTAGGGTTTCAATCGGGGTATCACTAAAAATGATATCTTAAAGGGTTCATATTGGGATAACCAAGTGATATTCAAGATATTTTTAATACCCACCCAACACTAGTTTGAACTAGGAATCACTTTGGGGGTGACATATGAAAACTTAAAATTAAACTTGATGGGATTAACACTTGCTTAGATTTTGCTAAATATTTTACATTTGAATATTGATTATGAATGCAACAATTCACAAAATCACAATTGTATAAAATTTCATCATGCAAATTGGTCCACAAGTTGATCACATGTGATTAAATAGTTTGTGGAACCAATGCATATTAAGAATAAATAAGGCTTTCAAAACAAATCATAAACCTTGGGGGGGGGGGGAGTACACTTAGTGTAAAGTTTGGGACTACATGCATCAAATGACCATTTTTAAAGGGGTATTAAATAATTATCCAGCTTATTTTTTTATCACCCTATTATTATCTTTTTAAAATACATACATATTAAAACCACCCTATATTATTTATAATCCATTATTTCGGATTATTACATACCTTATATTATAATTAAATTGATTATTGGAATAAAATGTACCTAATTTTGAAACTAATTAACTTATAATTTTTACCCCACAACCATATTTTTTATTCATGTATATTATTTTTTTTAAATTAGTGTCCCCCCAGGTCATAAACAAATCCATTATGCATTCAAGTTACCAATCCATATATGTCACATTCTTCCATCATTTTTGATGATTTTGTTTGAACTTTGCATATCTAAAGATTGATTTTATTGGTGAATTCTTTTATTGTCAACCTTTTAATTGGTCTTCTTTTTTCATCTATCTATGTTAGATCCAAGGTTTTTTTTTCTCAATTTTGTGAAATAGGTATGTTACCAATCATACAAAAGAGGATTTAGCCAAATTTGGCTACATAAATTGGAGGAAAAAAAAGTGACATGAAAAAAGATTTGGACTAAATATGGCAATTTCAACTTGTTTTTCTACAAAACATGGAGACTTTGGGGTTTTTTTCCTCAAAAAATCATTTGTACAAGTCACATCCCTTTTTTTTTATTGTTGCCAAGTGGAAAATTTTGACCACCACAAAAAAATAAATCTCAATTAGATCCCATATTCTCCCAAAAATTCCAAAAAGTGGAGATTATTTCAAATTTCCTCCTTCTTTGCTACCTTCAACATAGTTTTCATCATTCTTGGCAACATGTGTTTTAAAATTGTAAGGAAAGTTTCTAAAACCTTTAATTTCTTTTGAAATTTTGTACAAATTCTCAAGTGGCACAACATGCACCTGGCCATTTTGAGCAATTTTTCCAACATCTCTAGAGCCCCAAACTAGGGTATCCAATTACCCAACCTAGACTTTTAGCTTACATTCATGCATATACTTATTCCTAACCTAAAATATTAAATTACCTAGCATAAACTCCCAACCTACAATTAATTATATGTTGTCCTTCTAGACCTTGATTTTACAAAGAGAATATTACAATCATGATGAATAATAGAGACCCTGAATTATATCGAATTTGTCATTAAAGAGAACCTTGTTGTTTGAATTCATTTCACTTTTGATGCAAGGAAAATGTTATTTGCATTTGGAATGCATCCTTGATGGTTGATTCTACTAGGGAAACTTACTAAACATATGGTTACCTTTTATTAATTAATGTGACAATTTGATACTTTCGCTTCCCGGTACTCAGTAGGAATGGTTAGAAATTAACTCTATTATTTTAGGAGGAAGTTGTTATTTCCATTATTTTAGCTAGTTTTTGAGAATGATGAGATATGTCATTAGAGTTTAACCATTAAATAGGATTAAGGTTGTTAACCTAGAAAGATTTTAGGTGGTTGATTGAGTGTGGATGTCATTTTTGTAAGAGGTAAAGAATGGTTACCACGAATTATTAAAAAATTAATTTTGAGCATGGAAAATGTGATAACATTTAGAAAAGAACTTAGGGTGCGAATTTTTTGTGTGATATGGGTTAACAAGACAAGTAGAGATATCGTAGTGGAAATTCAAATAGGCATTACTTAAACACTTTGCTACAACTCACGTAGCCTAAAACTAGGGGTGTGATTTTGATTTGATATGATGTGACCTTATGTGTTGTTGGTGTGATACTTGCTACCCCACCACTATAATACATGTAACATACTAAAAGTTGTGTGTTTAAGTTTTTTTATAGAATTATCTTTTCAATCAAAGATGGGTGAAGTAGTCAATATGAGATGTCTTGCCAAAGATTACAATGGCCTTTTTCCAAATCCATAATTTTGTCACATTAAGTTCTTAATGTGATTACCTAATTATTATAGATCATATTTTTAAATTTTTATTGATATAATAATGTATTAGGCTTGTATTACTAAATTATTTATTAAGTTTGTAAGTGATATCAAGGTAAAAATAATTTGACTAGGATGAATTCACAAGTTTGAATTCAAAGTCATGTTAATATGCATAAACCAAAATAAAAAGTGATTAATATAAATTTGAAACAAATTTGTGCATAGACTAAATCACAGGAAACACACATTCACATGAGTTATAACTACACAAACTTGGACAGAATCATCATACTTCTTCTTATGGAATATTTTATAAGTGATGGTGGGGATTATATTGAAATGAAAAAAAAAATTCAAAACTCCCAATAGGGAATACAGAAATGTCTAATTTTGTGTCGTGACAATTTTGCAACTTTACAAGTTCATAATCCTCACATACGAACTTTGATCTAGAATTTTTCAAGGGAAAAGTCGTAACCCTTGAATAAACCTTTCTCATGTCATATTACTTGTTTCAATTGAACATCATTTGACCTCTTTTATAAAATGTTTTAATGGTTGGGGATTTGTCTCAATCATTCTTTTGACCATAACTTGTTTTTCCAATCTTCAACTTGAGAATGCAACTCACTTTACATATTTATTTTTAAAGTTTTTTCAATAGTTTAAAGATGTAATTTGAATTTAAAATATCATAAGATTCAAACTCCTAAAGTGATAATTCATTAGGGGTGTTGTGACTCCTTCTCTCACACTTGTGAAAATGTGTGTGAGTCTTAAAACATTTTTTCAACTTGCTCCATTTGTCATGCATTACCTTTGATCGTCAACCCTAAGCTAAAGTTGTCACATTACTATAACTTGACTATATCAGCTCAGAATTGAATGTTGTTTGCAATAGGTTCCTATTAGGTGAGGTCAAAATTGCAAATCATGTTTCTCTAAAGATTAGATCTATTAGTTTTGTTTTTTTGTTTTAGTGGTTGAAGAATATTTGACATTTGAAATCTTTGCCTTAACAAGGAAGATTATCATGGGGTTCTCTGCATACAAACCTTTATCAACTACCTATTGCCAACCATATTTGCTCAAGTTTGATATTTTGGTAAGATTGATTTGCTATTGCTCACCTAGGTAATACAATGTTTTACTGAGTCCCTACAAGTGAGTCTTTTCAAACACTCAATTTTCGCACGTTTGCAACAACCAAGCACCCTATTTTGCTAGGCTTGTGGTCACAATGCTCACCTGGTTATGCTTGCCTAGCAATCGCTTGCTTGGAAGAATCAACCACCAATACCGCATTCTCAAGTATGTAATGTTCTATACAATATGTCTTCAAAGTTGTCTAAGATGGTAGAATTAGTTGCCATTGCAGAGTACAATATTTTCTACTTACATAAGCTACGAAATGATACTTGAGCTACCTAGTCACAACCTTTGTACTGTAATAACCTGGATGCAGGCCAGTTGCATAGGGGCAGGAGGACCCACCAAAGGCAGGATCCACCATACAGGCCCACCTCATTTATGATGTAGGGATAATGCCCTGGCAGCAGGGAATTATACCTTGAACCTCAGGCTTATAGTCGGGCTATTAAGGGGCGAGAATGGCCAGTTTCGGCGTAAATAGGGCATCAAATGCGTAACTGGAAATTAAATTTTACAAAATAATATAACTGGGACCCAAACTAGTTTTTCCACCAATTTGGGTCGTAAACTGAGTCTCATCCCCTCTTTCGTTCTTTCCTGAGCGCAAACACTACTACTGCCACGTATATTCTCACTGCTCCTACCTGTACAACTACTATAATTACTCTCGAACCTTGTGCATTAAATGCTCAGTTTCAGCATTTCATATTGAAATTTAATAAAATCTCGTTATTTTGCAGATGCCCCTAAAAGAGGGGATAGGGGGTGGAAGCAGAACGGATGGGGGTGAAAGAGTGGGTGACTTTACAGATAACTTTGTTGTTTCTCCTACCATTTTTTTACACAAGTAGATTGAGTCCCAGCATCAAATTCAAAGTCCCTGACCTCACAACCTTTGCACTACTCATTCCTGCCCGGATGACTCTCTCTTTCTAAAGGTCTGTGCGAAGTGGTGGACCTTCAGCATCCACAACAAATCACAAACATAGTACATGGAGCAATCATTTTTGGTGTCAGACAGACAATCGATGCATCAGCACTGAAACACCAGGGCTGCAAAATTGAACCAAACCAACAAATTCTCACTTGAAGCTGCCTGCATGACCAGGATTGTTATCATGACGATGATATGCTCACAACTTGCAAGAATCCCCATTCACAAAAAATTCTCTCATGAAGAGCAGCTATGATGATGATCATCGATCAGCACTCAAACCTGAAGAAGGCAGCTTTTTTTTCTTAACTGGTGAAATTTGTCAAAAGCTAAAACTAAAAATGAAAATTTGAAAATTTTCTTCAGGTTTTAGTTTCTCGAGGTTTCCAGGGACAGAAGTCAGAAAATAATAATAATAATAATAATAAAAGTCGTCGGATCACTATGTTTGGTTTTCAGTACTTAGGCAAGAATAATAAAACAATGATCAAATATTTGTACTTGATATCTGGTTGATAGCCAGATTTCGCAAAATCTTCTTAAGGATGATTGCCACTTTTATTACATTTTTCTATGGATGATTGCCCCTTTGGCTGGAAAAATAAATTCCTAAAACAACCATTTCCTTCAGCAGGAGGCCAACGTAATAAACATCCATCTACATCCACTTCTTTGGTTCATCCATCCCTTACACCCCCACTATTGGGGCCCAAATAGCACCTGTAAACATGAAAAAGTGGACAGAATAATGTGAGAGGCCATTACCTGTTACACCACCTGGGCTAATTATCATGATCAGCCACAGAAAAGCAGATGAAAAAATTTCTGTTACTGACCTTCATGCAGGGCATTGTATTTGGAACATATTTACAGGTCCAAAGAGTTTCGCTGTATATGATTGCTACACTTCATCCAAAATAGAGTGCACAGGTCCTTGTGCTGATGTGGGTTTAGGGTTTAGGGTTTAGCTATCATCTGTGAACCAGATAAGCAAAGGAGTGATCATGATGATGTACCAAGGAATGGGGCCATTCCCTCTAGGAATTTGTGGAACCTATTAGGATGTGATTCTGTTGCAGCAAGTGGTGACTGAGTTCTATCAAGGCTTGTGTCAGAACTGGTTTTCACACATTAGTGTGGTTCTCAAAAAAATAATTGAAAGGACCAATCAAGGAACCTCCCCTGAACCCCTAGTTATTTGTTGGGTCTTTCAAAAAGCCTCCTGGAATTGGGGGTTAGAACAAAAAATTTAAAAATCTGCCCAACCTGGGAAAACCCTAAAAAGGTACCTACATGAATAATGAATAGGATATCAAAACTGGTTGAGTAAAACTTTCAAACTCATTGGAGCACAGCTACCAATCCAGATGCAATGGGAAGCTGGCCACACATTCACTGGCACTTTTGGAGATCACTCCGTATCTCTTGTACATATAAATGATATGAAAGTTTTAAATAGATTGAGGTTCCTTCACACTTTTGGCATCAATGCTAGAACCCAATAGAGAAATCTGGCTATATTTCAAAAAAAAATGTCAAGAGATTTGGTGACGAGAAAACCAAAAAAAAAAACAAAAAAAAACATAGTTTTAGCCATTTTGAAAGAAAAAAATCAGCCAACTCACTAAATTTTAGCCAGAAACAAGAAAAAAAAAAACTTACCCAGATCCAATGTGTCCATGTTTTTAACAGATCACACAATCATGTCCAAACATGGAACAAACAAACCAAAGACAAATCCAATTGAAAATTTGGAAAACAAACACAATCACACACACACATGCACCTAACTTTTGTAGTAAATATTGAAAAGCCAAGAAGCATGGATGATGATAGATAAAAAGCATGCGTACCACACTTGATGTTGGTAGGTTCCCCATGCACGTAATGCATGGAGGTGATCTGTATCTACCAACCACAACAACAACATTTAAAAGCTCGGATTCTGTGGGTTCCCATGATCATTCTTTCTCTTTTATCACCGAAGATATCCCTCACCTCACTCTATGAATGAATGAATGGTGCTGGTATTATGAACTGATCCAAAACGGTCCGAATCTACTGCTTCAATGGTGAGAGGAGGATTTCCTTTTGGGATATGTTTATTGGATGCTCGCAATTTCCTTATGTCTATTGTAATGTGTAGTGATAAGGTGGGGACTTCAGGTGAAAATAACGCCAATTATGGTTTTTCATTTGATTTGTGTCTAAATTGTAGTTCAATCAAAAAACTTGATATCAAGTGTTGCTGAATATTATAATGTATACTCACTCATACACACAAGAGACTCAAGACATTATTAGGTAATGAAATTTGTTGCAACTATGTAAATGGAAAGCAATCTTTTCATTAGTGTTTTCTAAATTTTTCAAATTGATCAACAATGTTCAATTTTCTCGAATGACAAATGACACATATGTTCAAATTGACAATGAAAATGTGTTTCCTTTCCAAGAATCATTTATTCCTTCATAATACCCACATCATAATATAATTTTAAAGATTTTGCAAGAACCCAAATCCCAATTATTTGGACAATTTTCCTCACTTGTCCAATAGTTAATGCCTATTTGTCAATATGTGAAGATCTTAAATTTGACAATATGGATTCACCAATTTACTATACCATTCAACATTGGTCAAGCTTGAAGACCTATGATTCCTTTCATTTTTTGATACAATTATGAATATTTTAAGTTGATGTATATTAAATCAGTCAAAATCTATGGGTCCCAAGATTCTTCATAAAGTTATATTGGATGTACAAAAATAAAGAAATCCTTGATGGAGTGACAAAAAATGATTGATGGGCAAAAATAAGCCATAGCCACACATAGGCACTTTGATCTCCTTATCTTTGTGGTGGCTAGTATCTTGCATTTGGGTCCAACGAAAAGGAGGAAAATGAGCCTAAGGTTCATAAAATAAATTTCCCAAAAGAAGAAATAAATATAATTACATGATACCTAGACTGTTTCAAACTTCCCCAAAAATATGTTAATTATATGTTCATACTTTTGACAATATTAAGAAATACAAACATATTCGACACTTGGTCAAATTTAGAAATTTATCGTTTCTTGTTTTTTCCAGAAATTTTGTTAATGTATTTATGATAACCAAAGTAGGTTTGCAACTTGGACAATGATCATGTAGTTTTCTCAAAACTCCAACTAGGGTAGCCATGCCCATCATTGAACACAAAAGCCTATGACCGATCGAGGCAAAAGTTTTAATCTAGGTTGGTCAATGTGCAAACTAAATTTGTTGGTGTGCATTTTGCATGTTATAATTGAACATGTGGTAGCAAAAACATGTGTTCAATTTTATTTAAACTCACACCCAAACAAATTATTTTGTGTTCAGCCATTGGATAAATTTAGAACGTTTGACTACTATTTGCATCCCATTTAGACTATGGATGTGTTTGGTGATGGGAATAATTCATTGAACTTCTCAAAGCCAATTGTTTGCTATAGAAGCACATTAAAGGAAAATCTCCTAACCACTTAATAAATAAGTATTTGGTAATGGGGGTTAAGGAATGCACTACTACAAAACTTTCCATAGGGATACAACACAAGTATGACTCACAAAAATCCAATAAAAGATCTATGGTTGAAACCATCATAGGGGAGACAAAAAGGGAAGGCCAAAGAAAGGCCAAAAGATGAACAATTTGCAAGAACCAAAAAAAAAAAAAACTAGTCCTTCTCATGGTAGGAAGCTATTTCACCCACGGCCCCTCTAATGTTGCCCAAATGCAAATCGTGAGATCCCATAGTAATGGGAGGTCTAGAACAAGCATCACCTGCCAACACAATCTTTCTTTCTATAACAAAGGCTAAAACACACTAAAGAATAATACTAACACGTTGCTTAAAAAACTAAATGTAAAAAGACAAGGATAAATGACCTCTTGATCATCTACCATGGAAAAGACAAGCACACTCCCTAATGAAATGATCCATATCACGCCCAGGTGTGCCATGCATTTACATGGCCATCGGAATAAAGTGGTGCCACTCATGAAGCCTCTATATTTGCAAATTTTAACAATCGTGTTGAGTTTTGTAATTACACCTCCTACTCAACTAATGACACTTGAAGCCACTATCTCCCACGTTGGATTAGTAACCACCACATCGGCAATGAAATCTATTCCTTTTAGGTCATGTAGAAATTGGCTCATAATGAGATGCCTAATGGAAGGGCGTACCATCGTTCTCTCTAGACAACATGCCCATTCTTTTGAACAAGGGCATACACGACATCTCGGATGATGTCATGTGTGACTATTCGCTAACCTTCAAATGGGCAATGAACTAAGTGCATGCTAAATGTGTCCAACCCATGTCCACATTCACATGTGAGAAGATTAGATGCCAAGTGTTGAATCAAACCAAAACAAAAACATAATGCTAAGGTGAAAATAGAATGTGTGATGTGAAATGAACAAATAGATGGACTAGCAACCAACCATAGACCTACCCCTTTGCCCAAACAAAAACAAATATAGGTTCTAGATATGGAAAATGGACTCATCTTCAAAAATAGACCTAAGAGATGTGTCGTGGTGGAAGTCCATCAAAGATGTTTATAAACCTAAGGTGCTGATAACTACTAGACTCTTAAAAAAAGGAGCATCTCCTTAATTGCAGGAGGAAAGCCATCCCACATTGCACATAAGCATGACTGGAACAAGTGTGAGGCCTCTTCAACCTAAAAACATATTTTTTCCAAAATGGGTTTTATTGAAAATACAAAACCTAAAACACAAATATGGAACCACCAAAACCCAATTCCCTAGAAAAGCAAATGGGGCACAATCCTCCATAGAGAGAAGGCTTATACCACCAAAGGATATCAATAGTTGAGTTTGATGCCTCATTAAGGGGCCATGAAAAGACTCCCATGATCCTGAACCCATAATGTCCCCACATACTTGCATAACTCTCCTATCAAAACTTGCCAAAAGAGACAAGAAAAAAGAAGGAGGGATTGTCCATGTGAAATAAGAAAGTTAACAAATTACACATGAACAAAAAATACCCAAAGCAACATGGGTGTCTCTTAAGAGAGGAAGATTGTTGATATGCACCATGTCTTGAAATAAAGCCTCATCCCAAAAATGCATGACAAAGTCTTAAAACCCATTGGCACACCTAAAATGTGTAAGCCATCTATGACCAAGGTGCAGCCCTAAGGAATCTTTATGCTTGGAGAAAATCCTTGATGGATTCCAAAGCTTGCACTTTAACACCTTGACCTTAAGCCCAAATAGGGTTAATTGGGTCAAAAACATAGGTAATTTCACTCAAAGGCCCCACGATGTGGGTATAATTTACTAGGGATGGAAAGATGCAATTGGGGGCCTACACGATGGTCTTTAGGAGAGTTCGATAATGGGCCAAAATAAATAAAAGACCTCCTAAGGTGTCACCTTACCTTGTGCCTGAAGATAATTCAATAATGGTGACCCCCTCCATAAGCGGCCTATGTTGGGTAGTAAAAAGAAGAATGAACACCATAAAACAACTTGGTAAAGGGGACAATGTTCACCAAAAGCCCCTCAACATCACACAACTCTCTAAAAATAATGATTCAAAAAAAATATAAAAAACGTTTTCGATGTTGACTTGCATCATGGCCCAATCACGGTGTAGGTCAAGGAAGATGTGGATGTTAAAAATGATGGCCTCATAGCTTCCAGGGGTCGAAATTCCAAATTGAAGGGGGGATAGGTGCTTTTGAAATGGCCCCCGAAGCTGTAGGACAATGGAGTGACTAATAAGTCAAAGAAACATTTCGCCTACGATAATAAAATGAAGACCACCAATGTTTTTTGCCCATTGCCAACAATTTGATAACCCTTAGCATTAAGGCCACTGACCTACGGATATCCCCACAAACAACAATAGTAACAACCTAGAATAATTTTGAAAACCATGAGGATGGGTTCCTTGATATGAAACATCATGGGAAATGTTCATATACCATCATAGAAAGTTCACTCAAAGACAAATGGGGAGCAATGGCTAAGGCTTGGGTAAATAAAGTTTTATCTAGAACAAAAATGTGCGTAAGTTGATAGTAAAAACTAGGTGTAGGGACAAGGTTTGAAGGAGGGGGGGGCAATTGGTGCTAGGCAACAACAATGTCTTTCGAAAGAATAGTTGACATCCTAGGCTACAAAGCTTTAGCATCACGATTGTACTCATCGGCTTTCCCTAAAGATAGACATTAGTGAAAATGAATGGTCGAAAAATCTTCCCATGAATGGTGAGAATGGGGCACACATGAGGCACACATGAAGCACGTGAAGAATCTTTTTGATAAAAAGACCAGTCACCCACCATAAACCTCTTGAAGTGAGTAGAAACCTTTCGCTAACTTGAATGATCTTTTCAAATATAGTACAAACACCAATGTGGCAACAAGAAGAAATGGAACCATATTAACTCATCTGTCAGGTTTCAAGCAATTCAATCAAGGGGTAAGCAAAAAGCTTGCCTAACTTCGCCCTAGATGGCTCAAGGGGTCCTATGAAACAAAAGAAGGCACATGGAATGAAACTTAAACAACCCCAAAATGGAACTAGACTGAACCCGAATCCAACGTCAAGAGGAAAAAAGAATAGAACCAAGGAAAAACACATGAGGGGAAGACACTTGCAAAGAAAAAGCAATTTGGTTAGCTTGGGAAACGAGGCTAGAAGGAGGGTGAACACTCTTGACATGCCTCAAGAGGGTGCTTAAAGTGTAAATGCCAAAACAAAGAGGACAAGAGGTATTTCAAACTTATGGGGGATGTGAAAAGGGAACCATTAATTGTTTTTTTGAAAAAAGTTTACACCTAATACCCTAAGGAAACAAAAGCCCAAGGAGCCAACCCCCCCCCAAGAAAAAAAACAAAACAAAACCCTAGAAAGAAAAAAAGGACGAAAAATTTCCTATAAAAAGGATTTTCTTGTTGTTGCAAGAGCTCACCAACGATTATAACAAAAACTATTTGTGAAACTTGATGCGTGGTTTTTAAAAACACCACGGAGAAGTGACCTTTTGCATCTGTTGTCCCCCCATCATGCCATGTTTTAGTTTGGTGTTGCAACGAGGATAATGGCGATGGCAAGTCTAACCTCCTTCAGCCTCCACATTGTTGTTATTTTTTTGAACCCGCTTTTGTTGCTTGCTCACTATTTATTCCCCTTTTCTTCTTATTAGTCTCTCCTCCTTTCCTATATTCTCACCAGCATCATCCATTGTTATTATTCCATTTCCACTCCACTCCATCACCATCACTCTAAGGCGGTACATGTACCAAATTGAATAATAAATTGATCGAAAAGGAGAGAAAAACATTAACATGTATCAATAGCTTAATACGACTTGTAATATCTTCACTTTTTCAAACGTTCATGCATTGCTTGTTCTTTCTTTCTGCTCTTTAGCAAAAGTGCCAATAGAGAAATTTGATGATATTGAAATCCTCTATTACATCATCACAAAATGATGGATACATGGAAGAGGTGGAATTTTGGCAAAACTAGTGGCATCCTTCGTTGTCCATTGATCAAGAGCCATTGGTGATGATACAACACAAGTAATTAATCTAGGGTGTAAAACCACCTAGGTAATTCTAAACAATTCATAAGAAAAAAAAATGTTTACTAGTGGGGTGATTTAATGCAAGATTGCAAGATTTAAGGTTTTTGGGTTCAAACAATCTTTTGATTGGACAAACATGGCCCCAACATTTAGTAGATAACAACATCTTCGCATCCCAGAACAAAACACATCAATAACCCTTAAAAGCATGCACATTTGCCCAAGCATCATGGATTCCCACCAAAAAAATAATTTATGAAAACAAGTTAATCACAATAAAAGCATTACATGTGAATAACCTCTCAAGCTTCTCAATTCCCTTAACATCATTTTAAAAATATCATCACTATTTAGAGCTATGAAAGATGATCTTCAAAATTTCTTAAAGCTTGTGTTCAATCTAAAATCACTAAGAAAGTAGAGATGAAATGAAAGCAAGAAAGTATACAATCAAAACAATAAGTAGGAAACACATGCCAAAGTAGAATCTAACTCAAAAGATTGTAAAATAAAAGCAAGTTCATAATATCAACATACACAAGCATCAACTAGAGAAATAGGAATTTCTTATGTAAATAAATTCTCCAAGAAAATTTTGATAAATATCTATATTACCATTGGATCCAACAATTTGTAGTCTACAAAGTAGCAAGAAGGTCAAATAGTTCTAGTTCACATAACTTGCACATCAACCACATATGTAAATTTAGAGTGGATTAATTTTGCAGTGATTTTTTTTAAAACCAATTTTGGATAGTTCTATAGTTCTACATTATCTATATTTAATACATTTTTTGAAGTTTTGGGATGTTAAAATAACTAAATTTTATACCTTTTATACGTATTGATTGAATCCCCTTAACTTTTTGGAGCCTAAGGCCAGAAAGCAAAGGGCTACCATGTTGTTGCACCACAACAAAAGGTGTCCTTGTACACCAAGTGATTTCATTGGATTTTGAATGAATTCACTGGTTGTAATGAATGGGGACCAATGAAGAAGTAGTGAATTCATTGGTCTAGTGAATGAGGATTAGTGAACTACACCCACATTTTGAAGTAGTGTTGGTTGTACTTTGTATGTAATGAAATGGATTGTAGGAATAGTCAATAGTGGATAAGGCAAACATTTCACCTACAATTGTAACACAAACAAATAAATCAACAAATATAAACATGGTTCTTGCATTAACCCACTAAGGAAGATGGACAATTGAAGCCTTGGAAAAAATAATGGATGCACTAAAAGAGGCCAAACCTTTTTGAGGAAAGTAAGCAAGTCTTGGCACATACTAATTGTTAAGGACATGAAGATCCATAAGAACAAAGGCTAAGGAAAGGTTTAAATCAAACTTTCAAACAAAGAATAAGACAAGATTATGTTTATAAAAAACATAAACACAAGAATTAAAACCAAGAACACGATATGTGCAAGACAAATGTGAAAATGAATTTTTATTAAACTAAAATATGCAAACATGAACATGAAAAAAACATAATAAGACTATGGTGCAAGATCATGCATAAGACTAATTTTGAACATATTAAAAGAAATGAGGGGTCTTACTTCTATTTATACTCCTTTGGGGACCTAATTCAAGGAAACTTCCAAGGAGACTTATATGTGTGCATCAAATAAAGAAGTTTCTTAAGAACCTTCATACCTAAAAGTCGACTATGAGTTAATTGAAACTTAACTAATAGCTAATTATGACTTAATTCAAAGTTGATTATGATTAATTATGATTTAACTAAGAATTAACTCATACTTAATTAGAACTTAATTGGGACTTAACTGATAGTTAACTAAAAATGAATTCAAAGTGAACTAAAAGTGAATTGGAAATGAATTACAATTTAATAGCTAACTAAAAGGGAACTAACACTACGAGTTTAATAAAAGTTCATTACAAGTCATGGATGAAAATTCAAATGAATAAACCCCATGCCATTGCCATTCGTGACACTAATAACCTATTTTCATATCAATTGAATGGCATGATTGAAATGTTAGGCCCACATGGTGTGTTAATTAATGAAGAAGACAAAACACTTGTTGCTTGGATTTGGGATATGCAAGAAATTGGACTCTCAATTACCCTATAATAATTAAAAATGAAAATGGAAATTCATTGATTCAAACCAATCCCACCTTCTTGAAGGATGAAATTCCTAGTGGTATTAATTCAAATGTTGAGATTTAAAATTAAGTAAATTTGACTTGCAAACGAACTAGACATCTATAGGGCACAAGGTTTCACAATTCGACCATGCAATTCATTCTACCAAAACCTATAAACCTTATAAATTAACCAAAAATATAATCCAAATCACATATAGAATTCAAACAAGAGATGGATTCGAATAGGGTGTTAATTAGGGGTCAAGGTTCTTGTGAATAGAGGTTCACAACAAGGTTACATCACCATTCTTAAATCTAGGGAATAGATAACAATAAAATGTGCCATAAATGTGGCAAGGGGTTGTTGACCAAGATTATACATATTTAGGGGTTATTGGATAAAAAATGATTACATAGAAAAACGAAAATGAAAAACATGTATGACATTGTAAACTAAGGAATGGATGACTTCTTTTCTATTCAAAGAAGTTCAAACCTAGGAAAATAAAAAGGCCTAATAAGTTGTTGATTCCTAAAACATGGTTAAAAGGTTAATGAGCAAGTGAGATGGGGAAGATTTCACTACAACTCGGTCCACAATTGCAATAAAAGAAATAAAAGACAAACTTTATAGAAACTTTGTAGCAAATTTAAAGGCCCATCCTTTACAAAGGTGTGAACCTTGGTCTTACAATAAAAAATAAAAAAGAGGCAAAGGCAAGATTCAAATGAAAGTGAAAAGAAGTTTTGCAACAAGAATCCAACCCCCATTCTCAAAGTAATCATCATATGGCGGGAGTTGAAAATGATAAACATCAAAGGATGTACATAAAATTACCATCGTTAAAGAATGTCCATAAAGAAAAACTAATAATTTTCCAGTTAGGCCAATCTTGACCTTTTTGAAGTTTGAACCCAAGATTTCATAGAAGGAAACTAATGTTTCAAACACAAGGACACAACTTTTCATATGCAACAAAAAAATCATTATTTTGATATAAGATTCATTTATGTCAATGGTTTTAAGGGTGAATTAGAGGTTTGGAGGAAATTATAATTACATATAATATCAAAAAATCAACATGTAAGATTTCACTCATTTTGAATTATTTTGGAGATCACACATAAATGAATTGAACTTCAAAACTAAAATAAATTATAAAACTTATGAATATGCAATTGATTCATAGTTGTGCCTTTGTGTTAATGCACATTCATAGTTATATCAAAGGTTTAAAAAAATCATTATTTGACAAGATTAGTGTTTGGGTTCATATAGAAGTTCATGTTTTAAACACATAATTCTATTCATTTGGAAAGTTACTTTTTAAAAGCTTCACATTATCATAATTGAAATATTCAAGTTTCAAAATATATATTTCAATGTGCATCATAATTTAAACATCAATATCACAGTTCATTTGAATAGTTTGATTTTGAAAAAGTATCAAACATTAATTTATGATAAATAAATAAAATGATTAAAGTAATAAAATAATGAAATATGACCATATGTGGTTTATTTAATATAACAAATACATTCTAAAATATATAACATTGTTAAAAGCCTTAAAATTCAAAATGCAAATTCTACTATTCAACTATTTTTATTTTTTGAACAAGGATCACCACTTGGCCTACTTTAGCATGCTTATGCCTATCAACCTTCAATTCCTTCAACAAATATGTGCACAATCTATGGTAGGAAGGGGTTTATAATAGGTTGAGGACTTTGAAGTTGTTTTCGCAACTTTTATAAATGCCAGGCATCTTGTAACATTGAAATGGATGTTTGCTCCATAATAAAAAGTTGTCCACTTCTTGTCCAAATTTTGTTTTTTTGTTGATTTCAATCCATTTTGTAATGCTTGTTAAGTGCTCAACACAAAGCCCACCCACCTCAAAGGAAAAAATGAGTTTTGAATGCACGTTCCATTTATTATTACCTAGCACAAGCAAAGTGGGTTGTTTAATTTTTGTTGTAAAAAGTTGAATTTTTTTTCAACTATGATTCAAATTAATTTCATTGCCAATGGACGGCCAAAATCAATTATCACCCACTACTTGGCCGAATGGTGACCAAAAAATGACCAAAATTTGGTCACTAGATGAATAGTATAAATCAATCCAATGTATCAATAACCATAATTACAATTTGTGTCGGTCACCAACACTTTATGGCAATCGAAACTATTTTAATCACCATAGTGTTGGTGATTGAAATAGGTTCGGTTGGCACAATGTTGGTGATCAAAGTTGTTTGGTCATAGTTTCGGTCACCAACACTATGACAATTGAACAATTTTGGTTTCCAACATTGTCGTGATCAAATCCATTTTTGATTACCAAGCATCTAGGGGTAGGTCAAATGGAAAATAAAATAAAATTGTTCACCTCTAAGTCGATGAATGAAATTGACACATTTGGACAACTAATGTGATGATTGACGCAAAATCAACATTTTGCATCATTTTTGACAACCTTAATTTTTAAAGCATTGTGTAAATAATCATTGTTGTAATTGGATTTTGGAATGTTCCTCTTTGTTTGTTATTTCTATGATTCAATTTCAAATATGATTCAAACTATCATGGCCAATTGTTGATCCTCTATAAAAACACCTTGTGAAAAATCATTGCAACAATATGTAATGCTTTGAGTTGTAGATTTAACACATGACATTAAGAACTTAATTCAAAATGTAACTTGCTTCAACTAAGAGAAATTGTTGACTAAATTTTCAATAACATTCTTATTATTGATTGTACATTTAATCTTGATAACCTAGGCTAAACCTACATTCACAAACACGCATGAGAACCGTATTAACACATCCCACCTGCACAACATGTAGGATAGAGGGTGTGTGGATAGAAAACATTTGTTCATTTGTATTCATGTTCACATGTGGATAACAATGGTAATTAAGTCAATGGTAAACCATCCTCATGCATCTACCTACCTACTAAGTAGCCACCAAGTACATGCCTTCCCACAAGTGTACCTACCTACATAGTGAATTCGTCCAAATTGTCAAATTTTCAACTATTATGTAGGGTTTATGAAATGCCTTAAACTAGTGGTTGGGCAATTATTAAAAATTGGCACCAAATATGTTTTGATTATCAAGGTGGTTTTGAATGATATATAGTCATGGATCTAAAAACAAATCGAAGAACCAATTTTGCTATAATGAATCTTCTCATATACAACCATAGTTTTAAAATATCTAAGAAACATACCCTACTACTCATAGCACAAGGTACCAATACCAATGTTGTTTCTCATTCCAATGGTTACATATCACAATTGTTTCTTGGATGAGATTAAAAGCCACATTTTATGGATGAAAAGAGTCACTTCAATCCTCAATGTGATTGGTTATAGCCAACAGCCAGGGTGAACCAGCACCCACCCTGGTACCTTCAACTTCTTCAGTGAAGTGTCTTAGTGGCCAAATTGAACACAAAAATGTTAGATTCGGACTCAGAGACCCTAATTTAGTCTAAACATGGGATATACTATAGTACCTTGGCCATTTCAACACATGCCTGTCGAATAATTACTTAATTTTGAAAAATTCATTTCAACAAATGAAATATTCCTAAATAATAGTCACTATTATCGTTCACAATAATTTTTATATGGAAGAAGTAATTTTTTTGAAAATTTCAACATCTCTGAAAATAATCTAATTAGTGTCGCATTGGCCAAGGTACTAACAGTATATAATATTTGAAAACAATTTAGATGAATTTTGGGGGTTTTAACCATGGTAACTGTGTGGGTGCTGGTTCACCCAAGGCATGCCTAGGTAGGTAACCAGTGCCCTCTTGCTGCTTACAAATTGTCCAGATACTTTGAATGCTACAAACTAACCTTGACAGTGGACAAACATGATTTGTTTCTTTATTATTATTCATTTTCAAAATACATACCAATCTCGTATGATGCAAGTTCAGCAGCAAAAATAAATTAATGCAATGTAATTTCTTGTTCCCATGTTTCAAGGACTCGTGGACATGTCTGCCACATTTCATGCTCTCTTTTCGCTGTTCTTTCTCCTCCTTTGTTTGGGGTCAATGTGCAGATCATGAAATGTGGCAAGCATCAACGAACCTTGACCAAACTTGCTACTACGCAATCAATTGACTTGCTCTGGCAGACTTCAACGTTCACACAAGCAAATTTCAAGTGCAAAAATTTCCTTTCCCAGTGTGTCAAAGAGCTCGTAGACTCCATCCATCTCTGCCATATTTCATGTGTGCCCCTTTTGGTCAATACGAAGCTTATGAAATGTGGCAAGCGTCAACCAACCTTCTTGTCATGCATCAAGCAACTTGTTTACAAGTTGCTTGTTTGTTTTCCCCTCATTTTCCACTTATGTTGTTCAGACACCTGAACTATCGATCTGGGAAGCAGTTAGCTGGGTGACAGGAAAACCTGACTAATTCGGCAAACATGCATTGGGTCTTCACATCACTAGGAAGAGACAACACAACAAGGGGTGTGTCGCACTGTGGCCTTGCCCTTTACATTAAAAAGTATCTTGCAGGGCAAAAGAAGAATTATGGAAACTCAAATATTTTCACCATGCAAAAATATAATTTTCAAAAAATCCTCTAAAAGAAACCAAAATCCTTCAAGATATTATAACTCTATAAATAATCTCAAGTTTCAACATAAGCCAAAATATTACCTTTCAAAAATCCTCATATAAAAATAGACCTATTATTATTATTACCTTGGGGCCAAAATCCCTGAAGCTACTATATACTCTATAATGAATCTAAACACAATATCCTTGCCTTGGTGTGCATGGCCAATAAAAAGACATTGGACAAAGGAAAAACAGTTGTGGAGTGAATGTTGCCATCCAGAATCACCACCACCACCACCACCTTTGGGCTCAAGGAACTGCCATGTGGTCAGCTATGCAGCCACCCACATGTAACTCAGTTAGATGGAAAGAAAAAAGAGATGGTGGTCACTGGAGACAGACAATCTTCCCTAGAAAAATAAAAACAAACTTGTGTAAAGAATGATGAAAATGTTACATAATTTTTTAATATAATAAACTATATTTTCAAAATTTATATATCTCTTTTCAATGTTCTTTCAAATTCTTCTAACTCTAGATCAACTCCAATTATCTTCACTAAACTAAAAAAGGGTTTACAACCAATCCTAAGGTCATTGACCCAATTTTGTTCACAAAAAATAGTTTATCTAAGTTATTAGATGGTAAACATGTCCTAAGATTAATAAGTATTCCTGCTAAAAAAATTTTAAAAATCATTTCTATTTTAATTTGTGAACCAACAATGTTTAAGATCTGATAAGCAAAAAATCCAATTGTAGGAAACATAGATCCATGCTTCTCCCACCATTGAAAAGGAGATTTCATATTTTTTTTCATCCACCTAAAACCTTTTCAAAATCAAAAATTCACTATTAACAAGCTCCTTTGCTAATTCATTTATGTTTGTTGTTATGTCAAAAATGTCTAAACTACTATATTTCTTAACACCTTGGTCAACAATGACATTTTTTTTGACAGGGGGTACAAATGATGATGACATTTTAACAACATTGGATACAAGACTTTTTTTATCATATTCCTCAACAAATGCCCTTACCTCATTCAAGTCTATTAAATGAAGACATTAAACATAAGTTCTTGAACCTAGGATCCAACATCAAAGATAACATGGTATGAACCTTCTTTCTTTCATAGTTTTTTCATAAAAAGAGGGAAAAAATCTAAAACATCACAAACCATTTTATGATGTTAGAAACTAAACAACCTAATTCAAGAATAACAATCTACTCCTTTTTTATAAAATTATCAGAAGAAACTAAATTCATGTTATTTTCTCAATTTCAAGCAAATGGAAATGGTAAAACTTAAAGCATCATTTACCAACCAATGACCACAAGATTGAGTGAAAAAGAAGTAAACACAATTAGGGAAAGGACATCATAAATGATTTGAGAAATGTGCCATATCAAAGGGGTCAAAATGACCTATAATGAACCAATGTGTTTACTTTGCATTTAAGACTATTGTCCTTTTTGGGGTCCTTTTACCCAAAAAAAAAAGTTTTCCTCAAGAAGAATTTTCAAATGAAATGTTTTGAAATATTTTATATATTATATTTATAGTTGCCCCAATATATCAAAAAAAAATTTAACAATCAAATTTGGAGAAATATGAATTTTTGAAAGTGCACAAATTTTGTCATAATTTCACATCAAAGAAAAACATGTTAACACTTTCAAGTTTAATTTTTTATATTATAAACTATTAGGTTTCTTGAAATAACATACACATTGCATCACATTTACATGTCGAAGAAAACTCATGAACTTTTTTTAAACCTTTATTTTTGATAAACACAAAATCAAAAAAATTAAAATTTCAATGTTTTTTAGATGTGTTTAATAATATCCTATAAAATTATTATAAGAAAAATTAAGGATGAAATAAATTGTATTATGAAAATTAAGGGGCCCTTTATGAAAGTAGTATCATTGAATGAAACAATTAAACATCTTTCATTCAAATCAAACTTTGATATTGGAATTTTGTTTGATTTATTTTAGATTTTTTTCAATATCCATATTATTCAATAAGCACAACTTAACATGATTCACATGCCATTAAAGTGACACCACATAGACAAATGTAACAAGAATTGTAGAAAAGTTGATGTTTTGACATCAATTTTGGCTCATTTGAGTTCATTCGCAACCAAAGGAGGAAGCACTCATGTAGTCATCCTAACAATAGTCTACTTGTTATAATAAAAACCAATTTTTTTTGAAATTGCAATGCCTCTTTTAGAAGGATAATCATTTTTGAAAATTTGCAAAAGAGAAAAAAAAATTGTTGGATTTTATTATTAATTGAAACTAATTAAAAAACCTACAATATATATATTTCAAATCACAAAAATACATCATATTAAAAAGTTACCTTGTTTTCATTGGAATATTCAATTTCTTTGAGGCCAAATCAAATTGAACACATGCTTTGTTTAATTCTTGTTGACCTTTTCCAAAATTTTAAACTAGGTTATACACTTTTACAAATCTCTTTGTGAAATTTTAATAAAAACATATATCAATTTTTTATAAACTTTTTCATCCATTGTAGCATATTGACAAGCCTTTGAAATTGCATGCCCAAAGCAAGTGCCTTGATAATTTTCCTCCAAACCTAAAATGTCACAACTTTAAAATGTTGTTAATACATCAATCATTGTGTTTAAATCGAATCCCTTGGCTTTCACATAAAAATTAATCATCTTTTTCAAGTTATATATATTTAATTGACTTAATCAAGTTTTTGGCCAAAGTCTTCCCAAAAATATCTATAGCTTCAAAAAGGCCAAATGTAACAATGTTTGAATTGCCAATTAGTTCCCAAAAAATTAATCACAAGGGTAAATATGTTATGAACACTTTTTGACATCCAAAGATAAAAACTTGTTGTTGTAGAATTACATTTTTCCAAAGCTAATAAAACATACAATTGTTTAGTTCTTTCCACCAATTTAGTGAACACCTCTTGTGAAAATTACTTTTTAGAAGGGAAAAAAAAATCCTGGGCACAAATGCAAACATAAGTGTTTCATCCATGTAAATTTTCCACAAATTACGTGGGCAAATGATTTTAAATAATCGACAAGCCCATATTTTCAAGAAATAAATTTTATTACATATGATCCTTCTAGAAAGGATTTTTGGGGTGAAAGCACACTAAAGGTGAACCATTTTTCACCAAAAAAGATGATGTATAATGAGTATTATAGTATGTAATAAGCTAATATCTTGATGGCATCCTTTGGCTATCCTAAACACAAGCAAAAAAATTTAAAATTTGCATGACAACCTTTTGGAACTCAAAGTTTACTTTCAAACAAAATTAAATCTAATGGTTAAATGAAAAGGATTGGATAAAATTAATGTACATACAATATATAACTTATAGTTTTTCAATGGCCATAAGGCCTCATGTTTGTGGTTCATAAAACATTATTAAACAAAAGAAAATTGAAAAAATAATGCAATGCCCATCTATAAAATTTCCCCCTCTTTGATATGGTAGTGGTTTTTTTCCTAAAAAAAGATATTATTATGCATTTATGGGTGAAAGCACACAACAGTGAACCCCTTTGGGGCACTTTTGGGTGTAGTATTACAATACTTATAACATTATTGTTCCAAAAGCATGGTACATTTAAATTTTGGGTATCAATTTTGGTTTTGGGCCCTACAATAATTTCTTTTATAAAACTAATGTTATGTAATATTTTTTTAATAATAATAATTGTCATTATTTATACTGAAGGATCCATGAGTATATTTATAGTGTATATTGGTATAATAGGGCCATAATCTTGTTTTGATTACATTAACTTTAGGGCTTCATTAGTGATTAAAATAATCAATTTTAATGAAATAAAAAAAATGGCCCACCTAATTATCTTCTATGTGGATGTGATTATTTGTCAAAATTTTAATTTACCACACATTTATCGCATCTTTGCTGAGAAATCTGTTTTTTTGAGATGAAAATTTTCAAATTAATCACATGGTATCCAAACATGGTTCATATTATGTGAAATGACATGGGTCAATATACCTTCAACTTTCCTAAAGACTATAAAATCAATTAAATTGCTTTTGGAATATATTTGTGTTTTTTTGGACATAGGTACATAACATTCATTTCCAAAAATATATTCCAATCTTTGACTTATAAAATGAAATGAAATAGTTTTCTATATAATCTCTTGCCTAGGTTTTATTCTAACATAATATGAAAACATATTGTGAAAATGTTTTGAAAGTTTGAAGTGGGATACACTCAAACATACACATCCCTAGACAAGAATATAATGTGACACCCCAAAGGGGAACACTGTAATGTGCTTTCACCCTTATTGTGCAAAAATGCAAAAAACACACATTTTAAAAATGAAATTTCATCCAAAAACTTTAAATTTCTAAAGGGTCCTAGATTTAATTCATGTATATCAATATCATATAACATAAAGAATTTCATCCAATAATTCCATTCACAACCCTAGTTTAAATATATATATATATACAATTTTTTCAAACTCTATGATAAGTATTATTTTGTCACAAATCTACTTCGTACATTCAAGTTTTTCATTATTTGTTGGATTTTAAAAAATAATTGATTAGATTACGTTTAATTTAATCAAATTACTTAAAACAAACAAAAATAATCCAAGATGTGATGTCCACACATTACCAAAAAAATTAATTGCACAAAGACTATACTTGTGACTACAATTTTTGGGGGGCTTAATGTGCTTATGCCCTTTGGTAACAAAAAAATTTAACAATTGCATGCCAGATGAATTTAGTTTCTCCACTTTTCCTTTTAAAGAACAATTGACTTCTTCAAATATTTTTGCAATAATAGGATGATCTTCATTCACATGTTTTTTCAATGTTGTTATTCCATTTGTTATATTATATAAAATTAAATCTTTCCTTGCCTAAGTTTTAGGGTTACAAACCAAAATTAATCTACTATAACAAACACACATTTCATAGTTTGAGGTCATTTCACATTAACATATTTGTTATCATCCACAAACAAATAAACCCAACATAAAAAAATTCTACCATGTGACTTCCAAATTGTTTTTTGAATATGTAATTTTTCATGCATTTTAAAATATATTTTAGATTAATTAATTATTTATGAAAACTAGGGTTTATTTCACATTCTTGTAAGCATTATTCCTCCATTACATCATTTATGAACACTTCACATGGATTTCATTTTCATTTTTTCATTTTCAAAAGAGTGGGTCATTTTTAGTTTTCAATAGAAGATGTAGACTGAAATTGGGAAAAAATTATAACACAAAAACCTATAGGTTTTTTTTGTTTAATCTATAATGTAAGCATTTAAAAAAATATTTTAAATTATTATAATTTCTATTCATTTTTTGGTAAGCATATGGAAATAAAAGATAAATATTTTTTTGTTAATGTTTAATTTCTTTGAAAGTTCTTGCAAAAAAAAAACCAAAGTTGTTATTAAACAACCAAAAAAAACCTCTAGAAAAAAAAAAAAAAGAAAAAAAAAAAAGGAAAAAAATGAAAGTAAACAAAAAATGTATTTTATTTATTTTTTGTTTTTTTTGTTTTTAATTGCAATAGAGTTCCACCCCTTACACAGGGTGATGGGTGGGCGTAGTACCTCAACATGACACATGTAACACAACGACAACAACAATAACAATACAATGGAAAAAAAACAACAACAATAGAGACAAGAATGGCAATGGTGGATACTTGGTGGTAGGATGTGAACAATAATGTGACAAACTAGTAGTGCACCACTTGTAAGGCAATGGGGGTTTGTACCTCACCATAACACATGTAACACAATGGGAATAACAATTAATAATGCAAAGGAACCATAACATAGGGGGCAATGGTTCACTCGAGTACCTGGTAACATGATGTGATAACTAACAACATGACATAACACCAATAACACCAATAATGCTACATAGCAACAACAACACTAGTAACATGATGGAACATTAGTAACATAAAGGAACAATGTGAGAGCAACACGAAAGAATAAGAAGCAACAATCTTAATCAATATTGCAAAACATTAAACCCACAAGGGGTTTTTATATGTTTGGGCACCACCTCATTGGGCTTCTTGTGTCTTCCTCATTAAAGTAATTTAAATTAGAACCTAAATTAACTTGATCCAATCCAAAAAAATTCTAATTACTTGCCCTAAGAACCAGATTCTAGTTCTTTCCTAGAACCTACTTGGTATTCGACAATTTAATTTTTGTTTGGATGAAAATAATTGATCCAATTTTCAAATCAATTATCACCAAATGTGATACCAACTAGTTTTCATTGTTAAAATCGATTGGAAAACTGGTTTCAAAATCAAAAGCCCCAATGATAATCACCTAACACTTGTAAAAACCCCAATTATTTTTTAAGTTGCTTTTAGACATGAGATAAACCAACTTGTGACTATTGCAATTAAGTGCAATGCCCAACAATAAAGAGTTGAATGTAATCATCCTTCCCCTTATGGTGGCAAGGCATAACAAATTTAATGTGCCCCTACCAACTTTGTTAGGTGTGTTAATTTAGTTGTTCAATTAGGTTTAATTCGTTAAAAATCAACTAGATTAACTTAGTTACATTCAAACCAATTCAAATGTGAATAGGGTTTGAAATATATATTTTTGATAGACATAATTTCAAATTACGTGATTTCAAATCACTTTTGATGATTTGAGATTCCAAAACACATAAATTTTATAGTTGTAATTTGATGTGTTATGCAAGTTTCTTTTCCTTCATTTTTGTTAGCTTTTGCTTTGTGTTTTCTAAGTTTGGCTTTTTATTTCTTACAAGGGACTCATATCTTTTGGTTTGGATATAGTGTATCATTCATGTGATATTTTTATGTTATGTGTTGTATGTGTAATTACAACAATAATTATAAGTGCCAACATAAGAATGCATGACAATGTTCTCAAAGCTTTGTCGGCCCTTGCCCAAGTAAAGGGTAAGGATTATCACATTAGGATTGGAATCACAGTAATTCTCCAAGTTTACACTTGTGTAAGTATGTTTGTGGGCTGTTTGTCATTGTTGTTAGAACATCCCCACCATGTTCAATATGCAAGCTTGCACATTAAAATTCAATGATAAAAAATTCAATATTTGTAAGTTTCATTCACGAAAATAATTTTGTTATTGCATATTTTGAATGTTTGTTGAGGCTCGTAAAAGGCACAACAAAGTTGTACACCTAGTAGAAAAGAATGTAATAAATATGATCTAATTACTAATCACTATTTTGAATCGTCCAATCATAATGATTAGTTTAAGTGGTTTACTATGGTAGTTCTTGGCCATTATGAACCAACATGCATCAATGGACCATCCACTGGATACTTGTTATGACTCAGTTGTGGATGATCTTCAACTAAATGACTACCCAATTTCAACTTAATAACCCATTCTGTAAGAAGCAGGTCTAACATATAAACATGTAAGTAACAAAATAGGGGACTAATAAGTAAACATATCGTTTAAACATAGTAGGTAAGGACCATTATTTATTATCTACCTGGTTGGTAAGTAATAAATAAAATAACTGAACTAACCACCATGGTTAACTAAGGAACTAAAACCCAACAGAAAATTGTTTCAAGATCACATATCATCCATCCTTGATGGTGCATTGGTGGGTGTTGGTTCACTATGGCCATAGTTCCCACTTATGTGCAATCCTTGTTTCAGTTTTATTGGTGGAATTACATAAAAGTAAATAACTAAACTTGGATGTGAAAAATATTTATGTAGGGTCATATATTGAGCCCCAGTGGGGAAAGCTTTATAGTAGGTAGGTATGAAATTGTCACAAATGTCGAAGGTAAGGCCTAAGAGCATCTCCAATAGTGGATCATGAGTGGTTTTACAATAGTAACATAGTGCCATCGATAAGGGTTCTTCAATGGCATCAAGACCACACCCCAATAGTCATTTGTAACTACAAATAAGTTATAGGCACCAAGAATTATCACGTTGACTATGTTTTTTTGTGTTTTGTGCGAGTTTTATCAAGTGTGGCAATGGTGACAAAACAATCCAATGTTGGAACACTAGTTGGGAAGGCAAGAAAGGGAAAAATAATTGTGGTAGAAGAGGAGAAACAAGTGTGTAGATTTTCTTTTCATGTGTCACAAGGTTCAATCATAGGAAATGGCCAAAAGAATCAAGCGTTCTAGAAGTAGATTGTAGTGCACTACAACAATAATCACCCTGCTTTTTATAGAGAGCATCCAACTAGAAGCTTGGAAACCAAGTGAGGTCTCATCAAGCATGATGTGGCCAAATTTTGTGGGAACTATTAGATTATATTTGCCCTAAATGAAAGTGGCACTTCTAGTGAAGATATATTACAGAAAGCTTTTGAGCTTTTCAAGTCAAAGTGCATCCAAAATAGAATGCCTTTGTTTTCATACATTGTTGCCTAATCCTCAAAGATGTGCTTAGATGATTAGAAACTAGATAAGAGAGTAAAAAGGTGATGTTGATGGATGTTGGGACATTTGATAGCCTAAACAAATCTTTGGAGATTGAAATAGGCATAAAACATGTAGATGATTATAATGAATGTAAGGTTTTGAAGAGGCCACAAGGATCGCTTGCATCTAGGGATGAATTTAAGAATCGTGCAATGAGGGAATGTGCTTTTAAAGCACAAACAAAAGCAATTGTCGACATGGGAGCTATTACATTCAAAAAAACTTAGATTGTGGAAGACCAAAGCACACTTGCACTTTTTACGATTCTTGAACAATAAGTGCCAGATTCTAAAGTTCGATAGTATTTGAAATTGTGGCACCAAGAAGAGCTTGAAAAAACTACATCATCGCCTTTAACATTTATCAACTATGGTAACACCTATGGCCATGCCTCCACAAGCAACACTTTCAACACTTGCTATAGTGACATCATCTCTATGTGCAACAATACCTTTGCTTGCAATGACATCTAGCCCCCCCCCTTATTCTCTTGTAGTTAGTGCAACTCACACAACCAACTCATTGGCTATAAGTTCCACAATTACTAGGTCAAGGACTAACCAAACCAAAAAACCCGTCAATTTTTATGTTATTTTTCAAAAATAAATGCATACCTTATTGGAGGCCCCTATTATATGCTTCTCTAAAAAAACTAGCTTAGGAAACCCCCAATTTGAGGTAGCTATGGACTTTACGAATTTTAAGGACTTTCATGTTAAAAGTCCATAACAATAATTCTATAAATCATATGATGTCAATATTTTCAGACTTGTGTTTTTAAAAGGAAGACTCATCATATTCCAATTCCTTATAGAATATTTCAATCGTTTCAAAGTCCATAACACTTTTACCTTAATGAGTTATGCAAAGCAATTTATATCTTCATTTCTCCTACAGTGGTGCTTTACTATTTTTTTTAACGAGTTCAATTCAACACATGAACTATTTTTTGAGTGGCTTTTGAGGTCACAAATTTATATTTAGTTTTCATGCATAAAATATGGTGGTTGCAATCACAATATAATGACCCACAAAAAATGGAACCATTGTTTAGTTATTCATATTTTGTATTAATAAGTCAAGTTAATGTTGAATTTTTTGGTGTATGTATACAAGAAAACATTTTTGATATAGTGTGGAAACATTTGGATATATTTAAATGAATGTTATGAATACATAAAATATATACCAAAAAACACTTTTAAAGTAGTGTAACCAATGTTTTTATTTTTCAATGACCTTTTAAAAGGGTTTGAATTGATTTTAAATGACATATTTATGGGAAATATATTAAGTGTATACCTTTAAATAATGGTATGGTGCAACTCTTTTTTGGGTAATAAAGTATTTTTCATCGACTTGTAAAAATGAATTTATGAATATTTTCTTTAAATGGCCAATTTAGTTTTGCAATGTCATTTTGATTAGCTAACTCGTAGCTTTTAAATGTAAGTTGTATAGTAATAAAGATGTGGGGCAAGTCATAATTTTGTGATTACACCATTTGTGCATACTTTCAATGATTGTGATATATCCTTTCAACCTTTTTATTATGTTGAGGATAATTTAAAGGTGTGTTAATATCGTGACAAATTTTAGCCTTTACTAAATATTCTTCAAATTCGTTGTTGATGTGTTCACCTTCATTATCATTTCAAAATTTCATCATGGCATTTCTTGCTTAATTTTCACATTTTTGAAACCTTCTAGTATTATATATATATTTAATGCAAAACAAAAATCGATATCTTCAATTATTGTCATTGAAAATAATATAATACCTTATTCCACACAATTAATTTACATTCATTTGGTCACATTTTGGTATGATATTTTTGCTTAAAATATAACCTTTAAATAAAAACATGGTTAGGTGATTCACTTTTGGTATTTTGGAAAGTTCACATCTTACACTAGGTAAAATTATTAAAACTATAACAATTATTAAACTATAAATGCTATAATTATCCCTTTTTAATAAATAAATTGGTCTACCACCCTTTAAATATCACTAGATATGTGATTGGTTCAAAAATTCAAGTGAGTTTGAAAATTTTAATGTGAAATGGACTATAAATTCTTCAAAATAACAAATATCATGGCAATTTAAAAATTTAAAAATCAAAATATCTTGTATTGGAAAAGTTTCAATGCATTTTATTTTGAACTCCTCATTTGATGGTGGACTATTTTTAGATTTTTATTTTAACATTATTATGACATATTTTTTGAAGTCAAAATTTTCATTTTATATATATGCATGACAAACTTAATGTCATAATTTCAAAAGTTCATTATGAATCAACTCTATTTTTAGAATTCATCCATATTATTAAATATTATTTCCATTAAATTTTGTTGCAACTTGAACAATTAAAAAATCCATAATATTAATGTTCTATACAACTTTACATATAAGAGCATTTACAATTCAAAAAAACTATGACTATGATAGTTCAAATAGTCCTCCTAACTGTACTTTCCCCCTTTCACACAATTTGATATCCTCTTTTTTGTCACCAAGGCACATGTCTATTACCCTTCCATTCTTTGCCATTTGTAAAATCAATGTGTTAGATTGAAAGTGACCAAAGTATTCATGCACCATCTTTATAGATTATTGTTTGTTACATTGAGTTTTTAAAGAATGCATAACTACTTAACTAAGGCACTTTGTGTCAAGAACAAACTTCAACCCATTACTCCTTTGATCTAAAACTTGTACAACTTGCCACCATATCTAATTCCTACCATAACCACTTTACCTCCTCCTTCATTATCAATGAGAAAACACCTTTTCTTATTGTAAGTAGTAGCAAGTCCCTTGTCAACATCTTAACCCACTTGTTTTTTTAAAAAAATCTTTAAGGCACATAAAACTCCATCTAGCATAGATTTCTACCAACTCCCATTAACCAAACTATAGACATGTATAGTCCTAACACCATGAGCCTAAACTTGTGACTATTGGTAAGATCTTCACTCCCCAAGTGCCAAGTTAAATTGAGTTCACAAACATGAGAACTAATCTTTTTGGTTAGCCATACATGCTCAAAGCACATGGCATCAACAATCTAATCATTCATCTCATTGTTTTGATGTCCATCATACATTATATTGTAATAATCACATAATAATTAACAATAACACAACAAAGTCAGAAATCTCCATGAGGTTAACAAAGCTTTCATCCTTCTTGCCCTGATTTTTCTTATCACATTCTCTTTCTCAATGCCCCTTTCCATGGTAGTAATGCCTTTCATCTATTTCTCCACCTTTAGGTATCATTCCTCTTCTTTCTTATCTTTGAACTTATTCCCAAATTAGAATTGGAACCACTCCTTCCATTGTGAGAGCTAAGAGGTGTAAAATACTTTTTTTTGTGGCATCTTGATTTTAAATATTATTCAAAGTTTCAAATTTAAACAAACACACAAGGGGCATTTGCAAGATATGGTGTAAACAAATGGAGTCAAAATTGAAAATACATATAGCATCAAAAGTAACATGTAAAATTTCATTTATTTTTAATTATTAAAAAGATTAACATATGATTGATTTATAATAAATAAAAATATCATGAATATGAAATCGATTCAGAATTATGTTTTTATGTCAATGTACAACAATAATTTTATACAACTTGTTAAAAATGTCTTATTTGATAATATTGAAACAACAATATATAAATTTTCATTAATTTGAAATTTTCACTTTATTTTTGTAAAATGATAAAATAACACTTTGCCCAATTACATTTTCAATGGAAGAACATTTTACAACCTACAAAATAATTTTAAAAATATTCATTATGATTGACTATTTATATGTAGAAAAAATTGTGCATAAATTCTCATTGAAACTAATATTCTTCAATCCTTTTATTATGTTATAGTGTTACAACAAATGATTTACAATTTCAGAGTCTAACTTAATTGACAATTGAATTGTTCATATACGCATCAGTTTCATAACATGATTAAATTTTCTTAAATCATTTTTAATTGCAACATTTTCATCAGAAACTCTACAAAGCCACGTCAAAAATGAGTTGCACTGAAAACTATCAAATTGTGCCTCATTTTTGTCTACATTGTAGCTTCCAAACATCCCAATCAAGTTCTCAAAGTCTAACGTTCCTTAGTATATGCATCCCATGTGGCCAAAACATTTTGATACTCAATCGATAATGCATACAAAATCTTAGTGATGATGACATGCCTCATTGTGACCTCCCCGCATGTCATTCAGTTGAACAACTAATGCCTCCACTTTAGAAAGAAAGCTAGACATATCTTGATCAAGTCCCATGGCAAGACTAAAGAAGTGTTGTTGGAGTACGTGCTTCTTCTCTTTCACACTCTGTTCATACATGGAAGATATATTTCACCACATTGTTGCAGAAATTCTGTAGTTTATGAGACTCACCATAGCTTTCTTTTATCAATTGCAACCACTTAGAATGATGAGTGCCATGGCTTGATTGTCATGCAACTTCCAAATCCTCTTATCTCATCATCATTTTCGATCATCTCAAGCCCTTCAGCAATGTCTATTTGTTCTTTTAATTGAAAGATGATTGTCGTCTGAAACTTCCATATCTAGAAAATCGCTATCAATAAACTTGTTGATGTTTCTGCTCATCTCATTCTGATCTATGCTAGCAACTACATCATCAGTGAACTTGTTGATGTTTCTGCTCACTTCATTCTAATATATGCGAGCAACTACATCATCTCTCTCTCCCATCTCTAACCTCTTAGCAAAAAAAGTAGTCGTCATGTGATCCTTCAGCAAAAAGTACTAAACAAAGAAGCGACAAGAAACATGCATAACCAGTTTGCTTTCTATCCACTTGTAGAAGATATGAACTGTGGGCTCAATATAACCTATTGGGAGAATGATGCAGAAAAGACAAACAAGCCATGGGAGCAATCCAGCAAATCTGCAAAAATGATACATGGTGTTTCAGAAACAGTACAAAGTCTCTGTGCGTTTAATCATGGATAGAAAGAAGCATTCTCTAAGAGAAACCTCTAAGTACTCATGCTCAACCCAATCAGTCACTAATGTACTGATAATTACTAACAGAGGCAAGAAATCAATGTCTCAATTTTTCAAAAATCTTTGTTGAATATTTGGCACCATAGCAATCCCATGCATCTAAAACAACACCCTTGAGCATGTTCAGGTCACAAGTGTCTGCCGACTCACAATTTATTACTACAAGTTGTACATCACAATGTGTTGTCATATATTATTGCTGTTGCAGGATATAACGCTGAGGCTGATATAGATGACTTATAATAATCATAATTGTATGATCCTACAGAGTGTAGAGTATGCATGGAACTGATCTGAACGACATTCTAAAAGAGGATTAAAGAGAAATTGTTTAAGAGTTTTGAAAAAAAGTTTTTGGGAAGTTTTTGTTCCAAATTTTGTTTCTCGAGGTAGTTGTGGAATTATGGGTGGTGGACATCCATGAAGAATTCTTTTTTGAAAATGATGTCGACTAAGTTGAGTGTAGAACTTGTGTATTGTGGCGGTGCTTTCTAATTTAATTAATACTCTTCTCCTTCGTCTTCTCCATCGCCTTCCGTGGAATCGGCGCCGACTTCTTCGTAATCCTTTTCGAGTGCCGCAAGATCCTCGCGAGCTTCGGAGAATTCGCCCTCTTCCATACCCTCACCAACGTACCAATGAACGAACGCGCGCTTGGCGTACATGAGGTCGAACTTGTGATCCAGGCGTGAGAATACTTCTGCAACGCTGGTGGTGTTGGAGATCATGCACACCGCGCGCTGCACTTTTGCCAAGTCGCCTCCAGGAACCACTGTGGGTGGTTGGTAGTTGATGCCGCACTTGAAGCCCGTGGGGCACCAGTCCACGAACTGGATGGTGCGCTTGGTCTTGATGGTGCCCACCGATGCGTTCACGTCCTTTGGTACGACATCGCCGCGGTACATCATGCAGCACGCCATGTACTTGCCATGACGAGGATCGCACTTGGCCATCATGCTGGACGGCTCGAACACGCTGTTGCTCAGCTCCGATACCGACAGCTGCTCGTGGTACGCCTTCTCGGCCGAGATGACGGGCGCGTACGACGACAGCATGAAGTGGATCCTTGGGTACGGGACCAAGTTGGTCTGGAATTCCGTCAGATCCACGTTAAGCGCTCCGTCGAACCGTAGGGAGGCTGTAAGAGACGACACGACCTGCGCCACAGCAACAGAATGCAAGTAAGCTTAGCATTGTGAAGAGCATCTCCTGCTGTGCTCAGTATATGACTGACCCTGGAAAAATATTTCTCACATCCCAGTTCAGTTCTTTACTTTTTCCAGCCCCACCCACAAAACTAAAACCGGGATTGCAAATACGTGCCAGGAGACTACTAATAGCAACCCACCTGGACCAAACAAATTATCTAGCCAATCAACAGCAGGGTTAATTAGGCTTTGCCGCACTGCCTTTTACCAGCCTCAGCATCCTGTCGAAAAAGGCTGGGCCATTTGAAACCATTTTGTTGAGCCGAACCAGCATGTTTTGACTTTTCTTCATTGAAATTTCTTTTGCAGGGTAACATAATGAGCACCGGTGGAGCTGCTCTAAGATCACTCTCTTTCACAAAATTTCCAGACTGAAAGAATTTTGCAGATTTGAATTTCGTTGGTAATGAACTTGGAATCACACTTGAACCTGATAATGTATCAAGTTTGAAGGACTCTAGACTGTCCTCGACTCAGAACTGAACATTAGTACTGGACCTATTCATTTAAAAATTGGTTATACTGCGACAACATCCTGAACTCATGCTACTAACTAGTTGAAGAAATTATGATTTCAAATGGGTCGATGCAGGATCTGCAGCACCTGGGTAATGAGGCGGTTCAAATTGGTGTAAGTGGGTCGCTCAATGTCCAAATTCCGGCGGCAGATATCGTAGATTGCCTCGTTATCAAGCATGACAGCCACATCGGTGTGCTCTAGAAGAGAGTGAGTGGAGAGCACGCTGTTGTAAGGTTCCACCACTGCTCCAGAAACTTGGGGACTTGGAAACACGCACATAGACAGCTTCGACTTTTTCCCATAGTCGACGGACAATCTCTCCAGCAGCAAGGAGCCCAGACCTGAGCCAGTGCCACCACCCACAGCGTGGAACACCAAGAATCCTTGCAGCCCCGTACAGTTGTCGGCAAGCTTGCGGATCCGATCCAAGCACAAGTCCACAATCTCCTTGCCAACTGCAGCAGGCAGAACATGATAATTTGCAAATGAAATTATGTAAACAACGGTGGGGTTCTATCAGGCACTCAAGGCCCGCGTAGACTGCAAAGATCTAATTGAAAACTGACAATGGATTTTTGATTCACAGAATTTTGATCTAATTTTGCAGCAAGCAACATCCATGATCTCGAATCGGTGTGTGCACAAAGCCTGCAAGAATTTCAAGATGCTGATCAAGCAATTAGATGTAAATTATATATCACAAGGAGTTTTGGTTACAACTCCCTTTGTGCAATGTGGGAAAGCTCTCAGTTATCCCTGTTAGAAATCTCTCTTACAACCAATGTCAAAGGAAAAATTCGTTTTCCTCAAGAGGTGCTACTTTCCAACCAAGGGAAAACTATCAACTTCCCCTTTGACATTTGTTCACACTACCTTTCTAGATCATGGCATGATTGAACTTTCCCTTTCAGGCTCCCTAAGAGCGTTGCAAAACTCCCTGTATTGCACAATTAATTCCCTGTTACTTGCGGTTTTAGCCGATTCTTGAAGGTAAAGTTAGACAATTTTCCCACACTTCGGCAGGAATCATCGAAGAGCTTCTTGTGTATTACTGGTGTAATGGCCACGCGCGAAGTTGTTGGCGGCATCTTCTTTGCCGCTGATGAGTTGCTCGGGATGGAATAGCTGGCGGTACGTGCCAGTGCGGACCTCATCCACCACTGTCGGTTCCAGGTCCATGAAAACACAGCGTGGGACGTGCTTCCCGGCGCCAGTCTCGCTGAAGAATGTATTGAAGGCGTCGTCTCCTCCTCCCACTGTTTTGTCGCTTGGCATTTGTCCATCCGGCTGCAGCAATATCATGGCACCACAATATATAAAAAACGACAGAATTAATTCCACCATTCATCATGCATGATGATCAAGAGACCGAAATTACCAACATCGGGAAACTCATGTGATCAAACTCAAGAAGATTGATTAATCTCTTATGATTCTAGACACATGCAAAACTTGCGAAGCTACGTCACATAATATTATAACTGGAATCTGAGGCAATTGTGATCAATCACCCATCGTTACAACTAGGATTCGAATTCTCAGATCAACAAAACCTGGAATAAATGATTATTCTTTGTTTTGGTTCTTGTTGTTCGCGAATTTTTACCTGAATTCCATGCTCCAGGCAGTAGAGCTCCCAGCAGGCATTGCCCACTTGGATTCCCGCCTGGCCGATGTGAATGGAAAGGCACTCTCTCATATTGGAACTTTTGAATTGAAATTATTACAACAACAACAACAACAACAAGGACTGTTGTTCTTGCGTGAAACTATTGATCAGGTGCAGCAACTAAATGTTGGACGTTTGTGAACTTGTGGAGGATGATCCAGAAATTATTTAATACTAGCACGCTCTGGACAAGAAGGTGATGATCATGTAATGGAGAGCACAAGCTGTTGCAGTGCAATACAGAGATCAGACTCGACCCAGAACTTGTGAGCTGCTGCGTCCGGTGCGGTGCAGGAGGAATATGTGTGTATATATATCAATTGCAGAGATCAGGCAGCTTGTTCTGAAGTATGTGTCAAGGACATATTCCAGAGACAAGGATGCCGATGAGATTAGCCTGAGTTTGTGAAGAGTGCAAGAAGTATTTGCACAGTTTTGAAGAAGATGTCTAAGAGCAATTTTTCCCCTGGCACCAGCAGCCGGCCGAATCTGGCGGCTGCTCCTCCAACTGCCAACTGCCCTGCCCCCCACGCGCTGCGTGCGCATTCGTGCGATTGCTTCTTCTGACGGTTGACGGTTGTGGCTTGGTAACCACCACATGAGAAAGGGCTCAACCCTAACTGAAAATGAAGTGTTTCTTTCTTTTAGGGTTTCAATCGCCAGAAGTGGGAAAAAAAAGTAGTGAAAATCGCCAAATTCTATATCTGATTTTCAATATGTAGCCACAAACATAGAAAATCTCATGATTAAAATTTTGTATTTCAGATTTGGACTATAGCCAGACATGGCTTAATCTTCCTAGGGATGATTGTCACTTTGGTTGCATAAAATAAAATTTAAAATAAAACTCTATCACCCATATCTCCTTCTTGGATGATTTAGAGTAGTTTTTATCACATCCAACATGGTGTGCAATTATTTTTCAATTCTCACCCATACACATGAAAAATGAGACAAAATAAAGTGAAAGACCATTTAAAATAAACCATGTGAACCAATCATTATAATCAACCAATCAATAGTGATCCTTTTAGTATGCAATATCTTTTAAAAGCATTGAATATTGTACAGATTACTGACCCTAACCACATTACTAACTCAAACCCATATATAAATGTTGCACTTCATCCAAAACATGTTGTGCATAATATCACCTGAGAAGCTACTTTAGAAACATCTTCACCAAAAATGCGCTAAAAATGAACTGCACAATGTACTATGGATGAAGTATATAGCCTTTTACATACTATGAACTTGGGTTTGGACTTGTAATTTGCATAGGATATTGTGCTTCTAAATGGCCATGCATAAAAAAATGGCTACATTTTTTGATTCGCCAGCCATAAAATGAACCCACTTGACAACATGTAAATCATTTCTTTGCTTTTGATTGGCCAACTACTAATTGAACCCACTTGATGGGCCACAGTGAACCAGCACCCACCATCTCGCCATCCACTGGATGCCCATTACACAATACACAAAATGGGATCATCCCTTCAAAGAAAGTTTAGACAGTGCCATTCTTGCATGCACACCAAAAATAACTTATGTAAATGGAATGCCATTGAGAGTGAATTGAATTAGATGAAATTTTGCCCTCTTTTATTCAGCAGACTACATCTCCAACCAGGATGGAATGATAGAATAAATCCTTGTAGCATTTGTTCCCTTTCTCCTTCCAATTAATGATAAATCATGAATTGGTCTTCGAGTTCCAATGATGAGTTGCTTTTCACTATATGGGAAGAAACATTTTCAACCCAGTAATGAACTTTGACATCATTCTTACCCCATTGCTGTAAAATTGCAGCTATGAAATTTCCACATTCTGAAAACACAAACTTTTGTGGTCATCTAGGAGAAGATACTCATTTGCAACTTTAGTCTTAGACAAACTATGACGGCGTGATCATCCCACTGCCAAAAGTTGCACCCCCAACATAGGTTAATATACATACAAGCCCATTGGATCATCAATTTCACCTTTGTATCACTTGTAGTTGGAGTGAAGATTCTTTCTTTTCCCTCTTCAGAAAAAGAACTCAACAGCAACCGATCCTGGCAGTGTGTGTTTCATGATTTCTGCTCACCACTGAAGTGACCTGAAAATGTGGAAGAACTTACTAGTAAGGATTTTGCTTTTCAAAATTGATAGTTGTGCATATGATAAAAGACATTCTGAAAGACCCTAAACCCTGTTGTTCATTCACAGCATTTATTTTATGCGATTTTGAAATGTCCATCTAACAGCCTTGATGTCACCAGCTTTTCGCTTTGCTGTGATCTTGAGAGTTGCACCATGACTCAGCATTCGCTGGACAACCCGTGCTATATTGAGGGCATCATCCAAACCCAAGTGATGTGTTCCTGACTTCGTTATTTTCAAGCCCCTAAGCATTGCCAACATCCCTCCTGCCTGCAATTCCAAAGACATCCAATGTTAGTGTTCATAAATCAAAGGAGCCATATACCAACAATTTCCTCTTATGGGACTTCTTCACCCAATTTTCAACACTTTCAGATTTATATTCAAACTAGGCATCTTTAACAGCACTATCACATCAGCTAAAATAGTAAAAATCTAAATGGGTTTTTAAAAGTCAAGATTGCAGGAGTTTATCAAGCATTGCAATTTCTCTTTGTAATGGATAGCATGATGCTAAGCAGAGTCAACTGCACCTCCATGAAACACCTATTGCAAAGCAGGAACAGTTCTCAAGAGTACACAGAGTTGGCATGTTTCCAAGTGCATACTGTACTTGAAGAGCTATGATTGTGTAAGAAAAATGCTGAAGGTAACAGGCAAACCCGTTGCTTGTAGAAATTGAGGTAGATGTCCTTCAAATTAATCCACTCATTAAAGTATGGAGGAAGATCAATTCCAGAAGTTTCACATTGTTCTGGAATTTTGGTCTTCACATCCCAATTTCCGCTGCAAACCCACCATCTGAAATTATCAATATGAAAAGTACATTGACTATGATCTGCACCTTCTAATCCTTCCCCTGCAGTGTTTAACATACTCAAGAAAGCTAGGAAACATTTGTCTTCAATTCAGCATGCAGATAACAGAACATTGGGTAATGAAGAACTGAGTGAGATCTTACTGAAGCAATGTGATATCTTGCTATTTCATTGGTCCCTTCATTGCATACTGGTCCACTCTTCATCAAGAGGATTTGAGCAACTATTTCCCAGGGTTAAGGGAACAAACTACTGAAATTAACTATGCAAATTGAACTTAGAGCCATCTCCTGTAGACAGCAATAGTGTTCTAACCTAAAGTAACTTATACATGTCCTCCATAAGGCTGGAAGGAGAGGATCAAATCATAGGTCTGAAAACCAAAAACAGGTTTTATCACACATGTGCGGGATAGGTGAATATTTGATGTAGGCCCAGGATCAGCATCTGAACTAGAAAGAAGTTGCATAACAGATATATAGAAGCACAAGATATCAAGAAGTTGCAAGATATTTCAGAGCAATTCCCACCATGTTACAAAAGCAGCATCTTTGAGTTTGGTTACACTGTACGGCTCCCAAAGCTCCTGTCTCTCCAACCACTCTTCAAATGCCTTCAATACTTCAGTAAAAGGAATAGCTGTATCATGCCACACCCTGGCCCCAACAGTGCAGATTACCAGAACAATGAGGAGCACAGTGGCAATAATAACTGTTCAACAGATCCATGAGATTGCAGAGGAAACTCCACAACAATACTCTGAAGGTAACCATCATTTCAGTTCCAGCCAAGCCAAAACATGCATGACAAAAATGAGAGTTGTCATAACCTTGTGAATCTCATCAGACAATCACCTTCATAATGAATGACAGTGACTAGCTGCCATTACTCACCACTGACCTCGTCAGATCCCTACTGTGGGTGTAGATAAGTATATAATAACCTGCTCAGAGTTTTGGGTAAGAGAGAAAGGAGTAAACCTATCAAGGCCCCATCTGCCATATTTTCCACTAACATACTCTGCCTGCCTGGCTTCTGTCATCTTCACTGGCCGTACAAATCTACAAAATCCAAAACTTCAGTTAGCCCAAGAGATTCAAATTACAGATTGCCAACAAATGTTGATCAATGATAAATGAAATAGGAGACATCAATTACACACAAAGGATAGAAAAGCTGTGGACAATACAGGAAAGAGATACAAAAATATAGCTCTTTGTACAATGCCCACATGGTGAACCACAACTACACACAAAGACAAGGAAAAGAAAATGGAGCAGGAACACAAAACAAAATGATAGGGAGTGTACCGATGAAATCGATCCACAACTTTTAAGGTACGTGCATCGATCATTATAATAGGAAACTCCAAAATCTCAACCATTCCCTCCAGATCTAAGACTAAATAGTAGTCGAATGGCTGTTTCTTGAGACGGTGCACATCCATGGCTCTTACAGGTAAATCAGGATACAAGTGACTGAATTTAGCCATATGCTGTGCATCTTCCATCTGCCTCATATGTCATATTTTTAGTTCTTCCAAACACAGTGCACAAATGTCCAAAATCTTCACAGTTAAGAGCTCATCATTGTGAACCCTAAATCCTTTGATTCTATTCCAACCTCAGCCAAAAGCTTAAGACCTAAAATCTGTATATGAAGAAACACTACAACCCTGCAATTTCCATGCCACGAATCAACTCACAATCATCAATACATGAAGCCATAGCCATATCCTGAACTCTGCATTTTAACAAAAACCACCATGAGGAAGCAACAAGCTCCCTGTACCTAAAACCTCCAGGATCAGCTTACAATGTAAAGGATTCAAGGTCAATTATGAGTGCTTATTGCATTCAGGTTACAGGGTTTAGGGTTCTAGGATTCTGTGGCCTCAAAAACTAAACCCGAAATGTGTGTTCAATAACTTCCTGATGAGTGTGACAAAATGAGAACATGCTGCAGAATCATGAATGAATTTGATTCACATGGTAACAAAAAAGAAACTCTGCAAACAGGAGAGGATGAATTCTAAGAAAGAAAACTGTTGTACCAGTGTGCAAAGGCCTTGTGTGAAGTAGTAGCACATTGGCTTCGGTTGCCTGGTTTTGGCACTGTCCTTGAGAAACTGATCCTCCCATAAATATGGATCAGCTCCTGATGACCCTAATGGTCTTTCCTCAAGAAGCAGCTGTTGCTGCCCCTCCTCCTCCTTCAAACTCTGGTTTCCCAACAGCTTCACCTGAGAATCTTTATCCTCCAAACCACTTTTCTCTTCTTCTCCGAAAACCGGTGGAACATTGAATGATGCTAGAAGGCGCACATTGTTAAACCTAGTCACGGAGCCGAGTAGTTTCCTCTCCTCGCACAGCTGAAATTTCCAGGACTGCTGCTTTCTTCCAACCACTGAGCTAGAGAATCTGCTACTACAACTGTGTAGAACTCGCGGCTCCATGGCCTTCTTCTTCACTCGACCTAATTCCGACAGAGAAGAAAAGGCTATGAGAGAAAGTTTGTTGGAAGAGAATGATCGCTGCTGCTGCTGCTGCCTACAGGGGGGAGACGAGACGAGCTGGGACGTTGTTGAAACAAAAGCATGGACTGTTGTTATTGTTGTTGTTGCTTCATGAAAGTTGTGGTAAGGGGAAGAAGAAGCGGCCACCACCTCCATCGCCACATTCCAATTCTTATGGACACTGCCCAAAAGCAGTTTGAAAGCAGAATTGGCGGCCATCAAGAGACAACAAATGGGTTCACAACCATTTGCGCACGCATGTCCCGCAAACCTTCCGCCACGAGACAAAGAAGCACAATGCAAAGCCTGGCGAAGCCTGGTGAACCCCTTAACCAGTCTCGACCTCGTTCCGGGTGCTGCTAATACAGGGTTCGACCAGGGCCGCTGTTCGCACCGGTGTTCTCCATCCTTGTTTAAAATCACAACTGGTACTGGTACAACCTCAAGTGGAACCAGGAGATGCACCCTCCCTGTCCCACATTGGGAAAACCCTAAAAATGTACCTGAATTGGACACCAAAACTGGTTAAACCCTAAACCCTAAACCTGGGTAGAGCTCTGGGGCCATGGGCTTTCCCAAATTTGGACCATGGGTTGGACCCTGTTTCTCAGTATAAACTATGGAAGGTCATTTCTCGTTCTTTCTTTTTCTTTGTTGTATTCAAAACTCTGGCAACATATCCTCAACCATGACCACCAGGGTAGCTGAGCTTCCTCACAAAGGGTGAGGAGAAGGGGTTGAACCAGGATTTGAACTCTCAATCTGATAGCTTAGTATTTTACACTTACAATCTGACAGCCTAGTACATATGTAATTGTCCATGTTATTGTCAATCTTATAATTTTTTGCATTGTTGAAAGGTCAATAATGACATGTGAGCTTCTTATGTCATTCTTTGTGGTTGTTTTACAATTCCTTTTATTTTGATCTTGCAAAATACGGTTTAGAGTTTAAAGTGCAATCCTCCACGTTGTCTCCTCTTAATTTAGAATTTTTGCAAGTTTCAATGGTGTTGTCATAGCAAATGTGTAACTCTTAACATTCTTATAAACTTCCTTAAGAACTTCTTTTAGATGAGCCAAACTTGTTATGCCTTTTCTTGCCAAATTTCAACACATTTTTTTTCATTGAATTATTCACTTCCACTTCAAATCTTTTGGCAATATAACAAAATGATCTAGATGTACATTTTTTCAATGTTGTTATTTCATTATTTGCGCAATATGAGATTATTGCATTTTATTAAGGTTGATAAAACATATAATTTTTTTTTCCCACCAAGTTAAGGAGATTCTTTTGATTAAGATAAAATTGTGAAACTATGAAAATTTGGAAAAAAAAAAATAATTTGCAAAAAATCTCAATTTTTATTTTGATTTTCATTATAACTAGGTTATGAGAGTTGCCTTAGATAATTGATCATTCTTAAAGTTATGAGAACCAAAACTTTAGAAACTAGTTTTTAAAGAAAAAATCAAAAACTTAATATTCTCTTGGTTGGTTCTCTTAATCTTGAAAAGATAATTTAAACAATGAGACTTGTTCTTAAAACCCTTTCTAAAAAAAAGTGGGAGCCACCCAACACTCATTAGGAGTTACGATCAATATTTTTTATTTTTACATTTGTGAAGTAAATGGGTTGATGATCATGCACAAGAGGCTTAGCCAACTTTGGCTACAAGTTAGAAGGGGGAAGTAAAAAAAATTAGGATTCCTCTTATAATGAGGCAACTTATTGGAACCTATTCTCTAAACATGGCAACTTTAGATTTATTTTTTTCACTCATAATGTGGCAACTTGGGCCCAACTTTAGCCAAAAAAATTTCCTAAACCCAACTTTGTACAATTGGCACCTTCCATTTCTATAAGGGGAGTCCTAACCAGTGTTTTTTTATTTTTTATTTTTTATTTTTTAAATTATTTTTGGGGAAAAAGATTTTCACAATGTGGCATGACCATTACTGTTCTAGTATGGATTTTGTCACAGCATCACATGTAGTGAATGACCAACTCTGAAGAACCCAAAAACTTAAGTTGTGCATGCATTAGGTGGCAAGGACAGTTGCATTAGGTGCGTCAGGAGGTTTCAGTGCGTGCAAAGAGCATCATGTCAGCTGATTGGTCACAATCATTCCAAGTGTTAGTTGGTGTAGAAAACAAATGTGAAAACAACAAGTTTACCAAGTTTAAAATCACCCAAGTTTTAGTTATATCACATGTAGTTAATACAATGAAATGAAACTGATTTCATGGAATAGATAGATCCAATGCTCTGCACTGATATTTTTCTGTGAGAAAAAACTTGGTGCTCTTATATCATCCCATTTCTTCACCTCTAGCCTACCCCCTTCCTTGAAGATGATTTTAGCATGTTAGTTAGTCCTTCAAAATCATGTCCTTTTAGGTTCCTGGGGTCAGTGATATTTCTTGTCACAAAGTATCTTAGGAAAGACCATGACCTCACACTGCCCCTGTGTGAGCTCTGAATGCTAAGTGTGAACCCATCCTATTCAAGTTAGACTCAATCCATCACATATATGTGATAATCTGGCACATGCTTTTGGCTAAGTTGAGCTTGTGGCCAAATTGGCTTTCATGCACTTGTGTCATGAAATGGATGAAGTGAAGTGGCAATGTTAGTTTGCACATCAAAACAGTTTGCCACTTCACTTCACCATTACACAAAAGCAAGCTGCTTTTTCCATGTGGAGTGGCAGGGGCTGAGGCCTAGTTCATTCTTCTGCTCCTCACCCAAGTTCACAAATTAGTTTTGGGTAGGTTTGTGATGGGTTCACAAGCCCTAATGGTAGAGTGAGGTAGAACAGTGAATATTGAATAGTGAACCTATATATTCTGGTGTGTGTGATTTCTTTTTTCCTTTGAATGCTTGTAAAACATGTGCTATTTTTTCTAGTGTATCCAGAGGATGCCTCATAAAGGTTAAACAGCCAGTGGGTTTTTCGAAAAGCATAACACCTGCAGGAAAAAAATAAAATTAAAACATCAATTGCAGTACTTACACACTGTTAAAGCACATGAAAGTCTGGGGATTTACAGAAATTCAGGACTCCCTTGGCTCCCACCTTGGGGTCCTTATTTCTGTAAAGCCCTAGTCGTAGGGCTTTACCCGACACAAAAAAGTTTGCCATCTGGAGACTCATCCACTTTTGACAAACATTTCGGTACAATTTTCAAAGATGGATGCAGTTCAGACGCACCCATCATTGCTACATTCAAGAGAATTCAGGGGCCTTCATGGTGGCTGCAGAAAGACTGGCAATTTGATGACACTTGAATCACCAACCTCTTGGAGGCAAAGTTGACATGACTTAGGGACCAGAACAGATCTGTTTTACCAAGCTTCTACATGGATAATATTGAACTTATACAAATTGCTAGACTTCCCTTCTACTTGATTGTCGGGGCATTGTATCCAATTTTGACTTAGCTTCAAATTCAGAATGGCTCAAAACATGGATTACAAAGAGGTAGCAGGAGGTGAAGAGCTCTCCCTTGCCATGATATGCATTTACGGACTTTTTACTCTCGGTGAGAGGTTGACAATGGAACTTCACTTCTTCCGGTATACATACCCTAGAGGTATGTTGAGATTATGGCAAGGGACTTTGTTATAGGCATTTCAGTATGGAGATCAGAAAATTTGTCTGGCAATTCCTTACACAATTCTATGGAGAGAGAGAAGATTTTCATGGTATGGATCTTTGGAATGTAATTTAGATTCAATTCACCTGAAGTTCCTTGTGTGATTGAGGTCAGGGGAGAGCAGATCAAGTAGCAATATATATAATTAGTACTCACTCAGGTGTTTTGCAAGAACAAGATCGGATTGCAGCTGCTCATGAAGATTTGAAAGTGCAGAAGTTTTAGTAGAGAGAGTTTTAGTATATACTTCTGCTGTAGTAGGAGATCTGCAGGTTCCTCATTTGTGATCTATTGCAAATGGCTCTACCTAACAGATTTGTTGTTGTGGTGTTTGTGAGTTTCATGTTGGTTGGATTCATAGTACCCAGCAGCAGCTGGACAGTATCAACAGCACAGGAGAATTTCACAGTGAGCGACTTTCATACCATCCAAGTAGCTCTCAATTTAGAGTGGCTTGAGGCCAAGTACTTCCTTTGGGCTTCATATGGCTATGGCTTAGACGTTGTTGACCCTTCCTTACCCAGTGGAGGTCCTGAACCCATTGGTGTACAGAAAGCTAAACTGGATACATTCACAACAGACATTTTCGTGCAGTTGGGACTCCAGGAAGTTGGGCACTTGAGGTAAGAATTATTTGTCACACAAGAACATATACCGTACCTACAACTGACAATCAGTACTTCTTTATCAAGTATTTATTTATTTGAGAAAACAAAGTTTGGCAGCATCAAATTTAATTTTCTAGAATTTTAACAATTGAAGAATAAGTATGCAAAGTACACCTTGTGTTGTGTATTCGTAATAGTAACCTGACGGTTGGGATGGGAGTTTGATCCTCAACAATTTCAGCAAATATAAATAAAATTTTCTCTTTCTTTGGCTAGACCTTTTATGAATTATTTTGTGCCAAACATCAGTAGTATGTATGATATCTGTTTGTTGGCTTGACAAAAATGTCATGAACCTTGGTTTCTTCCATTGGTTCTAGTGCAGGCTTTTATGCTCAGAGTTTGTGATTTTGGACAGAGCTATCAAAGAAGCACTGGGAACATATTTCTTCCCACGTGTGCAGCTGGATCTGAGCAAGGACACATGGGCAAAAATATTTGACAATGCATTTGGAGAGAAGCTGCATCCTTCCTTTGATCCATATGCCAACAGCTTGAACTACCTGATTTCAACTTACACCATCCCTTACGTTGGGCTGACTGGCTATGTGGGTGCTGCTCCCCTCTTAACAGGCAAGGGAGCCAAGGCGGTATGTCTTTTAACTCTTGCCCCAATTTTTTTCCCTCTCTTGCAGACTCTCATCATCACTCCTATATACTGCTTCCCTATTTTGGCTTCTGCAGTTCAATTCACAGATAAATTCCATGCAATCCAAAACTCGTCTCTTTCCATCACAAACTCCAAGTTCTAAACAATACAAATAATTAATCTTGGGTGCAAAGTTGGTTCAAATTTCCAAATGAAATAAGCTTTGGAACACATGGAAATTCCCTGTCACAGCATTGCAAATCTCCACGACTCAAAATCAGTAGACTTTTTTTTGGGAAGACTCTCCAGTACCTAAAACAATGCAAGACATTGAGCTTGAGCTTCTGCTGCTATGCCTGAGGAGGAGAAACCTCCTTTATTGTTACATCGTGCTATCAGTACTAGTAATAGTAGTTGTTATAGGTGTATTGCTACACAGAAAAATCAGCTATAGAAATTGACAGTCAAGCTTTCCATACATAAAAACTCTGACTTTTTTCCTAGTGTATTTGGAGGTAACCTTACAGAGCATAAAATCCCACAGGGAAGATGAAACGCACTCAGAGTGCAGGCATTCCATTCTCTGAAATGCCTTGCATTGTTTTTTTCCCTTGATCCCCAGTGGGTGCCTGCTGGATGCTCGCTGGGTATCATGAGATAAAACAATGAAAAATAGAAAATCATGTCAAATTTTATGCTCAGTAACACCCTTGGAAGGGGGAGTTCTGAAAGTAAGAGCCCACCTGAGAACTCCCTAATCTTTGGGCATTACCCTACATGATCCAATTTCTTTCTTCTCACATGATCAATGTGTGACTTGTGTAGGGTAAAAACCCAGGGTGAGGGGATTATCAAAATAAGGGGTTTAGGATGAGGCGACAATGGTTGAATCCAGTCCTGCATTTTGGGAACATCCCCCACCCATCAGCTTTACCCATCTGAAGGCACAAAGGATATCATGAACCTAAACATAGGGTTAGATCAAGAGATCTAGGAGGGCAAGGAGTGTTATACCCACTCCTTAAGAGTGGGTGGTATAAGATATACCTATAATACTACAGAATCATCAAACCTTGCCAATTATGTTGGGTAAGGTTCCATGCAATTGAGCTGGGCAACACACCCATCATACTGGGCAAGGCAAGGCTGTTCCACAACATTAAGGTCTGGGTAGGCAGATTCAATGAAAAATTAAGCTCAACTGACACGTTTTGATAACCACTGCAAGTGTATGATCATCACTGGAAGAGTATGTCATATAATGTGATCAAGGAAATGACATAATCTGTCACCTCAGACCTTAATGTAAGCATAATTTCCCTCTCACTCTTGAGCAATAGGCATAATATCCCTTCTCTTTTCTAAGAAGGATGTTCATGGATATACGGTACCCTCCAAATACTCTGTGAATTTTCTAAGATTGCTTTACATGTGAGTGGCAACAGTTGGTGGCTGGATTGTTAGGTGTGGAAGCAGGACAAGATGCGATCATTCGCAGTTACCTTTACAAGAAAAAGAATGAGATAGTGAAGCCATACAAGTACACAGTTGCAGACTTCACCAACAAAGTCTCATCTCTGCGGGACAGTCTCAGCCATGCTTTTGTGGACAAAGGATTGGAGGTGCCCAAACACTTGGGTGCCGAGGGCAAAGTGAGTGGCAACATTTTGTCAGCTGATGAAAACTCAGTAGCATTTGCACGCACAGCCGAACAGGTGTTTGAGACTGTGTATGGTACAGGTGATGCCTCTAAGCCTGGTGGTTTCTATCCCATGGGTGGAAATGGTACCATAGCCTTGAGCTATCTAAATGCATTGGCATAAGCTAAGCTATGGCTTGTAGGTGCAGTGATTTTTATTTCTTCTCCCATTTTGTGATGTAGCCAAAATGGTGCTCATCTTTAAGAAGAAGATTTAGCCAAAACTTTGCTGAAAACTGTGGAATTGGTACAATAGCTTTGCACTTTCTAGTGCATCAGTATCAATTAAGCTATGGTTTGCCTATGTTGGTTGTTTATGAATTGAAGAGTAATTATTTTTTAAAAATATTTTCAAGCTTTTTCATTAGAAAGATTATATATATATATATAGTGGATTGAAAAGAAAATCTAAATTTTTAGTAGCCTGCAAGAGACTTCACATTGATGCTTTTCTAACAAAAAATTTCAACATTTTTTTTAGGATTAATCTATTTTCTAAATGTTTATGAATTCTCCCCAAAGGGAGGAAACTTTTCATTTAAGGATAAAAATTTTGCTTGAATTTCGGACCATTAATTCGCACCATTCGATACATCCTAGATTTCCTACAATTACGAACTATCACTATGGCATAGCCCATGACTCAACATGTAATTACAACTTCTTGTTGAGTTTAGAAATAACTTGAATAAAAACTTCATTCATTATGAAATTCATGTTGTCATTGTCACCCTATCACACTATTTATTTTATTTGTTATGTTGTTTCAAATTAATTTACGTTTACAATGTTTGAAGATTATTATATTTCCGTTGGACCTTTTGTTGGCACCCCCCCCTCAATTGCTTCATGAATCTCAAACATCTTCACTTACACGACTACCCATTAAATACTAAAACAAGACCAATGTTTTGCTGAACATTATGAATTTTGATGTCTATTTCTAACCCCAACCCTCTAGAGATTTCTCACCCCTAATCACACAAATGAAGTTCTAAAACTATGATTATCAACTTTTGTTGAAAAAAAAAATTAACCCTACACTTCATTCATCCAATATTGAATCTTTAAAAAAGTAACCCCCCAACAACATGTGCATTCATCATTCTTTATTATAACATGAAATTGTAAAAAACCCCTAATACCCTTACCATGCTTCAATATCCTTGATGTAATTCTTAAAAATTGAAACTACCACACATGGCTATGTCGATATGTTCACACAGGGTTTGTCAAAATTTGCCCAAAGTCAACAAACCTTCATTTGTGACTTTATCTTTGCTTTAAAACTTTGTGAAACAAATCTTTTCACAATGTACTATGAAGCTAGAAAAAATAAAATTCACAACACTTTAATTGTTTCTAAGATCCTCATGAGCACATCCATGAACAATTGTGTTTGACATGGTGGAAAGAGTTTGCCACATGTATTAAATATGTCACATTTTCTTTGGGAGGCAAACTTTATACGTTGCATACCCATGATCTAATTATTAAGGAGGTAATGGGCCTCATACCCAAACAAGTTTGGGCTAACTGTATGGAATTAGTGAAACAACAATGTTCTGAAGTTGCTACAAATCTCATCTCTAAATTGGAAAGGAAATTTCTAGCACAAGAGTTGTCAATGTCGTTGGGGTGATCTGCTCCCAATATTGGCTTGTTCCTAAGGTTGAAACAACATTCTTAGCTCATTTAGTACCTTATCCAAGTTCATTTTAATCACCCCAAGGCATGGGGGACTTCTATGGTTGGTGGGCCATTGCTAAACGTAATCATTATTGATGAACAATAATGTTTTTCAAATTGACGATGCAAAACCATGCCCAATCTGCCATGCTACCTCCCCATGATTATAATCTAATTACACATTTATGGGAAAGGCTTGGGTCTAGTGTGATTCTTTTTGAGTGGTATAAGCTAGCCAAGTTATGTATGGTGATGGTGTTGGGTAGCATGGAAGACGAGTGCACTTTTCCAACCTGGCTTTCATAAAAACAAAGCTCCAAAATTACCATACTACGCATTTGGACCTTATTATCTGGATGTATGTGTTGAAATTTTATGACCTAAAGAACTTTCTTTTTTACTGAGTTATTCGCGACTAAAATGAACACCAATTGTGATATAGGGTTAATGCATAGCTCTCATGTGGCATTACATTATTGGTTTTGCAAGCTGCTAGTTTATTAATGCTTGTTGAAGGTCAACTATTGGTTGGAAACTAGTTTTGTATTTTGGTTTTTGTTTAGCCTGTGGCAATAATCAATGAAAATGCACACCTTTGACTGCATGCTACATTTTTTCTATGGTGGTCAACTTCTATGTTAATCACATTTCACATATGCTTTGGTTGTTAATAGTGGTGACAAGGTTACAACTTATAAGCTCAAATGTTGGGTTATACCCCAAATTCATTCAGGTTTGTTCTTGCTTCTTAATCTTGTTTCTAACTGGGTTTTGAATGTAGGTAGGGCTTAAGCTCTAGTGGGTAGCACCCTTCTAGGGTTGGGGTTCAAATCCCCTTCAAGTTATTTGACTCTTAATGTTTTTAATTGATATCCTTATTGTGAGTACATTTGACAAATTTTACATCAATGTTGAAATTGTAGGATAAGCACACATGGATTCTAAAAGAACAATTGGCTATTACAAGACTTGAATTAGAAGCATTGCAACATAAGAAAAAGGATCGGATGAAGCAATTTTTGGAGGTGAAAAAGTAGATTTCACACATTTATGGGGAAATTGAACAACACAAGCTCCAAAATTCTACCCAAGTGGAAGAGATTAGGATTTGACATTAAGGAGGTTGGAAGAGTATAATGCTCAGCTTCAAAAACTTCAAAGGGAAAGGGTAAGTAAATCTTCATTTTGGGAAACAAACATTTAATGCAACTTGCAAATGAATGAATTGTAGGGACTCTTGTGGTGAATAATCCTTTATCATGTTCAGATGGATTCCTTGTAGAATGAATGCATGCATAGAATCTTAAAGTATGTGAATGTGGTGCATGAATTTTGTGCAATTCTTCGAATGGATCTCTTCTAAATTCTTGTTGATGTTCATCCCAATTTAGGGGACTTTACACCAAGGCACACCAAAAGCATTAGTAATGCCACACTTGACCATCTACCCTAGACCATCTGTTCTATGTGAGAAGAAAATGGGTTCGCATTATAAAGGTACAATGTTTCTTGTCTTTATTGAACTAAACTTGGAGACAAAATTAGTATTGGGTTGTTGGCGCAATTCTTTTCAAGATATGTGATGACTAATTAACTCACTTGCACTCACAATTGTAAGACTTTGGCACATCTTAGTTAGAGTTTTGGAATTTGATGGACATTCTAGTTAAAGAACAACAATTATTTTAACATATCACTTGCCATATTGCATCAACTGAAGACAATGTTTCTACACTTGGTATCCTTTCAATGGACACCACTACATAGGTACTAATGCATGATTCCTACTTTGTTTTGATTGTTACGGTTTGTTTTGATCAACAACACCTTGTAAACTAAAAAGAGTGCCATTTATTCATGTTTTATGTGCTTGATGAATTTCAAGTTGAATTAAAGGTGGAGAGACTTGTGGTGAAAAGGAGAACGGAACTGGAGGAGATTTGCATATGTGCACACATTGAACCAAATGTTAGTACAATGGAAGAGAAGTTCATTGCCATGATGGATTCAAGTCAATAGGAGATTTGCATCACTATGTATCATTTCAATGATAATTTTCTTGATTTTGAATTACACTTTGATTAAATGTTCATAAAATTATTTAGTTGCAAGCATGGTAGACCATGTAAAACTTCTAGGTTGTATGGAAGAATAGGTAGTGTAAGCCAAACAAGAAGCATCCACAATGAAGGAAATTCTTGAGAAGATGGAAAAGTGGATGTTAACTTGTGAAAAGGAGGGATGGCTTGAAGATTGTAACAAGGTTTGGCTATTTCAAGGACAAATGTAAACTATTTACTTCATGACTTTGGGATCTTGTAAGTGAAGAAAAATTGTGCATGGGAAGTAAAGGAAGTCCTAGGACGAAGTTGGAAGCTCAATGGTGCTAAATTAACCTTTCATTTTGTATGCAAGATGAAAATAGGTTTGCCAGCAAAGGTGCTCATTTAAATTTAAAATGTGCATAATGAGCCTAAGAACCATTATTAAACTTCTTGGTATGCCTCATTGAAAGGGGGGAATGCCCCTTGGATTCTTGGATTTTGTAGTTTTAACTTTGTGGGTGTTTTAGCTGAGATGTTAAGTTTGTTACTTTAACTTACTATTTCAATATTGAGTTTGCTACAGGTCCATTGAACAAAGAAGATTGCACAAATATTGCATTGATTTGGGTTGCATGGTATGGTCATGATTGAACATAGCTATGGTGGAAACGTTAATATTGAAGATAAAGACTTGGGAGGAGGGAAAGTGTGTTCCACTCATGTCTTGATGGGGTGTCAAATTGAGCCATTGTCTATTGTCTTTCGAGAAACATATGTAGTGCCTTTTATAAAAAAAATATAGATTGACAACTCTTCACATTGAATAATCAACAAAACCTACCATATTGAAACATTTGTCATCACAATGCTACAATGTTGTTAAAAATCCAATAACTAATAAAACTTAAATATTAAAATAATATTTAGCCACTTAAACATACAACACTTTGCAATTTGTCACTAGCAAGTTATGAACACACACAAAGTATGATAGCCACATCTAAAGAAAAAATATTTTCTTTATAGCCAATTGGATCCACCTACCCCCATAGCCACATGGGCATACAAGCATTGAAGGAATTTGTAGCCAATCAACCTACCTCACAAATTTGAAAAAACAAACACTACTCATGACATAAGACTTGGGAGTGGGGAGGTGGCATTAAATTCATTTTCCTCAATTATGACATTTGAATTTAGGTGAAATATTTTGAATTTTTTATAAAATTCCCTTAATTAGATAGAAGGGGTCCAAGGGTCCAATTAAACATGTTATAGGCTTAAGGTGTTATTTCATCTTGTTAAAACATACATATATATTTAAACATCATTTAAATGTTTTGAAAATGTTTTTGTACAAGGAAACACTTATACATTTGTGTTAAATTGCATTAATGAAAAAATTTGACATTATTAAATAAAAACATTAGTACAAAAATGCAGTGTAGTTCATTAGCCTAAATCACTATGGGACTTTAAAAGTGAAATAAGTTCATTGCACTTTAGTGATTTCACCCTAGTTAAAATTATTTCATTATAATATCATTATGTGAACATCGTGTTTCCCTACTAGTTGACAAAATTCATTAATATAATTTATTGTGATAAATAAGTTCATTTTATGTTATTTAAATATCCTATGTTATTTTATGATATACCCTATATTATTTTAAGCTACTTTAATTATTTTAACTTATACCCTAAATTATTATATGTTATTCTACCATAAAATATTTTAGTTAGCTTATTATAGGTTTTTTACGTTAATTTATTTTAAATTAAATTATTCAATTAATCTTAAGTTATACCTCATGTTATTTTATTTTGAGTTAATATATGTTATTTCACGTTATACTTTAGGCTATTCAAGGTCATTTTACTTTATGTTATTATAAATTATTTTATTTTAAAATTTAATAATCTAAAATAATTTTAAAAATAATATAATGACCTAAGGTAAAATAACCTAAAATAACAAATAATAACCTATGAAAAATAATTTAAAATAACTTACAATTAAATAACTACCAATAACCTATGATAGTATAACCTAGAATATTCAACAATAATTTATAATAGAATAACCACTAATAACCTATGATAATTTAACCTAAAATAATCACCAATAAAATAACCATTAATAACCACTAATAACCTATGATAATTTAACATAAAATAATCACCAATAAAATAACCACTAATAACCTATGATAATTTAACCTAAAATAATCACCAATAAAATAACCATTAATAACCACTAATAACCTATGATAATTTAACATAAAATAATCACCAATAAAATAACCACTAATAACCTATGATAATTTAACCTAAAATAATCACCAATAAAATAACCATTAATAACCACCAATTGGATAGTTACCAATAGTCATTAATAGGCACCAATAGAATAGCCACCAATAGGCACCAATAGAATAGCCACCAATAGCACCAATAGAATAACCACCAATAGGCACCAATAGAATAGCCACCAATAGCACCAATAGAATAACCACCAATAGGCACCAATAGAATAGGCACCAATAGAATAGGCACCAATAAAATAACCACCAATAAAATAACCACCAATAGCCACCAAACCAATAATCACAAATGATTTATGGTAATATACCCTACAATAGCCAATAATAGAATAAGGTGAAATAACCTTCAATAGTAAAAAATAACCAATAATAGTTTCATATAACAAAAAGTAACCCAAGATGAAATAATCTAAAATAACCTTAAATAACCTAAAGTGAAATAACTTATAATAGCCAAAAACATTTACAATAGTAAAAAATAACCTAAGGTGAAATAATTTAAAATAACCAAAAGTAACATTAAATAACTGAAAGTAACCTAGGGTGAAATAGTTAAAAATATTTCAAGAAACCTAAGAATAACCATAAATAGCCATAAATAATGTAGGGGGAAATAACTTAGAACAATGAAAAGTAACCCTAGAACAATTGAAAGTAGTTATAGGTAGCATTATTATATTAGTAAAAAATTTATCCATTTATAAAACATTTTCTTTTTCAAAAAATGGTCATTGAAATGTTATAAAATAATGATATTCAAAAACAAAATTGTTCAAATGATTTTACACTTTCAAAAGGAAATAAATGTAATTATGTACATTATTGAAAAAAAATTTAAATCAAACTTTAATCTTTCATTTGGACAAAATTTCAATAAGATATGAATTTTCAAAGTTTATGTTTTTGTAATGTTTCAAATGAAGTATTTGATAAATAGAATGCAATGTAATACATTATCACAACAAATGTGGTGGCTTGATGGCAAGGGGTGTTTACCTGCATCTTAGAGGTCAAGGGATCAAATTTCACAAATAGTGTGTTTGTGGTCAATGGTGGTAAATTGACCAATTATTTTCTTACATTATTCCTTAGAGTAGGTGCCTACTTAGGTTGATTACATGACCTATGTACCTAAGCTAGGTTTTAAACCTAACATAGGTAGTGACATGTGTCAATAATTCATAGCCTAAAAATCATGAAATTATCAATGATATTAAATATTTAATAATTTAAATTTAATTGATTTCCATGTTGCCTAGTTAATTAATTAATAAATGAAAATGACTTGGTAAATTATATTTCCCTTAAAAGTAACCTTGTTCCATTAGGTACTGGTGAACCAATTCACTGTCCAAGCCGTTCACTTGGGGGTTGACCAATTTCACCATGGTAAAAATGTTGAAATCCACTCAAAATCTAATGAAATCTAGACTGAACTAAGATGTGTTTTGGTGTATTGAAAGATAGTGGGTCCTTTTCCAAAAACTTTATCACTAAAAAAACCTTTTGAATCTTGTTCATTATACATGGATTTTTTTCAATACAATCATTACAACAAAAGGTGTCTTTGTATGCTAAATGATTACATTTGATTTTGAGTGAATTCATTGGTTGTAATGAATGGGGACCAGTGAAGAAGTAATGAATTAATTGGTCTAATGAATGGGGACTAGCGAACTGCACCCACATTTTATAATAGTGAATCGTCATCTATAAATTAATCATTTTTTAATACACATAAATTATGAAAACTATACAAATTTGCATTTCATTTTGAAAAATGATCCCAATTTAATCATTACATGAAAAATGGTTGATTTATGATTTGATTTATGGCTAGTTTTTTAATAATAGTTGACATTTACAACTACAAATTCCCCTGATCACAAATAACACCAATTGGAAATGATATGGTGATGTGGCACTATGTCACCTTAGTCACATCTACAATCACATCATGTTGCAACATCAATTCATCCATCATTGCCACATGGATTGTGATGCCACTTTGATTTGTGATTAGTTGTGCAATTAATTACATATAGTTGCTTGTGTGACCAATTTTGTGACTAATATAGACATGCAAACCTATGTATATTATGTAGGTAAAAAAGGGGAGATATGTAGCCCTACCTAGGCTAAGCAAGCCTATATACCTTAGCAAGCTTAGCCTTCCAATAATGTGAAATATTATTTGCAAGTATAAATTGTTAAACACTTCACCTCTTTCTTGAAAGATTGGTCCTTAATGAATGCCACACACCTTTCATAATGTAATATTTGTGGTCAACTTATTATTATGCACATGTTTACCTCCATTTCTACCTACCTATCTACATATTACTTACCTACCTAACTACATACTTATCACCAACCCCAAACCCATGTAAAGTCTACCTAGAACCTACCTAATTACTTAGGGGCTACCTACAGTTTACCAATAGTTTTTATAAACTAACTAAGAGTTACCTAAAACCTACCTAGGGCTAACATAGCCCTATTTAAAAACTACCTATGAACTATGTAAGGGCTACCAAATGTTACTCAAAACCAATATTGGTCTACCCAAATGCTATTTAAACCTAATTAGGGCCTAACTAAGCCTACTAGATAATAATTCAATAATACTTATGTGATTATTAACTAGTATTTATAGGTTATTCTACATTCTACTTATAATCTACATGTACAGATTACCAACCAAAAACTAGCATACTACCTATTTATTAGGTTGTGATTTGGATTTGTATTTGCAATACTAGTTCAAAAAAGGACACCACATTTGGTTTATTAACTATGTGTAATTGTAAACACATATTACAAGTTACAAAAATAATTAAGTTATTTTTATTAAATGTCATTAAATGTAGTTTATAATAACTAATTTTTCATTTTGCTCTCATCCAAGTTGTACCATATACACAAATTGAAATCACAATTATAATTACGATGTTGGTTGATAGCTCGTTGTAATCACACTTGCAATTAAGGGCATTTGCAATTGTGCCATGAATGATCACTTCAATTTTAGTTGCAAAAATAGTTGCAAATGATATCAGCTGCATGATGTCACATGAGTTGGAATGGACAAGATTTGGCTTAGTGAAATCATATTAAATTATGTTAAAAAACATTTAGATTCACTTTCTTGTATAATAAATTGCAACTTTGCTTAATATGTCATGTACATTACATCCCATTTACATGTAATAAAAGATTTTTTAAATTATGAAATTTAAATAAAACATATTTTGTTTAAAAAAAATTCTAAACTAATCAAATTCCAAATTTCCAATTGTGCGTCTTTGAATGTATGTAGTATTTCAAAAAAATTATAATAGTTTTTCTATTAATTGAAATTTTATTTAGTTCAGTCTTTCACAAAACAATTTTTAATTGACACAAAGTTATTATTCAAGTTCAAAATTGCTTACCCAAAACCAAAATTTAAAATTAAACTAAATATTGAATTTAAAATTTGAACTCCCCAACATTTATATTAGTTGTTTAACACAACTTTTCATGATTATCAAAACTTTCACATGTGACAACCTATAAATCATATGTACAAAATTTTATAGTTTTTTTTTGGGATTTGACATGATTTTTTACTCATTTGATGGTGATTGCATCCATTTGAAATCATATTTTTAATGGTAAACAATTGAAGATATTTCAGATTTTGAGATATTTTGATGTGAAATTAGTGCAAGAAATTATGGGTATTGAACCAACTTGTGTGGACCCTATTATTGGTTGGAAACCTTAGGGGCTATTGATGATTGAATTTCATATAACAAACTTTTGAACCAAAATATACCATACAATGGTTTTGCTTTCCCACAATCATGTGTTAGTTTTCAAAAAGACCCCCATGTATAATCATGAAGAGTTCATAGCATAGACTTATGATAACAAAGATGTTATAGTTTAATTTTTGTTTTGATACTAAGCTGCTTGAATAATGGTATATAGAAATTGACAAAAACAATAACAAAATAGTTTTGTATTGTAGTTTGGAGCAATGGAAACATTTTTTTTAGGTTAATTTGGGTGATTCAAGATAGGAAATTGTCTCAAACAATAGATATAATAACTATGCACACATATATTAATAAAAAATGCACATGCAAATGTGTGTTTAACATACAAGAATAACCATTTTGGTTTAAATCACATAGGGATTGTTGATAGTGCTTTTGGACCTTAAGCTTAGATGAAGACAAAAACATGCTTGTACATATTTGCGGGTTAGGGTTTGGAGCCACCTTAAAACCTTGATCCTTGGTGATTCATAACCTTAGATGTATATAAGAAATATTCATACCCAAAGTTAGATATGTTTTATCATCGAAGGAAAAACATAAAGGCAACTATAACTTAAACCCTAAACTTTATTAGTTCTATTAACTAGATGGGATGGCTTCAAGTTAATTTGGTTTTTTTTTGGGTCTTCTTTTGACAATTAGTCATTTTGATTGGCTCCCAAAAAAAAACATTTTTTGAAGTCTCCTCAAAATAAATTTTTTATGTTTAAATGTAATGCCTTTCCTTTGGTTCATATATATATATATATATATATGAGGGGTGAAAGCATGAATAGGGGGACTATTTGGATTGTCACACTTGTAATAATTCTAAATTACATACAAATGTAAAATTTAAAGCCATATTCAAAATTAACATTGTCAATTTTTCATTATTCATGTTGTCACAAACATTAATGGGAATCATCAAAAAAAAATTGGATGAATTCTGAAAAGATTATGGACTTGCAATGGACTTTTGAAATGAGAACATTACGTCTGTTGCACAAAGAAAATGAAAAATGTGGACTCAAAAAAATGTCAAATAGTGTCAAAATTAAAATTTTAAAAAAATCATCAAATGAAGAATTTATTAGTGAAGTGCATTGAAAATTTCTTAATATATATATTTTTAATTTTTAAAAATTTTAAATGATGTGATTGTTATAAATTTTATCCTTGAGAGTCTATTTCACATTAATCTTTTACATGGATTTTTTTATCAATTGCATGTTTAGGGATATTCATAGGTTGACTTATTAAAATTTATGATTAAAAGCATAGGGGATAATTATAGAATTTATTGCTTAAAATAAAAAATATTGCTAGTGTTAGAGTATGGACTCTCAAATGCCACTTTTGAGACACCTAACCATGCTTTCACCCTAAGAAGAAATGAACTTTGGGCAAAATATATGGGATAAAATTGAGTTGCCAAGAGAAAACAAGGACCAAAAGAAAAAGGCCCAAAGATGTATAATTACAACAAGTAATAGAAATATTTGTAGTCAAGAATGAATCAAACACTTAGATTCTTGCAATTTGACATTGAATTTGATGTCTGATTTTTTTTTTATCAAATTCTAAAATGTGAAATGTTTTCTTCCTTTTCTATTGAATAAATAAATACATACATACCCATTTTAACCCCCCAAAAAAGTTAATTTTTAATACCTGGACCTTAACTTGATGATTTTTTTTGAATGGTAATATACCTTCACTTGACAGATGAATAAATGAAAAATATTATATCCTTATTTGAGGATATATCAAAAAACAATATATGTACCTGCATAACTTAACGACCTGGTGCAAACTTCATTACATTTGTGAATAATGCCACCTTACACCTACAAGTAGACCTGGTACACATGTGGTATACTTGCTGTAGGTGTAAGGTGCCTCTCATGCATATTGCCTTGTGATATACATGTGTTTAAGGTCATCATAATGTTAACCTGATGTTAAGCCCATGGGTGGGAGACTGTGCACAAATAAGGGGCCTTGGATGAAGGAGTATTCCAAAATGTGAGGCCAGACACAACTAATCCCTTCATCCTAGGCCCATTATCTTGGCCGTGTCTATACAATTGGGTCTTACTCCTTGGTCCTTCATTTTGGAAATTCCCAATAGTGCAGCCTTACCATACATATAAAATGATTTCACAATTCAAACCCATCAGCAGAACTGCATATGGAAAGACAAGCATTAAACAAAAGCAACAATTTAAATGTACATCTTCTTTGGGGATGGGGGGAGATTGGTCCCATGTTGGGCACATATCTGAGTCAGGAACAGAACCCTGGTGGTTATCACGGAGGTTGTTAGAATTCCTTAGCAGGATTCTAAAAAAATCAAAGAACCAGTTCTGATTCTAAGTTTTTGTCCCAAAGAAAATTGGAACTGATGTTTCTCTCATTATGGGATATTAGAAAAACCAGAACTAAGAGTTATTAGAAAATCAAATACTTACTCACCCAACGCTAGATTGGTCCCTTTAAGAAGGAAGGAAGGAAGAAATTCAAAACTGGAACTTTTGAGTCTTGCATTCCGTTTTCCCCCCCCCCAAAAAGAAACCCAGAAGCAACAGTCCTCGGGTTGCGAAATAACTTTTAAAATTGGAACCTACGGATATCAACAAAAACAAATTCCCACCCAACACTTGATTGGTCCCTATAAGAAGGAAAGAAGAAATTGCAGACTAGCAGAAATCTGGAATTTCTTCCTTCCTTATGAGTGCGAGAGTTGAGACATAAGACGATTGTATGATTCACGGGTGGTGCAGTCGCTGCTGATTCACTAGATCAACATTTCTGCTGCGGCAGGCACGCGCTGCAGCAGCTTGGATCTTCAGGTGCTGTAAGTTGTTGTTTTTGATCTTCGCTGCAGCTGATCCAATTGTTATAAGTGCAGCTGAGCTAGTATATTTGGGTGATCTTGCTCGGAATATGCTCAGTCATGTCCCGGGATTGATGATGCAGTCGGAAGCTGGGAATAAGAATGTGCGAGTGGAAATGGAGAATTATATGAGCTTGGATATGACAACTGCTGCCAGTTTTGGCTTGAGTTGCCATTTGGAGATGGGAGATTCGAGACTCCGACGATTTGAGCTCGAGAGGTGGAATGATTCAAAGATGCATGGAGGAACCACCAGAAAGAAGCTTCATCTCTCCAAGGAACAATCACTTCTTCTTGAAGAAAGCTTCAAGGACCATAGCACCCTCAACCAAGTACGTTGTTAGCGGCCCCCAGTTAACCCTGTCCGTTGCCTTCTCATCAACAGTGTGCTGTTCTATTCCCAAAGTGCGCCAGTATTCTCATAGGTGTTCTCATAGAGAGAGAGAGAGAGAGAGAGAGAGAGAGTGTGTGTGTGTGTGTTGTGTGTGTAAAAAGGATTAACATTATTGGGATCTCACATCCTTGCTGGCGGTAATCGACAACAATCTGTTTGCCAATCTTTACAGGCCGGCAGATTTCCAATCCTGGGTAATCACCAAAAGATTGTCGGTGCATTATATTCTCACAGCTGGTTTCAGTTTTGTGTATTGATCTGTCAGACAAGCTGCTGGGTGTGATGAGATCCAATGATGCTTTTTGCTGCTTTTCAGGACATGTAAGCTCCTGCTGCCATTAAATGCTTTATTGTTGCGCGGGCCCACAACAATAATGGTTTGGCACTTTCCCCGACCCACACTAATATATATATTGCCAACAAAAGAGAACAGACCAGAGCAGACACGAGACCTGATGAGGAGGAGCAGCATTAAGATCCGATCTCAGCTGCAGGACTCCATGATGAAATTCTGCACTGCAGTCATAAAAAGCTGCAGAACTTCAATTTTGATCTCGGATTTAAGAAACTGAAATTTACAAATGTCGAGGACTTGGGAGTCCTCTCAACTCGCGGCCGGCGAGCCAATGTTTCAATCGAGTGCCGCTGCAATCTAAGCAAGGTTGATCTTCATGTTCAAACTTTTTTGTGTCAGTAATGAAAGGAACCGCGTATAAGAGAGGATTGTGCATGGTCGCAAGAGGGGCACATGGTGAGCGTGGCAGCTGGCAGTGGCATGTACAAGCTAGCACAAGGCGGTGAACCCTTGAGAGCTCTTAATTCCTGCAACTCCTTTTGCAGTCTCCGGTTCTCTTCGGTCAAGCTCTCACAATATCTTTTCAGCATCTCGCAGTCCACTTCGGTCTGCTTTAGTTTGGTCCTGCAGCGGATCAGTTCAATAAACAAAATCAATGCGGATATTTAGTTTGACACTGCGCCGAGACGAATATCATCATCGCCATTCATTGTACACTTGCGGTCATAAGCTCGCTGCTGCTCGCACGTCGAGCGGAGAAGCTTAAGATCCCAATTGCGTGAATTTATTGAAATTCGAACAAACTCTAAAAACCCCGAAGACTAAGATTCTCTTTCCATTAGGTTGTTGTGATCACAGTTACCCACACCCAAAGACTATGGTCTCTTTCCATTAGGTTGTTGTGATCACAGCTACCCACAGCCAAAGACTAGTGGTCTCTTTCCATTAGGTTGTTTTGATCACAGTTACCTACACCCAAAGACTAATGACCTCTTTCCATTAGGTGGTTGTGATCACAGTTACCCAGAGCCAAAGACTAATGGTCTCTTTCTATTAGGCTGTCTTGATCACAGTTACACACAACAGCCTATTGGAAAGCCTCTGACATATGGCCTGGTCAGTTGCAAGTGAGTTGAAAATAAGTAGTAAATCATGTTAGGGACTCTGCGAACACCAGCTCTCATAGTTCCTTGAGCTGTTACATGACTGCATGCATGTAAGGCGTGAAGATGCTCCAGAAAACACACCTGGCTCTTCTATTTTGAAACCAAACTTCCACTTGCCGAGGCCGCAAGTTCAGTTCTTTTGCCAACGCGTTCTTTTGTTTCTGTAGGGGCGCAGGCACGCGGCGAAGAGGAACTCAGAAATTGAATTGCGAAGACCTCGGAAACTAGAATCCTTCACATGTGGTAGAAGATAAAGTGCATAATACAAGGGTAGAATGTCATTGCAGATGTATATGTACGCGTTGGTCTGGAGGTACGTAAGAGAGTTTATAGGATGGGCATATTCGTACCGGGTTGAGGGTGCTATGATCCTTGAAACTCTCTTCAAGGAGCGCCGATTGTTCCTTGGAGAGACGAAGCTTCTTTCTGGTATTCCCTGAACCGTCTTCGTCATCACTACCTCCTCTCGAGCTCAAATCCCAGCCTCTGTCTTGCTCATGAGCTGGATCCAACAAATTCAATTTCTTTCTCTCTCGCTTCATACCTATGCTGCTGGGAGACGACAACACAGCATCATCGCAGTCTGACGTCGAAGGCAATTGATTCATATCGATATCTCTAGGTGAAGCTCCACGACCACCAGACGAATAAGTTTCCACTACACCGTCCTGATCGTAACCTGCACTTAGTAAGCAAAAACTTCCAGTTTCAGAATGCCAAACATCAGTGGAAGAAGGAAGAAAAAACAAAAAAAAGCTTTTGTAGACCTGTGCAAAGGGATGCAGTCAAAAACTGCTTCCTGCTCACTGCTCGCCTCGAGAGCAAGTGATCTACAGAAACTGTAAAAGTGAAGGCACTCACCACTGCTTGAATTCATCCTGGATAAAACTGGTTGTTGTTGCGCCCACGAGAAGGGTTTAGTGATTGAATCTGGGCCTGGCGCGGCCGGGGCGTTCGTCTCCGACTCATGAGTCGACGATCTCATGGGAAGCAGCTCAAGTTGCACCGGTGGAGACTGCCTTGGCCAGCCATATGGTGCTCCTATCTCCACACTGAAGCCAAAGTTGGTAGTCATCTCTTCTCTCATTCTCTCCATTTCCAACCGCACGCTCTCTTTCCCTTCTAGTGACAACATTTCTTCGACAATCTCGAAAAACCTTAAACCTTTAATCTTCTGCCCCACTAGAAGACCGCTAAAACGAATCGAACCACTCTTCAGAAACCCAGCTGGGAATCTCCGTTTTGCCCTCTTGACCGTCGAGAGAAGAGAGGCAATGCCCAACTTGACCAAGAAGCTCAGAACACAAAAGGCCACCGGCAAAGTTCAGATTCAAGGGGAAAGGATCAAGGATTCAGTTTCTCTCGGAATGTGTTGTCGAGTCCTTTGAACGTCCCATATCGCCTTGCTCATGTGCAGACGATGAGAAACACGAGTAGGAACAACTACTACTTCCCAGCGCTTCTCCTTCGATAGCTCGAGTCTCTAAGCGCCCTGTACAATCAGAACCCGCATGATTTTCAACAGCACGCCCATCATGTGTAGTGTCTAGAGATGCTACAATGGCATTGTCTACAAGAGCTCCAAAGGATAAAGAGCGACAAGATCTGTACGATCAAGCGTGCTGCTGCTACATCGTGCTACAATTTGTTCACGCTTGGTTGTTTCCCTCTAGTTTCTTTTCTGTTGGAGGTTTGTGTCGAGGTCATGATGCAGTTCTTTCATCTGTTTGTAAGAGTTGTACACTAGAGCAACTTCCAACATTATTCTTCATGTCTTCGTGATTTGTTCTCAACAGCTGCGTCTAGATTGAATCGCGGACAAATGCAAGATCGATCAACCACGCATGGATCTGACTAATAGCCTGGCGAACTACTTGCAGTAACATGTTCGCATTCATCATTGAGTGAATCTTGCCTTATAAACTTTACCGCAAACTCATTGCTTTGAACTGATCATTGAAACTAGACATGCCTGATTTTACAACCCGACGAAAAGCAAGAAATGATCTTCTGAAGGAACAATTACAACTTTGAGAATGCAACTTTTGTACTCAAAAACTGGTCATCCTTTTGAGTTCGGGGTAGATGATTAAGGGCCGAGTTTCAGGTTGGCAAATGAAGCGCAGCAGGGCAAACTGCACCTGAAGGAGAAAAACGCAAGAAGGACCGAACTAGACAGGAAGAAGTGAAGATCAATACCCGCCTTTTCCTCGTCGCCTGTGACGAGAGGAGTGAGCTGCAACACCGACGTAGTTATTCCGATCAAGCTGGCAATGCAATGGAAAATGGTGTAGAAGTCGCAAAAGCCGCGTATAACTTCAAGCGTTGCCGTGCTCAAAACTAGATGCAGCAGCTCTGCACGATTCACCAGGGAAGAAACATGTTCCCAGCAGCACGACTCTGTCCATTCAGAACCCACAATGTATTTTAGGATCCTTGCAAAGAGGCAGTTCCAACGCACGCTACCAGCTGATCATTGACATTGCGCAGTACCAGATCATCAAGGTCCAGAACATAATGTGTACACAATCATGCAGCAAGATTTTTCCTTCATGAAGATGACCAGAAGGGCCGCCGGAGCAGACATAACAATCTTAAGAAAAAAAACTCCATCATAAAACCCACGTCCCTACTGCTTTAAAAGTGTCGAGTAACCTACTCCACATTCTCCCGGCCGGTTACTCGACGTTGAAGCGGAAGGAAAGAAATCGCAAACACAAGAACAAACCCTTGACATTGCATCATTCACTAGCAAATTTCTCTCATGAATAGTGTTGTCCTCACCCGGCAGGCAACCCACACATGAAATACCAAATCACAATCGGTATGTTTTCGCGCTTTTACAATGCAGGCAAGGATCGATCTCCTGCAAGCTTGATCTTCTCAATCACGAGCTCCACTGGAAGATCGAAAACCTGCAGAACAATTTTTTTCCAAAAGAAAGTTTACTGTAAACTCATGATCGTTTCAAACTCGGCGACTGACAATCACTTGGACTTCATATTCAAAGTAGAAAACGTTTCTCTCTGTGATCCTCTAGTACTGTACTAAACTGATCAGCTAACACTTCGATTATCAACCTGTCTCCTTCAAATGCAACTTCTACTGCAAAGAATTAGTGCGATTCGCTGATCATGACTCTCTCTCTCTCTCTCTCTCTCTCTCTAGCTGCAGAATCAACTCGATCTGAGAATATACTTTTCCTCATGTACCGAACAAGGTCAGGTGAAATTTTTTTCCCCAATCATTACAGTCTAGTGAGGATGCTGCCAGGGGTGTTTTCCCCCCGACCCCCCAATCATCAGAGTCTACCTAGTGGGGCTGCCGCTGTCATAGAATATTATTCTAGTTTCCTTAATTAAATTAAAAGAACATTACATGCTGATTCCATGAGTAATGATACAAGAAGTAGCTACAAATAGTTAGTCAGTTCAGTCAAGTCCGTTCTATTCATTAATTCATTCCCAGTGGGCAATGAATATTGATAAAATGATGATGAGCAACATCATTACCTGGCTGGTTTTTCTTTTGCTGCCTGCCTGATCAAGGCAGCTTTCTATACGCTAGACAAACCAAATAATGACAACTTTGAAGCCTCTTTTACTAAAACCAAATTACTACCCCCCTTATATACATATATGTATGTATCTTAAACCCAAAGGAGATTATGAGTTTTAAGATGCTATTTAATTTGAGACCCACAAAAACAAAGAGAAAGTGGTGGAGGAATATATATATATATATATATACATATGATATTTTTTAAAAACTACACCCAAAATGCTACCTGAAAGATCCATGGCAGTCTCATTATTGGAAGAGACGCATAGTTATGGATTTGGTCAGTTGGCCCACGATCATCCCATAGATATGAATGAACAAGCACAACTGTAATTAGTCTCTGCCATTGTAGGTAAATGCGAAAACAACAGAACACACAGGGATTAAAGATGCTTTTCTACTGAAAATTTTCTGCAAAGTGGGTCTGTTTAATACTACTGGGAAAAAGGGAGGTGGATTTGAATTCTGGGCAGAAAACTTTCAGCAAATATGAAAAGCTGCTGAATGGAAATGGAGCGAAGATGCTGACCACTGCAACAATATTTTTATTTTCACAGTAGGTAAATTTTGTGGACCAACCTCCCATTCTCATTTATATATCTGATATGTTAGTTGCTGTTTCTTAAATTGAGCTAGGACTTTAAGTCCTTTCTTCTTTCTTTTCCAATTCTTCCCTTCCTATATTCTATTGCAATAAACGTATTTGCCAGGTTTCCATCACCATTTGGCAGGTACCTAATACCTACTCTAAAATGCAGAGTTCAAGACCCCAGTACATTACACTATACAAGGTGGGTTACATCGTACCCGGAGTACCCATGAGAGTGACCAAAACCGTTTTAACTTTCATTTGGATTCATGATATGCGAGGGAGTTGGTAAGTACAATAAGTTCCATTCTTCCCCTTTTGGGGAGGGGCCATTTGGGAATGTGGGCAAGGATTTGGGAGGGGGAGGGTAACAGCATTTCTTCCACTGGCGAATTTTCGCCAAATTTCGATCTGACAAATTATGATTTCGACCTATACAAATGATTTTTCAGGGAAGAAAAATGACCCAAATTCGTAAAATGTTGAAGAATTTTTTTCAAATCGCCAGATTTTTATGATAAGTTCCAGAAGGTAGTCAAGAATATTTTTTCTATTTTCATATCTTATACATAGCCAAATTTGGCGAAATTAGTTTTCTTGCCACTTTGCTACATCACAAAATCGTTAAAAGAAACCCTGGAGGGTAAGTGAAAGCCAAGAAAATGAAAACAGGGTGAGAGGGTTTAATAACCTAATAAATGTTTGCGGAAAAAGGGGGGGGGGGGGGGGGGGGGGAGGGGTTGCGGGGATTTGCTTTCAAGCATGACCAACCCCCACAAAATAATAGTAAACAGAAAGGACATGAGACCCTACCAACCTACGGGTCTACAGGCATATTGGTTGGCTTTTAATAGACATAAGAACAAGGCCTACCTACTGTTACGGTCTACCACTTACCCTACTACTTTCCCCCCACCTGGGACGCGACCGTCCTGTCTGCTCCTGTTGTCCGCCCTCCATGTTCATGATGACCATGTCCTCCAAGTAGGAACGTAGGAAGTTGGGAACGTAACAAGGTTGGTTTAGATGGTAGGTAGGTAGATGGACAGACAAATAGGTAGGTATGTAAATTTGTATGTATGTATGTATGTATGTAGGAGATTAGAATGATGCTGGATCTTGGTATCGTCATGGCCGACAAACCCCCTGACAGGAATCAGGAAACTGCCGTCACAGCAGTCAAAGTGTTGCAGGTTGGCGTGTGAGGACACGCCACGGGTTGGAATCAGAGAGTGGGATCCAGATTCACGTGAAGGGAGACAGGGAACAGTCCGGGTATTGGCCAACGGCCACAGTTCCCACTAGCCACACTGCGTGAGACAACCGGGCTCCACGTTCTCTTGTCTCCCTTGCAGCCGACAGGTAATATATTGGTCAATGATTGTGGGAACGCCGCTCGCGGGTCCACTCTTTTCTTGTTCGTTCACCGGGGCTCCGGGAAATTTCAATGTGTTTGTCGTCAATTTTGTGATCTAGCCAAAGTGGCGATGATTAATAGGAAGATTTAGCCAAATTTGGCTACAAGCTCAGCATCAAGGTAAATTTTTTTAAACGTCCTTTTATAATCATGGCTATCCTACTTGAACCATGTATAAAAATCTGACGATTTTCCAAAAACTGATTCGAATTCTGCCTAATGTAAATGCTTAAGAGCACTTGATTTGAGCACTTTTAATTTTTTTTATATAGCTTTTTCGCTACAAATAGCCAGCGAAAAAAAGGCTGCCGGGAATCCGAGGGTGTGAAAAGTTCCGATCAATTCGACATCCTCCTATGTTGCACGAAGATAGCAGCAAAGACAGAAATTGTAGATTCTCATTAAGTAGCAGAAATTTTGTAGCAGTAGTAATAAGTAGCCCCAGAGTGGAGACAGTATCCGGAGACAACATCCCAGGAAAACGTATGTTGATCATACACAAGCAGTGTTTTCTTTCTGGCAATTTTTTGTTATAGCCAAAGTGGCAATTATCCAGAGGAAGATTTAGCGAGATTTGGCTTCAAGCAAAATATTAAAAAGTAATTTTTTGAAAGTATCCTTTTATATTTCTGGCTACCTACTTGTTGAACCATGTATACAATTTGACGATTTTTCTAAAATTTTGGACGAATTCTGGCTATTGAAATTCTCCAAAAGCACATGATTTGAGCACTTTCAACTTTTAATATAGCATTTTGGCTATATATAGCCAGCACAAAAAAAGGCTGCACACAAGGAGTACTGCAATCATGACCTTCAAGAAACCAGTGGCTCAAAAAAAGATGGAGGACTTCAATGTTAAACTGGGTAATATGTTCATTCAATTCGCAGGCGTGATCCAGAGAGGAGAGAAGGATGGAATAAGAAATGATCATCATGATATATTCAACAGCAGCACTAATCAATCATAATGCAAACGACACCACCGCTTCTCAACGCCAAATTTATATGCACCATCTAAATTTAATCACTCCTCGACATGATGAGAATCCATTAACAGCATATGCAAAGGTTGAGCACAATCATGGCGGAGCAGGCAGTCAATTAAGGAATTGTGGGTTATGGTTTGGGGGTCATGATAGCTGATGACACACGGTTCTTATTGGGGGACTGGGAATGCCATTTGGGGTGGGTTGGGGGGGGGGCGGGGAGGAGGAGGATGAGGAGGGGTAATGAGATGGGAGTCTCAACTTAATTTCAGCTTAGAGGGAGAGTGTGGTGAAGGCATTGGAGCGACAATCACATGGCACAGACAATGAATAGTAACATGAGAAAACAAGGGATTTGGTAGTGCTGTGGTCGTGTGGGCAAGTTCCAAACTTGTATCGTCAAATTTGCCTTGATTCTTGGCTGCTTGTCTTCTCCTGGGATTCAAGTTATTTCATTTGCTCAGCCCACAAAAATGGGGGTGCAACAACTTTGTAGCAACTAATTCAACAGACAATAGGTATGTCTGGCATCCATTCCATTATCTTCAGCGCTTATTATTACCCAATTGTCCTGGCTTGCTTCTGGAAGCAATACATTTTCGATTTCAAGGAGATTAGGCTAGCTAGTCAATCCCAGAAATAGATAGAGCGACTTGGCATTACATTCAACAAATTGAAATACAAAAGACATACCTATATGCCCAAATGGGAGCTCCAGGTCTGATGGCATTAGGGTTTTTCTTTTAGTTTTTTCTGGTAGCATCAATTGGTGGGACTTCCCAAAATTTGACTACACTTTTTTAGAAAAAAGTCAAAAGCAAGGTGAAATAGTGTCTCATAACATAAAAACCTCTGACAAGATTTGTAGTGTATTTGGAGGAACGCTTATTGAGTGGAAGAACCCCTGGGGCATTTCAAAAAATAAAACACCCCCACCTGCCAGCGTTCCATTTTCCAAAATGTCTGGCAAAGTTTTATTTTTTTGAAATCGTTGATTTTTACACCATTTTTAACTGCCTTGAGCATGGGCATCACCAGAATTGGGCCCATTCCGGTTCAACCTTGCACAGACCCTTATTCCAGTAAATTGCCTGTAGCCAAGGACATCACCCCACTAAAAGCTGTGTCCAAAAGTGGTGATAATTTTCTCCTATATATATATACATATGTATGTATATATAGAATTTCTGGTGATTTTTTTTAACACGGACTGCATAATCCATTTCATTTGTTAAGATGTGGAAATTTGCCGTAATAAAACATTGGATGATTCCAACTTCAAACAAGGTGTAGACATTGGAATGATACATTTTTGGTGCTTGCAGCATTTTTGTAACCTGAAGACTATTCTCAGGATGCTTGTACTAGAGATTCCACAGGCCACATTCTGCCACCTAGTGCGTCACTAGGACCCTGAGACCTAGGCAAGAACTGGGTGGCAGAATGCACCTATGGGGCACATTCTGTGGAGTGAATGATTATAGTACCTAATCAAATAGCAGTAGAGTGTCATAGGTGGATAGGGACAGAGAGAATTGGTAGATTGAATGTAGGAAATGAGTGGATCAGCCACCCCTTCCAATTCTGCCATTTCATAAACCTGAACAACCTGCTGAATTGGCAGGTATGGTATTTTATGGGGCAGAGAATGCACCCACCCTTGGTGACTAATTCTGCCAGGCAAGCGGTCATTACACAAGTTCCGCCAAGTGAGCCTGGTGACCACAAGTGTGGCAGAATTGGTGGGCAAGGGCAGGTTCCCTACTGTAAAAAGTAGGTTCTCTTCATTACAAGCCTGATAAACTCCCTGAACAGCAGCATTCCGGCCGAAAAGGGCGGTAGGGATAGCCAAATTGGCCCCCTTGCTCCTTACTTTTGTAGGTAGACTTATCCTACTTGGCCTCCCATGTAGGAGAGCGTATCCATCAAAGCTAAGCTAAGGAGTTAAACACATTTTATAAGCATATTGCCATGTGTTACAAAACACAATCAAAATTAGTAAAGTCATATGAAAGCATGCATACCAGGAAAAGATAAGACTCCAAAGTCACACCATGAAAATAAACCCCGCAAACATGAAAAAATTAAAATCATGTTTGTGTTGAATTAGGTTCAAACAACAAATAATAACTTATAAAAAAAATTAACGACTTGCAACAAATACCTAAACAATATTATTCATTATTTTTCGAATATTGTTTTTATGTGATCTAATCAACTTGCCCAACTGACTTGTTAGGAATCAGAGTCCACCCTAGGTGAACCATTATTATATAGCACATCAGAGGTATGATTTCATTTCAAAATATTTCATTTTTGGCATTTGTTAGATCTTGACATCAAGATAACACATGCAATACTTCATGTTTTTAGGATGAAGTTTGGTCATTGTTCCATTTAGGTTCAACTTTATTCAGGGTGGTGTTACAACTTGTTTATAATGGAGAACACTAGGAACTGTATTAAGGATATTGGGGATGTTTAGAGGACTAGGTAATTCAATTTTTCTGTTTGTTGCAGCTGGGTTAATAATGAATTTTAGACAATCCAGTTCTTGTTATACATATTTGAGGATGATGGATCCTCAAACAAAAAAAATTCCTAACTTCTTCATTAACCCCATGATGTTTCCCTTGTGTCCATCATACTAAACTTGAATTGAACTTGGATGGCTAATTCACTTCAATTTTTAGTATGTGAAACAACTTACAATTCAGCAAATGCCCATGATCTAGAAAATTTCCATGGCATCTCATATTACTAAAAAGTAACCCTATATATCCTTGTTATGAAGCAGGTGATATTTCATACATTGTTGGCATATGTGTCCCACAAATTCAAAAACAAAGATAGAAACCTGCATGTTTCATTTTGGCATAAAGGGCCCAAAATTGTTATGAATTTGTGTTGGAATGCTTAATGTGACAAGACACAATGCCCAACTTACAAAACCTGAACACGGGATGCTTGTTTCGAGGTCTCCAACATGCATCCGTGGACTATTGGGAAAAAAAGCTACAGTAACTATTATGTGAGACAACAAGTACATGTTTTCACTTCTGTCACTCAGAAGGTAGGGACTAGGGACATCTGAATAGCTCTTTGGTAGGACACAAGCTGTTTGTTTCCTTCATAAGAGGGCCAACTGGGGATAATTTCCCTATACTTCCACAAGTACACTATAATAAATCCTATGTCACACCACCTAGCCTATTCATGAAAGACTGTGATACAACTTCATCAGTACTTTTGATACTTGTGTTGGATGTTCTGAAGTTTTTATAAAGTCACACTTTTACTCAAGTCACTTACAGCATGTAATGGGATTCCACATTGTATCCAGAAAAAAATTTATGTGCATAAACATAGTCCAACACATTCCCATCCATCTCCAATGAATAGCCACATTTGAACTCATTTGCACCCTCACTGAGTGCTTGAAGTAGAAAATCTATTGCTAATTTAGAAAGTTGCATTTATTTAATCCAATGGTCTATTATGTCATATCTATCTCTTCAAAAGAAATGAAGGTTTTAAAATGAGCTGAAATTCAGCTCAAAAAACCCATCACAAGGAACTTTAAGCCAGGACCTTGTACAGTTACCTATAGCTGTGGAGAAAATGGCCACATCAAGCTCTCCATTACTGGTCAAATTCTTACAAAAGTATATTGTTTATTTGCCACATAATCCTTTGCATTATCACATTGATCCCTCTCTCTATATTTTAGATACATTGCTATTTATTGGTATCCTTGATACTAAAAAATCAAGAGTCACAATGCAACATTCCAGAGATGTTGCCAAAACTAGTTTCTCTTCAAAGTTATGTAGCCCGTTATTTGTACCATTGTATGCTAGTGTTGCTGGACTAGCATTTTCTTGGGAATTGAAGTCACCATATGAGGTAAACATTTTTTTCTGAATTGTTGATAACATTGAAATTGATCTTATATTGCATATTACATGGAAATACCCATCTTCTACTGTCGCACATCTTGAGTCTTCGCCCAGCCTTAGGTTGGCAAGGAGGGGTAAAGAGCAGATAAAAGAAAGAACATACCAGCCTGGTGGTGTTATGGCTCGCATGATCAACATTGTACCTAGCTCGTTTTCAAGCTATTCTTCTTACTTTTTTGGGCTGGTTTGGCCTCCTTTTTGTAGTTCAGATTGCTGCATGTGAAACTTGAACTAATTTAATGTCTTTGATTTGAATTTTTTTTTGAAATACTGACAACATGTTTGCCTGGCATGCAACCAACAAGGTGGGGGCAATAATTGAGTATTGAATAACTGGTTATTGGAGTCGAATAACATTTCAATTTGATTTCATGCCTCCTTTTTAGACCCATATATATTCTACCCCTAAATATTTATTCTCACTCTAAACTTAATCAATGATGTTATTATATTTTGATCACCAATGTGGAATCTTTTGTGTTTCGTAGACCTATTCCTTCAGGAATTTTGATGGTTTTGCACCTTAAGGTCACATATGTCTAAACTAAAGAAAGTCCTTACCATTAAAATTATAGAGAGGTTGTATTGTACAAATGTTTCAGGTTCCGTATTGTCTTGGTTTTGTGATAAGTAATGGTTGAATTGTAGCCCCCAATATGTTCTTAGTATACAGCTAATAGGATGTACAATACATGAAACTTGTAAGTTTATTTGTCACACGGGGTATGGCATACTAAATAAGATGTACCATGAACTTTGTACTGTAACTTTTAATGAGGAATTATGTTAAATGGGAAGGCCCTTGTTGTACCTTGGGGCTTAGGGCTATTATAAAGGAATGCCATACTAAGATATTGAAGGCCGTTATTCCTCCTTGTATGTTGCCATTTGCTTTCCCATGTTTGGGTGCAAAACCTTTTGAGCTGTAGGAGGCGTCACTCTCTTTTGACTAAGGTGGTTTCATTGTCCCTATTCTGACCTAGCTATCTCCTCAAGTTGGTCAAGTAGGTTAGTACTTGGTACTCTTTGCTGGAGCAAGACAAGGAGAACAAGGATCAAGGGCCTTACTCATGTCCTTGAGTCCCTTGTAGATGCTTGTTTGTGCTTGTCATGCTTAAACATAATTTGTTTCTTCTCACACATTCTGTTATTACATGGAGTAGCATGAAATGACTCCAATGTGGTTTCCCTTCATGTTAAATTATGAGTCATTCAATAAGAACAGGATTTGAATTGTGTTAGATGAGGTCAACACTTTCAATTATGTGTCTATGCTAAAAAAGCAAATGAAATTGAATTTTACAGATTTTACTTTTTTAATTTTGAGGTGCTACTAACTCTTGGGGATTCAAAAATAACATTTCATTTCTTGTCATTCCATTTCATTTAGATACTTACATTAGGAGTGCCCCTAGAATGATATCTTTGTCTATTGATCTGGACTCTTCAAAATACTTGTCCCACAATAGAATGTAGAAGTAGGCAAGTAATGATGGATCTCATGATTGCAAATAGCACTTGGTGTCATTGTATTGTTGTGTGTTAAAAATAGTATCTATTACATAAGTTTCATGTCTTTTATTTTAGGATTTTTCAGTTTGCATTATGTATATTGTCAGATGCATCATTGCAATTTCTTTATATCTTCCAACACAATAAATTCTTAAAGACTTTGGACAGTGTGAATTCACTTACAATTTATGGAGAGATCCATGATTTATGAGACAGAGCCAAAGGAGGAAGAGGTTCTAAGATCTCAACCTTTGACATATCTAGGTTTAATATATAAGGTTTCTGAATAATCCAATTTTGCAAGTGGGCTTCAGAAGTCACAACATTTTTCTTAATGTTCTCAATGTCATAGAAGTATTGATTATAGCCTTGGACGATCAATGTTAATGGATGAAAACTTGAGGGACTCAAAAATTGTACTACGTGTTAAAACTTTTGAAGGTCAGGCAGTGTACAAGGTGAATCCATGATCCAATTGAGGTGCTTAAAACAGTGTTGTCCAGTTTTAACTTTTGAAGAGATCTGCCATTCCGTGTTCTGATTCTTTTTTTAATTAGATTAAACTTGGACTGAGTCGAACGCTTGTTCCTTACATAATTACATGTTCAAGGGAAATGAAGAGAGACACAGAAAGAAGGTGTATTGCAAGCGGCATCCTCTCTTATTATATGAAACATTTTCACAGAGGGAGTAGTTAACAATTTATGTATCTAATTTCTAATGTCCATGGTCAATAGGAAGTAACATCATACCACTGTAGCATTAAAGCCTGTTGTCATACAAAATAACGCAACTAAAGCATCCATCCGTTTCAGTTGCATGCATAAATGCACAAATATGCAAACCCCAATCATGATTACAAACTTTGTACTGAAGTAAGTAGAATTGATGTAGCCCTGCCAAACTGTGTTAATGAAGGCACCAATTCGCAGAAGAAGTGAAAGAACAAAAGGAGAGGACAAGTCACCAGAGTCCAAGTTGAACTGTTGTGAGTTGGATGTCCAACACTACGGATTAATAGTCGAGATCGGTGTTATTTAAGGAACTTTTGTTCGTAAAACCAAAGGGATATAGTGCATTGGAAGCTGTAAAAGAACCCTAGGAAGATTTAGCCAATTCTGGCTATAAACCAGATATGACATCATGAAGTACAAATCTTTAACCATCCTTGTATGGTTTTTGGTTACACACTGAGAACCAAATGTAGAAATCTGACCCAAAAAAAAAATAAAATTCCTCACTTCTAACTATTGAAAAGCCTCCAAAGTCACTTCACCTCCCAATTTTTTTAATCTCTAAATTTTTCATTTTGAGAAATTTCAGCAATAAAAAATAGGCTCTAACTCAAGATCGTAACTCAATTATTAGCTGCTTGTAACAAGATGATGGTGGGAATGGGAGAGGAGAGGTGGGTCTGGATTCACAACCTTTCTTTTTCTCGCTAAATTTAGCAAGGTGGTTAAAAACAATTCCAAAATGGCTAAAATAAGTCTTTATATGGATTTCTAGTTGCCAATTTTTTCAGTTTTTTCAATAAATAAATATTGCAAGATTTCTTTATTGTGTTCTAGCATGTAGCCAAAAATGTGAAGGAATGTAAACTTTTTGTCTACCATATCCAATTTATCAAAAAAATTGGACTAAACTGTATTATGGATGATAGTCAGTTCACAAATAAATTTTTTTTAAAAAGCCCTGGTCTGTACTCTGGAAGGGAGGAAGAGGAAGTGGAGAAGTGGCTTATAGAATTTTAGTTTAGGGTTGTGAACATAAAGCATGGCATGTACCTTAATTCCTTAATATTCACTGGTGCGCTCAAGTTGGATAGTACCTACCTGTTAAGTATTTTAGAAGCAGTGCCACTGTTGCTTCTGTTGCATTGCAGTTTGCTATCATGTCAGAAGTTGCCAGAATATGGGACAAATCTGTCTTCAGTGCTAAACGACATCACTAACAACAGAATGTGAATTGTAACAACAATGATATCCTCATGACTAGTGAAAGAAAATTGATGGTATGAATATGTGAGAGATCATCGCTGTTGGGCTGAAAGTTCATTCTTGAATCTTGAACAATCCTGCAAATACTCATAGTAGTTGAGGTTCTGAGAATGTTTGCTGACATGGCATTCATTATTTGAGTCTCTGAAAAAGGTCGCTACTCGCCATAGACTACCGTTCTTATAAAACTCAAATAAAATGTAGGTTACATAGCTGAAGAGGTAAGAAGGAAAAAATTGAACAGGCCAACGAAATTAAATGCTTTTGAGCATCTTAAATGTTGTGTTTGTGTACCATGAGCCCCCTCTTTCTGTTCAACTCTACCCTTCACCGTTGTAACAGTCCCCATAACAGTCACGTCAGCAAGTTTCACAACTTTATATCTTGCCATCATGCATCCCATCACAGTTCATGTTACATGGTTCGTCTAATGCATGGTTATATGAACCTGGTATAGACCAGTGTTGTGCAGGTAAGTGTCAATAGCTGTATGTACACAACATGTAAATCCAGTGTAAGTGTAAATCATTTGATTTACACTTACACAAGGACAGCGTAAATATTTGTCAAAGACACTTACATGGCCCTGTGTAAATGTTTTGAGACATGTAATTGTAAATACTAAAATTATTTGTAAAGTCGTCCTATCTTTGGGCCTCCTTTCACCCCAAACCTTTCTTTCAGGGGTATCCATAAGGTAAGGAAATTTTATTAAATCTGGGAATGAAATGCTAAAAATCAGTATTTAATGCACAAGGTTCAAGACTATAGTAGCTTTACAAGTAGAAGCAGTGAAAATATATGCAGCAACCTTGGAGGCGCTAAAGAGAAAGGAAAGATAGGGTGAAACTCAGTTCACCACAAAAACTGAGGTGCTCCCACACCCTTGAATGCTAGTGTTTTTTATTTTTTTGAATCTTACCCTATTTATGATCAAACTGAGGGTTCTAGTGTTGTTTTCCTTGATTTATAGATAATTTTATTTTTATATCTTTAATGACCAGACCTTCTTGCAAAGTCATATGAATTAGTTGTGGGTTTATATTTTGATGGTTTTTCTTTTTTGCAGTGGGCCATTTAGTTGGCTTATTTTCAAACACATTATGAAATCTCCCCTCCTCAAGTAAAAATCACATTTTTTACATTGTTATATATATACATTGTTTTATGGGATCATGTAAAATTATATGAATATATTTAATTTTACATTTACATTGATTTACATGACATAAAATAAATTTACACAGTTTTACACTTAGACTTGCACGGAGTGTAAATAAATTTCATTATGGAATTTACACTTACAGGGAATGTAAGTCCCAAACCATTTACAAGCACAACATTGGTACAGACATAGGCTAGTCATCACATCAATCATAGTAGGACCCTGGTTTAAGGTTTGTTGTTTGTTTTGTCTCTAGTTTTGCCTTGTTGCATTTTTATTTCTCACTTACTTCTTTTTGTGTTTTTGTTGTTCATACCAACAAAGTGCCGCTACAACCAATGTGCTCCAAGCATAAAGCTCAAGCACAACAATGTCAAGGAAGTGGTTGATGTCATGGTAAATCTTGCATTTGGGTAAATTTCTTTTGGTCTAATCTAACTAATTATGTAGGTTTTTTTTTGGTTTTTTGTCATCATCAAAGTCTCATTTTGTTGTCATCACTATCATCACTTTTGTTGTTGCATCTTTGAAAGTGATAATAGGTGCCACTCAGACAAATTTGGTAGTAACTCCTTGCAAACCTACACAAATGGAACTCACGATTGTTGAAATTTGCAAGTCCTTGTTTTCAAATTTGCAAAGCCGCCTCTTTCATTCACAATGCCCAACTTAGCATGCAAGCAAGTAACGATCGAATCTTGCTAAACAAATTTTCCATTTGGGCACTATGAGGCATTATATAGAATTTTTTTCTTGTGACTCTTAGCATCACAAAACCTCTTCTCCAAGAAATGCAAGAAAAAATCCTACATGCCACTCTCATTACATAAGTTAATTTTTTTCTTACATTTATGGGCACCATGCAACTCTATCAATCCATAGGGTTTTTTTCCTTTTCCAATTCCAATAACTACAAGGGTGCAACATTGAATGGCAATGAAGAACAATGAGATAATTAAATCAAACCAAAGATGGTAGAATTAAGCTCAACCATCCTTGTAACTTGTCATCAATGCTAGGTTTACTAAAAAAACTTAGATTTGTAGATTTTTGAAAACATTGTCATTTTTCCATGGAATATGTGTTACACAACTTGCCAAAAGTGATAGAATTAAAAAATAGTGCCATTATTGGCATATTTGTATGTAGGCATTAAGTTTTCAATTGGGTCATTCATTAATAATAAGGTTTAGTTATACATGCCACAACAAAAGTGAGTTGTATGAGGTGTGTAAAATTTGTTTAGTTGTATTTGAAACATGGTTTACTAGTATAATTTCTATTTTGTTGACAGCTTCATTACATGGAATCAAAACTAAATGTAACAACAATTATTGTTCATTAGGTGTCAAACCTAAAAGCAATGAAGAATGATTTCAATTCATTTCTCAATTACATTTAATACACACAACTTGTTAGAGCTAGCAAAAATTTCAAAGCACATGAGCACTTGAACAAAAATAGAAGGTTGATAAATAGGTGTTGAGGGAAATGCAAAAGTTTGATGCATCTAATGTTCCACAATTTGTTGCCATAAAAAAAAATTGGTGTGCCATAAACACATAAATGTCACAATTAAGTTAACTTAACCATTAACCACAATTTGTTTTGTTACCATAAAAAATCATATATTTAATTAGGATCTAAATCATTTCATTATTCATATGATAATATCATAGTAGACTTCTAGATATGATCAAAATTTTACTATTTTTAATTTATTTAAACTAATTGATTATTTGAAAAATTTTGAAAAAATGGAAGTTGACCTTAATATGGTATGGTATACGGTTTCATTACCTAATGTTTTGACTATAATTGCAAAATATGCTCAAAAACTAACATGATGACCTACTTCATTATATATTTTGCATCAATATGGATATAACCTACCTAGTGGTCATTCTAAGTTTGCATGTCACATGTGTATAGCCCATGTAATTTGATTGGCACACATGTATATTGAGCAAACCAATTTTAATGTTATGTATACATTGTGAAGTTTTACATTAATATGCTTGAAATATAATCTAAATAATTCATTAATGTCATGATTTGATCCATATGTCAATGATAAACCCTCCATTAATGACTCCAAAAATGCACATATTTATAAAAGGTTTCATAATAGATATAATGGTACTCCAAAACCTTAATTTAGGACATATCACTAATAGAAAAAAAATAGTTTTTTTCACTAATTTATTTGACCAAAAAAAGACCCATTTGGACAAGGTGTCAAAAAAACCATTCCAATCATTTTGGAAAGGTCATTTTTAACATGGCCATTGTGACCACCATTGTGATTGGAATATTAGATTATTTTTTTGACTGGTCAAATTGGACCCAAAAAATTTGGGTAGCATTAAAATTTTATTTAGATTATTTATTATTTCACCCTATCAATTAATGACATGTGTCACTACCTAGGCTAAGCTAAAAACTTAGGTTAAATAAATATGTGCCATGTAGACAAATACCTAGGCCCACCTAGGTAGGCACATAGGCTAGGTAACCTAGTTAGGTAAAGAATGTTCAATCAACATTTTAACATTGACCAAAACCATGTCATTAGGGAGGTTTGATCATTGGACCTCAAAGATGGAAATTACCTCTTTGATCAATAAGATATGAAATTTCAAAGTTGATGTTTATGTAATGTTTAAAAGCAAGTTTATGTTAAATTGAATGCACCCAAACATACTTTGACAACATTCTTAAGTTTATTTCAAAGATCTACACAATCATATTTTAACCTTTTTAAAACTATAAGTTCATTTGAACCAAAAAATATTTGAATTTTGTTATTGGATGACATTCAACGACCATTCCTTGGAACAAAAGTTTCAAGCACATTATCTACAAATGGTAAAAACTTTATGATGAATTTAATAATAAATAAATATGGATATATATAACTCTATCTCTCCCATATCTTAAAATTTTATTTCATGAAATAAAATTAAATCATACAATTTTGTTTACAATATTTTTTTCACATCTAATATTTATTAAAGGATCTTTATATTCAATTATATTTATCAAAAATATAATTACAAACTATTGGTTATTTAATTTATGAACATAATATTAATTTATATACTAAAATTTTATTCCCAAACAAGTTAAGTAATGCTGGATAATTAATTATTTCTTGAAATTCTAATGTTTTATGTTTTTACAAATGTAATACTTTTTTTAAATTTGAAATCATGATAAATGTATTGTGTACAAATAAATGATAAGTTTCCACATCTCAAACCTCAATTTGATCATAAATTTATATTTAAAAAATTTGAACATGATAAATCATAATTATAACAATATAATTTAATTTGATAGTATAATATTTATTTTCTTATATAATAATAAAAATTATAATTCAGAAGTCAATTACATATATGTAGTAAAATAAATAAATAAAATATTCTAAATTATTATTATTATTCATTTTTATTCATTTTTTCACATATACTGCATTAAGAAATTAATTGAAAGAGTACTAAAAATTTTACACATTATATAAATATATAATCCAATTATAGATTGATGATTATGGCTGATGTTAATAATTATTTTTTATGTATTGATGATAATTTCTAAATATTGATCAACATTTTAAAAGTTATAAACATTACATATGTCTAGTAAATATAATTTATCAATTTTATATACATAATTGTAAATTGTAAATTAATCTAATTAGTTGTTTGATTTATCCACAACTAGATGAAATACATTAGACCCAATTTGACTTATAGTCCCCCAAAAATAGTTAATAAGTCTTTTTTTTTTTTTTTTGTCATTTTTTGGTACATTTTGACTAATGTCCAATTTGACATCAATTAATTTGGTTATTCTAATAAATTAATTTGGTCAAATAACACACATGTCATTCAAGCCCCATGCATTTAGTCAAAAGGACATGTCAATTAATCAAAAAGACCTTTTAATCAACGTGGGATGTGTAAAAAACTTGTTTTTCTTCTAGTGTATGTGTTGAAACACAATTGCATTGGACAATAATTGCATTAACTAACTTTTAAATAGATTTTCAACATAACAAAAGTTTACATGTTGGTTTATAGACATGGAATCAAAGCATGAAAAATAGACCATAGGTAAATAGTACATTTTCTCAATGCCCATCTCCAATTTTATGCATCCATATCCTGTAGAGTCTTTGTAGTGGATTCAATAGCTCCAACACCTCTAACTCTTAGTCATTGGGGTTTTTGTGTGCAATTGTTTTCTTTAGGCCAATTTATTGTGGACTAAAAAATTCCAATAAATTATATCCATTGGATTCATCATGTGGCATTGCTTTTGTGGGTTGGTGCCACATGAACAAATTCCACATAATCATTGCAAGGTTTTGAAAAACATTGAATAAGTCAATGATTATTTTGTCCTTAGCCCACCATTGCCACTTTCATGGTGAATATATTTGAATATATTGATCTATTAGGCAACAAAAATATTGTGTAGCATTCTAAATTTTGTTATTCATCTATAAGCCAACTTATGTTACCTATTTGTTTAATATTTTATTTCATCACAAGGGTTCTACATGTTATATCAACCCACTACGCATGTTACAACTCACTAAATAGATTGCATTCATGTTAGGTTGTGTAACTAGGTTTTAGGATGTTTTACACATATTGTAAGCAACATGAAAAGTTAATGGAATGGACACATTCTCAAACATTGCAATAGCAAAGGAAAGCAAAAGATTAAAGGACAACATGTTACCATGTTATACAACACATTCTCATTTTTAAAAGTATGCTATTTTCACATTGACATTTTTGCTCCTACAACTTTTGTTTGTTGGGTCAAAGTTATATGTAAGTATAACATGTTATGCAATGTTGGACTATCATGTTATATTCTAAAATAGAGTGATAAAGTACAATTCAAACAATATTCCCACAATGCAAGAGTATGATCTATAATTTTTATGAGCCAATTGTCAAGTGAAATACTAAGAATAATGAATCTAAATTGATGGGCAATTTGTGTAGTAGACCTATTCCTAGGAATCCTAGGATTTGAATATTTTATTGAATGACAAAACAAATGGTGTAAAACGACACAAGTGGATCAAAAGCTTCATTTTCTAACAAGTCAAAATGGTATAGATTTCCATCATGTAAAGAACATTGCACCTTTTAGCATATCATCATTGGCAAAATGACTACAAACTTTTCAAAAGTTCGAAGATTTGCAAATGACATGATGTGAATTCAAGCAATCAAGTCCTTGCTGAACAATGTTGATGTCGAACATGGAGTTGTCAACAATATGTGTTCGAACACTAACATAGAGCATCAAGCTTGCAACATGCTCTAGAACACTAGTGGTAGCCCCCACTGTGACAGACTCCAAAAAACAAGGAAGGACCAAGGGCCCTACCCTTTCTCCATTGTGAAAGACCTGCCCTGTTTTTCAGGGGGCGTGAGCTTCCACTGTGGAAGATTTCTTCCATTTCAGTAGATCCTTGCCGAGTTCTTGTCCCTGACTATGATCAGCTAAATACACTACAAAATTTAGGGCAGGTTTTTACACACCAGATAAAAGAGCACCCAATTAGAGGGATATATCGCAAAACCTGCCCGCACAAACCTGGAGCAAGAAATGGCACTTCAAAGTGCAGGTCCCCAAAATAACAAAGAGAATTTCTGCCTTGGTCAGTGCAAGACTTCACACTTGCAGTGATTCATGATGCCAGAGCACTTTCAATCCCAGCACCAACTCCCAAATTCGAGACCCTACCTGGTACAGCATCAGGGGCGGAGCAAACGCCGGTGGCAGGGATGAGATTGAATCATCAGTTGGTGAAGAAAGGCCTTGTAAGGTGGTGGTGGTGGTGGTGGTGGTTCTTCTTGTAATTGATCAGCAGCGCTTGTGCAATGGACAAGAAATCATGCGAACAACAACAAAGGTGAAGTTAGACATTCACAAATCACAGAGAGGTTGCTGCAGTTTTGCAGCCAGGGAAGGTTGGGGACACACAGGACGACAGGACAGGCATCATCATGAGGCCCATGATGGTGGGATGGGGAGTTACGGCGACAAAAGAGCGCGCGCGAGAGAGAGAGACAAACATACGGATAGGCTTACTAGGGTCAGGAGTTTCTCAGGAGAAAAGCTGCCACAGAATGCAACAACAACAAAAAGAGAAAAAAAAAGCAAAGGAGGCCCACAGACTGAAGTCCACCATTATGAGGCAGAAATGGGTATATATTTTTCCAGCCTTTACAATGCCTGGCATCTACATTCAAGGCGATCTGACATGCCTGTCGGCGCTACATGACATATATCAAGACTCTGGCAAAACTACTAACACAGATCAGGACAAAAGCGTCAGAGATGGTTAGCATTAATGTTTGGAGAGTGGTGCTGTAGCTGCAGTCAGTGCTCAAGTTCACTTATTATTATTATAATATCTTGCTTGCTTGCTTGCACTCAATAACCTTCCTGCCCTCCATCATCAATATCATGAGTCTCTTATTTGCTGCCCCATTACAGAGGGTATGGTGGTATGGAGTATGGGTGTGCCTTGTTGACTACTGGCTGGTATCTCTCTAGTAGAGTTTGACTCCTGCTGCACAGATGGTGGGGAGTCCAGACTCCAACAAACATTAGAGTATTCCGTAAAGCCAGGAAAACACAGCACCACAACCCTGAGTTTGGTTCAAAACCGGGCGTGAGATTTTTAAAAAAACCTGCAAAAAAGTACAAAAGCCTTGAAAAGGGGGGTGAAACTCAGAAATGCACCATTTTTTGTGCCGAACTGAGTTTCACCCCTCTTTCCTTTTTCCTGAGCGCCTCCACTCCTGCTACATATATTTTCACTGCTCCCGCATGTACAACTACTATAATTACCTCGACCCTTGTGCATTAAATGCTGAGTTTCATTAAATGCTGAGTTTCAGCCAAATCTTTAATAAAACTTCCTTACTTTGCGGACCTCACTCAAACAGGGGATAGGGGTGAAAAGAGGCCCAAAGATAGGGTGAAGTCAGGATGACTTTAAGGAAAACTCTATTGGATCCTATCATCTATTTATTGTAATTCATGAGTTTTTTTTCAGTGTTTGACAGGTGTATTTGGGTGAGTTTTTGGATTGTATCGTGTGGTCATGACAGGTATATATGAGTGATTTTTTGGAATCTATTGCATGGTCATCCCTGAACAATTTCAGAGACAATTTCTATCGAATGGTTGTTCTTGGACAATTCTAGAGACAATTCTTATCATATTGTTGTCCCTGAATAGTTTTACAGACAATTCGTACTTGTCTGACTTTCGAGTTTAATTATCTCACTCCTTTTTTAATAAATTATCTCCCATCTTAAAAGCTATTTCATTTCTTTTCCTCAACAACCAAGTTACCCACATGAATATGAAAAAAAAATTAATATTTTTTTTTTCATTGTCCATGATATTTAGGTTAATTTATATTAAATTAAATTTGAGATTGACATAAATAATGATGAACTGTTGAAAACCATACATGGGAATATTAAAAAAGAAAAAAACTAATTGATTGTCACAGTTAGTGTGAAGCAAGGTGAAGCCTAAGTTTATTTGTAATCCACCAGGTTTTTTCAATGTTGGGTAGATATATGAATTTTAATATGTCAAGTGAGTATTAATATATGAACTTTTAAATTCTTTCCAAAGCAGGTAAGGATAAAGGGACCACTGTGAACTAACACCTGAGCTAAACTAGTAATTTCACCATGGTAATCTCACCTTCTGAAATGAAGCCTTGCAGGCTTTTCTAAAAAGTCCTTTTTTTCTCGCGATACCCAATGGGATACCACCAAGTACCCATCGGATATCATGAGATTTTTTTTTGCAAAGTAAAATTGGAAGACTTTACACCTGGTAAGGCCCTTGGCAAGGGGCTTTACTGGAATTGGGTCAGCGCTTAGCTCTGCCTCACACAGACCCTAATAATTCTCGCTAAGCCCACTGCCTCGGGCTTTTAACCTTTTTACATGGAGCTCCACAACCACTACCCATGAAAGACATGGTTTTGGAAATTGGGTGGTGGCAAGATGGGTGCTTCAAGCCTCTACCAGTTATTTCAAAAACCTCAGTAAGCCAATTTTGTTTTAATACCCTGGCAACATACCAGAATAATTATTCTTTTAAAAGAACCATGCTTTATGAACCCTAAAAACCGCCATGATAACCGCTTATGTCTTTTCGCATATATGATAACCGCCCAACACCAGTAGCCACAGCCCACACAAAACCAAAAGTCCCCTTTCTATTATGAAATCATGCTTGCTACATAAACCACTTCCTTGTGGGAACATTTTCTGAGACATTTTTGTGCTTCTTCTTCAACTGATCATTTACTTCTACTGGGAACGGACACCACCAGTTCAAAAGCTGCAAACTACTCATCAATGGTTTCAGTCTGCAAAATATGAGTTGCTCCAACAATAAAATTTGACTCATGCCAGATCAATCTCTGATCATTTTCTCAATAACCCATGTACAAATTTGGAAACCAAAGCATAAATTGAGTGTCCCATTAAACATGCCATCCAATGGTGTAAGATTTTGGAATTATTAGAGAGGTGCAATGTACCAGTTCTTTCCTACCTAGCTGTGCATACCATAATCATGCATGTTGTTTATAACTGAGCTAGATACCAATAAATCATTCTTTGGTCAGGACTCAGAAGTAATCCTTCACTTATGCATCTGTGGGTCACCCAATTATGTTGGTTTCATCTGCAGAGCAAGTTTATCTGCTTATGCCCGTAACTTGATACATAATTGGTAAATGCATTGTAATTAGAAAAGCCAGAAGAAATATAGCAAATAACCTAGGGCTAGTCAAATTGGGCAGGAGTGTTTTATTTAGGCTTTGATGCTCATGCCTATACCTGCCAGGAGGAACCAGCACCTACAGGGGAACCTTCACCTTCTTGAGTGAGGCCTCCAATGGGCTTCCTATATTGAACCTGGGCAAAGCTAAATTTGAAGAACTTCAAGTCCCTGCTTTAGTCTGAGGATGGTATGTTATCTGTTTTGAAGCAACCAAAACTGTTTTGGGTTTTGTAAAATTGTGTAAGTCCAAATGGCCATGTAACACATAATGTAAAATTATGTAAGTGTAATTGATTTACACTTATGTGCCCAAGGCTTTGGGTTTTTGGGCTTTGGGCATATTTTGGGTTTTATGTTTACACTTGCATAACATGCATGCATATATTTTTGGAATACATTTAAACAATCCCATGTATACTATTTTCATTGCCTGAGGCTATACAAATGTACATTGTGGTGCAATAATCTCATTTTTGCCTAAAACTCATAATCTTCAATGATGTCAAGATGTGCAAATATCCTCATTCCTTTATAAATCTTAATCATTTGTTGGAGCTAGAATGAACAAATGAACGTAATACTTTCTACATATGCATTTCGCATTTTTAAAACTCATCTCTCCTAAAGATTCAAGAGAACAATTATAAAAGTGGGTTCAACAAAAAAAGAAATAAAAAAGGGGAAGGGGCAAATGGTGTGTAGGAAGAAAGAAAAGAAAGGAAGGTAAGGGGGAAAAAAGGGAGTTAGTTAAGGTGGTGTCTCCTTTCAAGTTTGAATTATGGACGACTTAGGATCAATCCAAGGCAAATTTGTGACTCTATTTGACTCTATTTGTACTAAGCACATGCATTGTTTGGCATGTGCAAATGAATTGACCAAAAGGTGTTTATGAATGTCATTTTGTCCTAGTCCCATCCTAGAGTTTTTCAACATCCTTCTTGCCCTAATGCATGGAATCAAAAAATATTTTTCAAATTCTTTCTTTTCATTGTTGTCATTTGAAAGAGTTACATTGATGCCTTGGGATGAGCTTGGGGCGAATCAACTAGCATATAGATTGTGCTTGAAAGTTGTGTTTCCATCTTGGATATTATTGAAAAAAATATCCCTACCTTGATAGAGAAAATGTTGGCACTCCATGTGCAACCTATACCATCAACCTATTTGTTAACCACTTGCATTTTCTACATTTGGATGTCAACATTGTTTGTAAATGTTGTATTTGTTGTTGTGGTTAGTTTTAAATTGAGTAACTACGAGCTCAAGCAAGTCACCATTGGTTATGTTTGAACCATTTGATGGGTCCTATTTTGAACATGCATTATTTAATTTGTTAATATGAATCTCAATAACAAGATAACTCATGGCTTCAAGTATGCATCTATAAAGTTATTCAAGTTGATGTTCAAATTTTCATTATTTTGTCCAAAACATTTCGGCAAGGGGTGGCAAGCTTGGGAAAAACTTGTGTGAATTTTGGATTAAGACCTAAAAAGTTCAACATGATGATGAAAACAAGATGCAAATTATTTTTTCATTTTTTCCTTTCTAATTGAACTCTACTAAAATTATGTTGCATTTTGTTGTTCAACATTGTTGTAAATGGTTGATGTTTTTAATTTGTGATTTTTTCTTTTGGTTTTTAATTTCAAGTTTGCTAACCAAATGTTGTTGTTCCAAGATGCACTAAAATTGTAGACAACCACTACATTATGTTAGAGTTAATAGACCATGGCATTGCAAAGTTATGTGCCTTCTCCAAGGACTTGGGTGATTTTTAAACTTATGGTGATTTTTAAACTTGTCATGATTAACTATGTTTTGAATTAGAGTTGTGAACATTGCCCCTTGCAGATACCTTATAATTCATCATTTCAACATGTTAAAAGATCAATGAAAAACTTGCAAAGTGGATTAGTCTTAACAACTTTGCTGATTTGAAGGGAAATCATTTTATGAAGAAATAGAATTAAAATTAATGGTGTGAATGAAATGCAAAGTGTTAGAAGTTTTTTTTCCTTTTTATTTCCCTTTGGAACACATTTCATAAAAAGATAGGTCATAACATTTTAATTTTAATTTATTGGATCCTAGGTATTAAGAACATGTGTGTAGTTAACAATCACATGGTATGTGAAAAAGCATCAATTTTGGTTGTTGAATATAATGAACAATTGCTACTCCTTTTATTGGTGGAATGTTACAAGTTGTTGATGCCTAATGCAACTAAAGACTTTAAAGTGTAAGACACACACATAGATTTTGATGATTTATTTCATGACATGGAAAAGGATTTAAATTATTTGAATATATTGTGTCAAAAGAACCTCATGAATTTTGGCATTATTTCATTGATGTAAATAATTGCAAAGGCTGTCCTAGTGTTGCACAAAAGAAAACAAGTTTTTCACCATTGTTATTTTACTAAGACAAGTCATGGATATTCCAATGAGGCCAAATTGATATGGAAAACATTTTTTCCATTATTGAACCCCTCATTGCACCTTAAGATGTCATCTTCACACTAACCATCTTGACCAATGGATATTTGACTCGCAAATTGAATGCTTGGAGCCCATTGATTTCGCAAGCCTTCATTCAAGGCATAATCATTTTTGATAGAAAATGTTGATGTTGAGTTTAGGGATGAAGTGGAGTGTGAAGAACTGCAAGATGTTTGTGAGCCAATTTGTGTGACTTTGTGAAAAAAACATTGTGAATTTAAATCTTTCATGGCATATTTGTTTTTTTTTTTTTTTTAAATGTGCAAGTGTTTACAACTTTTGGGTGTATGGCAATGATGTGCAATGATGTACAAGTTAATGCAACTAATGTTTGTGTTGATGTTGGATTAGATTTGGTAGATGTGACAAAATATTAAATATGTTTTGATGACATTCACAAATATGTTTGATGATATGCTTCAAGATGATGAAATGTGCAAGTGTCAAGATCATTGGTTAGAAATGCATAATAAAGAGAGGAAATTTTTTTAATGAATTTTATGTTGCAGAAGATTTTGAGTAATTTAGGAGAGGTTTACATAGTAGGCACATTGTTAGTGTTGGGCCTTGTAACTATTAGAAAAAGTCTGCAAGTTGAGGTTGTTGGCAATTATCTTGGGAACAAAATTGTTATCAATTTTGGGGTTTCTGTAGTGGGACAAGTATTGGACTTTGCAAGTAGTTTATATTTTAATGTTTGATTTCAAAGTACAAAAGTTGTTTTCTAATGAGAGTTGGGCATATGTAAGACATTTGAGAAAAGTCTTGTGATTAGAGTTGAGTGATTGAAAGACATATTTTGTCTTGTCATGATAGTTGGGTGGTATGAAAGATGAAATAACGATTGGATATATGAGTGAAAGCATGGTGCACTAGGCCAAAATGGATGTCACAACCATTTTTTTTATGGGTGATGAAATGTAATAAAATGTCATATGATAATTGCATTGAATCTTTTACAGTTTGGATTTAAATATGTGTGATAATTTAGATGTGTAATGTAATGCATAAACCATTTTTGTAATGAATTAAAATGATTACATAATGTCTTTATTATTTCTTAAATCTACATATTTGTCTTGTAACAAATTATGTGGACTTTATTTCAATGGAAAAATATATTTTTATAAACATTTCCATCACATGAATAATGGAAATATTCTATATGACATTCATAAATCAATATTTAAAAAGTTGTTTTTTTTCACATGTACACTTAGAAGTTAAATGTTGTAACCCTAGCCTTGGGCCCACGACCAAAGCAAAGGGGCTTGCAAGGTTGCAGGCCAAGAAGAAGCCTGAAAGTCACACCGCATGCTCCCAGGAGTGTGGGAAAGTGTGAGGGAATGAAACCTCACACTCCCAAGGCAATTCCCACTTTGGGAGATGGAGTTCCGGTGGACTCCCGAATCTTCAGAAGGTGATTGCATGGGTCAAAACTCAATGGCTTGAGGAATTTTTTATATCATCGGAAATCACTTGGAATGTAGATGTCTAAAATGGGCTCACATGACCCATTTGGACATCTAAAACACAAGTTATGGGCAAAACAAAAGCTAAAAATCAAATTGGTAGTTTGATTCTCGACCACTAAAAGTCGGGAATCGACCCGATTTCCTTGTGTGCAGGTGGCGTGCAACATACCATTGGAAAACTCTTGACGAGGGCTACAACTTTGCTTTAGACCTCATCTAATAAAAAGTTTACACGCAAAATTATAAGGCCCCAAACTTGCAAAAAACCCAACGTTGGCAATCTCGAGACTCCCACTTGGGAGTCTCGAAACAAAATGTCATTTAAATGTGGGCTTCGTGAAGAGGCACAAAATATACTATAAGGAGGAAGGTGTTGGCTTCCCCCAAGTTCGGGCCGTGGTGAATCTTATGAGTCCAAGTTGCATGTGGCTCATCCTAACATTAAAAGTGTTCTAACCATGCACTAACCACCTTGTGTTGGTTTTGTGCAAGTCCGTGTGAGTAGTTGAAGCTTTTCAATTCTTCTAAGTCCCATCCCGAAGCTCCAACACGCCCCTCTATCCCTCCAAAGTGCTACGAGCCAAGGAGCGTGCCCCGACTCCTTGCTCTTCCATTGTTTTCTATTTTGGACTCACGTTTGGAATCCTTCAAGGAGTTAGGAGCATGTCATTAAATATATTAAAAAGTTCATAATTGACATAAAAATGAAACATTAAAATAAATTGTTTAAGAACAACATGTTGGTATAATCAATATGAAAAATAGTGTGAAGTCAATGATTTCATTCCATAGAATCTAAGGCACAATGCACATCTAACAATTTCCTTGTTCCTACATTATTACAATTAATAAAGGAAATAAATGAAATGAAATGAAAAAAAAATCCACATTGGTATTAATCATTCTACTATAGACTTATAAATATAATAAATCAAAGTAATTAAATGATTTTTTTTTAAATTATATTGTTTGAAAGAATAAGGCTAAGATCTAGAATTGTAAAAAGAGGCAACAAAAAGATTATGAAAGTTGTGAACTCATATATGGACTTTGAATGTGCCAAAAGTGGTCCATCACACTATGCTTTCATCCATATCATTGTGTGAATGAAGGCTTTTTGAACCTGAAACCAAATGTGATAAGACATGTTACATTCTAATAATTGTCAGCTCGTGACTTTCATTTAGCACTAACTAAGTAGTTGCCATAGTAGTGAACCAGTGTTGAACAGTTCTTTACTTTTATGAAAGAACTCTAGTTATGGTTCTGGATTTGAAAATTATAACTGATTTCAGTCTGGATTTTTCTAACCTGGACCAAAACTAGCAATAAAATGTCAATTAACCTTTCAATCTAGTTGATATTTTTTTCAATATCTTTTTTTCAAAAATCTTGATTCTCAGTTCCAGTTTCCTGTATGGTTCTTTAAGAAAATAAAATTAGTCTCCAGTTCTTGTTCTGATTTTTCTTGGTTCAATTCTTACATACCAGAACCAAAACTGGCAGGTCTTACCCACGAAAGCAGATACCGACCCAACATTGTAGTAAACTACAAAAATTATAGGAATTACTCCAACTTCTGAAGTTCATAGACTTATGAACTTGGATAATTTTTTTCTCTCATTATGAAGCTTATAACTCGGAACATTGTTTTAATACAATGAACATTTGCTTTCAGGAGGATCCATTTTTCCTCCTTTTTAATTTTCATCTTTGATTGTGCAATGCATATATAAACACATAAAACCAATTTTTATTGTCAGAAGCTTATTTTAAAAGCTCTTAAGGTGCCTTGTGATTAAAGAACTGATGATGACGATAGTTTAAAAACACTGGACCAAGATCAATTTAAGAAGCCTCAATCAAGCTCTATGTGAAAAAGCCAATTGTGTGATTATTCCTAGGGTTAGTTGATAGGCCTGATGAATTGGGCTTGCCAACCCAGAGAAAAGAAAGCAGGTCTCAAAGTTCATATCCTGCCACTCTGTTCCAAATCTTCCTGGGGCAACCCATTTCCAAAACAAAACTTGACACCCACCACACCCACATTCTATGGTGTAAGAAGAGCAAGTCAATATCCATGTGAGTCTGGATTAAGTGTTATGTATCATTGACTGCTCCTTAGGAAAGGTTATACCACAAGAGTTCAGGAAGGTGGGACTGCCAGAGAGGAACACAATCTTGGTTCCAGTGCTTGCAAAAGTAGCCACAGCATGTTGCATAATGGGTGGTTGAAGAGGCCTTACATATTTGAAATTTGCAAAAGCCTTTATATGTTCAGGCAGATCACCACAGGTTGTCTATGATTTGTGGTAATTTTTTATGTAGCTAACCAATGGGGGTCCTATTTCTGATCTGCAAACAAACAATGGTGTTGAATATAGAAGCAGGACAACACACAAAGTAGCGTACTTTACATAGGTTGCTGTCTGCAGGGTTGTTCATGCTACAAGTGTGATGGGGGTTGGTGGTGGTCAAGGGAGCATGGAGCAGCCTCAACATCCTGTTTTTGTTTGAGTGCTGTGGGCCCTCAGTCAGTGATTCAATTGGGTCGGTTAGATTTGGGTTTAGGGTTTAGGCTCATGACAGATCTAGCCTGCCTGCATTTTCTACCCAAAATACTGTGGAGAGAGGTTGGGAGATCTGCTTGATTCATAGAATCAAAAAAGGATCCTAGGGATTGTTTATCCAGTATCCACTCAGAAAAACCTCCCACAAGATTCATAGTGTATTTGGAGGAATGCTTACTGCACATAAGAACCCATGGGCATCACAGGATTTCATTGTTAAATTAAAAAAATTGTCAATTTTTATGCCATGTAGCGTCTTCAGCTGTGGGCAGCCTTGTGCAGGCCCTCATTCCAATAATGCCCATGGCCTTCAGCATTACCCAGCACCAATACAATGGACACCATATGAAGCTACTGTACCATGTCCTTGATGGGTGTTACAGTAGAGAATGAAGGAAGCCACAATCAGACTTTTGTGTCACGCTGAACTCTACCCCCAACCCCACAAAAATCATAACAACATCAGTACCAGCTATTTTGAGCCGGCTTGTAATCCTCCTCTTTTCATCACAACCAGTACCTTGTAGAAAGAAGACATCTATCTATGAAGGAAGGTAGTTTGTTTTGTTTTGTAGTTATGAGATCCACCAAACTGGGATGCTTCAGATCATGTTCTTGTTGTCTTGGAAAGCTCTCAATAAGAGGGGCGCATGGGCTTGGTTCCATGATGCTTGGACTTATGGTGCAAGAGTCCTTGAATATTGAATGATTTCTTCACTGAAAATTAAATTAAATCGTAGTTGAAATTTCAGTGGAATTGGAATGTGCCTTTGGTTTTTTTGGAAAGATCTTGATGAGCAGGATTAAATGGAAGATTCGGATTCAGAGTGTGGGAGATGTTAATTTTTAAGTGATTTCTGCCGCTGAAATTCAAATAATTCCAGAAAACCAGGTTTTGGAAGGAAAAATCAGTTGAGGACGTGGTAACTCTTGGGCCAACGGCACAGGCCACACTAGTTTAAATGAAATTGAAGAAAAAACTCAACAAGTTCACTTGAAGGAACAATAATGTCAATCTGTACATACAAAAGAATGTGACAAGATGGAATGCAACCTTAACCCTATGGGTGTAGTTCACAAAGTCTCAAACCATGAGAGTCCTAGACCACAGATAGCTGTAGCTTCCTTCATTTCCAACTCCTCCTCTGCCAAATCTACACAAAAAACTTTATTTTCAAAGTTCAGATCTACAACAATTGAAAAGTAATGCAATACAAATATCACAATTCCAAAAGATGCCTACCATTGCAAACCCTTACATTTGTTTTCTTGGCATATCTGCAATCTAGTCCACCTCACAAGGTTGCAACTTGAGTTGTGCAATCTAGCTTGAGCAACTTGACCTCACAAGCTTGCTGTGTGTTCACACAGGCAGGATTGATTGTCTCTGTTCACTCTGGCACGGTTGGCTGAGTAGTTAGGGTTAGGGTTTTTTGAGTTCTTGTAGGTTGGCATCGGGCTCTCCTGTTTCTTCTCTTTCCTTTAATTTTCTTTCCAGTTTGTGCTTACTGATATCTGCTTGAAGCTTAAACAATATGGTATGCAAGCGGATTGAGCTACCTTAGACTTGTGCAAAGGACCTTCACTGACCAATGGATTTTGGATAGTCCTCCATCATAAGAAAATGGTTTTGGGGCAGACTTGCAAGTGGAGTAGTTGCCATTGGTTACTGGAATATGAACTCACCAGAGGCGGACTACTCACCATCAAGACTGCTACTCCCAACATCACTCCCATCATCCCCAATTGTTCCATCATTTCTCTAGTTGTTCCCATTGCCCTTCCCACCTTTTTATGCCCACCATCTTGTTGCCTCTCTCATTGACCTTGTTCTTTGCATTGATTGTCATCATCACCTTGTACATGGCTGTGCTGCCATCTCCATAGTTTCCACTCCATAGTTTCCATCTCACTGACATCGCCAAACTAGACCTTGCCTTGGACCAGACCAAAAAATTATGGGCATTTGCCTGTTTCAGAAGTCTTTGAGGTTGACTCCTGCTGACAACCCTAATTATGATGTATATGCAACAAACAATGAGTTTGAGGGTCTTATATTGAATATGATGTTGTTGATAGTATACAAATGTATCCATTACAATCATTTTGATGCACCTCCTTGTCTCACAATCATCATTTATAGTAGGTGTAAGTTTTGTGATCATGATTTTTTAAAAGTTAAATTTGGGAACATGTGATATATTTTGCAATTTTGGAGTCATTAAATGTTGGAAGAGAGAAGATTGGACTTTTTTGCATTGCAAGTGTGAGCAACAAACATGGTTGAGGATATTAACCCTTTTCCAATCCCCTTGCAAGTTGCATTTGCTTGTATTGTTCAAGGTTTGTGTAAAGAGAGAATCATTGTAAGGAGTTAGGCACCATTGAAATTATGGTGTTTTACATCCATGATAGGTCCTCAAAAATCATTTATTTTGATAATCAATGATAGCACTAAAGCTAAGGAGAGCCAAAATTTGGGTTTTTTCAATCAGTTATATGTACAAAACATATACAACATAGATCTACAACATAAGTAGACCAATGAAGTCACTAATGAAAAACATTAATGCAATGTGTAGTAAATAGAAAAACTAACCAATTATTTATCTATCTCTGTGATTCAATTACTTAATGATGGAGATGTGCAAATGTTGAGTGAAGTGCACTAGGAACAAACTAAAAGTCAAGATTTGACATAGCTTTTGACCTAAGATTTATGAAGATTGAATATATTCTTTCGTCGTTTACAACTATGGCAAACTTATGTAAACTAATGGTTATGTTTAATTTTGGGTTATCAAAATCTAAAAATTCCAATTGATGCATCTTGACACGCTACTAAGTCCCGGGGTGAACCCACTTGAAGGTTTCACTTTGTCAAATTGCGGAAAGTTGGAACTTCGGGCATGCTCCCGACTTCTAACACTAGAAAGGGGTAGAGGGTCATGTTGGGAGTCCCGAAATTAGACTAGGGAGAGGGACTAGCTTATGTTGTGTGAATCTACATCCAAAAACCAACCAAAAGAGGTTAGTTAACATTAGAGAACACCCTTGGGTGTTGGGACAAGCCATGGGCACTTGGACACACAAGACTCACCACGGCCCGGACTCAGGGGAAGCCACCACCTTCCCCCATATAGTATTATCTGCAGCTCTCCACCAAGGCTACATCCAAATGGCTATTTTTCCCGGGACTCCAAAGTTGGAATCCCGAAATTGTCCCGAAAATGTCCCAGTTGGAGTCGTAGGACTTTGGGATCTCATAACTCCCGACTGCAGAGTCCGATTGCAACGAGGTCTGAACCAAAGTTGTAGCCCTCATCGAGGTCTTTCCAACGCCATGTTGCACTTTCAAATCGGATGTCCAGAAGAGGTCGATTCCCGACTTTTAGTGGTCGGGAGTCAAACTGCCAATTTGACTCCCGGCCTTTCTTTTGCCCATAACTTGGGCTATGATGTCCAAATGACCAATGCGAGGCCATTTTCGATATCTACGCTTCAAGACCTTTTCAATGACATCAAGAACACCCCAATGCGAGGTGTTTTGGGTGTTTCTGTCGATCTCTGAACATTCGGGAGTCCCGGAGGACTCCAAATCCCCAACTTTGGAAGTGTTGGGCTTCACCCCCACACTTGGCCAAAGTGGGGTTGCGACACATCTTGCTTTGAAATATATGTGTGAAATGTCATCTTGCATTATCGACAAATAAAATGTTAGGCATTATTATTATGTTTGTAAGCATTTGGTGTTTCCTAAAACCAACCTCGTTCACTTATGAAATAAGTGAACAAAAAAGCAATTTGATGATTCCATTTTTTGTGGACCTTAGATACACACCTCCAATTGGTGTTTAGCATTCTTTGCAAAATATTTCAATAGAACCTTTAATGAAATGGGGGTTGGATTTCATTGAGCCAATCAAACCAACAAGGAAATTTACAAGTAACAAGTACATTTTAGTAACCACATATTATGTTATGAAATGGGTGGAAACAAAAACATTTCAAACAAATATTACAGTTTTGACCAATGTTGGGTGACTATCACATTTTTATGATACATGTTGGATCCAATTCTCATAAAACAACTTATAAAAGGTCCAATTTTCACCTTTTCCCCCTAAAAATTATATGTTGGGTAAAGGTATCAAATTTTTCTTAAACCTATTATCAGGATGCCAATTCTCAAAATTTTGAGAACAATCAGTTTCCTTTACTAGTTCTCACAAACTAGGTATTACTTATTAATTGATTATTATTTTTAAAATTCCAAAACATTAAAATTAATATTTTTAAAAAAATCAATTTTATTATTTTTCTTACTAATGAAAAAATTACAAACATTGTTACAAACAACTCTTTAACATTAAATAATATTTTATTTATTGAAGTTTTACACTTCAACAACTTCATCCCTTTCAAATTCACCTTCAAACTATCTTAATTCCTCTTCTAGATCCAATCCCTTTCAAGGAATTCTAATAAGTTAGATGGAGATTTACAACGTTTTATAAGATCATTAAGCCAATTTTTGTTGACAAATATCAACTTTTCTAAATTTTCAGTTTGCAAACATCTCCTAAGGTTAATTAATATTCCAACTAAAAAAATATATATTTATGTTTCAATTTGAAATCCAACAACACCCAAATTTTGTTGGGCTAAAAATCCAACTATAGGAAACATTGTTTTATGTTTCTACCACTATTGAAGAGGACATTTGATGTCCTTAACATCCATTGTTATCTCTTGAAAACCAGCAATTCCCTCTTCACAAGCTCTTTTGTTGGTTCACTTATGCTTGCAGTTTACTCAAAAATATTCAAATTGCAATCCTACTCAAAAATATTTTGGTTAGCACAATTCCTATCTAACTTTACCAAAGGATGCAAATGCTCGTGGCATTTACCAACATAGGATACAAGGTTTTTCTATCATATTCCTCAACAAGAACAACACCTTGCTCCTTTCTAACAAATGAGGATATTATATAAAGACTTTTAAACCTAGGGTCTAACATTAAAAAGATCATATTATGAGTTTTCATGTTTTCATATTTCTTGAGAAATGAAAAAAAAGAATCTAGTACATTGATTACTTCCCTTCTAATGTTAGAGGCCAACAAAAATAACTCACCAAAAATAATGGAACCATCTTCCATTAAGCTTTCAAATGAAGGAATAATTTTATTTTCCTCCTTTACTTTCAAACTCATAGAAATAACATAGTATAAAACATCGCTGAGGAGCCCATATCCACAGGATTGGTTACGAACATAAGCAAAAACAATTGGAGAAAGACAATTCACTATAATTTGAAAAATGTGCTACCAAAGTAGAGGTGGAAACATGCGACCAGTGACTTTCACAACAATCTGTTTGTTATAGCAAAGCACAATGGCAAAACGAAATTGTAACGCCTCTTGAAACATAATGACTTTATTAGCAAACCTACAACACAACCAATAATAGAAAAAATTAGTTATGTATTATTCAAAATCTCAAAAATTGTAAAATGTTGAGATAATAATGAAACAAAGAGAACTACTTGGATTTCACTGGAGTATTCAATTTTCTAAGGAAAATGCACACTCTTAACACAAACCTTATTCCATTATTGCTTTCCCTTTCTAGATTTCTTAGGCCAAATGATGCATTTTTATAGAGCTACTTGAGTAGATTTAACAGAAACATGATTTAGATCCTTAGACATTTTTTCCTCTGCATTACCATATTGACATGCTTTTGAAAATGCATGCCCAAAGCAAGCGCCATGAAAGTTTTCTTCCAAACCAAGAAATTCACGGTTTACAACAACTTTCAATGCAACATTATATTGAGATTTGACCCTTCATCTTTGACATAAACAATGATCTTTTTCCTTAAACCATATTTGTCCAATAATTTTGTCAAACTTCTAGCCAATGTTTGACCAATAGTCTTTGTCATATTAAACAAGCCATTAGTTACATGTTCTGGCTACCAATCATTGCCCAAAAATTGATCACTAATGCAAATATAACATAAGCTCCCTTAGACATCCAACTAACTATTGCAGAAAAAAAGGAAGAACATGTTGTTGACTTGTTTTCTCAACTAACCTTGGCAATGTCTCTTTTGAAAACTACCTTTTAAAAAGGAAATTTAATTTTGGACACAAATGCAAATTAAATGTTTCAACCACATGCTTTCCACAAACTGAATTGGTAAATTGTTCTTGACAATCAAAAGACCCAAGTCTTTTTTTTAAAATTTATGTGAAACATACTTTTTTTTGAAGGAATCTTTGATAGAAAAAATTTTAGACTTTGACCCAACAAACACAATCACTCTTTTTTTTGCTAGTTGTTTATCTTCTCTTCCTTTGAGCAAAGAGTTTACTTCTCCTTCAAACATTTTTGCAATAATAGTGTGCTTTACATCCACATTTTTTTTAAAGAAGTCATTCCATTTGTCTTGTAATAAGAAATCAATCCTTTCCTTGCTTGAGTTCTCGAATTTATTCCTATTACAAGTTCTTTATAATAAAGGATTCAACACATGATTTGTATATTCTCAAGGTCAATTTTTGCATTATCATTGACACACTAAAAACTCCAACAGAAAGACAATCTTCCATGTGGTTACCAACTTTTTCTTTGTGCATGAAATTTTAAAAATTTGTCTTCATTTGTTCTTCTCTTTCATTTTCTAGATTCTTGTTTGTTTTTGTTTGCACACTTACATTTTCAAGATCCATAATTTCATCATTCATATAGATTTCAATTGTCTCATTATTTCTAATTACAACATTTTCATTTGCAAAGGATTATTCCATTGGCAACTTTCATAAAAATATTTCTAGAGCTAAGACACAAGATTTTCAAGCAAATTCTATTAACAAATAATTCCAATTTTTTTCACAAAAAAAAAAAAGAAAATCAAATATTCACAAAGGTTTAGGGTTTAGAAAAAACATTTACAAAAATAATGGGTTTAAGGGTTATGAATTTGAAAAAAACATTTACAAACAATGGGGTTGAAGGTTAGGAAAAAAAATATAATCACGACCTTTTCTCTCATTAAGATTACAAAAATGTATAATGATAAATTTTTTTAAAGGGATTGCTTGGGTTTATGAATATTTTATGCATTAACAAAAAAATAAATTAAATTAAATCTAAACAAACATATTACAAGAATCAAAAAAAAAAAACTAGAATAAAATATAAAATAAATCTAAGACGAAAAAACTACTTAACAAAAGAAAATTAAGAACAAAAAACAAATAAAAAATTAACTCTTTTTGGTGGTTGTTGGAGAACTTACTTCTCCAAGCTCTAAGCTCCTCCCTACAAGAAACGAGGGAGGAGGGAAGTACCAACCAACATAAAGCAATGAGGTAATGAGGTGTAAAGTAACAAGGTAACAAAACAACAAGGGGGGGGGGGGGGGGGGTGTTCAAAAGGTACCTAAGGTGCAATAGCAACCAAGCAACAAAAGGCAACGAGGTAGTGGAGCAACACAGTGAGGTAGTGAGGTAATGAAGTAACACAACGAGGCAACACAATGAAGTAACACAAGGTATAGCAAGGCGACACAATAGCAATTTGAGGCCTCAAGGCAACAAAGTGAGGTAGTGAGGCAAGGCAACAAGATAGAAGGCTCCAAAAAAGACAGCAAAAAGGACCCCCCCCCCCAAAAAAAATAAAGGTGAGGAAAAAATAAATAAATAAGAGAAAATTTTAACTCTATGATCCAAACTCCAAAATCTAAACAACACAAAAACACTAGAAAACACAACACCCAACCTTTGTGAACATAAATGAAAAAAATGCAAGAGGAAGAACTACTGTAGAAAAGTGCATTTTATAAAAAAATTAGGGTTTTCTAGAAGTGATTGTTGGAATGTGGCACCTCCACCTAACCCTAATTTTTTCACATAAGATTATCATAATACCTTTAACCAAGTTAAAGATCAAACCTTAATCTTGTCTCACTATTTTATTTTTTAAAACTTAACTAGTTATCACCATTCGGTTCTCACAGGAGTAAAAATTGATGATCCAGTTTTTAGGTAGGGTATCGCTTAATGCGATACCTTAAGGGGTTCAAACTTTGATGCCCAATTGATGCCCAACTAATGCTCGAGGGGATTTGTGATACCTACCCAACACGGGTTTTGACCACAAAACTTCTATACAGGTACATCCTTACTAAGTTTGGTTGTCCAATGACTTTAGTTACAAACTAGGGGGTTCATGTCATCAATGATGCCACTAAGCATTTGACTAATTATTTCCTTTAAAAGCATATTAGTTCCACTAGCTATTATTCACAAGGGAATGGGCAGGTAAAGTCAACTAACAAATTCATTATGAACCTCATTATTAAATTAATTAATGAAAATAAAACAAATTAGGATAAGCATCTTCCCATTGTGTTTTTATCCCACAAAATTGTTTACAAAGTAGCCATGGGTTACATTCCATATCAATTGGTCTACACACTACATCTTTTAATGCCGACAAAATATGTTCTTCCAATCCTAATGGGGACCACAAAAATGCAAATCTTGTAGTTTGGTTTTTACTCGTAAACTATCAAATATAAAAAAAACCCCAAAATGATCAATTACAAATACAAGAAACCACTAAAACCCAATAATGGAACCGTCTTTTTTGGATTCAACAAAAACACCAAGAAAAAAATTCAAATTTGGGGATCATGTAATGTGGTTTCCAAAAGGTAACAAAACTCACACTAGTAGAAGTTGGTCAAAACCATTGTTGTTTCCATCCTTCCACATGAACAACATTTAGATTGGTTTTCATCCAAAAAGAATAATTTATGTCCCATTAATTGCAAATGTGACCAATTTAATTGCAACTTTATGAATATACAAAGGTGTATTTTGTGTATGCTTGGGGTATAGGTGGGTATATTAAGATTTACAATTGTATGTTATGAATGTACATGAATGGCCATATTACATGTGTATTCAAAGATTATTTTTAATATTAAATGCCCTTAATATTATGGTTACATTATGTGTATATTTTGAATATATTAGAGTTCTATGTAAAATATTTATTAAATGTATTGTGGTCATATTACAAGTTTGTCCAAGTTTTTATTATACTTCTTGAAATTGTTACAAATGACATTTATTATTTTTATATCTATTTTTACCAACTACTTTATAATAATAAAAATAATCTTTAATATTATTTTTGATTAAAATAAAGAAATAATATTATAATAATTCATAATATCTATGACAAGTGACATAATAATTATATTTAATAATAACAAATAGCTAACCTAGGCTATCTATAAATTACATTATGATTATTATTATTATTATTATTATAAGCAATTAGTTACTAAGTAATACTACATTGTAATCCATTATTGAAATATTATTTTATTATTTTATAATAGTTACTATAATAATTAGTAAAGAAAACTAGTAAATTATTATATAAATGCAAAAACTATTTTCAAGGGGAAATTATTTTTATTAAAAACATTTTTTGTTATGAAAAATATTAATAATAATGAAATAATATAATGAATAATAAATATAAAATAACTAGTCTTGACTACCAACTAGTTACAATAATAATGCAATTAATGTTTTGATTATTGTTAAATGTTTATTTTTATATTTATTATTAGATATAAAAATGAAAAAACAATGGGATGATTATAATAAAGTTGTTAGCCTACACTACCTACTAGAACTATAATTAAAAATTTTAATTTATTACTAGTTAGTTAAATTAATTAATATATCATTATAGTCAATATGTAATTAAAATTAGATATTTATAACTAATTGGTTAATTAAATAATTAATTTTTTTATGACTATTATAAATAGTTAGTTAATTGACTAGTTTATTAGTTTATATTTATCCATTAACTAATAAGTAATCTTATTAAATAATTAGTTATTGATTAACTAGTTAGCTAGTTAGTTAGTCACTTACCTACTTAATTATATAATTTATAAGAATTAAATGAGGATAAAATTTTATGGGATAAACTTTTTAGTTGCAAATAATTTGTGACTAAAAATGTTTAATCTCAAACTACTTGCAATTAAAAATTTTACCACATGTTTTGTCTTTCATTCTCATTTTGAAAAGTATATAAGCAAAATGTATTTTTTTATTTTTTTATTTTAAAACATGGGCATATGGGATGAGCCAATAGAAAAGGCTTCATTAAAAATATATAGATAAATATTCATGTACTTATGCCTAATTTACCTACCTCTTTAACCTACCTATCTACATAAGTAGGTATTTAACCTAGGTACATAAATAGGTCCTATTGAGATAGGTGTCCAGCTTAAATAGATGGGTGTATAAATCCTATTTACTTATTTATTTACCTACGTAGGTAAGTAAACCTATGCAAGTAGGTACATAGGTAGGTTGTACCTACTTACTTAATTTGACCTACATACCTAAATATTGATTTAAATTTATTTTGGAAATTTTCAATTAATATGCCACATGGCAAATTTTTATTGCACCACGTGTCATAATAAAACCATCCAAACATAAAAATTAGGCGTTTTAGATTATTCAAAATTGTAGTAATTTTTTTGAAATTGTTAAAAGTTGGGACACATGACAACACATCATTTGTTTCCATTGTGCACCAAAAAAATTGCATCTTTAATCACAAGCGACAATACTTATATGGCCAATCAAAGGATGAAGGTGTATTTCATTAGAATTTTCTTTCATTCAAAATTCCTTGTCATTTGCAACTAGTGTCACATGCGACTTGTTCAATGCAACTATTGAAATTTTAGTTGCAAATGTTGCTTATGACTAAAAATTATTCACAAAGACTAATTGTAAAATGGCCATTTTCTATTAATTTCATATGGGGAAATTTACTAAAAAAAGGTTTGGTCCTTATAGAATATAGTTTTGTTTACCTAATAATATTATTTTGTTGGTCATGATTGATAAGTTGGATCTAAACCTTGTACTTGTCAATGTGAACAAACTAAAACCCTTTCAGTTATTAGAATATGAAATACAAAATGCAAAATATCCTACACCTTTGTATTGGGAGAGGCAAGGTGATGTTTTTGTTGAAAATAAAAAGATGGATAATGATGAGGAGGTTGTACCCATAGTGTCAACCCAAGTGTTTGTAGTATAACTAGCAACGATATTAATATACTTATTTTCTATTAGAGTTCAGTTACAAGACTTATTTTTCCATCCAACAATAGGTGTTAGCAATAGGTGTAGGAATTTACATGTAGTAACCTTAAAGGTAAAAGAAAAATGTCAATGGAGGTAATAATTAGGTGTGCCACATTTTTTTTAATGCACTTGCAAATAATCATTGTCCATTACTTATAACTTTTATTATTTTTATATTGAACAACATGAGTGAAGAAAGCTTGGTTGAGAAGCTGAAAAAACAACATTCAAAAGAGAAGAAACAATTAAAAAAAAACTTGTGTAAAATAAAGAGAAGGAAGTACAATACCAATAAACAACTGCTATAAAAGAAAAATAAAATAAAATAGGTATATGCAAGTTCCACATTTAGGCATTTTAAATTCACAACCTTTTCAAATGTATTCCAGCTTCATCTCTAGATTATAATTTAGGAAGGCGTATTGAAGAAAGTCTATAACATGTAGCATGAACCTAAAATGAAGTGTAGGCGCGGGTGCATTTTCTTCAAAAGTAGGGAGTTTCTCTTCCTCAAAATGCACCAAAAACAATAATAGTATGGTTGAACTTTAAGGATGAGGATGAACTAGACTTCCTAATTCAAGCACCAAAACAACCCTCAACACCATTAACATCTTCACATGTAGTTCCTCATGTAGACCACATACCGCTAGGCTCCTTGAACTTTAGTTCTTCCTTTGTTATGTTAAAGCTTCAACGCCAAAATACAATGTCTTGTTAAAGTAAATCTATGCTTTCACTAGATCCAAAAAGGTTTAAGTTTACACGTATTAAACAATCATAGACAAATGAATCATAAAGGATTATTACTCGGGTTCATAGGAGAGAAATAGAAAATAGATGGGCTTTGAAGGCTAGATTTGTCAGTTTGTTTAAAGTCTAATTACAACACTAAAACATGACTAATTGGTGGAGTTTTTCAATGCTTGTCTAAAAAGCCAAAAGGGATGAGACAATTTTTGTGAAAATAGGAAAAAAAGTAATAGTTGTAGATAAGTATGTCGTAACATATGCCTTTAAGATTTCCAGCATAAGTTGGAAAGAACAAAAGTAGGCTAATAAGCAAATTGTAGAAGCCATGTTATTATTAAGAAATTAGTAAAGTATTGGGCATTGAAATCTTGATGCAACATTTTTCCCCAAAGAAAAATCCACATGTGCTAGTCATGTCAACACTTACTCAACCACAACAACCTTCAACATCTAAGCCTAGTGCTTCAAAGTTGAAGGAGAAGTTGAAGAAGGATAAGTGTCCTCTAAGGTCGTCCAACAACTCTCCAAAACCAAATCTAGCATTGGAGAAGTGCCTATAGAAAGAAAATAATAGACTACAATTGAGTTTGATGAGGAGGAGGATGGGAATACTCTAGCTTTTAAAAGGACAAGGCACTTGAGAGGAACTTTACATAACCCACGAGTAGCCATAACCACAACCACAACCACATATATGATACCAAGACAACAACATCCTCAAACAACGATAGTGAGACATGGGTCATCATAACATGTTCCAAAAACAAAGTTGCATGTCAAGCTAGAGAAGGACATTCCAAGAACAAGTAGACCCCAAATCATCACAACTTGAACCTTTGTTGGAAACACAACCTAAACAAGAGAAAAAACATTCTTAATTTTTCAAAATTGGGAGGTTTATGTGTTGTCCCCACCTAGACCATAATCCCCAACAACACAACAACAAATACCTACACAAACTATGTAAGCAATTCTATAAAAGGATAGGCCATCATCATATATGAGCTTTTATGAGAAAGGAGCGTAGTTTGGATCTTACAAGAATGCTACAACATCCATAAATACATCTATAGAAGGTGTATTCTTATGTTTAAAACTCCACAGACTTTTAGATCTTTAAGTTAGGACGTTGAGGAAGATTTTAAAATAAAGTTGAAATGTTCTAACACATGGCACACTACAACAAAAACATGGAAAAGATGATGATTGAATTATTAGGACACAAACTTCAACAACAACAACATGAAGCTGAAAAGTTGGAGTTGGCTATTAGGCATTAGTCTACAATGCATGAGATGGAAACTATGAGGCATCAAGTATATTCTTATGAGACCTATACCAAGAAATTGTTGTAGATCAAGGACCAACAATTGAACAAGTTGTAGATCGATTTTTTTCAGTTTAATTAGAAGAAGCACATTGTAAACCAACAATTGGAAGCCATTGAGAAGACTAAGGCATAAAATGTTTTGTTGCAACAAAATCAAAAGGAGGATCTCAAGTATTGGGCTCTAAAGAAGCAAACATATGAGCTTGAAACCCAATGTGCAAAAATACTATGGGACAATAACAAATTTGATTACAATGTGGTGGAACTAAAAATTGAGATTTTGTAATTCAAATAGGACATCTAGATTATTGTATAATAGAAAAATGATGCCTTGCTTGCAAAAGATTAAACCTAGTCGAATTATAACATGATAATGCAAGGATTCCAACATGATGCCAAATGTATGTAAACAATTATGGATAAGCTTAGACCTATAGAGCCTTACTCTTTGAAGCACAAATTATTAGAATATGATGATTTCCTAATGTAAAACACCATCCTCGAGACCAAGTAGCAATCTATGGAAATTGTAGCATCAAACATTAATGTCTAATGGAATTTGGTACATGATATTTGATGAACACAAAGTAAATGAAGCAAGATACATGAGAAATTTTAGGGCATACATGGATAATTTTTTCTTGATTTTGTTTATGAATCCCATCCTTTAACCCTAGAAAATAATTTTACAAATTCAGATAAGGAACAATATCAAGTAGGTCCTAGTGGGGAACCACTAAAAGTGTAACATGAGGCACTTAAAAAAATGAACCTAGTGGAGGTGGAATGGAAAAAGTTCTTATAAATCAATGTGAAACACAACCAATAGTTTGGTTTACAAAAATGTCCATAGTAATTGATGAATAGTTGTAGCCATAGGAACTAATAAGTTCAAATTTTGTAGAATACATGACAATTCAAACTACATTTCGTTTTGGAGATTATGGTATAACTATTACAATAGGATGCAATTCCCCAAAAGATGGTGATAATGGTCATACACAAACCACTCAAGAGGTGCAACAATAGTTCCATTAGCAAATTCCACAAGTTTAACTTTAAATTGAAGAGTTACCTATAATGGATGTGGTACAACCAAGAGCTCCAAAATTAGTAGTAGAACATAAGAGTTTTGTTAAGATACCTATTATGTAGGAAACACAATCAGCCCATTTAATATAGTTGGATTAATTTTGTGGTTGTTTTCTTTCATTACAATTCCATACTTTGCCATTTATAGGTTTTTGAAAAACAAAATCCAAAGTACAAGGGGGTGTAATGTTAAAGGTGGAATTGTGTTGTCACTATAGGGTATAATGTGTTATCAATGTAAGGCAAAATGGGGTTGGATTGATTAGGATAATGGAAGGCAATTTGAATTGGTTTATGGTGGGAAAATTGGGGAATATCTTTGGAAAATTTCTAATTTTGAATCATTAAATGTTGTAGAATATTTTTTTGAAAAAGATCTCATACAAGAGCTAATAAAATATATCTTTTGATGGATAAAAAATATGATTGTAGTTTGTACTTTTTAAATTTTGTGCTCAATTTTAGAGTTTTTTTAATTTTGTTTTCCAATTCATTGCAAAAGTATTTTGATATTGATATGGAGTTTTGGGCATTTTTGTACATTTGATTTTCTATTTTTTGTAGTTTTATTATTGTTATAGGACCTCAAGAAGTTGCTAGTCTTTTCCACATAGATACATGCTACAATTGCTAAGCTATCCATGAAGACTAGGATATTGACAAGGACATGTTGCACATGAATCTGCCATCAACATTAGAAGCAAGGTCCTATCAAGCAATGTATGCCTATGGTAATCATATTTGAATATCAAATGTTGAAGAACTTTTGTCAACAACTAATTGTGGTGTGGCAACAATATTTGAGCAAGAATGTTGATTAGGTGCAAATGACTAACAGCCAATTGTAGCAAAATTGGAATATGTTGGGTAGGTGGAAGAAATATTGGAATTGAACTATGAGGTTTTGAAAACAATTGTTTTCTTGTTCAATTGGGTAAAGGTTAACTATCTTGGAAATAATGCAATAGTCAAACGGGATGAATATGGATTCACCTTAGTGAATTTTAGTCCCTTAATCCCCATTTTAGCCAAGTATTTTGCTTTTCCACTACATATAGAACAAGTTTTTTTCTTTGTATTTTTACCACCCACCCTCCCCCCCAAACTAACTATGTTTAATATGATTAAATGGGTGTGACAATTTAGTCATATTAGACAATGTGATCTACATGTGGCTTATGCCTTGCACATTTGGTGGAATTACACACCATTTGACAATTAATTATAGTCATACTCATTGTCACAATTCATCTAACATTGATCCAACATGACAAATATGACTAATTAAAGTCATTGTAGGTAATACTATATATGCCAAAGTATTTTTGAAGATCAAGGGGAAAAAAACATTGAAATATATAGTTAAATTTTAGACATTCAAAATTCATTCCCAAAATGACATTTCATTAACATTAATAATGAAATTATTATATTGCCAACACCAAAACCATTTATAAATAATCTATTGCAATTTGCCCATTTTATTTGTTATTTTGTATTAATGGTTTGTATATTCACATCATAGAAGGCAACAAAAGTTCATGTAATTATTAAACTTGCTCAAATGAATGTCACTAATCGAGATTGAAATATCGAATTTTCATTGAAAGAAAAATGCCATAATGTTCAAGTAAACCATGTATTAAATTGTAGTATGTTTGATCTACATCCATTTAAAGTAACACACTAAAATCTCTAACATGAATTAAACTTTCACATGAGCTAACCACACAAATTTCTAAATCATTTGAAAAAATCTACAACACTAATTACTTAAACCTATTTTGGCAAAGGCATTAACAAAACTTATATCAAACTCTTTTGAACTTTCATTTACATCTTGTTGCCTTGTGTGATCTTAATCCTTTGCCGTGACACTGATAGGACAACCCCCCATGACAATTGTAGTTGAACAACTTCTTCAATTGATTGAAATGTTTGTAGATCCACATATGGATTCACATGTTAAACTCTAAGCATATCAAAATCCATTGGGTTAATAGGAACCTTGTCTATTATGCACCTTCCACAAGGATCCTTTCACAATACTACCTTTCAACCCCTTTCCTTTGGGTGTCCAAATCAACCATTTTTATGACTATAGATGGTCGTTGAATGGGTGGTATGTGGCAAGCCTTAAAGTGCCTTAACATTATTGACTCCTCTTCAACATGAAAACTTCCATGTGGATCTAAAAGTAGATATAAAAAGGAAAAGATTAAAAAAAAATTGCAACTTGGATACCATTCAATCCTAAATTGATTATAAAAAAAATCATTTTTATGCAATCATACAAGCTTTGAATATATATTTTTTACACCAACATTATGAAGACATCAACCATGACCATACCTTTCATATGTTTCAAATTTTATGTCTTATAGAATAAAAAATACACCATGCATCAACCGATGTTCACAAATTTATAAATCCATCAAAGTATTCATATAATCAATCATGGGTTAATGGTGATATATGACATACACATAAATTTAGATACTTTTGATACAACCTTTAGTGATGGTTCATAATATATACTAGCAACTTTTAATACTAATTACCCAAAAAAATACATATTAACATGTGTGTATAAAGCTCATTCATGTTCAATATACATGTTCTTGAACATTTTTCAAATTATAATTCAACCTTTGCAAAAAATTGTCCAATCATGTTTTTGGGAGATTTTAGTGTTGAAAGACAATTATTATGTTAAAAATAATAAAAACTATTAGATTTCATGAGAAAATTGAATTAAAATCACAATTTAATGCAAGCAACACAAAAATAAAATCTCAACTAAACCATATATGAAAAAATGCCCTTGAAAATGTATGTAAATTTGGTGTAACATCATCATATTGGCCATATTTTTACAAACCAATTTATATTGCATTCAAACTACCAAACACACTTCCAATATATAATAAGAAACCAATAATGTCTTCATTTTGGTAAAGTGCAATGTGTGTGATTACATGTGTGTGTACAAGTTACATTTTCTATTTTGTGACCCCCAAATAGTTTCATCATGTATTTCCACTAGGTGTTTCATTATTTATTGTTCACCTTGGCACTTATTTGTCACTAGATGCAAAAGGCACCTTATGGACTAAATTTTTTAATTAATTTTTTACCACATGTAGAAAATTTTCACATCTAGTAACTACAAGATGGATGTTTTTTGAAAAATTAGTTAACCCACTGATCACAACAACAAAACAATGACAATCACTATTCATTCAAAACCCTAAACTCAAAATGCAACCAAAAAAAAAAAAACTACATTATTTCAAAGTCACCAAGTTTTTAAACATGCTACTATTTGTTACAAACATCTAGATATTTGATTTTGCATAGTCAAAATCTTTTTTAAAAAATTGCCTACACATATAATAAGAAAAAATGGTTTTTCCTCATTAAACTAACAAAAGCACTTAGCCCATTTAACTTGAGTTCATAATAAATGAGAATAATTATATTGCATGTTCTTATTACATATCATGTCCAACATTATTTTAAAACAAAACCTCTTGTGGTAAAACCACTTGTTAATTGCCTTGTTGATTATGCACATACTCATTACATTCCAAATTAAAGTTACAAAAGATTATTTGGGATAATACTTTTGTGACACTTAATTAGATTAGCACCCAAAAATTTCCTAAAAAACATCAATAGCCTTATGTATTTGGGTTTGAACTTCTTGGAAGATTATTAAAGGGATGATGTCAAAATGTTTGGCAAAGAGTTGACTAGTTGTTTCTTCATCAGCAACTAGCATAGCTTTTATGTTTGTGAGCTTTATGATGAGTGAAGCCCAATTCACAACTAACTTATCCTAAGGTTTGCAACTTGAGTGATATCAAACATAACACATTTTTGTTTGATATAAAATATTCAAGCAATGTATCAAGGAATCAAGTTGAAAACCATGGATATTATCATTTATCTTTAAGATAATGCATAAAGGCAAACAATTTTGCATTGCAGAAACAAATGCAAACTCATATACTCAAACGATGTCAACAAATGCATTCGAAGTAACATGATTTTGATTAAGATAAACCAATAAGTCTATGAAAATATATCAACAAATATATTATTTGATATCAAATCTCATATGCACTTCCACGCAAGACACGTTATTGTTGATGTTTGACAAGTTGTTCCTTCCTCTTCACACTACATTAAATCAAATTACCTAATCTTTCTTGCAAATTGTAGTATGCACCAAATGTAACAAGTCCTAATTTATTTTTGCAAACTTCAAAATCACTTCTATGAATGCCTTTCGTAAATACATCATTATTGATAGATGCCATTGGTTAATAGTATTCAAACTTAACTTTGTGAAAGGAAATGCATTTCCTCACAAACTAGAATTACATGTTTATATGTTCCATGCATGAATGGTGATTGGGGGAGGAGATTTATTCTTTCTTTGTGTAGGAAAAAACTTCTTTCATTATCATTGAAGATGGTAAGTACCTCATTTTGTTCATATCCCACCTCCATAAGAATCTCCTCAACCATGGTAAGTGGTCAGGGAACAGTTTCCTGTTGGGTTCCAGTCCCCTAGCTAACCATGGTGGCTAGCTCAGTTGCATTTTTTTTACTACCTATCTACTAATAACCCACAACCAGGTTGTTAGTAGGTAGGTAGTAAAAAAGCTCTTACCGATGTGTAAATCATCTACTTACCTAACAGTTACCTACTTTTCTACCTATCTACCTCTATATGAGACCTATTTTTGACAGAATTAGTTACCAAGGTGCCTAAATAAATTCTATTTGGTCATTTACTTTCGCAGTAATAATAATAATAATAATAATAATAATAATTTTACAATCAAGCACTACACTACATAATGAAGTAAGTGTGCTTGAGAGAGAAGGGGGTGGGGTCGGGGTTGGAGGACAAAGGGAAGCACGGCAAAACATGCTTCTATTTTGAGGGAGGGAAACATATTTAGGTTTCTATGTTGGGGTGTGCTCTCATGTTCCAAAAATATTGGTGATGGGCCAATCAAATCTCTCCTTCTGAAAAAAAAATTAAAATAAAACAAAATGTGTGTGCACTCCATCACTAATTAATAGAAGCATGGAATGGAATACGTACCCCAGTTAATAATGGATAGTGGCTTCCTTTTAGGTAGATATTTTGATCAAATTACAACCTTTTGAAAATTGTTCACCACCAAAAAATTATCCAACATTTGTTACCAAGCCTCAAAAGGACTGTGCTTGAATTCATACAAAGACGTTTGCATGCTTACATATGAAGAAGTCCTTTTTGTTGTCTATAAAGAATCTACCCATGTGATAGCTCCATGAAGATGATTATTTGTAGACTTGGATTTTAAAATTATGGACTTTGGACAGCAATTTGTGCACTTTCATATCAATCAAAAGGCTAACAAACCTGAACTGAAACCGAACTGCATTCACTATATACTAGAGGGTAAGTATCACACAAATTCATTGCATGTTTGTGATTTGGTAGATTGTGTCTGGATCACAGTTTTTTTTTTCCCCCTCAAATTTGTCAAGTTTGTGGACGGGCAATGAATCATCCACAAGATGAATGAGTCACATTTGGCTAGAGGTCAGACAGTGACATTGATTTTTTAAAAGATCCTGCCTAGTTCTTGTGACTATTATGGTGCATTCACACTCGATGTTAAGTCAATGTTAAATGAAAATCTAGGTGGTATCCTAGGTGGCACCCAATGTTAAATGGGCCATAGCTCAATGTTAAGTGCTAGTTTAACATAAATTTTTCATGGCAACTAGGTTTAAGTCCTAAATGGCTAGGATGGTGTTGTGAGACTCTAGGGGACTCTACCCTAGTTTCCCTAACACCAAATGTGAATGCACCTTTAGAAACTCAATGTCTAAATCTGGTGTACATGTAACTTGTTTTCCTCAACATTTGGGGTCTTTTGCAGTTTTTTTTGGGTAGCCACAGTGAAAATTTGCCAACTAGAAAAGCAACCAGTCTCAATGGAACAAAATATATACTTTAACATGACAAATATTCTAACTCTCCTATTCACCTCACTTCTCCTATTCTTTTAGATGGGCTGCCTGTCAAGTTCTGTTATTTCTTTAAAATTATTTATTTAACAATGGCCCATTTTGATTGGCCCATCACCCCAAAAAACTGACATTGAAGAGGTTGCCCAAAATAGCAATTTCTATGTGAGGATGGAGTACTCTCCTTTTGGCTCACCTATATAGGTCAGAAGGGGAAGAACTTTAGGCAAATGATATGACATAAAGTGAGGTGCTACTGGGAACATATGGGAACATTATGAGAACACAAGAATAAAAAAAACTCCATCCTCACACCATTCTGCATCATCTAGTAACCCCCCTTCTACAAAGCACACAATACATATGCATTGCATTAATCATTACTAGTGGGAGCCCGTGGCCGAAGGCCACTCTGAAGCCCCTGTGTGAAATCCAGGTCCCAAGTCTTGAAAACCATATCCTGAAAACCATATCCTAAAATTTCCCAGGCCCCAAAGTTGAGATCCCAAGTCCCGAAAACCATGTCCTGAAAACCATAATAAGTCCTGGCCAGTTTAGGGCGAAAAAAAAAAAAAAAAAAAAACCCTCCCTGGCCCCCCCCCCCCCCCGGTTTTTTTTAAGAATTACTACCTACCAGCTGGGCCAAAAAAATCAATTTCGTCGTTTTTCCCTGAGCGCCGCCTCTGCTGCTACATATATTTTCACTGCCTACCTGTACCAACTGCTATAATTAGCATCGAACAGAGCCAGGTCCTGGGTTTCAGGACCTGCTGGTCCGGTTCTGCCAAAGAACGGCTTACCTCACCGAGACCCAATCCAATTCTGCCGCGAAACCTCGCAGGCCGGTTCTGCCGCGGAACGTCGCGTCGGACGGACGCACGCACGCACACCACTGTTGTAATTATATATAAGATTCTTTGCATTAATTAGATGCGGGTGGCTCTCTCCCACATGCATACAATCAACCACAACAATTTGAGGAAATGGCATACATAATAAAGTTATCCGTAAATTCAGGAAAAGACGGCACCGAAACGCCCTGTTTGGTCACATAGGGGATGAGATTTCAAAAAACATACATGTTCTCGAGCCTGGTGCATTTAACCCTGAGTCTAAGTATTTCATACCCTTATTTAATAAAATTTCATGACTTTGCAGACAACAGTCAGGAGGGGATGAAGCATCAAATGAGGGGTGCAACTCAGGCCCAACAGGGCACGACTTTACAGATAACAACGCTAATAGAGTTATCTGTGAAGAAACGAAAACACGGCACCAGAACCTGAGTTTGGTCATACACTGAGGTGAGATTCAAAAAACGCTACAAAAAAGTACATTAGCATTCAACAGGAGGTGAAACTCCAAAAACCATCAACTTTTGTGGCAAACTGAGTTTCATCATATCTTTCCTTTTTCCTGAGCGCATCCACTGCCGCTACATATATTTTCGGTACTCCTACCTGTACAACTATTGTAATTATTCTTGAACATTTGTAGGAGCATCTTGACCTCCGCTATGAATCTCCTTTGCTTCAGTCTTTTCCACAAGTTCCATCACACAAAAAATCCAACCCTTGTTCTGAGTGCTCTTGCAAGGTAGTAGAGATCATATAGTAAGGCCACAGTGAACCAGCACCCACCGGCGCACCATCCACTGGATGCCCATTTTTACTCAGTTGTGGATTAATCTCAACTGAGTTAATATTTGGTTTCACCTTGGTAACAAATTATGTAGGTAATAGGTCTCATATATAGGTAGGAAAATAGGTAAATATTAGGTGAGTAGATGGTGTATACATAGGGAAGGGCTGGTCTTACTACCTACCTACTAACAACCTCCTTGTGGGTTGTTAGGAGGTAGGTAGAAAAGAAAAGCAACTGAGCCAACCATCATGGCTAGTTATGGAACTGGAACCCAACAGAAAATTGTTTTCTGACCACTTATCATTCATTCTTCATGGTGCACTGTTGGGTGCTGGTTCACTGTGGCCAGTTAGTAGTGCTAGTATTGTCGTTGTACACAAGTGCTACAGCAACATTGTTTTTCTGGTTCAAATTTAGAAGATTTGGTAAATCCTGTTCTGGAATCTGATACCATTTCTTTGGGTTCTGAGATCAGATCTTAGGGTTGTCATTCAGCTGGTTTAAAGGTTGACATCAAGGATTTATTTGTTGGGTAGGGTTTTACCCAGTTTCATGTTCAATAGAAACATTTTGGTCATTATTATGAGTGCATGATCATCTGAAGAGATTGTCACATAATGTGGTCAAGAAAATGACATAATCTATCACTCAGACATGTCTTAATGTATTGGGTGAAGCCCATTCATAACTGTCTCTTTATGGTACTTCTTCCTCAAATTGAGTAGCACAGCAGAGGTCATGGTGGGTTGGTTTCACTAGATGCAAATATTAAAGAAAAAAGAACACCTGAAAATGGGTTTTCTCAAAAGTTGTCTGTGTACATTTTTGGGTATATGTTGAGAGTAACAGCAGCTTGTCACTGTCATTCCTGCTTCAGGAAGCTGATGGTATGATGCTTTGTGGCACTCACACTCATTTTGAACCCACACTCATTCTTCTTTGGATCTCTTTTGGTTTGGCTGGAATTACTGACACAACATTTCTTTGGTCACCTTGTTTGTTTATGTGAAGCTTCTTCATCTGCTATTCCACTGATATATATGAGATATTGTTGCTCCCCAAGGCCTTGAAACTATTGATGGACATGGGTGGCAATATTTCAAAATAGTACTCTAAGTTTACTAAAGTTTAAAATGAGATTGATGTCAACCAGAGCTGTTATACAAAATGTGTGCTAATCAAGTTTGTGATTATGGGTGTGTTTAGTTAACAGAAGAGAAGCCATTATTGTAGCCAATGTTACATCACTTGTCCCCCATGAGAGACTCCAGGCTCCAGTGCAAAATGGAGATTCATTTGTTGAGCTAGCTCATGCTTCTCAAATGGTCATGTTCATGCTTGAGATTTGAAATGGGACTCTGAGATATGGAGTGCTGTGGGTACTGGCAGTTTCTGAAGCTGAGGAATACTAAATTTTGCAGTATAAAATCATGGCTCTGCAGGAGCAGAAAGGAAAAGTTATGTAAATGGGTTTTACAGCTTACAATATTACAGTAAACATGTAGGATTGATGGGAATTTCTCATACTGTACCTACTACAACTGATGTTTGGCACAAAAGAATTCTCCAAAGATCTTACCAGAAAAAGAGAAAAAAATATTGATATTTGTCAAAATTGTTGAGAATCCAACTCCCAACTTGTGAAAATTTACTTGTTGTCCCAAGTTCCAACCATTGGGTTACTACTACAAAAACACAACTCAAGGAAATGTACTTATACCTCAACTGTGGAAATTTTGAAAATTTTAGTCTGAAACTGCTAAACCTCATTTTCTAATAAGTTCTGATGATGATGATGACGATCAGAACTGGTTAGGTGAAATAGGTATAAGATCCATTAGTGGTTGTCACCATGACAATTCCAGATGTTGTCAAGTTGACATTTCCACAAAATGGCAGGGTGAGGAGGATGCAGGTAGCACTTCCTAGGGATTGCAATGTACACTCATGGCAAGTTTGCATTGCACAGGTGTCCTGTCATGACAGCAAGGGAGCAAGTGACCGAAGAGATGATGAGTGATTGATGGCAATTGTTGTCATCTATCCAGGAGAGGATATCTTCCAAACCTGCATGGAAGAAGCCCATAGGTAGTGCATCCAAGGTTTCTGTCATTAGCCCCATAATGGGGGGAGTTTCTTGATCAGCATTGGAGGATGCTTGCAGCAGCAACACAAAGGACCATTCTGAGCCAACAAAGTCTTCTCTGCAGGCTGCAATTTCTTCCAATACTGGTCCCTTTGAGCAGGTTCATGAGGTCATTCTCAACCTCATTCTCAACCTAGGGCTTTTTGTTTGAGAACACTCACATCATGACCACTTATATATTGGTGATTGTGAAATGACAAGATCCTTAACCTAGGAGCCATTGCAAAACTTTTTGTAACATGTCCATCAATTGTGTGCTTTACAGATGACAATGCACCATTTCCAGAGTACCTGGTGAAGAGGGATTGCAATGACATGAGCATGGGAGCCAGTTTGGAGATCAGGTACAGTTCTTGGACAGTGCAGATGATGAATGGATTTGGGAACAAGGATGTAAGCCGATTGAAGGAGACCTTGGTCTGGGAAACAACTCCATAGATATTGTAGTTTTGAGTATTTTGGCTATGAAGTTGCTTGCATTGAAGAAGATCGGGATCCCTTGTTACCTTTGCATCCAGATTGATCAAAATGGCACATGCTGTATACATGATTCTACAGCAGGATGCTAAGATAGGATTTTCATTTCCTCCATTTGAATGCTTACTGTAGAATTTATTGACCTTGTCTTCTGCTGCACTGTAGCCATTGAGTGGTTTGTAAACTTATTATTGATATTATCTGGTTTGTTATAATGAAGCACTGATTTCTGTGTATATGTATTCTGCATTGCAGGTTGACCACCAAGGAATGGGAAAGGAGGAGATGATGGAGGAGGTGGCAGAGGCAACAATGATGGTGAGGATTGCATTTTCTTGCTTCCAGTTCTTATTCTAGCTGTTGCAGCCTTCCATCTTGGCTACTGCATTGCTATCTGGGTGAAGGATGATAACTTGGACTCCAAATTCTTTCAAACTGGCCTAGGTCTGTTTGGCCAATTGGCTGTGGCTGCAATGCACTTAAAGGCATGAGTGTTTCTGCCTCTGTGTCTTTGCTTGCATGTTTTGCTTTAGCATAGCAAGGTCTGACTTGATTGTAGCTCTATGCCCTCTTTCATAATCTTTTTTATTCTTCAAATCTTGGTGCAAGTCTCACTAGACAGAGGGACCTCTGTAGTTATCTTACTTCTTTCTTAATGTAGTAGTGTCTGTGAAGTTGTGGTGCTCATTAGATAATTATCTGATGATGCAGGCACACATGAATTGATGCATATATCTTAGGGCTTGGAGCATTTGTTGGGGTTATAGTATGGACAAGTATGCAGGCATCTCACACTCGCTGTATATCACCTGGTTCTCTGGATTGTTCAATGGTTGCAACGGACATGTCCTTTTTTGACTCTCTCTTGTGTGGTACTCAAGAAATATTCTGAGATTGATCACATGTAATATTGTTTGACCATATGTGGTCAGCTTGGGGAAATCTGTGTGAAGAATTGCTGTATGGGACTCCTGCTCAGCTAGAAGTAGGTCACCTTAAACTGCAGAAGCTGTGCTGACTGCTTTAGTGCAGACTGAACTTGACAGCTGGTTTGTCTGCAGGGAATGGTGTTTGGTGAAGAGAGAAGGAAGCCCAGCAGGCATTGTGGCATTATTTGCAGCATCCATGGCTCTCATGTTCACTGCAACATTGTACCACACTTGATGAGTCCTTGCCACTTCACTGTGGAAACAAAGAGAGTCAGTCACCTGCCTTACTATGCATCAAATGATGCTCAAGAGGGTGTGCATAATTGGTATCCACATGATAAAATCATTGGTACAGGGCAAAGAAATCTCTTTATAGTTGGTATCTACCTGTGGTTGTATCACTTCACATGTCTGAGCTGCAAAATGCTGGGTATAGCCAGACATAATCTAGAATTCACAATAACACTTGTGGGCTAATTTTTGGGATCCTTGAAGTTGGGTCCTCCAAAGAGCCAGCTATTAGTGTTTCATTCTGGTTTCTATAAATATGTCCGAACTCAGTTGAGGAGTGTGGTTTGAGTGAGTATTTCCCACCATCCCACAGTGGTAGTGTATGTGTAGACAATATTACATAACTGCAACAGAATGTTTTCTTCCAGAATTGGAAAGACCTCTATCAAGAGCCTGTTTCTAGTAGAGGATAAGTTGGTACTGCGAATTATGAGCTTTACATAATGAAGTGCATAGCACTGAAATACAACATATGTAGCTATATGTCCTTTCGAAACAGAGTACAAGAGGTAAATTGTAGTTTGTTGAGCATATCGTGGGATGTAGTCTGATTACCAGTGTTGCAAAATATAGTGTGTTGTTGGTGTTCCTGCAGCAGCCCAAACCATTGACTGCAGAATTGTGACCTCTGGTCACATGAGATACAGAGACACTGTTGGATGGGAGTTCCCGAGAGCTTGAGAATTGCAATGCATAGTGGTCTCTAGACTCATGCAAAATTACACTGGTCCACACTCTCAGGTGCAATTCTCTATCTGTTTAATAAATCTATTGACATGTGGCCATCAAGAAGCCGGCCTTAGTGGCTGATGGTCATTTTGTGGGTGGAAAAAGCTTTCCAATCAACCTCTTTTCAGATTGTTGCAGGATTTCCTAACTTCCAATTTATTCCCAACTAATAATGCCCTTTGCTTCTGCTTATACACAACATTTGTCTGTATGGATTCTCTCCTAGCTTGTTGCTGGCTTGCTCAATGGCCTCTTTTTTTCCTATCATTTGACTGTCACAAGTTCATGTATCTCTCTAGTTCAATTAAGTATCATGGACACAATTACTTTTGAGCATATCATTCCTGTTTGATAAATGTGAATTCAAGGTGGGAAGTCCAATGTGCACAGAAGTCATTGTCATTGATGCCATTGTCTCAGACATTTTGGGCATCGTGTTGAATCATGCGAATTCAAACTGGGAGAAGTTCAAAGTGCAAAAGTTACCAAATTACAATAAACAGTGTATGAGAAGCATCTGTATAATTGCAGATGTTTTATACAATCAAGGTTGAGCAAATCTGCAGATTCAATGTCATGATCGCAAAAATTATATCTTTGGAATTGGTACTTTTGTATCTTTGCTTCTTGGTAGAATGTGCAGCAATCTAATAAGCTCAGATGTAGAATTTTGGGACTACCCCTAAATTTAGTGTCTCAGAATTTTTCTGTCACAGAGGAACTTCCATAAGTAAATGTGCACAGTGATAGATTCATGGTTTCTTACTGCACTCTGTCTTTCAGAGCTGACCTATCACGGAGTAAAACAGTAAAACTTTAGATGGAGAATGAATTCCTCATATGTACAGTGCTTCTCTCTCTGACATTAAAAGCGACTCCATGATCAAGAACTGATAATACACACTGCAAAGACCTCTACCTATAGATTAACATACAACAGGACATGGTCACACAGTTGCAGGATAATTGTTGTTGGATATTCCAAACACATGCAGCCAGCTTTTGTGCAGCACTTTGAATTCCAGTGTACAAGCTTGGATCAACACATTTGCTGCTGCTGCTGTTGTGAAGCTAGCTTATAGATTGGCAGAACTACAGTCCCATAATCAATCACAGATGATCAGAAGAGAAGAGCTTGCTGGAACTTCAGTTAAAAAATCAAAGGCAGCCATGTAATCCTCACAATGATAGCATAACATTGTGTGTGTGTGTGTGTGTTGACAAGAAAGAAAGACACCAGCTGTTCCAGCAAATTCTCTTCTTCTGCACATGTCAAGAACTGGACATTCAATCCAAAATCAAGCATTCATGAATCTTACACAAGCTTCCCTCAAAGTTTTCAGACATATGCTGGCAAAACTGACTATGAACAATTATTCATGAAGCTCTCTCTAATCTAACAAAGTTTGATACATTCAACAAAGTTCAACATGTATGATCCTTATTGCTTGCTGACAAAGTTCAATAAAATGTGAGATCAATCCTTGAAAAGTATGAATATTATTGCACCTCACAAAGTTTGAAACAATATGCCACAACCTACAAGCAGCTGATCAAGTTTTCAATAAGATCGTCTAGAGTTGCTGCAGGTACTGCTAGCTGCTGCTTCTGGTTCTTCCTGAACAAGATCACACGTCAATCACAAAATAAGTACTCCTCGAGAAATATCTCTTTCAAGAACTCGATGAGGAGCAGCCAGCCAGCTCGTGTCACTAGTACACGAGCATGATGCATTGCAAAGATGATTTCAAGCACAAGACAATACCTAAACTGAGCCCTGAACTTCAACCTATGACGCCAAAGGAATTTTTTATGTATCCAAGAAATGAGCAATTCAACTGATTCCCTTCCTTCAGAGAGGACTGCAAAAGAACTTTCCAAGTGAACATGCATGAGTGTACTACAGTGATCAGAATCAGATACCCAAGCGGGGTGTGAAAGGAACCCACCTACAACGCGGTCCACTCGGTTGTCATCGAGGATTGGGAACCGAGAAAGCCATGCCCAAGTGCAATACACCAGATGGCAAATAACGGCCTGACTTCCTGGATCGCTGATGATGCTTGGTTTTGGACTCATAGATCCGAAGCACCTTACGGTACAGGCACTCGATAGGGCCTGCGTCCTGCAGCCTGCTTCACGCCAGGGATTGCGGTTGTGCCGATTCGACAACCCCGTGCCAATGAGCTGAAAGCCGGCTAAGCTCTGCTCTCTCCAATCTGCGACGTTGTTGTCGTTTCAAGGTAACGGCGGCTGCACCTCTATCATTTTGTGGACAATTCCATGGAATGTCTCATCTCCAGGAAGAACCATGAACTTCCTGCTCAACTGAGAACACATGAAGTAAGCTGCGTGGTGCAGCAGAGCACACCGGCACACGCGGCGGCACTTTGGCATGAGGTGGAGACATTCAACCCAGGGCTTGAGCAAGCAGTGCTTTAGAGAGATGTTGAACAGAAATTTTCAACTGTTATCATCTGTCGTGGAGACAATAGCGACAAAATCTTTGATTTCTTTCTACACGACTTTGTCGCCATTGTTTCCACTTGGAAGCACGAGTTCAATATCTCTCTCAAATACTACTTGCTCAAGCAAGTGGCAGGTGTACATACTCAGATGTTAACTTGAGCAACAGTGCGCTCATATCCTTGCCAAGCAATCCTTGGAGAGTTGTGGAGGACAAGGGATGTTCCCCTTTGCTACAACAGCACGGAGGGTGCAAGTCCAGCTCCTTTGTCTCCTTGCTGATGAGAACCTGAATTCCTGAAATCCACTTGAGAAAATACTTTCCTAATGGGGGGAAAATCAAACCAAAAAAAAGCCCAAAAATGTTTTGCAGGATTGGATTTCAGGAGTTCATTTCTGCACCAGATGCAAATCAAATCAGGAAAAGACAAAGAAGCTGTGTATACACACCCCTGCGCGCTGCAGCATTGCGAGCATCATGAGAGTACTGTCGCTCATGAAAAAAACTAAACAACCCCAAAACCTAAGCAATGCAAACCACAAACGAAACTCACAGAACACTAAGAACGTTTTTTGGAAAGAGAAGGGAAAACGCAAATGACCACAATGACTGACTCCGATCTCTCCCTCTCCCCTTTGGAAACTCTTTGTAAAGACGGCCATGCTGATTGGACAGCGATTTTGTCTTATTTTAGATTTACCTACCCTTGAAGTAGTGGGCGGTTGTGGTAGTTGGACAACGACTTTGTATTATTATAGATTTACGTACCCATTAATTAGTGGGGTGGGTTCAAGAGTCATGGCAAAGGAAATTCTTTCACACCCCCTATCCCCTCTGTTTTCACCCCTTATCCCCTCTTTCAGTGGTATCTGCAAAGTAAGAAAATTTTATTAAATCTCAGTATTAAATGCTGAAACTCAGCATTTAACGCACAGGGTAATTCGAGAATAATTATAGTCCTTTGTACAGGTAGGAGCCTTAAAAATATATGTAGCAGCAGGGGAGGCGCTCAGAAAAAAGGAAAAAGGGGATGAAACTCAGTTTACCACCAAAATTGGTTGAAAAACTAGTTTGGGTCCCAGTTAATTCGTTTTGTAAAATTTCATGCGCATTTAATGCCCTATTATGTCGAGATTGGCCGTTCTCGCCCCCTAATCGCCCGACTTTGCGGATGACTTTATTATATGATTACCAAGTCCCATGATAATTAGCCATGACTAGCTATGATAATTAGCCATATTTATGTGTCAACCATGTGTACATAATTATATGTGAATGTAGTGATCATGTACATGAGAAATTATATATGTATGTGTTTATCCATCCATACACAATTATGCAAATGTGTTTATATCACATGTATACAATTATGTGCAAAGTGGGGTATTATCATGGCAACTCCAATATTTCAATGTTGAATAATTATTCTATTTTAAATATTCCATGTCAAAAAAAGAAAAAGTTAGAGAACATTTCAAAAGATTTTCTATTTTCTCTACAAAATTTTGTTCATTGAATCTTTTTTTGAAAAATTTAACATTTTTGAAAATGGCATGATTAGTGTTGATGTTATCATGACTATAGCAGGGTGCAAGCATGGTAAAGTAAGCCCAAACATAAAAATAAATATAAAAATCTATCTAAAATTCAATAATAAAATCATAATTTCATAATATACATAGAAAAAAGATTTAAAATCTATGTGAGTAGAATAATAAGACCATCAATATGAAAGTTGAGTTTACACAATGTCCAATGCAAAGTTTGAAAAGCTTTAGTATATGGGAAAGTTAAGTAATAAATTTGTTTGAAACTAGTTAAATAATAATAGTGTTTATAAACCTATTTTACATTAACATTTTGATAAATTATGATTATAGAATGAAAAGCTTCAAAATATAATGCATTTTAAGCCCCCATCAACTTGAAAATGATGGAAATTGTATTAAAGTCCTATTTTCATCTTTTAAATTTTTTTAAGGGTTGGACAAAGATAAAAGTAAATTTATATTTTTAAAAAACTACTTAAATACAATTTTAAACTATGACCATTCTTCAATAAAATTATGATAAAATAAAAAATTATTTTCATGTTAATCATTGAATAAAATAAAAATAATTATATATTTTCAATATATAAAAAACTAATAATGAATACTGACCATTTTGCTTGATGAGTAATAAGTTGTCTACTTTACCATGCTTACACCTGATATAATTTTTTTTATTGTTATGATGAATGCTCAAATTATTAACCACTTTCAAAAGTTAAAATAGATCATCTAGAGTTTCATCCTTTTCTAATTGACACCAATTATGGTAATGATCGGTTTAAGATGATTACCATAATTTGTTTTCCAAGAATTTGGACAATAGTGGACCAGCACACCATGCAAGAAGGATGGTGGTTGGATAAGGAACACACCTTCATTGTATTATTGTCCCATAGTTAGCCACAATGGTTGGTTAGCAAGTACTAACCAGCCACAAATTCTACCCGGTAGCCACTAGCCACCAAGTGCCTTCTCTCATCACAGACCTTCAAAGGAACCCACATGAGATGGGGGCACTGTGCCCATTAAGAGGTGGAGTAAAAGGTGATGTGATTTGAAATTTTAAATCACAAATAAGATGAGATTGCAAAGTGTTTTAGATGGTTTATCCTCACCAATGACTCTTGCTGCAATGGTCCCTAATGAACACAATTTCAACTGTAATCATTGATGTGCTTACCAAGAATTAGGGCCAGAGTGAACTATCACCCATGATGGCACGATGCATGATGGACGGTGTGTGGATAAGAAACACACTTGTCCCATCGCTGCCATGATGGACAGTAATGCAAGAAACTAACATAGGGTTTAGGGTTTAGTTTCTTGCATTATTGTCCCATAACTAGTTCCAAAGAGGTTAGTTGGGTTCTAACCAGTGTGGGGTGGGTATGTAATTTTTTTTATAAAAGTCGGGTCCAGGTTTCAGATTTTTTCTTTAAAAAATCCACAACAGGTCTGGGTCTATGGAAATTAGAAATTTCAAATAACAGGTAGATTTCGGCTTTTTTGAATGTAAGTGAGCAACAGGTGTGAGGCAGGTTCGGGGGTTCAATACATTTGAAGGCAGGTATACAATCTCGGGTCTGTACCAAAAACCCTGCCCAATATCCTATTGAGTTTTTAAAAATTATTCCAGTTCTTTGACAAAAACCTTTACAATCATTCTTGATTTTTTACCCGGTTCTTAGAAATGAAATATTCTATTTTTTTTACTTGCACAAAACCTATTGACATTTTGGGTTTAAGGTTCATGGATTATGAAATTGCAATCCAAAGTTCAAAGAAAGAATTTTATTAACAAAGCCTTTTGAAAAGGCATAACATAGTATGCAAGAATAAGAATGATTGTTTGTTGGTTCTGTCCATAGGGAAGACTAAGCATCTGTACAGAATTTGGACTTGGGGATAAAAGTTTGGTTCATTCATTGGCCAATGTGGAGATGACAAGTGTTCAGAGAATGAAAACTTTCACATGGATGTAATTTTTCATGTTTAAGTGGATGTAAGCTTAATTACATTAGGATCATGTACAACAGTCCTGATAGATTTTTTGGCCAAAGTGAACCAGCCCCCATGATCCAATTGGTCATTTTGTCCATAGGATCAGCTAGATGATTTGCCTTTTTTTCATTCACCTCTTTACCTTACGTTAACCGACACTCTACCACAGTCAATCTTTTTTGGATGTTGACCCTTGACCATTTTTTTTTCATTGCTAATTTTTTCCCAACCCCGACCTCCATATTACCCATTCACCTAACTTTTATATTGACCTAAATTTTAGCCTTGCTTACTAACTAACAATTAATCCTTTACTTACCTTGGCAAAACTTTTATCTCCTCTTGGTTAAACATGTATTTTTTTGGCTAAACTTCGATCTCTCAAAAAAACCTATATATTTTATTGATTAAATTTCTATCTCTTGCCTAAACCTATATATCTTATTGGCTGTTATTTCTTCACTAAACTTATATTTCTTCGTGACTAAACTTCTATCTCTTGGCTAAACTTATATATCTTACTAGCTAACTTTTATTTCTTGCCTAAACCTATTTTTTTATTAGCTAAACTTTTATCTCTTGGCTAAACCTATATATCTTATTGGCTAAGTTCTATTTCTTACCTGAACCTATATTTCTTATTGGTTAAACCTATGTTTTTTCTTAGTTAAACTTATATTTTACTCACTAAACTTCTATTTCTTAGTTAAACCTATATATCTTATTGGCTAACTTTTATTTCTTGGCTAAACCTATATTTTTTATTAGTTAAATTTATATCTCTTAATTAAACATGTATGTCTTACTAGCTAACTTCTATTTCTTGGTTAAACCTATATTTCTTCTTGGCTAAATTTCTATCTCTTGGTTAAACTTATATTTCTTGGCTAAACTTATATTTCATCTTAGTTAAATTTATATTTTTTGGCTAAATTTTTTTCTTTTAGCAAAACCTATATCTTTTGGCTAAATTTATATTCTTCTTCGTTAAACTTATATTTTTTGGCTAAACTTATATCCCTTGGCAAAACCTATATATCTTCTTAGTTAAAATTATTTTTTAAGTTAAACTTATATTTCTTTTTGGTTAAACTTGTATCTTTTGGCTAAACCTATATTTCTTCTTGGCTAAAATTTTATTTCTTAACAAAATCTATATATCTTATTGGTTAAACTTCTACCTAATTCTTGCTCCAAAAATTAACGAAGAAAGTAAATACATTTTTCAATAATGCCATTTTAATTATTTGCAAAAAATCTATTTATTGGCAAAACCTACCTACCCACACATCATTATACTTACCTATGCATTTGCAAATTGTGGACTTCAATTGCAAAAATTATAATGTAAAATGTGGGTAGTGCAATTGTGGAAAAAAATTTGGCGACGGTGCTCTACTTCTACTTTGGACCATTTAACGCAAAATGTATTTAATTTAATTAAGGAATAGGCTTCATAAATTTAAAATTAAAAAGACATCAAACATTTATGAATATTTGCACAATTTTAATACTAATCAAAATTAATCGTAGGTTGGATTTTGGGGGGGAAATTTGACCAAATCTTCACATACAAATACTTGCAACAAGATTCATTTTACCTCTTTTGATGGTGAATGAAGAAAGTCTCAAGTTGAAATGACCACACGAAAGGTAAGAGAATAAACTTTTATGTCATTCATTTAGTTCTTTCTTTTCATTGTGTTTCAATTTTAATTTATCTCCTAAAAGATTATTTTGTGTTGCATTTGTATATGTTTGTATAGTTATTAATTTTTGAGTGAGCTTATAACTATAGTAGGAAATAAATGGGAATCTCATGACTTATAACAACTATGTTTTGAATTTTAAAGTTAATCAATTAAAAATTATAATGAATGGAAACATTAGTCTTACAGTTTAAATTTTATTACCCCAAAATATTTTATATAAACCTAAACAATTTTAATGGTAAATGTCATACCATGTTGCATGTTGTGGTTTTGGCCTCGAAGCAACACCAATCCTTGCCTTTGTAATGTTATTACTTTTCAATCTACAACAAGTGACAACCATGTGCATGGTCATCAATTTTCAACAACATGTGTTGTAGTAAGTAGCTATTAAGGTTACAACATAACACATGTTAGAACATATGCATTATTTTGGAAATTAATCAAAAAGGTTTTTTCTTCATTTTTTTTTCTTTTTGAAAAAAATTACATTTTAAACGGTGGATCCTTTGAGAAGTGTCCAACATGATGCTTCCTCCACCTATGCAAACTAAAAGGGTCCAAAAAATTTTAAGTGTACCAAAATCTTGTCACAATGTCACCATTTTTCTATCTTTTTTACCCAATCATTTTTTACCATGTAAAGACACATTTATGGATGATTATTATGGAATCTAAAATTGTAATGGTCTAAAATATAGTCATTTTGAAAATTTTAACAACTTTTGATTCATTATTTTTTATGGGGATCAAAATATAAGGTAAAAAATGATTGAAGTAAAGACTAGGCCCTTTTCGTTTTGTGTGGTACACCTTAAAAGATTTTCACCCAAAAGGGTCCACTACCATTAACTTGCTAACTACAAGGTACTTTTGCCACCAAACTTTTTAGCAACTCCAAGAAAATGATTATATTTGTCATGTGTGTGACTCATGAACCTTAGTCTTGAATTTGTAAATGCACTCCCCCTCCCAATAGATGGTGGAGTTAAATGAATTGAACCCATTTCAACAAAGAAACTAGAAATTTTTCAATCAAAGAGAGAAAAAATAGAAGTCGCTGAAAACACTATAAAAATGTCTTTGATTCACACCATTATCCCACTTTCCTTTTACTTTCTTGTCTCATATCTTAATTATGGTCATTATTATTCCAATGATCAATAGGCCATAAAAGGCCCTTTAAGGGGCTAGTGCAAGCCCAATCGAGGAAGGCAAGTAGTGTCCACTCCTGCTTGGTTTTCTACAAATGCCAGACATACAGCTAGGTAAAAGCACATTACGATGGACTTAATTACATGTCACAAAGACATAATTTTCTAGGTTAGATACATATTATTGATAAAGACCCATATGCAAGTTGAACATTCCAACAAAAATGGACTCAAATAAGTGAAGCTAACTTCTTTCCCCTCCAAAGTTTCAAATAATTACACCAATAACATAAATATTCAATGAAAGATGGACTTTGTAAAATATGGAATTCTTGGGTCATAGTCCATAAAAAAATGTGTTATGGACACATTGCTTACAAAAAAATTGAAGATTTTTTCCACAAATTTGGGACATGTTATACTTTCAAAGGTTATGACACTTGAGATTAAAGTTTTTGGAAAAAATGAAGTATATGATGGACTTTACAATTGTTTATTATGCATAGTAATAGTCTAATTTTTTTCAAAGTACATCACATATTCAAAAGACTTTTTTTCATGACCAAAACTAAATGGAGGTGTTCAAAAAGGTTGAAGCTAAAGCATCATTAACTTGGACATGGAAAAATATGCCAACTTTAATATCGTTTCAAGGTTTTTTTGTTTTTGTCTAATTTTTTGTGTTAAAAAAAACATTAGAAAATCTCCCAAAATGGACTTTGTAGTTGCCGTTTTTGGTCCACCTTAATGTGCTTTCACCCAACGATAAAGATAATGTAGATATTAGAAATAAACATCAAAAGTTCAAGGTTACAAAGTGGAGAAGGTGAAAGATGATGCACATGTACAAATGCGACTAGGGAAGGAATGAAAATGACTATAACAATTAAGTGAAATAGAAGCATTCTTTAGTGATGGTAGAAGATTTCAAGTTTTATTTCACCAAGGTTCAATGTTGAAGGCTTTGCCCAAGATGGGAGCTCCTTTAAAGGTAAACCATCATCTAATTGATGCATGAAACCATTTTCATTATTTGTTTACCAGGGCAATTTTTTCTATTGTTGATGGTTAAACACCCAAAATCCCAAATCTTAGCTTCTACTAATAAGGACTTCAAAAATAAGTTGCACATCTGTTGTTTATGTCCTCCATTCAAAGTTATATATAAGCAAGGATATACAAGGTTTTTTAAATAACTTCATCTAACAAGAACAAATTAATACTTGTAAGGATGTTGTTCCTTTCTTTTGGTTTTGGAAAGAAATGGATCAAATCCATTGCAGAGAAAATAAAACAAGTTCATGGGGGTATGGTGAAGGCACCCCATCCGAAAAGGATGCACATTCTTTGCAATTCGAAAACTAAGCATTTTTTTTGGGTATTATTGGTCTAAGAATTTATAACCATTCATAATTAATGTCCCCATCAAACTAGCAAAACATTGTCTCGAGGTTGCAAATCATTTTTTTTTTACACAAAAAACCAAAATGATTTTGCTACACATGACAATGTGTCAAGCCATTATGAGCCAATAGCACCAAAATTATGGAATATGTAATTATTTGAAAGCATTGATTTTTTGTTTGCGATTTTTTTCAAAATGGTTAAATATAGGTGTTTTTGGGCTTTTAAGTCACAAAGTTTGAAAAAAAATTCACAAGTATTTTAAAATAGTTCCAATTTCTACATTAAGTTATGGTAGGCTACCAAAAATATAAAAAGGAGTTATATATATATTTGCCATATTTGCCAAATTTTGGCTAAGGTAGCAATCATCCCTTAGCTACATGACAAAATTGAAAAAAATCATTGCTACTAGAAGATAACATTAGTGGATGGCATATATATGTCAACCTAATTTTGTGACTTTCACTAAACTATTATGGCATATCCTTCAACATCCAAAGTTTTTCACATTTCAATTACAAACCAACCATTGCATGGTCACTATATTAGTGGATTAGTAGAGTGATTAGCCATTAACCATCCTAGTATGTAGTGGTCCTTTGTACTTGGATGTTTCCAAATCTCCCCATTAATATTTGCATTCTATTTTTTACAATCATATTTAGGTCTTTTTAACATTGGTGCATTAGTCTATGCTTAACATTGCATTGCATCCCTATGTTTTAGCATTTGGCCAAGTGGTAATAATACTTGCATTTCATTGCCGCATTCAAATTACATGGCAATCCTTTGCATTTTTTTATTGACATCAATAGCGACGAAATTGTTGTTGTCCTCAAATACCATCTTTGCATGTTTGGCAACTTCATGCCTTCTAGTGTCATGGTCATGAAGGAAGTTGACAACAATTTTTTTCATTTTTCGAAACCACACCAAACATGAGTAGGTATTGAATGGAGAGTTGAAGCTAGCATGTATAGGGTGTGGGGTAGAAGGGTCCCCACTGCATCACAATTGTTTGACATTACACTTGATAGAATAAACTTTGTCATTCAAGATCATGATCTAGTTAAGGTCAAAATAGAGTCTCAAAATTCCTTGGTCATTCATACTCTCAATGATTCATCTTCAAATGATGATGTTATTGAATTTCAATCAATGATACCCGTTTTTGGAGATGATGTTATTGAACTTGCATTGATGATGCCCATTTCCAGAGATGATCCATTTGTGAGCACCAAGTTGAAGATGTTGACACCCATGCATGAACTAAACTTGCAATGCATTAATCAAGTACTAAGGACCCATCACAGTATTGTAAAGATTCTAAGATCTTTTGGCAAATTTTATCAATGCCAAAGTGAGTTATGCACTCTAGATTGTGATACCATAGATATATATAGAACATGAACTTCTTGCCTCCAAAATTTGATGGGACAATAATGTTTGAGCTACCACCGTAATCTACCATTAAACAATCAATTGGCCAAACAATAAGAGGTGGTCAAATGCATGGAATGGACAAGAAGGAATCGACATGCTTGGATTGTCACAAAGACAACCAAGATAAAAAATGATCTTGACATCATCTTTAGGTGGTCATATTGCCTTTGTCACTTGCAATGCAAACACCTTGATTATCCTAAATTGCTTTGTTTACTTTCAAAAATGAAACTTTGTGGGGTGGTTTCTCTATTTCACAACTCCTTTTGGGAGCTAGCCCCCCTCAAAGTCCACCTTGGCATGTAACTATTGCAAGAGAGTTCATTTGTCTGTAAATACATGTGATGTTCGCATTTATTATGACTTTCCAAAAAATAAGGACACCACTCTAGCTTGCATCCATATAGGCACCCATGCCCATTGTGTGGGAAAAAAGGATTTGCAAGGAGATTACTAAAATTATCAAATAGTTGATAGGGGCAGAGGTGATGTGAACACCCAATGCCAAAATTCAAAAATTCAAATAGCAAGCAACAAAGAGTTTTTCACAACCACCTTTTGGTGAATGACAACAAGACTATTGTCATGTTGTTCAATGTTGAACTCAATAATGTGTTTGACAAGTTTTCTATGTTAAGCTCGCCCAACATTCGTCACACCATCAAGAGCTTCAAAATTGTTTCTAAAAAGAATGTCTATATTGATAGCATCCTTGAATTGAAAAGGAGGCTATGCTACAATTACATCCAAGATAATGTTTTCCTTGGTCAAGGTGTTCCCAAGGTGTACCTTTTCAAGATGTCTACACGTGGGCTTGCAAGTGGTGTTGATATTGTAATGTGCATGCAACTAGGAAAAGACCTTGAAAATGTGTGGATCATGTTTGACCATGTCAAACATGTTCAAGGTTGAATGATTCGTTGGATTTTGGCACTTTCAAATGCATCACTAAAGGGACTTCACAAAAGAGGTAAATAATTGTTTCCCATCCCTTGCCCACATAATTTTACGTATTGAAAAACCTTTTTTGTGCCTTTGTGTCAAATGATCTAGTTTTGATGTTACTGGAAATTTACGCTAGATGAACTTGTTGATATGACGACTTACAACCTATTGGAAACTATAAACAATAAGATGTTACAACAATTTGGCAATTAACAACATGGCTTCTATGATGCGACTTGTGATGACTTGGCTTGGGTAGTCATGTAATCTTCCAACTACATGTCATTCCAAAATGGTGGGCAATTTGGAAAAGGACACACAAAAAAAAACTAAAACTTATAGTCACCACAAGAAGTCGCAATCCCCAAAAGCTTGCAAAAGCCATTTCTAGTATATCCAAACATAATGGATTGGCATCTAAAATTCCACATCTCAAGGGGAAGAAACGTTTGGTTCTTGCAAATGGCAGATGGATTTACCACCAAGTTCAAACATGGATTCACATCAACCAGACCATGTGAATTTCTCAATGTTTAAAGAGGGGGGTCAAGTCGTGAGGGGGGAAATTAATGCATTTGTACCATTTACTAACATTGGCAAATCTTTGAGTGGTTCATTGAAGGTGTTTTCCCAAAATGGGAAAAAAATCTTGGAGATGTTGGAGGTCCATAGCCTTGAAGATGCTAGGTTTTTGTTGGAAGAAAAAAATGACCTAATACCATGTCAACTATTTTCAAAAGTTGATGTGGGCCTAGGATTTGATGTGATGCGACCTTTGAATTCCCATGGCCACTTCACGACTTGTTTTGGCAAGAAGGTATGTTGAGTTGTTCCAAACATTGACCACAACAACAAATGGACAATTGTTAGTCATATGGTGGCCACTATAAAATACCAATTATGGTCTTCCACTGCTTGGCTATGGAAAAATCATAACCATAAAAACAAGAGTTCTTGCAAATTTGCACTAATATCAAGTCACGATTAGGAATTTTCCAAGTTGCAATTGTCCAAATTCCATCAATATGTCTACATCAACATTAGGAAAGGAGGGGAAGTGGGTGCCATGCAAACACATTTATTAGATATTTTGCCATGTGGTGCATTGCAATCCTGAACTTGATATTTGCATCCTCAACCAACCTTAAGCTTTGATGAGGTCATTACTTTGTTGCAAAAGGAAACCTTTGTTGTCTTGTGAGGTTTGTTAGATTGAAATGTCTAGGACAATGTTTTTTTTTTGCCCAATTTTGTGGTTTGGAAATTTTGGCAATTTTTGGAAAACAATTGGCAACTTTTTTTTGCCATTACATTATATAAATGAAAGTTTTTTAAAAAATTGACTTTTTTGGTAGCCACAATGATACAAGACCATTTTTGCAAATGCATGCAACTACCTTATTACTAATTGGGAACTTATAAATATATGAAAAATGGGTTGCAAAAATTTATCAAAAAATAAAACATTACTGTCTAGCTAAATTTTTTATCGAAATTGTAAAATTATCATCAAAGCATGAAGGACGATTAGCTTAGCTTTTACGCTTTCAAAAACTTAAAAGATTCCAAAATATGTTTCAATTGCTTTGCATAATATTCTATTTGTGTAAAAAAATGAAACTTTTTGATGTTAAATAAGGTTACAACCATCCTTTTTGTGGTAAATAAATAGTAAAGTATGGCCAACATAAGGGACCATTGATTCAACTATGTTCATAGGGTTTTGGATTTGAATGGACATGAACCAAAATAAGGTTAGTTTTAACTTTTGTATGGGTTGACATCAAAAAACAATGATCGAAAAGTTGCACAAGGTTGGTAAAGGGATTAAAATTTTTAAAAATCAATGTTGTGACAAATTCCTTATATTTTTATGGAATGAAAAAAATATTTCACATTTCCAATTTGAAGATTTGAAGAGTATACATCAAACATATTCAAAGACTCCCACATCTTCCTAGAGAAAACATTGCAAGCCCAAATTATGGGCAAATTTAGAAGATGGCATGTGAAATTCCATCAAATTGAGTGGAATAAATAAAATGTATAATCATTTGGGGTGAGTAGTTTTTAGGGGATATGAAAAAAAACTAGGGATTTTTTTTTACTTCCACTACAACGAATCCAAACACTTTGTAATTTGTAATGTGGCTTCAAAGCAATTGAAGGCAAAAAATCCAGAAACAAAATCAAACATGATTTATTTGTTGGTTGGGTATGAAAAAATCTATGGCTATGTAGTTGGTAGTTTCATGAAATCACTACAGACAAAATTTCCACAAAGACAATATTCATGAAGCTTATGACATTGTATCCTAAGAAATTATGATTTTTTTTTTGGATTTCAATGGACAAAGAAGATAAATTAAATTAGGAAGGATTGTCAAAATTCAATTTGTGTATATTTTCTTGATGAATAAAAAATACCAATTCCAAAAAGAAATTAAGGTTCAAATATTCATTCTATAATGGCATATATAACATTATGTAGACGAGGAAGACAATAAAATTAATTTATTCAACCAACATATTTTCAAACCTCAACACCATGGTTGATTTAAATGAAATATGGGTATAAGCTTTGAAAATGTGAATGTAGCCACAATGGGAATGAAATTAAGAAACATAAAAATGAATAATTTGGATGAAATTCATTTGGATGAAAAAAAATAAGTTCATGGTTCATGGCTCAAGGTTCTAAGCTCAAGGCTTTAGGTTCACATGGTTGCATCATGCCCAAACAACAAACTTAAAGACAAAAAAAATAGTAATGAATGGAGTTTCAACCCATATTAGTGGTGGTATAGGAAATAAATTTGGTAACAAAATAGGTTGTGGAGAAGTGAATAAGTCTGGTTCCATCATCTACTCATGTTTCATCTGCAATTCCGTTGAGCATAAAATTTACAATTATCCTCATAAGGACTCAACTCAGGTAATGTTTTAAAAAAAGATAGCGGCAGTTGCATCCAAGAAAGAAAACGTCATTGTTAACATGGTTTGGGCAGTTACCACCCACAATTAAATACCCAAAAATGTGGTATTGAAGGAAAAAGAAACTCATAAAAACAAGATATTGGCTGAATTACAAGAGGAGGAAAAGTTTTAACATTTGTTTGAATAAGCTATTAAAAACATGCAATAGAAGGAACATCCAGGGGAGTTGCCTAGAGCCAGTATATAAACTCCTACTAGAACCAACTTCACTAAGAATTTTGGCTCAAATACCGAAAACCAAGCTATCGAAGCTACTAGAACTATCAGTGTTGTATTGGAAATATTGGTGCTACTAGTGTTACTGGATCTACCAAATCTATTGATGCTACTAAAAATACTAGCACTACCAAAACGAGGCAAGTTGTTTCATGAGCCTAGAGCCTAAGCCCAAAGCTTGAGCTTAAAGCTTAAAATTAGAACTTGGGATGGTAAAACACCTTTTCCCCTATACACATGCAAGTAAAACCCAAGAATTTAACCACAAAATGAATGTTATATAAATAAAATTAAAAACAAATTTGGAGATGAATGTAAGCATTCATTCTTGTTATGGATGAATGGATGTTTTCATTCATTTAAATTATGGATGAAAAAATTGAATTTACATGTTTTTAATATATTGAATTTTGTCAAAATTATGGATGGATGTTTTATTTATCATTAAATTCTTATCAATGAAACTTTTTTTTCCCCCTAGTTTTAATTAATTAAAGTTTCATGAAACACAATGTAATTCTATATGATATAACATTTGTTAAATAATATAATGCAAATTCCATTTTAAATGTATTTGATGGCTATAGTTTCAAATGCTATTATTTTCAATATGTTTAAACCATATTACTATTATCTTGTTAACATCCACCTCAGGGTCATTGTTTTAAATAAATAAATATATATATATATATATTCTCGAACAAATTGACCCATGGGCAAACAATGGGTTTTTTTTTCCATTTTTTTTTAAAGGTGCCACAACTTTTGTCAAATCTAATTAATGTTGTTGACAATGATGGGTTTTGAATGTTTTAGATATTTTGAAATTACCCATTGTCATTGATGACAATGAGTTTTTGAAATAAACTAATACTTGGACAACAAATGAAGATGGATATAAATAAATTCAATTTAATTATCTTCTAATCATGGATGAATTTCATCCAATGATTTCTATTTAATCCAAATCATAAATGAAATTCACTAATGCAAAAATGACATTCATCCATGTAGGTTGATTAAAATCACATTAAACTACCCTACAAGATCAAAACTCCAAGCTTAGGCTTTATGCTCATGCATAAGCCATCCTCCTACTAGAACTACTAGAACATTTTTGGTTTTGGAAGAAATAAGCCAACAATTGTTGGAGAGTAAACATACTTTCATGTTGGGTCAATTTTTCAAAATTGTTCCAAATTTGAAACTATATGTTGCTACCAAGATTACTCTTGGGAGAAAAAATATCACTCTAGTAGGACCCAATCCAATTATTACCTTGGTGGCAATCAATTTGCACATGGCTATGATACAGGTCCAAGTTGGCAAAAACATTGTCAAATATGTTTTATGCGATTGAGGATTCATCATGAACATCATGGTGGGAGAATTTTGAAAACAATTAGGATTGTTTAGTCCTAAACCATCACCATATACCCTATGGATGGCATATGAAACCATCACCAAATTGGTCAAATTCATCAAGGAATCTCAAAATCCAAATCCATGGGATTCCATACATTGCAACCTTCACGGTAATGAAGAACAATGTTTTGGATTCCAGTTAATGTCCGTCCAACAATCTAAAACCATTTTTGTAAATAACACACCACTTTACATAGTTTGAATTAGATATTTTAACACAAGGTGCAAAAAACTCAAACCACTTTTCATAGTGTGAAAATAAACATTATAAGGGTATGGCACTATAATTCACTTTAATACGATAATCCCTTGTTGCAAAGGGTTAAGGAATAACAAACCATAAAATTATCCATAAACTAATTTGAGCCTCATTTTGGTCCTTGGTGTCCCATTCATTCTCCCTTTTGAGCTATCCATAAAGTCCACCAAAGTGAAGACTTGGTCTTCCCAACTAAACATGAACTCACAAAAGTGATTATCATACTTTGTTTTCTAATCACTTTATGGTCTACCTACAATACAATCATAGATTATAAGGGGCTACCTACTAGGATGTTAACTAGGTTAGGCCTACCTATCTACCTACTCAAGAGTTACCTACCTACCCATGGGTTATTTACCTACATATTAATGGGCTACTTACGTACCTACCTATCTACCTACCAACTTATGGGCTATGTACCTATCTACTGTTTGTTATCTACCTACTTATGGGCTACCTACCTACCCACCCGAGGGTTACTTACATACTTCCCTACATATTGTCTTTCCAACCTACTTACATAGGATAGTGGGTATCAAAAGATTACAAAAGTGGCCACTTAAGGCCATCCTGGCTTAGGTGCTACTGAAGGACTATTTAAAAGGCTACATAGGACTACTTGGGGGGTTACAAAAAGGACTTACTAAAGGCTATTTGGGGGGTTGCTGAGGGGGAGTGCTTAGGACCTACTTCAATTAGGAAAAACCTAGGGGCCATCAAAAACCTAATCCAAATCCCCAATCCCTAAAACCTAAAACCAAAACCATAATTCAAAATGTGAATCTAAAACCTTAGTTGTCAACCTAGTGCAAAAGGCTAATCCATGACCTTTGCTTTAAACCCATAAACTTTGTTTTATAGGTGGAAGCACATTTTCATTTCACTTATGGAAGGTACTTTGATTTGGAGGTTGTGGTGTGATTTTCAAGCCATGGTCCTAGCTTTATGGGGGATAGTTTTAGCTCCTCCTCAAGTGATGATGAAATGATGGAGCATATGTTTGTGGACATGAATAAATAAAGACAATGTGTTTTTGTGTGTGCACATTTTTACAAAAAGTGAGTTTATTTCATCAATCCGATTCACTAGAGGGCTTTAAATGAACTAAATCAGAACATTTTTTCATTTCACCTCATGTGAAACTTGAATCACTATGTAGTTGTCATCATTGTTCATTTATAGTCAACAAATATTTCATTAAGGATTTTTATATATTATTAAAAATATTTAAATTTTAATAATAATTTTTTGAAACCAAATTCAATTTTATTAAGTAAGAATTTCTTACATATAATTTGGACAAAATACTATATTTTATTTTGAACCTTCATTTGATAAAATGTTAAAACATTTTAAGGAAAAAACCAAGTTTAAAACCCAATCTTCATAATGCAAAATCAAATAGTTAGTTTTATCACAAATTAATATCATATATATATATAATCCAAGCAATTTTCTATTAATATATATATATAATAGATTATGGAATTTTCAAAATTTTGAACATAATTTTATTACATGTTTATAAATTATATTATATTTCCTAAATAACATGTAGTATATATTGAATTAATTTCTGATTCTTTGGGGCAGTGTAGTTTCAACTTTGTAATGTAATATTAAAAAAATTAATGCAAATTTTATTTGAAATTAAAATAAATGATTAAAATCTAGGAAATTAAAAAAAATTCATTTTATTTATGTTAGCCATAAATTATTTTGCATATGCATATATATATGTATTTCAAAGTTCATTATAATTTTTTTTTTACAAATCATGCCATCAAATCATTTGTTTGTGAAAAAATGTGTCTTGAATTGTTCTAAAGAATGACGTTGAAATGTCTTTTCCTTCAAATGATTTTATTTTTGATATGTTTATTTTACTTCGCATGTATAAATTTTTGACAAAAAAATCAAGAATAAAATTTCATTTCTTTTGTTTTGACAATGTATGTTATAATGTCAAATGACAGTTGATTGACAATTGTCTTCTTGGAGACCAAAGTTCAAACCTTGATACCAATAAGCATATATTGATTATATAAAATAGGTATATTTTCAAAATATGAAATATAAAATAATTTAGAATGATGATAAAAATAGTAAATATTGGTAAATATATTTTAACTACATTGTCACATGTCAATTTCTTATTTGATCACATGCTAATGAATTCACTTGTCTATACCAACTTGTTGTCAATCAAAAAATAAATGATGAAATAATTAAATTTCTAGTTCAATGAATTAATGATGATTTCACCCAAATGATTAATGAAACTCCTATTCAACTAAATCCACATTTTTATTTGTGATGAATATCCTAAAAAAATAATAATAATAAAAAATTAAAAAAAAAATTAAAAAAAAAAAAAAACTAACTAAACTTCTCACCTACTCCTTGAAAGTGGAAGGGATCTTATGCTTACTTTTAAACATAAAATTCCTCCCACCCTCGAGGAGCAAAAACTGTTCCCTTCCTACAGCCTTATGATTACTTTTAATCATAAAACTCCTTCCATTGTCAAGGGGTAGCAGCAAGAACCCTAACCTTCCTACACTTCAAGATCTACATGTGTTTAGGTTCATGATAGCCTTCAGCTTGAGCTTTATTATGACTAGGCTAGGCGCCCACTTAACCCTGATTTTGTAAAAGTTGGGTCCCACCAATTGTTCATCATATTTCATCCATTCAGATGCCTTGGATGATGTTCCTGGGAGTGGATGATAATCATATGTTCCTCCTTGGCAGTTTTTTCTTCTAGAGGGTCAGGTTGAAGAGAGCACAAAAAGTAGAGACAAAGTAATGGAGCACATTGGGATTTTAAGGAACTGGAAAGTATGATAAAAAATTTCTCTGTCACATGACTTGATTTAATTGACCAAATGCCTCATTGGCAGTGCTAGCAACCCAGTTGAATTGCATTTGCAATTCAATATGATTCACTGAGGATTTGGCTGTTTGTTACCAAGTTCCTTGCTTTTGGGAGACCTTATGGTTCCTACAGATGTGAAGATGTGAGAGAGCACACAAGGAAATAGGATCAAAGCTGTTATACCTGAATCAATTTGCTATAAGTTGGTTAGACCCTGAAGGGAAGTATTGCAGATTCTTGAGACACTCTTGGAGAAAGGCTTGGATGTCATGGAAATGGCAACAGCAGTTGATGAACAGACAGGAACAGCAGCAAAATGGGTGTTAACAGAGGAGTTGGGGAAGCAGATAGCAACAGCAGAGGTTTTGCAAAAGGAAATTGCAGCCAATCTTACAGAACCAGTTGTTGGATTCATCCATGCAGTGAGTTGGAGAGAGCCATGGTTGATTTGCCTTGTTGTGTTTCATACCTCATTGCTGGTGTTATCAATAGTGAGCAGGAAACACAGCAATATGCAGATGGGTATTTTCTTCCTTGCATTGTTAGGAGTATTTTCTGCAGAGAGGCTCAACTCATTCCTTCAGAGACACTGGAAGCACTTTGCATACCAACCCTACTTTGACTCCCAGGGTCTGTTCCTCTCGACAGTGTGGTCTGGCCCCTTGCTGGTGGTGTCAAGCCTAATCCTTGTCAATAGCTTGATCACATTTTCAACCCTTGTGCTCAAGTGGAAGAGGGCTATGCAAAAACATGGAGCACAAGCAGCTCAAGAGAAGATAGACTAGGTCATGGTCTCTAAGAAGCTTCTCCTGAAGTCTCATGATTTATCTTGCTTGGATCACCTGCAAAAACAAGAACAAAGAAGCCTCGGAAAATTCCCACACTATGACACTGGAGAGCTTTGCAGATGAGAATCAAGATTAGGTACAGAATGGAACATGTCTAACTATGTAGCAGAATTTTCATCCTTGGATCACCTATGGAACAATACAAGGGTGTGGCATAAAATCATAGTTGTCTTAATGTATGGAACCCCTACTTTCTTGGGTTGCTTGAAGAAGCAAGAATGGGTGAAATGCAAGCTTGTGTGTCATCATGCTGTTATTGCATTTTGTTCATCAGATTACTGTAAGCAGTGTACATAAAGTCCCTGATTTGTGATCATCTCCTTGTGGCATTACCATTCATTGCTTGTACAGATTGTTAACATCTGTAGTCATCACTTGTCCCACATAAGAGAAGAGGTTAAACTATTGTCAGAAAATATTGAAATTCTGCGATTTGTTACTGACCTAGAAGCAAGAAGTGGGGAACAAATTTATGAAATTCTTTATCTGGGTTATAAACAACAAGCCTACCCACAGAAAATAGTGTGACAGTGAGGTGTGGAAATTCCTCCAGTTCTTCCATTTTGCTTCTCTGTGCTGTAATGAAAGAGTGATTCAATTTACTCATTGAGCTCCTCCTCCAGTTGCCCTCATGAATAGAAAAATATGTCAGCTTTGAATTGGGCACAAACATGCTGACACAAGGTGACCACATTCAGAAAGAACTGATTGATTTTTCCTAGTGTATTTTTAGAATGCTTACCCACCCAAATTTTTCACTGGAACTTCCAAAATCTGTAAAGACTAGATGCTACATCAAGATGCTTAGGTTTTCAGGTCCCTTCTGAATCATGGACAGGGGTATAAGAATGGAGAAACAAAGCTCAGGTCATCTATGCAAAATTGGAAATGATGGAAAATTATGGCAGTTGCTCTAAGAATGACCTGTGTTCTACGTATCCTTTAGTGTCCTGGTACACTGCTAACTGTTGTGCAATGGAGTCATCAGTAGAATTGGGTTACCAAAAATGTGTGTACAAGTCAACATCTTGGTTTCAGGTAAAAGAAGTTATCAAGATCATGCTTGAGAATGTCATCTAAGTCATTTGGGTGTGATCCCTTCCTGCTAGTTTTGCAGCTGTTGCTGTGCTGTTTTCATCCAGTCCTGATGGAACTCAGAAGTTACTTTCTGGGGTGCATTTGCAACCTCTTCACAGATTTTCCCTGAAGGTGCTGTGACTGGTCTTATGTGGAGCCTTAGGTTCAGGGCATAATGCCCTGACAGCAGGGACTTCCCCAGTGTAAAGCATGAGGCAGGAAATGCAGAGTTTGGCTTTTTTCTTTCTGTAGCAGCATACATCTACTTTGCAGGCGCAGGTACCTTACACCTATTAAGTAGGTGTAAGCTGCCTCCTCTTTTCAAGGAGGCTATATTCCTGGATTTATGGTGTTCTCAATTTACACTAAAGAATCTAGCCAAATGTAGTCAAGTGCTTTATATCCTGCTGAAACTGACCTGCCACATGACATCTTGCATGGTGAGTGCCCAAATGACCAGACATTACTAACCAGGAAGAGTGATGTAGCCCTGGATTGCACCTGTTGGATTCTGCACAAATCAACCAATCTGCCAATTGAGTTCCAGGGATTTTCCCACAGGCACAACAAGAAACAGTTTGTATGCGACAATAAAACAACAAATTTAAGACAAAGTTTGCCTTCATCATACCATTGAAAGGAGTTTACCTTCAACAGTACTGATGCATGTCCATAATCATTTCGCTTCAACTTGATGACAGCCACAAACTTCACAATTCACAGAGAGGAATTCATTTGGTCAGTGGGGGCCAGATGTGTGGTAATCCCAGACATCAAAGAGAATGTGAGCTCACGTGCAAGCCAAAAAACAACACCATCTAATGGTTTTTCCCTGAGAATAACAAACTTCTTGTTGCAACTTCGTGCAGGAATGACCATAAAGAGGAACCCTTAAATACATTGCAAACTTGACTTTCTGAAGGTGAAGTCTTGATAGTGCTCAGGACAACTTGCCAGTACTGTTTCTGTCACAACAAGAAGAATATTGATTACCTCACAAAACAAATTGTGAGAAGAACTAACTGTGCCTCATGAGCATGACACCAAGGTGATGATGATGATGAATAATTTCTAGAAGTATTTCCTGTACCAAAACCTGGGGAGGTATAGGAAACCCAAACTTTGATAATGTATCAATTGAGTCTCAATGTTCTCTCCTTGTCCTGGCCCTCTCGATGGCCAAGACTGTCATGTGAAAGGAATCTGAGAAATAGGCTTGACAATCCCAACTATGTCTCTTGAAACAGGTTGCTGATTGAAGATATTATGTACTGCAAAATGTGTGTGCTTGACACCCTGCTAACTGTTGATCTGCCAGATTCAACAGATCTCCAGCGATTTTCAGTATGGACCATAGTTGATGTACAAATCCTTCAGTCTAAACTTCATCAAGCTATTTGTTGAGACAGAATCACCTCGCTTGCTCACTTGCAGTTGCAGCAGAAGAGAGAGTGATTGTCTGATACCTATTAACAAATAGGTTGCTTTCCATTCCTCTCTTTGGAGTTTCTTGATCCGTCTACCTCATATTTTGAGATGGATTTTCCCTTGTGAGATTTCACAAGAAGTGACAAAGAGATTGAGCATCTCATGCTTTCCTTTTGGAAAGACTTGGACTAGTACATATTTTCCTGAAGATGGTCACAGGCACCATATTGTTTCATAATTCAGATGATCCTCTATTTGATGCTGTTCCATGTTTTTAGGACAGGTAAGGATCCTTGCAATACAATCATCCTTGCTCCATAGTTTGCTGAGTATGTGCAAACAAGTGAACTTTGCAAGAGCAATCCTTTAAGCACAAGTGGATAGACAATGAGGATGCTGATTCTTTTGTATTTGCCTTCATGTGCTGCCATATTATATTCATTGGACACTCTTATGTTGAGGCTCAGAGAATCAAAATGATGAAGATGTCTCTTGAATTTTTTTTCATGCAAGAATGTTTTATGCAAAAAGCTTGCAAGAATTTTTTTTCTCACATTAGCTGTTGCTTAAACGTGGGAACCAAGAGCAACACTGGCATTGGTGCATGATATGGCATGGCACAGTGGAAGTTGGTACTCAAAATGGTTGTGAAATCTCAGAGTTGATCCCCGGAAGGTTGTGGTTGATGAGTGGATAAGATTCTTTGTGTGCAGCAATGAAATTGTATGGCAAATCAACCAAAGATTAGAGGAAGAGAGACATGCAATACACAAGTAAAATCTGGTTGAGAATAAGACCATTCACCAACCTTCTCTCCATCATCATGAACACACAGCTTCATGAGTAGAGCATGGTATCAGCAACTGCACTGAAGAACTGAAGCATGGTAGAGAATGCATGACCTGCTTATGATGTTATTCTTGCCATGCATAGCATGCTGAGAAATAACTCAGAGCATGCAAAATATTGCTGCCTTCAAATCTCGAATCAAAGATTAGGAGAGAGATTTTTGTTTTCTGGATGGAGCTTCTTCATGTTGACAAGCTCCTGGAAAATAAATGACAGAACTGCTTTTGCTGCCTCCCTGGAATTGTTCTCTGCAACTCCAACCACCTGTAAGTCCATCCATACCAAGATAGAGAGATTCACACTTGTGAACAAAGGTAGGCAGCCTGTTGTAAAGCTTAAAACTCTCAATCTAGTGACTACGGTACTAGGAAGCCTTCAAGGTCACCCTAGTTTATGCTCTCCTTCTCAGCTGACTCAAAAGGGTTGGAGAATGGAAGAAGAAGAGTTTGTTGTGTAACCTTGGGTGTGATGCCAAGGATGGCAGCTCCTTCAAGAGTGTAGAACTGCAGGTCTTCTGTACCAGCATTTTTGCACTGTCAAACAACCCCAATGTAAGTGGGTAGCACAATAGAATTATGTGTGTTTTGGAGCTCAAAATGCACAGAGCTTGCATCCTAGCACAGAGACCTTGGGTTGATTGCCTGGACAGTTGAAATGCGGGGGTTATCTGTCATCTGAAATGTAATGTTTTGGAATTCTTTCATTCACAAGCAACAAGTTTAGAAGAGAGAGATGATGAACTTTATTTGTGAGATGTGATAGGCGAATAGAAGGTGATGCAAAGCAGTCATCAAGGTCAAACAGATCCACAGCTGGAGGTGGAGGTTCCCTCAAAGATGGGGCAAACACTGCTGGCTGCAGAGGTGGTGATGGTGTCTCAAACTGCAAACATGAGCTTGCATGAGTAGTCAGATGTGCAATTTCCCTTTTCAAGAAGCTTGAAATGCACAAATCCATGAACCAGTAGTTCAGGAAAGTCAGCCTGTTACTAGATTTTCTGCCAAACAATAATTCCTGAAAGAATGGCAAGAGTGCAAGCACATACTTGAGGGGTTATCAGAGTCAAAGGCATGTGCTTGACACCGAGCTGCTCGTACAGTGACACCACACTTGGGATCAAGTTTGTGTGATACTGAAAAAGTTCATCATCAACAAGTTTTGTGAAGTCCTTTGGTAGCTCCTCTGCCTCCTGCGCATGAGCTGGTTAGCAAACTCTAAGTTTGATGTATGACTTATTTGTGGGTAGAATGGGAACTACAGATGCAAGTGTGAGTAGTTTAAGTGAGAAGAATGCCTGCAAGCAACAGCGTAAGCGACCTGCCAATGCTTCTGTGTTTGGTACATGCTCAAACTCGCCTGTGTCTAGCTCCTCCACATTGATCCTCTCCACCTGTGAAACCAAATTACCAGACAAGCTGATGAGACAAAATCTGAAACTCGAATTTGTTGCAACCAACGTTTGTCCTATGTACCCTACTATGAAGGAAGAGCATCCCTTCACCTTCAGGACTTCATTGGTGGTTCTTTGTCATACATACGTGACAAAATAGAAGGAAGAGACATTGAGCCTTGACAGAGGAAATAAAAAAGAACCTCAATGAAACTTTGATGTGTAAGCCAAAGTAACAAAAAATCAAAGAGCTTGGCATTGTCCTCTTTCTCCAGCCATGCATCCTCAAATATGGCAGTGCTGCCAAGCACTGCTATCCTTCCCTTCCCACTTGTGCCTTCGTATATTGCCCCTGCTCAAAACATAACACTGAGGTTGCCATATCCCATACTGAAACCAATCTACCTATTGAATCTTTGGATGTTTCTTGGGCTGATTACTTGCAGCTGATGTTTGTCATAATTTTTTCCTCTATCAGGTGGTTCTTAATTATATAGGAAGACTGGATGATACCAAGTGGCCGATGGATTGGAAATGAAATTAAGCCAGAGGCAAGAATGGGTGCAGCAGGTCGTTGTGTGGATAGAGTAGCCCCATATGGATACACAATTTGCATCCCAGCAGATTTAGGTTTTGCTGTGCTCTCTCCTTTCATGTCACTACCTTGCAACCTGTGTACACAAATGTTGTTCTTAACCTTACATGTTTCATCTGCCCAAACTGCTGCTACTGCATTTGTGATTGTTTTTGCTAAAGTGGAGAACCATAGAAGTTATCAGTCTAGATGTTTTTGGTTCCTTTCACAATAGCTCAAATTTAGCAAAGCAGACAATGGATCACCTAGATGACAGTTCAAAAACATTGCTGCTTTTATCCTTAGAGTTTCTTCCTCCAAACTGCAAATATGTGTCCAGAAGTCAGTTCCCAAATTCAGGAACTGTAGGGCGATCAGAACCTGTTCACATGCTTGCTGCAGCAAAATGATGAAAAAAACACATCAAAAAGTGATGCTTCCGGGTATTAAGAATCAGGACACTAACATGATTGATCTCCTTGCAAAGGACACTGTTGGATATCAGCACCTCTTTTGGATGCAAGTACTTCTCTTGCACCACCCTCACCTGTGAGAAGATATACAACAGGATTGAGCAATTATGATACTGTTGATATGATTGCATGCAAGTAAACAACAGCTTTGTAACATTAGGCCTTGCTCCTTCCATGTTATCATAGTGATGGAGAATTTCACTTCAGTTGATAAACACATACAAGGCTGTCAGAGTTGATGGTGATTCCAAAGTCATGAAGAAGCTCATTCAAATTGGATTGATGGTGTGCATCACCCCCTTGTGCACTTAACAGCAGCACACAACCACCTGCATGCACATACCCTTTCACTGCATCCACCTGTCTCCAACCAAACACTGTATTCTTGGCACTCCAACAGACCGTTTCTTGCACACATTTTATCAAATGAAAATGTAATTGCACATGGATCATCGGCCACAAGATATGTAGCAAGTAGTCTTCCAAATTTGCTTGGCTTTATTATTACCTCCACTGTTGTGAACCTCTCTGTTGGACAACCAAACACAACAACAGAACCTTCCTTCAGAATCTCCAGTGAAAGTTCTTCCTTGTTCCTGCAGCAAAAACAAAAGAGTAGGGACTAGGTTTATGGTTTTTGCACCCTTTAATTTCTCTTAAACAAATTGCTGGGACAAAAAATTGCGAATTACATGCTGGGACAAAAAATATTTTTGAAAACTCTTTGTGATTGATTTCAGGGTTTATTGCATGCCCCAATTAGAAGCCACATACGATATAACTCGATAGGAGCCCCGTAGTCTTCTCACCATTTGCTTGAATCCTTGCCCTGGTGTGTGTGTCTCTGCAATGATTTGCCCATTCCAAAAATGACTAAGTTCTTAACTTCATCGTTTTTCTGGAATCAGAAGTTAGATCAAAGATGAATTGCTGTAACATTTGACCCCACATACTAGTTGTAACCTTATATGCTCACATACCATGCTTACAGCAATTGAAGAGAATTATGGGAAGCATGCCCGTGGAGAAGGTACCACCTCCAATATCACTTGAACTGGCTTCCATACCTTCAACCAGCATGAGCTCTGGCCCTTCTGAATTCTGATCTCAACCCATGTCAGTTGTAATTCTGTAACAAACCCAAAGGCAATTTGCAACTTGGAGGATGGATTCTTGAACCAAATATACTTGGCACAAAATAGATCTCAATCAATGCACAGGTTAAATTATGCACAGAGGTTGATAGCAATAGTTCTTTCTCAATTAAACCTGCTTGACAAATCACATAGGTATAAATTTGGCACCCCTATCAAATGCTAATTGTGCACTTGTCCAACTTGACAACTAGAATAAAATGGCTTATCACCAGCAGGTTAGAATTGTTGCAATGGCTTAACCACCATTGACAGAACGAACTCTACATGATGTTCTTGCTCTTGGACACTGCCAGTGTTAGAAACTAAGCAACAAAACTAAAGGCCCTGCTCTTCGAGCAGGCTCCGCAAAATCCCTGGTTTGACAAATCTTGTGGTGAAATTATGAACCTCCAGAAGCTCAAAACCCTTCCTGGTCATCCCTTTCTGGTTAAGTGTCAGCTTGTAGGGACTTTGTGGCAGTTACAATGTGCAGTGCCTTAAGGGAAAAAAAACTGGTGCACCCTTCTTTTTCCTTCTTGCAATGGATGGTATATTGTATCATTTTTGCCAAAATCCATGTTGGATTTAGGATATTTCATTTCTTTCGCGGGGAGGTTTTGGGACTTTTGACACCTTTTATATACTCACACAATCACAAAATATTGGAGGGTTCTCAAATATTTGAGTTATTTGGCATCTTTTTCCCCCTACTTTCGTAGTTCAATGTATCTATTATATAATTAGGGCTCCATGTGGAGGTCCATACCAGTTGTAACATGAATCTTCTCTTAACCTTATTGAAAATTTTGTGCTACCTTATTTGGGCTTCAATGAGTGCCATTTGTAGCCTTGCGGAACAACCTTGTCTTTGACTACTTGGAATATTATAGTAGTCAATTTCTTTGAACAACTTCACATCTTACAATCACATAGGAAAATACATAGAAAATGCCCAATTTTCACATCATTTAATGGCCTTGTGCTTCATAAAAAACAAGCATTTTTTCTCAATAAACACTAAACATGACCATGGTCAAATTACAAGTTCCTATGGATCATCCCCTAGAGGGTGACCCCTTGACACATGTAAGGGACTATGTGCAAAAACTAGCAATTTGTCCGGGCATTATTTTGAAACCACGTGTTATAATTTTCCTTCATTGATAATACTAGTGGGTACCCGTGACATTCGGACACAATCCGACCGTGGTACTCGTGACCTTCGGACACCAGTGGCTACGCCACTCCAGCCACCCCGAACGCTCTGTTTGGTCACCATAATTCGAAATTTTCTCAAAATAACACTCGTGGGTCCCACCCTAAGGCATTTATATCCCCATAGATAAAAACAATGTTGTGATTTAGCGCAGTGGTCCCGACCGACGTTGTGCGGGTATCAGAACCAGCCATGTGTACCCTCAGGTTATCAGTCCGGGTATTTACTCCCTTACCCGACGGGGGTGAGAAAACCCAAAACCTCGGTTCTGACATTTTGAACCTTGGTTCCCGAAAGTTTTGGAAATTTCTGAAAACACGCTCCTTTATATAACTGCCGGTTCTTTTGATAGTGGGGGGGGGGGGGGGGGGGAAGGGGAAGGTTTTATATTCGCCTCTGGTGTGGTGGGAAAGGGATGCGATTCGACCATCATTCCTTCCCTTTGGAGGGCTGTGATGCTTTGTGGAGATCAGGTCTTGGTTTGTACACCTGACCAGTGCAAAAACCGTGGTGGTTGCCCATTGCTTCACCGACCTCTCCCTCCCCCACCCCCCAAAACCCCTGTCACAGATAGACAGACAAACAAACTTACTAAATTAATATATTAGATATGTATATAATTAACAACTTCCAATTTCATGTGGCAATAGAAACCTTTTTTCCCTTATTGCTTTTATAAAAATGCCAAGAAAAAGTTTGATCCAAGCTTGCAAAAAAAATCTAATATATTTTTATTGTGCTTTTGTTTACCAAAGGAAAAAAATTAACTAAAGAAAATCACACATGTAATTGGACACAAACTTGAAGTTTTATTTTTGAAATATTTATATCCATTTGATTTCACCTCATGAAGTGACATTAATTACATAGTTTCAATACTCAAGTTACAAATATTTACTTTTAAATCAATGTATGAGATTCCAAGTTATTATAATGTCTTGCAAACACAATACATTGAAATTTTATAATCACATTCACTTACATGTAAATTTATCCCCTTTTTGACCTAGCTATTCAAGAATAACCCCAAAAATGTTTTCATTGAAATAAAGAATAAGCTTACACATTTATATGGTTTAAACTCTTGTATTTAAACTTGAACCATAACATACCACATTGAGGAAAAAGGGCAACACAAACCCTAAGAAAAACACAAGTAACTTTAGGTCAACTTTTGCAATTTCTTAAATATAATGTTTGTAGTCCATAATGGTTATTGTTAAGATGTTGCAAATTCTTGTGTGCAACATGGAATATTCAAGCCCCTATCTCACTTCATGTCTACTTGTTAACTAGTTGCCAAATTTATTAACCTAGACCATTTATACAAAATTGGGGGTTGAAGACCATGGTTAAGTCGTTAATCAAGGGTTGAGTTATGGGTGTGCAAAGGAAGTTCATTCCTTTGTACACATGTTCTTGTGCATAGTAAGTCTAAAGTTGATGTTGTTTTTAAATGTATAAAACATCAAGGTGCAATCTAATTATGGTGAACAAAATGCCCCAAATGCATATGAAAAATCTAAACATTTTAAATTGCCAATGAACTTGGAATGAATTGCCTCTCATGATAAGAAAGATATTAATTTAAAAGGAAAGAACACCTTAACACAACAAAAATATTTTCAATTATGTATTTCTAGTTGAATAAGGAAAACATACTAAAAAATTATAAATTTTGAAATTAACATGATGAAGTTCTTCATGTAGCCAAAATGGGTAAACTTCATCACTATGTATGTACATTTTTATTGGTGAAATTCATTTCAAAAGGTAGATATAAATCTCTTTTTATTATTAGTTCCATATTGAACTTGTGATTTTTTGAAAAAAATGAAGGTTGATGCAATCTAACATGGTTCACTATTCATGTCATAGTGGTAATTTATATATTTTGAATGTAAATGCAATGGTTAATTTGTATTTTATATTTAAAAAATTATCAATAGAATTATTTTGATATTATTAACTTGAGTATGCATATGATGTAAAAACATTTATGCATAATTTACAAAAGTAAAATATTTAGGAATTTATAAAGTGAATTGAATAGATGGTGCATCTTGATAGTTGCTTTTTAATATAGATTTCAAAATGGTCCAATGATCGATATTATAATTATTAGAGACTTCATTTTAGTAGAAAATATATTAATAAAATAAAAATTTAGAATTTTTCTAACATGTAAATTGTAGGTTATTTTTAATGAACATTTATTTTATTTTATTTGGGTCATATCTTATATATGGTTCAACCAATATACATACCAAAGTACCTTTACCATTTCAACTATTTATTGCTGAATATTTATTTATTTTTCACTTTGACAATGAAAATATGAAAATTTTGGATTTTTGGCTACGATAAATGTGAATTTTTAAAAAAATTCAATGAAGCATGGACATAAATGAAAGTCATGAAAACAAGAATTATCAAAAGATGGGACAAAACATGCATCACTAAAGCTTTCTTACTTGAATTTCAACTAACAACTATGGAAATCAACACTATAACACTACTCTTCAAGTAAACAATAGTTGTAGAAGAAAAAATGGAAGCAAATGTTGATGTTGATGCCCTTCCAATGTTAGAAGTTGTGGAGAATTGCTTTCAACCTACACCTACACCACCATTTACAAGTGTAGGGCCATTAGGAATAATACATAAGTTACATGCACAAGCTAGGAAGAAAAAAATTAAGTTAGATATGGAAATTACTTATTGCATTTATTGTTGGCATTATTGTAGTTGTTTTTGTTGTTATTATTGGCATTGTTGTAGTTGTTATTATCATTTTTGAAATTGATTGAATTGTTAGGTGTTTGGTGTGTTTTTAGTTGTGTTTGTTGTTGTTATTGTTGCCAATAGTTCATGGGCTTGGGCTACCATGTTGCATGTTGTGGCTTTGGCCTCCAAGCAACACCAATCCTTGCCTTTGTAATGTTATTACTTTTCATTTTACCACAAGTGACAACCATGTGCATGGTCATCAATTTTCAACAACATGTGTGGTAGTAAATAACTACTAAGATTACAACATAACACATGTTAGAACATATGCATCATTTTGGAAATTAATCAAAAAAAAAATTCTTCATTATTTTTCTTTTACTTTTTGAAAAACATTGCATCTTGAACAGTGGGTCCTTTGAGAAGTGTTAAACATAATGCATCCTCCCCTTGTGCAAACTAAAAGGGTCCAATTTTTTTTGAAATGTACCAAAATTTTGTCACAATGTCACCTTTTTTTGGTCTTTTTTACCTAGTTATTTTTCACCTTTGAAATTTTTAACAACTTTTGATTCATTATTTTTTATGGGGATCAAAATATAGGGTAGAAAATGATTGAAGTAAAGACTAGGCCCTTTTCGTTTTGTGTGGTACACCTTAAAAGATTTTCACCCAAAAGGGTTCATTGCCATTAACTTGCTAACTACAAGGTACTTTTGCCACTAAACTTCTTTAGTAGCTCCAAGAAAGTGACTTAACAACTCCTAAATTTAGCCCAACTCATATTTGTCATGTGTGTGACTCATGAACCTTAGTCTTGAATTTGTAAATGCACTCCCCCTCCCAATAGATAGTAAAACTAAATGAATTTGAACCCATCTCAACAAAGAAACTATAAATGTTTGAATCAAAGAAAGAAAGAGTAGAAGTACCACTGAGAACACTATAAAAATGCCTTTGATTCACACCATTATCCCACTTTCCTTTTGCTTTCTTGTCTCATATCTTAGTTATAGTCATTATTATTCCAATGATGAATAGGGCATAAAAGGCCCTTTAAGGGGCTAGTGCAAGCCCAACCAAGGAAGGCAAGTAGTGTCCACTCTTGCTTTGCTTTCTACAAATGCCAAACATAAAGCTAGGTAAAAGCACATTATGATGGACTTATTTAGATGTCACAAAGACATAATTTTCTAGGTTAGATACATATTATTGATAAAACTTGTATGCAAGTTGAACATTCCAACAAAAATGAACTCAAATAAATGAAGCTAATTTCTTTCCCCTTCTAAGTTTCAAATAATTACACCAATAACATAAATATTCAATGAAATATGGACTTTGTAATATAAGTAATTCTTGGGTCATAGTCCATAAAAAAATGTGTTATGGACACATTGCTTATAAGAAAATTGAAGATTTTTTCCACAAATTTGGGACATGTTATACTTTCAAGGGTTATGACACTTGAGATTAAAAATTTTGGAAAAATTGAAGTATTTGATGGACTTTATAATTGTTTATTATGCATAGTAATAGTCTAATTTTTTTCAAAGTCCATCACTTATTCAAAAGACTTTTTTTCATGACCAAAACTAAATGGAGGTGTTCAAAAAGGTTGAAGTTAAAGCATCATTAATTTGGACATAGAAAAATATGCCAACTCTAATATCGTTTCAAGGTTTTTTTGTTTTTGTCTAATTTTTTGTGTTAAAAAAAACATTAGAAAATCTCCCAAAATGGACTTTGTAGTTGCCGTTTTTGGTCCACCTTAATGTGCTTTCACCCAACGATAAAGATAATGTAGATATTAGAAATAAACATCAAAAGTTCAAGGTTACAAAGTGGAGAAGGTGAAAGATGATGCACATGTACAAATGCAACTAGGGAAGGAATGAAAATGACTGTAATAATTAAGTGAAATAGAAGCACTCTTTAGTGATGGTAGAAGATTTCAAGTTTTATTTCATCAAGGTTCAATGTTGAAGGCTTGGCCCAAGATGGGAGCTCCCCTAAAGGTAAACCATCATCTAATTGATGCATGAAACCATTTTCATTATTTTTTTTCCAGGGCAATTTTTTCTATTGTTGATGGTTCAACACCCATAATCCCAAATCTTAGTTTCTACTAACAAAGACTTCAAAAAACAAGTTGCACAGTTGTTGTTTATGTCCTCCATTCAAAGTTATGTATAAGTAGAAATATACAAGGTTTTCTTAGATATTTTCATGTAACAAGAATGAAATAGCACTTGCAAACATGTAACAATAATGACAAAACAAGACCAAGGTTAGTATGAACAACAAAAATCAATATTAATGTTGCACTCACAATTATCATAGATGGGCTTGTTTTCCAAATCCTTACCATTTGGCAAGCCATCAAAACGAGTCACATATTTCTTTCATTCCATATACTTTTCATTTTCCTTTCTTCTTTTTGTTGAGATATTTGCATTTCTTGGTGAGCTTCAGCAATGTGAACTTTAGCAAATGTCTTGAATCCTTTAGACATTACAAGTTAAGTTTAAACCATGTTTGTTTTAGTTGAACAAAAAAATTATATTCTCCCCATGAAGATATCCCAAGAAGAAAAGAGAATAACATGTAAATTGCAGCAAGCTAAATAGCCTTACTTCAATCCTTGTCTATGCCCATAGTATTTATAGGCTTACAACTTTTGAGAATTCCCATGTGATTAGGTCAGTCAATGTCAATTTAAGGCTCCTAAATCAGCTCATGTTTAACTTGGTAGTTGCCAAAAATTGATCCTAGATACTATGTGATGAACCTTATATTTTTGTAGTTGGTCAACTTAAATTGTGAATACATCTATAAGTTTTCAAAGTTAGAAGGTTATGAACCAACTATAAACAAACAAAAAACAAAACGGAGAATTGCCGAAAGTACAAAATCTATGAATAAAGACATTATAGCATCTACTTGAAATAGAAGGCCAGTGAAATCTTTTCATTAAACTTCATCATGGTAGGAATGAATTACATAATTCTAATAAATGAATGACAGGATGTTGTGGAGTAGAAAACAATATAACTATTGTAAACAAAAACTTAAAAAAACAACACCATTTGCAAATAGGTAGCAAATGGTTAAGATTCTCATGAAACTGGTCAACAAGGAACAAGTTTTTATACCAAAAATGGTGATATAGAAATACAATAACATGGGTCCCATAGCCAATGCAAAGAATGTGAGAGGAAACCTTAAATTAGATTCAATGCATGTCATAATTGATGGAAGAAAGTCATTCAATTCCCAAGACCAAGCCTGTTGCGTCAATGCAAACAACACAACGATTATAGACAACCTTGCAAGCTACACAAATGAACTTTTTGATTAGGAAACACACTTTGTAGCTTGCAAATGGTCGTGCTAGCATAAGAAATACATAGAAAACAAAGAATTCAACACAAGCGATAACCATTGTTGTATAAAAGACCAAAATAGATACTTTCTTGTAAGAAAACTTTTAACATCATCCATCCAACCTATAATCCAAGCACAAGGAAAAACTAATTTACATCTGCTGATAATGACACTTTGAAGCTAACATCATATGCATAGTGTGGGTCAACTTGCAAAAGGCCATTGGAACATTCGATAGGATAATCAAAGGTACGACAACAAACCACATCCCTTTATTTATATTGTATAAAGTTGTCAATGTTTTGTTCAACCCCCTATTTCCTTCTCGTTGTTCTTCTACATTTTTTTCTTTATGAGGTTTGCAATGAGAATTTCTATTGCATTTGTATAAATAGAACTTTCAAGCCTAAACATCATAGATATCTAAACATACTAGGTTACGAGGTTGTGGCAAAGTGTACCAAAAGTATGATGGTTGTAAGTTCAGACCCATAGATCAAATCCCTAAATAGTTGGGGAGGAATCAACCATAACTATTGTGGTTGTGAGATTTGGTGTGGCTTCCAATCCATATGAGAGTCACATGAGGGAAGCACCTAGCCTTACACATTTCTTGTCCCAAAATAACATCCAACATGACAAGGATATGTGAAAGCAAACATAGGTTAAAATATAGGAGCCAAGGATCCCAACAAAAAATTGTCGCAACCCCACTTTGAAACAAGTGTGAAGATGAAACTCACATTCCCAAAAGTGGGAACTTGGAGTCTTTTGAGACTCCCAAAAACTCAGAGCTTGATTGTAGGGGTAAAAAAACCTAGCATTGAGGTATTCTTTATACTGTTAGAAAGGTCTTGAAGTGTAGATGTCCGAAATGGCCTCGCATGAACCATTTAGACATCTATAGCACAAGTTATAGTCGAAAGAATGGTCGAGAGTCAAACTAGCAGTTTGACTCCCGACCACTAAAAGTCAGGAATCGACCTGATCCCGATGAGTGCAGGTGGAGTGCGACACACTATTGAAAAGCTCTTGAGGAGAGTTACAACTTTATTTCAAACTTCATCCTAATCAGAGGTTGGAATTGGGAGTTATGATCTCCCAAAGTCTCGGGAGTCCAAACTGGGACAATTTTGGGACTCCTCCTTGGGAGTCCCGAGACAAAAAGCTATTCGGATGTAGGTCATGTGGGCAAATGCAGAGAATACTACATGGGGGAAGGTGGTGGCTTCCCCCGAGTCTAGGCCGTGGTGAGTTAAGTGAATCTGTGTTGCTCGTGGTTTGTCCCAACACCAAAAGTGATCCAAAATGAAGATTAACCAACTTATGGTTGGTTTTGATACAAGACTGAGTAGCTAACTAAGTTGTCCCTCTTCCTAGTCTAATCCCGGAGCTTTCAACACGCCCCTCTCACCCCCTTTAGTGCTAGAAGTTGGGAACAACACCAAGTTCCATTTATTTCCGCAATTTGACATAGTTGGACCCTCTTTGGGTCTAACAAGGAACTTGGGGGCGAGTCACAAATTGCACTCTAGTTAATATCAAAGATTGAACCATTTATAGAAAAGCTAATCATGTGAGGAGTGTGAGATTCCAAATGATAGATGTCAATCTAGAATTCTTATGGTGAACTTTGAATAAAAAGGTTTATAAAAAGGTCTTTAGGCTTTAGATGTTACATGGTTAGTTGTATCCCACCACTTGATGCCTTCACATCAAGCGTCATTGGAATAGGACTCAAAAACACCACAACTAACATATTCCACACCGTTGGATGGTATTTTTTAAACCATAAATGCTACCATTCAACCATGAAGGATAAGGGAAAATGTCATTTAACACTTCCCAATAAACATCAACTTAATTAAATGTCTAACAATGTAGGTTCTGTAGTTTGAATCTTATGAAAGAGAGAAGTGAAAAAAGATTTGTTTGCATATACTTACAAATGTAGATCCTTTGCTTAATTTGGATCATGGACCAATGAAAAAGAAAGAGAATAAAGGGAGTAGGGATTAGGGGTGGGAAAAAAACCTACTACTTATATAATGATGAAAAAAACCAAGCAACTAATAGAAATTTTGTTTCTTTTTCAAGGTTGAGAAACTAGCTCATTGCAAGAATTATAGAAGGTGGAGGCCTTTGAGAAATAGTTTGCAATATAAAACTATTTTATTTATTAGAAGGTGTATTTTTCAATTTTTCCATAAACCTTTTTATTTAGCATTTCCGCATATGCTTATGGAAATGTGATATTCATTTTGGACCATTGTAAAAAGGGAATTCTTGTTGCAACAAAAAAATGTAAAAATAAGGAAGATGATGAAAAAACATGATTGTAATTACCAACTGTGAGTCATGGATTATAATTCAACAAATTGTTAACCTTTAGTTCCATAACTTTCTTTAGTAACAATGATTTGAATCCTTATAAACCTCCAAGTAATAATTATTAATAGTGAATTAGTCCTTGGATATTTCCAAAAGTAGAGAACTTCTTTATTTAAGATGATGTAACGCTTAGTTAGTTTTAGGACCTAGTAAACCTTTTAAAATACATTATCCTTTAAGTTGTAGAGAGATGAAAAGGGATGTAAAGTAAATGTGATTTTATTGATGTATTGAGAATGCAAGCCCATAATTAACATTAACATTTTGCCATGACAATATTAAGTAATTTGTAAAATGATCTTCAAGCATTAATGAAATACTTGTAAGATTTTTAAGATGCGGCGTTAATACATCTTTATTTACTTTTCATTTTTATTAAATTCTTAAATAGAATCAAAATCAAACTTGAGTATTAACATTTTCACCTGAATAGCGTCAGGTGAATTACAACTTAGTAAACGACATAAAGGGGATAGATCATAATTGTAAAAAATTTAGAATGTGACGAATGGTGCGAACTAGGTATTTGGCTCGATGCTCCATGGAAAGGGGATTAATTGGGCCTCGTAGCCAACGAAAATGGCCATCACTGGGAACCTAAGTTCAACAATGAAAACGAACATCGTTGTCTTCACATTGACACTCTTCAAACCTTTTTGGCGCGACTCCACAAGTAAGAACAAACTATAAATATATTGTTACGGCATGTGGGTTAGGAGACAATCGACGATCCCAAGCCGAACGATCGACTCAAGTGCGCACCACTCTTTTAGATGGTTCTTCTTCGTGCGACCGTTGAGGGACATTTATATCAAATGGTGCTTCGTCAAGCGGTGCATCTTCAAACTTTTCCTTTTCTATTGGTGCAACTAAAGGATTTAAGGGTGTAGCGACATCATCTGCCATGACTAAATTTCCACTTGCATCAACAAAAAAAATTAAAGGTAGCCGAACCAATTTGGCATTTGCATTTGAAGGGGGTCTTCCCTTTATTCAAGAAATTAGGGTAGGTGGAAGGCATGGTAGTGACGGCGGAATTTCGTGAAAAGCTGGACATCTTTGTTCCAACGAATTCATGAAGCCCTAATATTGACAATGGATCTAGAAGTACATGGGAATGCTTGTAATTCCAATTTTCATTCTAGTTTATTACATATTACATAATTAATCAATACACGGTAAGGAATAACTAAAGAATATTAAAAGAGTAAATGGTGCACGAGAAGGTTATTACTACCATTGAGTTGATTTAGTCACATGGGAACTCAATGATGGTTACTTCTTTCTATCGGTAAATCATCCTACTAGTTCTTAATTTAAAGGAATTAGGATGAAGAAGTAGGATGTTAAAGTCGAACGAATGAAATTGATCATGATGAAGCTCAAAAACCCCATCAAGATGTCCAAGATTGGGAAGAGGATGAGTCCTCCAATTCCATTGGCCATTGGGATTATCATCCAATTTGATTAGAGAATGGAACTTTCTTAATGTTTAATTTGGCATAAGGATTCTCATCCTAAATTCCATAGGAGAGAAAATCATTTTTGATTCTCATTGGTTCATGAAGGATGAGCAAGCCATTGATTGGAAGGAAGGATTTCAATACTTCCATTGGATAAGGGAACAAGCTCAAGGAGGGGTCAAGAAGGCTTACCAAGGAGGAAGAGTGTGTGTGTTTTTTTTGGAAGAAGGAGGAGGAAAATGAATGTGAGAGAGAAGAATTAGTTCTTATGTGTGAAAAAAATGTTGTTCATGGGAAAAAAAAATTGTGTAAACAAATAACATGGAAGGAAGTTGTGTGTAGTAAGTAGTTGAAGTGAAATTCATGGAAGGATTTCCATGAACAAGCTTCTGGATTCTTGTTTAGAATAGTTGTTTATCTCAAATCCACTATTGGATTTGTCTCAAACTTTAAACAGTTTCAGTTTAGGAGGTGTAGAATATCCTCTAAAAAATTCAGCATCAAGGTTGTTGCAAGGGAGCTATACTTGCTGGAAATAGAGGGGGTTGAAACTGTCTGTTTTTTTCTCAAATATGGTCAAAATAGTTTGTTTGTTTGTTTGAGGCATAATTCTTGATTTCAGAAATGAAAACTTATAATATTTTGTGACATTGCTCCTTTCCAAACTAACTTTTCCAAAAACCCAATGTATGTTAGATTATGAGGTTGTACGAAGATGTTATGACGAAGGGAATGAAGGGGGTTCAACCATCAAGTGTGAACATGGAATGAACATCAATATAATGTTCTTTCACATTCAATCATGGTGAGTATTGTTTTTTTTCCCACAATATTTTCGTATTTTCCAAGTGGACACAACGCATTAAATTATTAATAAACTTCATTACATTACATTGAACCACCTTTACTTGTTAAAATACAACTACATAGTAGTTCCACTCCCAAATGAATTTTGTGAGTGCATATCTTCTTGTAAAGGGTGTGTAATAAAATCCTCACACTAACCATGAAGTAAATGGGGAAGTGGGAACCTTTATTCACTTTACACCCAAATTTCAAGGTAAATATATTAAATACCATGGAACTTTCAAAGTTTTGCAACCTACATATGAAAATGAAATGGATGCTTGAAAATACAATGAAGATAGTTTGATAACACCTTTGAAACGAGGTAGATCACGTAATGTTTGCAATAAACTACAATGTTGTAGATGCCAACAATAGGGGGCTTAGACTTTGAAAGAACTTGGCATTCACTTGAATATTAGTTGCTTAGGGCCTACTCACAATAGCTCAACAACTTGCTCAATAGCTAGTCTCCAAAAAAAGTTAATTTGTTTAGGCTAGCCATCAAGACTTCAAAAGTAACCCTACCCCTTCACAAAAATCATGCAATGGGGAAGAACTTGAGGTGTTGAGGGAACACAAAATTAACATTTTTAGCATTTTTAGATTAATTCAATTTTTTTGGGCACTTTCAACTTAATATTCTTGAATTTTTGGCATAACTAGCACTTGAATATTAAAAAAAATGTCTTTTATTTATTTATGATTATGGCTGAAATGGAATAGGTACTATGATAAGATGGAATTTGCTATGAGCTTATAAGTCATATAGGTGTTAAATTTGTAAACAAATAAATGTTTTAGTTACAACTTTGTTTTCATTAGGGATTGGCCACAAAATCACAACCCATTCAAACCCATCACAATGAGTAAAAAAAAGGTTTATTTTTGCCATCATAATCAACATTATAAGTGGAAACCAAATTCAGCTTGTAATGACCGAATCTCACATGAAAGGTTGTATGGCATGTTTGATAAATTTCAACAAAATCAATTGTTGACTTCAAATAGTAATTTGTCTATTAAAATGTAATAAAACTAAAAAATAAATGTATTTTATTCATTGCAAGAACCAAATGTTACATGAATTGTTATGGTCATTAATAAAAATTTGATAAAATAAGGTTTCAAGAGTCATGAATAATATATATAACTTATATATGTTGAATATAACTTAGATCAAAATAATGAAGCAAGGGTTAATCCATGGGTCCATTTGGTGTATTAAAATGAATAATAATGTTACCATTTTCTATATTCCTTTATTAGTCTTATTCCACATGGGAATTTCCCATTATCCATCTGATTCATTCTTTGGATACCATCACCTTTCACATTAATTGTGTGTTTAAAAACCTTGAAGAGGTTATTTGGAAAGTTGCATCTTTTAAACCCTCGAAGGTGATCTCACTTGGGCCAATGCCACAAGGAGTCACTAGTTTTTTAAAAAATCACTAATGTCTTTACATGTTTGTTTATGGTCACCTTTACATTTAGCCCATGGCCTTGTGTTATAGTATTTTGCAATTGATGAAGGCAAAGAAGTAAAAACTAAAACAACAAATGGAAACAACCTTCACCTACTAAAACTCTAATTAGAATTTACAATGATATGCTTATGGAAGAACAAGAGTGAAAAATTGGATTGAAGAAAAATTCATCTTTCATGATCCAAATGATTGACTTTTAATCAACAAATGTCATACCTTTTCTAGTGAGATTGAAATTGTACCACCTAAGTACATAATAAAACTTGTTTTGAAGTTCTTTTTGCATTCAAAACCAAATTTTCATAAGGAAAATAAAACCATAAAACATGTGGAGTAAAGATTTATCATTAGATTCCAAATCATATTAATCATTCCAAAACATGGACTTGCCAAGATCCTTCAATTAGTAGCTTGCCTTGACTTTGAACATAATTGTGACATGGGTGTTTTGTGTGAGTGATGTTTGAATGTATGTCCTTCATGATACAATTCAACTTTTTTTAAAAATTGCCTTGTCAATTGTCTTTTGAACATAAAATTGCCACATGCCTTAGTGACATCCTTTGACTTCAAGAACAATTAATCATGCCAAATTGATGCCTTAGCAAGTGCCACACGAATTCATGTGACTCACATAATGTGCTAAACTTACAACCAAATAGTTGATTAATTGCAAAGCTAGAAGAACTCATAAGCTTACACTAGTGAGCTCCATCTAAAATCACACTCACCAATGTTGACTTGTAGACATGAAACAAAGCTTACAATTAAAGCTTGCATCAATTAAACAAACAATTAAAAATATTTTGAGACTGAGATGACATGCACATAAAATGACAAGCCCACTTACTTATTTCACCAAAATCAAAGAGTGAGAAAAAACTTCACCAAAATGTGGACCATCGTTCCTATCATGTTGCCTATGCAACAAAAATCCACCTCCCAAAATCACTAACACTAATGAAACTTCTTTCCACACCTCTTGATACAACAATGCATTTTTCCATCACAATGACACAAAAAAACTTGCATCCACCACACAAGCAAAATTTGCATAAAATAAACAACATGCACATCCAACAACATGGCCAAAACATCACAAAAACTAACTTCAGAATGACTATCATAAAAATTTGTTGCCTCCCTTCGACTATTAAAAAATGAAGTGGTAATCTTGACCAACATTAATGAAACAAAACTAAAATGTCATGTGATGATTCAATGTAACAAGACAATTTATTGCCAAAGCATGACCAATGCTTGGACATGAAAATACTTCACGGGGGCAAGGTGTAACAAAGTGGTAGCCTTAATCCCTAAACTTTGATGAAGTGGGCCATTTCATCCATTTGCCAAATTTTACACAATAATTGTTTATGGAAGACATAACTTTATTCTTTACATGTTTTTTTGCATCATGTGCATTGAAGACAATTACTTTGTCCAAAAACTTTGGCATCATATATGAAAGTTTGTTATTTTTAAGGTGGAACTTACTCATGACATTTGAATAAAAAGGGTGGGAGAGATGCCCAAAACCACATGTCCATTCAAGGACATATCTCTTTTAAAAATAGGTCATTTTTCACACCGGTTTTCTCAAAGGTAACTACGAAAGTTATTGACCACCTTCAAAAAGAAAATTAGTAAAAGCTATCACCATTTTTCTCTCTAGAGCCCTTCATGTGTTTGGACCCCAAAAGTTTTCCTTTGTTGGAAAACTTATTATTTTTACAATTTGACAACTTCAAGATTGTTTTGCATCTTTCCATTACTCTATGCTATGCTTATTTTTGGCTAATCATATTCAATTCATGACCTCTCCCCAAAAGCTGCATTTATAATTGATTTCCAAAGTTTAATGCTTCTAAATTCAGTTTTTAAACATTGAAAGTTGATTTTTGATTTCCAGCCATATGGATGTTATCCATACATAATGCTTTAAAACTTCTCTTTGGAATTGCATTTGAAAATAGTTTTGAAAATGTCATTTTTTCACATATCTAAGAAATTGTTGTACCCCTCAGGCTTTTAGGGGTTAAGTATGAAGTTAGCTAAATAGTCATGTTTAACTGGAAATTTTCATTCCTATTTTGGATGACATGGGCTTTGAGAAAAACATGCAATTACACTGTTACCACACATTTTCAAACTTGGTGCGAGGAGTATTGTGGCGAAGTATTCTGGAAACACAACAATGTTCTAGCAATTTTGCCTTGGCAGACACTTAAAATTCTAGTAGTAGAATTAAAAAACCCAATGGAAAAGTAGCTAAAGTTAAGAAAAACAGACGGGTGCTAACATTACAGCTGTTGTCGTACCTGCGCTTTATGAGTTTATGGAAGTTATAGTTGTTTTGGGGTTAGGATCAGCTAACTCACGTTAGGTGACAGAATTTGTGTTGAAGTCTGCTGGTGGGTAAATCAACCTTTTGATTTTGTGAACACATCATCTGTCTACTCTGCCACAAAAGATGCTGTACATTTTGTCTGACCCGCAAGATTTTTTTCCTTTTCTCAGGAAATATTTCAACCCAGGGCAGGATCATTTTTCAGGGATTCATGATGGGGTTCAGGAATGTCATTTAGCTTCAATGCTCCAAGATTTCTACTCGACCCACTCCAGAACGCACATTTGTGGGTCAAGATCAAGTACCCATTGAGGTTTGGAGTGGCAAGATTACGTCAATTTCTTGACCATATTATCCTTCTGATGATAATCAGACATTTGTAATAGTGACCAATTGTAAATGTGGTACCTTCAGCAGTACCCACTCTGGACTTTGGATCCTCTTCCAATTTACAGAGGAGCTTCCAAATCACAATGTTAAAATTGATTTTGAAAATCCTGATCTTGCAACTTATCCGTGGTTCAGAGAGGGTTTGGAGACTTATGAGCCTTTTACACTTTGATGTTGGCGATGTGCTTTTTCTCCGAGACGCCTGGTAACATTAAGTTGATACTGAAGGTGTGATGATTGCAGTCAATTCGGGATTGGGGTGGGGATATGTAAGTCTTATTAATCCCCCCACCCCCGGAATTGGCTGCAAGCGTCACACCAACCAACATGAAATTTGGACGGACTGACAATTGTGGTGAAAGCGCAAGTACAGACTTTGACATAGAAGTCTCAAACCATACCTTGAATATTGAGCTTTCCAAGGGAGTAGAACCAGGATCTAGAACCAATGACTCTGTTGCTGATATATTCTCTGCTACAGATCTCAGAGTATACAGTGACTTTTGGTTGTAATGGTGAGCAAATCTCCACAAACATTTGAAGTTTCAGATTTTGCACAGGCTTTCTCCAGCAGCTTCAGATGGGGGAAAAGGAGTATATGTCAGAATTGGGGATTCCCAAGCTACAAGGGCATGTATGATTGATGACCTTAGTCAAGTATAGTAGCCTTACTTGATGGGAGAGAGTCATTTACATCTCTAGATTTTGAAGTTTGTGTACAGGACTGCTACGTAGTCTCTGTTGCAATCAATCATCATACTGGAAATGCTGCTCCCAGTGAAATGGCTTGTTGCAATTGATCACCATATTGGAAATCCTCCAAATGAAAAGGCTACAGGAGCCATGACATGTATCAGGGCATTCTGCTGCTATTTGTAACGCCTCCCCTTTTGTCCTGCATCTTTTCCCTTCTCATGTTATTATAAAAACCTCCTCTAATTTCTCTAGTGTATTTAGAGAGTACACTAGAACATAAAATTGCGCCGGGCTGTTCAAAAGCAGAAAGATTTTGCTTCTGAAAGCATTCCATTTTGTAAAGCTCAGTGTCGTTTTTTTCCTCATGTGGGGAAAAAAAAATAAAATACAAGGTCGCTCTTTGCACCCTGTAAAACATGTGGACAGTGGCAATACCTAAACATGCAGTTGCTTGGCTGCTGCCTCTCACATGGGCCCTTATTTCAGTAATGCCCTCACGCTTGTGCTTTATGTTACAATTTTTGTCTGCACTGAGATGATTACCTTGGCTTCAGGTGTGTTGACAGATAACCGAACTCCTATACTAGCACTAAAAGAAAGTCATGAAGTCTCACAAGTTTGGCTGCAAGAGTAGTAGCTACAAATCAAGTTGACCAAAACCAAAACCCTGAAGAGGATTCGAAAAGTAGGTAAAGCAGAAGTGCCATAGGTAATTAAGGCAATTTGTGGCTACTAGGTAGGTACACATTACACACATATGAATGGTTTGAACATAACTAACGACCATGGTCAGTTCTGGTTCAAGAATACAATGAAAAAGTGTTTTCTCTCCACATACAATTCATCATGTATGGTGCACTGGTTGGGTCCTGGTTCACTCTAGTCCATATTTCCCACTTTAAAGTAGTATGATTAGTCCATGGCCCAAATACCTACTCTAGGTTGCATCATAGCGTTTTCAGCACCTAGACAGGACCGTACAGCTGCTGGACAGATGTGGCAAACCTGGACAAGGCTCACAAACTTCAACGTGAAAGGTATACATGGGGAAAGCTATGCACAAAATCTTGGCATGCTACAAGACTCGGAGAAGTGTTCTGTAGCACATGACTAGAATGGGTACAGGTTTCACAAATATTCAAACCTTATAAAATGAGTTAAATGTGCTTCAGGTAAAAAGTCTATGAGTATGGTTTTCTCTCTGTGGATAACTATGACATAGTACTAGATGTAGCTGAGTGAAGACAGGGAAATGGCCCCCTCAACTACCAAGAGCAGTTCAATTAATCCTAAACCTTAGGAAGGGGGTCCCCAGCATCACTATTCCCTTTAGTAAAAGTGTAGTAATATCTTAATCTAGCAATTTTTGTGAATCAGATGTCCATGAAGTCAAGTGAGGCTTTTTTCTTTTGCACCTGAACATGAAATGACTATCAAATGGAAATTGAAGATATAATATCAAAAAATCTGTAAAAGTAGTAAAGTACGAGAGTTTTCTTAATGAAAAGGAAGGTGAGACTACAAGATCCATATACGTAAAACCAAAAATATATAAATCATATATCAATGTGATCTCACTGTAAAAATTCCATTTTGAGGATTGTGATTTGTGGACCGTGCGTCTCTGGAGTCCATTACCTTGTGCCCACTTGCATTCTTCATGTGCTTTTCTCTCACTTTCTTCTTAATGTGTATCTAGAATTCTCAAGTTTAATGAAAGTGAAATCTGACATTTATAACAGTGTTGTTCAGTTTTAAATTTTGAATGGAACATTTCTTGTTCTTTTTTTGATTTGATAGAGCATCCAATGTGGTTTTACAAATGGGGTTTTGTAGACCTTTTGGTGTTGGATATTTACCAAAACATTTGGGGATCGATTCAGTTTAAGATTGAATCAAGTTCTATCCTCAATAAACATAATTAAAACTAGAAATTATGTGCACTATTTGTTTTGTTCAACTAGTGCACACAGCTCAAGCTCAAGAAAAAATATTTCATGTTATTATTAATCATGTGTAATTAATTTTAAAACTAAAAACTGGTTTTTTTCAATAGGGCTTTATTTTGGCGTTTTAAAAACAAGTTTATAGGAATAAGCATGCTGAAACAAAGTAGGCCAAGAAGTAGTATCCTATGACTTAAAAAAGGTAGAATGATCAACTTTGGAAGTTAAAAAGTAGGACACATTTTTAAAAAATTAACATTTAATCTACATGAACATATGTAGTAAGATATATATATTTTTTGAAAGCCTAAGATGTGTTTAATTTTTTTGCAACCTACTTTCATTCATTTTTCAAAATTTGGTGTTATTGTCCCATTTTGCACAAAGTAAATATAAAGTATAGTCATGATCTTTCATTTTTAAAATTCATTTTTATGGTTCTCTCAAACAAGTTTAAAGCATGTTTTACCATGTTACAAACACAAAATGTATTTATAATTCATATTGAAAAATAGGTTCTTAAACTTCAAACTTATGGAAGGAAAATTTTACTTTTGAAAGGTTTAACATTTTTATAATTGAAATATTCAAGTTTCAAAAAGATTGTATCAATATGTGTGATGGCTCAAACATTAATAACACATCATTTGAATAGTTTGATTTTGAAAAGGTATCAGGTATGTTTTTTTAATTAAAAAAAAGACTTGAATAATAATATAGATTGAAATATAGACCAAACATCATGGATGTTCAATGATTTCAATTCAAGAATTTTTTTGTAAATTATCATCCTTTAAAAGAAAAATGTTCTTCACAATTTCCCTAGTTTAAGAAAATTCATGATTTTCTTGGAAAAAAAATTGGGAAGTAATTCACCACATTTTAATACAAATTTTAATTTTGGGACAATTTCTATAGTTAGATTTTTTTAAGATGACAAGTCATGTTCCTTTTAGTACTACATAACATGGCTTTTATGTTGACTTTCTTAACTAAAATTACTAGTTGATGTGGCAATGTTAATTTATTTTAAATTAAAAAAAAAATCTTAGTAGTAATAATAAGTTTTTTGTTAAGTTAAGAACAAGTCCAAATACACAATTACATTTAACCTATGACTTTAATAATAGTAAAAATTCCATGGACCTTATGACTACTTGTCATGATGATGTCATGATCTCAACATGTTGAAAATGGGGTTTGAATTGTCACTTCTTCAACCATAACCCAAGGTTTTTACCATCCAATCATCACCTTAGCTGGTGATACAAATTATTATTGCCACATATATAAACACACATATTTTTTGAATATCTTGAATTATAACCATATTATATAATTAGATAATCAGATAATGAAATTAATTACAATGTACATTTTGATATGATTATTCGTTTTAATTCATTTTTTAGTTTCATAATTATATTGAAATTTATAATTCCTTTTAATTTCAAATTGTAAAATGTATTACATGTATTTTAATTATAGTGAATTTATTTAAATTTCCATTTAAATTTATTCTATAATTTTCAAATTCAAAATTTTAGAAAAATAATTTTATTTTTATATTTTTATTTGAGCAGAAATTAGAATGTAATATAATATTTTATTTTATTTAAGAAATCTCATAATGAATTAAATTTCACTTCTGAAATTACATAATTTAAACTCACATGTCTTAGAATTGATAAGTTTAGTTAAAATTTTACTAGTTTTAATTTTTTTTTAAATTTAAAATTATGTTTTTATCTCTTTAATAAAAAATTTCAATAGTTTGATATTGCCACATCATTAAAAGTAGCATTATGATCACAATCAATCAATCAAATTGACTCAATCATCAATTTGAATTCCGTTAGGAAAAACGTCAAACATAGTGTTCATTTTCACTAAGTTTTTAAAAAATTTAAAGTCAAAAAATGTACATAGTTTTGATTTTTGATAAATTGAATATAGTTAATCATTTTAAACAAATAAACTTGACTTTTCAATCATTTTAGTTGTGATTATAATAGTGGAAAAACCATGCTTTTATAGTAACCTAGTACATGTTGCAAATCTTATTGTTAACAACGTATCTTCAATTGTTGAAGCTTGTTTTTAAACCAATTACTAAGTCATGAAATATTAAGTGATTCCCTTCCATGAGCTCGAAATTATAAAATATTTGAGTAATTCCAATTATTGAAACTTTGGTAGATGATGCATAAGGGGGTTTATAACCATGAGTTAAGAGAACTTGGACAAAAAGTGTGAATGCAAGTGATCAAAGTCCTTAATAATTTCTTTTTTCATTGGTCAAAGGAGGTTTCATGAGCAATGTATATCAATTGTGGAGGAATATGTTGTAAAACCTTATTATCATATGTAACATCCTTCAATTAATGGACCCTTTTATGTTGTTCATGAAGAAGATTCTAAATTAAATATTTTGGCCACAAGCAAGAGTAATGAATGTGCCAAAAAACTTATGAACCAAGAATTTGGTATGTTTTAATCACCACCAAGTGGATTTGAAAAAGCTTAAATGCTCATTTCAATACTAGAACAAATGTGAGGCTATGTTTCTTATTGTTGGCCTTCTTGCAGCAAATTTATTGAATATCAAGATTTAATATTTAAATTAAAAAAGTGTTTCTTTTTTTGGTATTCTAATTATTAAAAGATATGTAAATTACAATTAGAAAACCTTGATAGGTTGATTTTTATAAACTAAAATTGGGCAAATGATGCTGAAGTAGGTTATAGCTCTTCATGAAAAAAGTTGGATTTCAAGGTCATTGAGAAGAGGAACCAAAGAAAGAGTTCAAAAGGTTTGTTTTTAGAAAGGAAATTTCAAATCCTTGAGAAAATTTAAACATTTTATTTATAGTTTTAAAAATATAATGTGAATATTCCTAAATGATGTTCAACTTTTAGATTTGGAATCCAACCCTAAATCTAGAGAAAGATTTAATTTATAAGAATCACATGAAAACATCATCTCTTTACTAAAAGGACATAATTGCTTGGTAAAACATTGTTTATATAACTTTTGAAAAGTTAAAATCTAATAACCAAAACAAATATTGTTTTGGTGATGGCCATTGTCTTAAATTAATATCTTAATGAACCTACCATTAAGATTTTATGAAGGATCAAATATCAACATAACACAAATTTAAAAGTTCATACCAGTGTTGTGTGTGTAAGTGTGAATAGCTGTATATAAAGTGTGTAAATATAGTGTAAGTGTAAATCATTTACACTTACACTTATTCTGTTGCAGTGTATATATATATATTTACACTTACACAAGGCCAGTGTAAACATATGTCACATACACTTACACAAGGCCAGTGTAAATATATATCACATACACTTACACAGCCCAGTGTAAATGTTTTGGGATGTGTAAGTGTAAATACTGAAATTATTTGTAAAGTCACCCTGTCTTTGGGCCTCCTTTCACCCCAAACCCTTCTTCCAGGGGTATCCATAAAGTAAGGAAATTTAATAGATCTGGGAATGAAATGCTAAAAGTCAGCATTTAATGCACAAGGTTCAAGACTAATTATAGTGGCTTTACAAGTAGGAGCAGTAACGTAGGCGCTAAGAAAAAGGAGAGACAGAGTGAAACTCAGTTCACCACAAAAACTGAGGTCCCCCCACCCTTGAATGCTGATTTTTTTTTTTTTTGTGAATCTTCTCAAATAAGAATCACATTTATATTGTTATGTATTTACATTGTTTTATAGAGCAATGTTAAAATCATATACATATATATTATTTATTTATTTACATTTACATTTACATTTTTTTTATCGAACTGCATAAAATTATATAAATAAATTTATTTTTACATTTACACTGCTTTACACAACTTAAAATAAATTTACACGATTTTACACTTACACGGAGTGTAAGTCCCAAACCATTTACACGCACAACTCTGGTTCATATCAATGTTGGTCTATTATGTAAAGTTGGGGCAAATATGAACCCATTATTTACCTTGGTAGGTCAAAACCCTAGCCTTTTTCTATAGCATATATTTGGCCATACCCAAAAGACACCATTGTTCCTTGACAAGGTCCATTCAAACTACCAATCACATATTCATACATAAAGCCTTTCCTTGTGTATAGGGATCAACTCTTGTTCATACCTTGCTTACAACATCTTTTACTTGTGTATGGGTATGCATAGGTAAAGTTTAGGATTTAGGGTTTCATATGACTGTGTTATTGAATATTTGATAAAATTTTCCATTATTTTTGTCCATTCTACAATGGTGCAATTCCTTTTATGAAGGTATATTATTCATAACTTTTATTTATTATTTTTTTCTTATTCATTTTGCTTTAGGATTGTTAGAGAGGACTATGATAGATCCAGCCCAATTTTGTAAATGTTTGCTTGTTGGATTTATTGGCAAATCAAAATTATTACGTTATGTTATCATTGTATGTGAAAACATTTTCCTTCGCATACAATTCATGCACAATGTTATACATGGAACTTAAATAGGGTCAAATCATGGTAAAAGGAGTCAACATTACCATTACCTTAATGCTTATTTAAAATATTTGCAATTCAAAATGTGTCTTGTATTTGTACAAGAATGTTTTTAATATATCGATCTAGCATTTGGAAAATTTTAAAATTAATCCAATGAATATTTTTAAAAATCAACATTTTTAAAAGCCCAAAATCAATGATTTTTATGCTTAAAAGAAATATAAACAATGAAAAAAATTGTTCAAACACATTGCATTACATGAATTAAAGTTGTAGTTCAAAAAAAGATTTGATGCATTTTGAACAAATTTGCATAGATATATTTAAAAACCTAATATGCAGTGCTTGAAGGTTCATCTTCATACCAATGTTATGCAAGTGTTGGTTTTCATATATCCTTTGACAATGTTTTATTTTGTGATAATTCTTTTCCACTTAGCAACACAAAAAATAGGGAGTGTGAAGGGTCTTAAAGGTTTTTCGAGACATTTTTTTCCGGAATTCATTAGATTTGAAGGCAAAAAGTTGCAAAGTTTCCCTATTTGGACAACACGGTCTATCTATCACTACAACATAAGGGAAATCCAAAAAAATTCTATCACCCTTTTTAACCTATAGCCAAATTTGGTTAAGTCCACTTGCGGATGATTGCCAACCCATTTACCCCATGGGTAAAGGTATATTAACATTCAATTTTCCATTAAGTTAAGGTTTGGGTATATAGAAATGAAATTATTTGGCAGATGGGTACCGTGTAGGTACCCCATTATCATATACCCCTTTTGGGGTAAAAAATGGGCATGTAATTTACTTAATTATTTAGTTTAGAAAATTTAGAATTTTTTTAACATTTTGAAATGATTTTTTGAGGCTGAATTTTATGTCAAAAGGCAAGAATCAATGTGTTTGATTCATCCTTGACTCCAAACATACACAAACACATACATTTTTGGTCCTCCTTGTTCTTTATTGTCATTTTAATTTTATCCCATATGGTTTGCCCAAAGTTATCGTCTTTTCACCTATATAGATGGGTCAAAGGTGAGGCATTACATCTTCACATAAAAACGATTATTTTGGGGAGCTTCCAAAGTTTTAATTTAGTTTTTTTTTTTCCCTTTTGGTGATGGGTCAACCAAAATAGCACATTGCAAAAAACAAAACAAAGAACTTGGGAGGTGCCCCCATCTAATTAATAGAACTAACAAATTTTAAATCATACTTACCTTTATTTTACCTAAATGCCAAAACATATTTGGCTTCAAATATGGATTTTTTGACATATATCTAGGCTTACGAATAGGGTATAACTTTTCAGATTTAGATACCCTTGGGTGTGTGTTTCATTATGTTATATTGGTTTTAGGAAAATATGTTATGGTATATGATATACACAATCCACACCTTACAAATATATTTTGGTAGAAATTATACATACACAACATTGCTTGATACCCAAGATCCTTACAACATTTTGATGATTATTGATACCAACTTCATATATGAAAATGCAATTAATCTTTATACCCATGCTAGATTGATATATTAAAATTGCCTAATTTTTTTGATACTTCTTTATTATAAATCATGACTTTTTTTCACTATGAGAAATTGCATTCATTGAAACCACATTACCTTGTAATTAAAATTCAAAAAAAACTTGTATATAATTGTTATGCAACTATATTTTATGTATTACAACTACTGTGCAACTATCATTTCAGAAATATGGTGTATTAATAAATAAATTTTCAAGTCAGAAAATCAATTAGCTATATTATAGTTCCAAATGAGTTGAAGATGGGTCTTCTATATAGTAATTTATACACATTGTACATACATATGTATTCAACCATGTTTGATTTTTTTAGGAGTTACATTATAGTTGCATGTGGTAACTACTTTAGAACTATTATAAATGTATCATTACAACAACAACTATGTTGCAACTAACGTACAATGTACATACATGCAATCATGCCATGTGTTCACATCTCCACCACCCATTATGGGATATATTTGCAATTAATTTTTGAGTATGATTCCCATTGATATGATTAGTATGGTCATTAGTGTGCCACTACTAAAGTACTGCTACAACTATGTTGTGACTATAATACAATTACTATGACTTAATAAGGATACATATTCATTAACTATTTATACCTTCATCATATGTGTTTCATTTTGAATGATTTAAAATGTTACAGGAGCACTACCTCAAGTTATAGAAATCATCCTTGAAATGCAAAGGAAAATGAATAATGAATTAAAATAATAATAATAATAAATTTTCCAAGTTAAAAAGCATATTTTATTTTATTTTTGGACCCCTCTTGTTTTCAAATTTCATGACTTTTTAATTTCTTATTCATTTTAAACGATTTAAAGTGTTATAGGGGCACCACTTGAAGTTCTACAAATCATATTGGAACTCTAACAACAATAAAACAACATGCAAAGAAATTTGTGGGTGTTTGGGAACTAGCCTTTGTAACATTTGGTGGTTTGTTTTTTTGAGTTTTTGACCCCCTCTAGTTTGAGGGGCCATAATTTTCTCAATTCTATTCCGTTTTTTACGATTTTAGTGCATTAGACATGCCAATAGGAGGGGTTCAAATTTTCTTTAAACACCAAAAAGAATGGAGCCTTCCCCTTGGATCTGACTTGCCTTAAGCGCTTAAATGTTATAGTTGTAACTCAATTGCAACTAATGAACAACTAAAATATTTAACCCATATGTTTTATCTTTGAATCCTATGTTATAAACTATATAAAGAAGGCATGTTTCTTTTATGTTCTCACATTATAAAACATGTGCCATTTGGGATGAGTTGAAAAAAACTTAACTTAAAGGCAAAACATAAAATAATAAACAAAATTTCATAACTATTTTTTAGTGCCTTTAATCTTGTGTTTTCCAACCTATTTACTTATTTAGGTAAGTAAGTAGGTAGATACGTCCTAGGTTTTAAGACCTACCAACCTACATACTTATGGTTATGTACAACCTACCTAACTATTAAAATAAATTTTTATGTTTTTTATGTTTTCCAAAATACAATTAATATGCCATGTGGTAATTTTTTTATGATGCCATGTGTCACAATCTCGAACCGTCATTAACAATCATAATGGACAATATTTTGAAAGTTTTTATGTCCAAAAATCGTCATAATGTCATGTGTCATATATTAATAAATGGATTGAAAATTAATGACGTTAGCATGATATCATGGGTGTAGTTATAATGGAATTGAATAGTAATTAAAAATGAGTTGTTTTCATTGAGTTGCAATGAGTTGCACCATATATATGGTGAGTTGCAACTTTGCAACTCATGCAACTTGTTTGTTAGCACTCACAACATATAAATACACATAATTGCAAGTGTCCGTTACAACTCAAAAATTGAGTTGCAAGGCTAGTTGCTAAACACCTTTTTTTCTCATAGTGTTTAATAACAAAATTGGTCAAAAAAGATCAAATTGTGACATTTGTTAAATTAACCAATCAATCATAACAGACAAATCAATTTTAACATGTCCAAGTTAATTATTGGTCAAATCAACATATGTTTTTTAAATTATGGTTTATTTGACTAATGGGGTTTTATTATTCATATCAATTAGTCAACTTTGCCAATTGTCATTCTCACTATTAATCAAAATGAACAAATGTTTAATTTCATACGTAGGTAGGTAGGTAGACCTAACCTAGACCAAACACATGTAAGTTAAAAACTACCTTAAGTTAAGCACATGAGCTAAGAACCTAGCCTATGCACCACCTAGGCTAGGTTTGGAACCTAATTAAACTACTTAGTTTAGAGGCTAAGAACCTAGTTAATCTACTTAACTTAGGTTATGTAGTTTAATTAGGCACCCTAACTAGGTACCCTAGTTAAATATGGTGCAAGTGTGAGGATTTGAACCTCTCATCTTCACATTAAAAGACCAAATTTTCAACCATTGCACCATATCTTCAATAAACAACAAATTTTGTCATTTCATTGTTATGAACATTTTTTTCTAACCTACCTAGGATGCCTAGTTTAGTAACCTTAGGTTAACTAACCTAACTTAGCTATTTAATTTAATTACCTTGCTATTTACTTAACCACCTAGCTTATCTACCCACCTAATTTAACCTACCTATTTAGCCTAAGTTATTTAGGTTAGGTAGGTAGGTATATAAGCTTAATACCTACTATTTACCTATTCGCCTACCTACTTATCTAGGCCTTACTTACCTATTGAATTAATACTATCCATTTTGATAGCCATTTTGGCTAATAATCAAATTGTCATTAGTCAAGTTGACTAGTCAAAATAATTAAAAATATTGAATGTCCCATTTAATTAAACCATTTTTTTAGTCTCAAGGTGTTCATTTTTTGTCCTATTTGATTGTTACCTTTGACAAGTAGTTTAAACAATCAATTTGGTCAATTGAATCAATCAAAATAAACATGTCACTTCAATAATTAAAGTCTCCATTCAATTTAACTAATGTTTGGGTCAAAGCAAAAAGGGTAGTCAAGTTATATAGCTTGAAAGGCTAGGATGCTTTACTTGTACCAAAAAAAGATATGTTCAAATGGATTTACAATTCGACATTGGTGTAGGCCAATGATGTGTTGATATACATGGTACCACTTGGGTATATCTAATACTAGCACGAATACAAGTATTAAAAAACATACCAATTGGGCATGACTTAAATTAACAATACCAACTCATTATACTAATATTAATGGAGTATAAGACTTGAAGTAATATTAAGTATCTACATACTTTATAATACCAATATTAGGTTTATTCTTGTCATTTACCATTCAAACTCGACCTTGGACCTAATATTAGTATGAAATTGGGTATGAAACCTTTGAAAAAATACCCAATATTAACACTTGCCAAGTATAAATATAAAAAACTCCAATATCAAGATTAATTTGACATGTTAAAAAATTGATACTAGTCCAACATTGGTTTAAACCAATGGTTTTGTGCATATATATAATTTTAGACATGTCCACCATGTAAGTGTCAATGTAAATAGTGAACTTATTACACTTTGTGTAAATGTAAATATAAAACCTTTCATCCACATATCTATATGTATATGTGAATGTATAATCTTGGACATGTAAGTGTAAATGTAATACCATGTAAATAATTATATAAAAAAAATTAAGCAAAATTTTTTCCAAGATAAATAAAATTATCTATTTACTCTTGCCTAGTTGGATCAAAACATATTAAAATGCATAAATTTCAAGGGGAAAAATGATTTTATCTCATTTAAGCCACCTTCCTAAATATATAAATAAGAAATGATGATGTGAAGAAATGAAAAAATGGTAATTTTATGTAAAAAAGATTGGGTGAATGAACTTATTAAGTTCCACCAAAACCATGAGTCTAAAGGTGGGATTTAGATTATGTGGCTATAATTGAAAGTTGACAACTTGGGTTGTATAATATTTGATGTTTAGCTCTTGATTGTGAAAAGTTCACCTACCAATGGTTTTGGAAAGAAATTCAATAGACCAAAAAATAATGGATGCATACGATAAGACTTATGGCCCAACATTAGATGCATCCCAGAGGATTTCTTTTTCATTACCTAGTTCATTTACAGTTAACTTGACACAAAAAAAAAACTTGAAGATGTGTAAGTTTAATCAAATGCTTTTATACTTGCATTGTGTAGGTGTAAATGTAAAATAAAACACTTACATGCCAAGTAGGGCATGTGTAAATTGCAACAAATTGGTAGTGTAAGTGTAAATCAATCACATTTTCAATGTTTCAAGCATATATTTATTTACACTTAGCTTTCAAACTTTTGTTCAAACAGTTAAAGTTTAAAGTTCAAACCCATCATTTTAGCATAATAATTAATTGACATTTGACATTTTTAACCTTTGAACTTGGAGATTTCCAATATATAAAGAAGTGATAGTTGGCTTCATGTTGGTAATAGGTTGTTGAAACAAGAGACCCCCCAAAAGACATATGAAAATAGATGTTAAATAACCCTTAATGCCTAAGCAATAGTGTGACACCTTATGCAATTTTGTATAGGGTTTGACTATACAATATAAAAACTCGTTGTTGTAAATGATAGGAAATAAGTTAATTCCTAATTCCTTGAAATCAAAGGTTCAAACCTAACAAAAACCAACAAAACATACCAAAAAAAATTGTCCTTATAAAATAAAATAAGTGTTGATTATAGAGGATACAAACTACATAGTGTATAAAAAATGTGTAAGTCTCCACAAATAAGCTCCAACTAGAGCTCATTAAGGGATATTTAAGGTCTCTTTTATAATTTTGATCACAACAACCTATTAGAAGCCTATATCATAGGGCTTAACTTTTTGTTGCATGGACAACTATATTTCGTTGGGGAACTATACCTACATTGAAAATATGAAATTAATCAATGTTGAGAACTCTAGGAACATGTTTTCATTAAAAAAACACATATCTCCCTTTGTGATGAGTCACAATTTGATTCACAACTAATAAAACTTTTGCATTTGGTTTGACCAATAGAGCTTTATTGTGATTATGAACAAAGGCAACCAAAGTAATAATGATGGAGAGTTGTTTTGATCATGTACTCTATGATCATAACAACCTAATGGGAAAATGATAATGATAGTGCCTCTGCTCATGAGGGGTCATTTATACTAATGATCAAATGGTAGATGTTTCATTGTTATGGTGGCCTAAGAGCATTTCGACCAAACCACCTTATCTAACCTATCAATGGCAATTTGACAAAGAAATTGTTGATGACTCTTCATTGCAATCCTTCTAGAATCACCAAGTTTTAGTTGGTCCCGACCGTTGGGAGCTCTTTGTTTTGATAATGATGTGTTTTTTGTCATTGTCACCAAGAGGCTTATTGGATTTTTTTCTTTGTAGGACATGACCACAAGAAGAAATTGTAAGATCTCTAACAAAAACTTCCCACCCATGAGCACAACAATATTCCTTGGCAACATGTTTTGCTACTACCACAACAATAAACATGCAAAACTTGTGCATAACATTGTGCATAGCTTGCCTTCCTCCAACAACATCCAAAAAACCTAAGATCTTTTACCTACAAGAAGGTGACCAATTGTAAAAAGAGAAGAAGTTTAAATCATCATCCTTGAATTTCAAAAATCCAAAGATTATATTTATAGTTTCAATTTCTTTCAAATTGATTGATTTTTTCCTTTAGTAACAAAATTTGGTCAAGATTGATTCTCAATAAAAGAAATGATATGCAACCTCCCGATTAATTGCTCTCTTCTCCACAAAGCTAAAAGGATTATGTCATTTTAAGACATCATTGGTAGCATTTTGACTATTGCATACTTATGTCATAGTAACAACCACCTACAATGTGAGCTTATAACTATCAAAATATCTTCCAAAATTTCCACATACCCATAACATACCACTATAAAAATTTGCTATGCAATAATGGTGCCAAGCAATTCTGGCAATGAACATTAAGATCACATGATCATGAGCAAGTGTTGAGAGACGATTACTCATCCTTGATAGACTTGGTACACCTAACCTAACTTGACTTGACAAGTTGTTGGCACTTAAGAATCAAGCTTGGTGGCAAAGGGTAGGCAAGGGTTTCAAACATGCACACTAGTGGATTTGAAGTTAAAGGTGATGTTGGGAACTCTACACATATATGACACAATTTTTTATTTTTTCCTTTAGAAAAAACTGAAAAAATTAATTGCAAAAAGAAAAAGCCATAGAGAAGGCCTACTAACTAGTAGGCGAAGAGTATGACTGCATCTTCAACCCAAATACTCAACTAAAGAAGCCCCACAATGTCAAAACAACACCTAACATTATGAGAAAATATAAGGTTTTACAATTGGGCTTGCAATTCGATTTTCCAATTGGAACGAACATTTGCAACTCATGGTATTTATACAGCCTTGAGTGTTATTGGACAAGTTGCAGCAGTTGCAACGAACACCTTATGTTGTATACAATATCATATATATGGCGTAACTCACATATAACAATATGTAACTTCTTTGTAACTCATCTCCACGTCAGATTTCCACACACATTCCAGTGTGGCAAAAAAAATGCCAATGTGGCAAATTCATCCATTTGTTGACAAATGACATATGTTAATACCTTTTACAAGTTATTTACATTTAGTTTGACGAACATAATCTTTAATTATTTCTTTCATCCATTGGATGAATGATTTTATTATTATATTTTATAATTTGTCTATAATTAGTTCAACAAATATATTATTTCATTATTTCATTCATTCATTTAATGTGAATGGATTCTATCCTAATCTTGTACAACTTATTTACAATTATTTTACAACTAGTTTGACGAATATATTCCTTTATTATTTCATTCATCCATTTGACAAATGGATTTTAAATATCTTTATCTTTTGCAAATTATTTACAACTATTTTATAACTAGTATAACAATATATTCTTTAATTATTTCATTCATCCATTTGAATAATGAATTTTGTTCTTATTTGCAACTAAAGATGAAATGAAAATAAAGGATTTAATGATTAATTTGCAACTAGGTGCTTTAATTTGGGTTTAAAAATAATTGTATGTTAGTAATATTAAACAAGTAAACTGTAACTTACAATTAAATTATCCATACTTCAGACAACCATTGTCAATATTTATAAAAGATAATGTTGAATTGCATTGGACATCATTATTTATAAACATGAAATGGATTTGAAACTTTAAATACATTTACATTCCATGTTGAAGAATACATTACAAAAATATTAGAAAATGTTTCTATCAAAAGACAATTTAATTATGAATCTAAACATAATGCCTAAGTTATATATAACAACATTTTTCTCTATTTAAACAAAAGGTCAAATCATAAAAATTATGACCCACAATAATCAAATATCGTCATTTAAACACTATGTTTCATAAATAAATGTTTTCCTCAATTTTTGTTGAAAAGGAATTTGAATCATGCAATTTTTTCAATGCATTTTATTTGCTTGGAATTTGCCATGTTATGACATTTAATTCCACATTTGAAATGAATCAATAACATATCATAACATTGTAATGTCAAAAATATGTAAATAATCCCTTTAGTTTGATATAAACTAAACTATAATTTGTACACTTGCAAATATAATAAAATATTATGTTTACAATCAAGTAAATTAAATTATAATTTTAGGTACTTTTGAAAAACTCTTACCTTGTATGCATAATTTTGATGTACATCTAAAAGCAAAGACCTTCAACATTTAAAAGTAAGAACGTTCAATATTTAAGAGTAAGAAAAAGAACTTTGAACATCTAAAACCAAAAGTAAGAACTTTGAACATCCAAAAGTATAAACAATAACCTTTAACATTAAAAAATAAAAGTAAGGACCTTCAACATCCAAAAGTATGAGCAATAACCTTCAACATTCAAAAGAAACAACAAAAACCTTTAACATTCAAAAGTGAGAGCAAAATCTTTCAACCTCTTTAAAAGCAAAGAAAAGAACCTTCAACATCCAAGAGTAAAAACAAAAGCTTTCAACCTTTCTAAGAGTAAGAACAAGAACCTTCAACCTTTAAGAGTAAAAATAAAAGGCCTTCAACCTTCTTAAGAGGTAAAACAAGAACCTTCAACCTCCAAAAGCAAAAATAAATGCCTTTAACCACTATAAGAATAAAAACAAAAACCTTTAACCTTCAAAATAAAAAACAAAAGCCTTCAATCTCTAAGTTATTTAAATAAATAATATAATTTATAACAACCTTTTAGTTTTAGTTCTAAATTAAATAAACAAAAATATTCTTAGTTATAACACATGATATGAAAATTGCATCACCAAAAGTGACACACCTCCACATTCCTTTAAGGATTCAAATGCAAGTTTAAAAGTGAAAACATTGGAAGAATGAGGAGTTAGGGTTACGTTCCCTAACAACACTTTGGGGTAAAATGGGCCTGCTAGAGCTTCGGGATGGGGACTAGGATGAGTGACAAGCAGGTCAATTATTCACATGAACTTAAACAAACAAAACAATAAATTGGTTAATGCATAGTTGGAACACTTTTGGCCTAGTTATGACATTCGTCATTTTGCATTTTAAAATTCGCGAATTTACGTGGCAAAGCACCTTGTCAAAACATTCGGCATACATTCGTGAAACATTCGTGCGCAGCAACAGCCTGTGTTGAACGGTAACGGTACTCTGGCCGAGTCTCTCACGAAGTGGTCACACACTGACGGCGAGCAGCGATGGAGTTCCTCTAAGGGTTTTGGAGGGAAGTGGCGGACTCTGAGCGTTGCAGCTCTGAGGAGAACTATAGTAGAGCAGACATGGAGCATGCCCAAGGGAGCTAGAAAAGGTCTGAGAGAGAGAGAGAGAGAGATGAAGTGGACTAGCGGGCAGAGACTCTGAGCGTTGTAGCTCTGACAGTGCAGCTCTAAGGAGGAGGAGGAGGAGGAGGAGGACTGTCTATGTCCGGTCCGAGCGGTCGTCTCTGAGCGGTCTGTGACTCCTGCCGGGATGCTCTAAGAGGACTGTCTGTGTCCAGTCCGAGCGGTCGTCTCTGAGCGGTGACTCCTGCTGGGATGGTCTAAGAGCTGGAGGAGGAGGAGGAAGAGGGCATCTAGATTTGGACGTCGGAGTTTTATGACGAGTTGCAAAACCAGATCGGAGGCAGCAAACCGAAAATGCGCTGGTACATTTGCTTCCATCTTTTCCATTCTTCTTCTTTCTCCACTTCTCAGTGAAAATGTCACCTGGTTTGGAATGTGTCCGTCATTGGAGCTTCTGTTGCACACTGAGTCAGAGCTGCAATTTCCGAGTCACTTGCTAAGTCTGCTCTGCGCCTTCACCTGCACGCAAGCTTGTGTGGACGTTGTCTTGCCGGCTTTGTGTTCCTCCTTGTCCTACTCTTGACGCAATCTTCCCTTTCGATTTTAGTTTTGCGCGGACTATTTCAGATGCACTCACACTGTCATCACTGCCCAACTTTGTTTCTGAGTTTGCAGTTGCTGCAAAAAGACACGGAATGTGATATTGGTCAATGATAATTCTCCTCTTGTTCGCTTCCCTGAACTGCAATCTGATGTTGTCCCAAAATATCAAAATGGTGTAGATGCTGATACATTAGCCAACACAATCACTTTCTTTGGAATTCACCCTCTACCACGTGAGCTGCTGCACTTTTAAACGAGTTGTGCAGTTGAAGGCAATCACCAGCAGACAGGTGTTGTAAGAGCTTAATGAATTGTACCTTGCAGGTACTTCAACAAGAATGGATGGCCAACTTCCACCATCTCTTCCAAGCCACCAGTGGGTGAGCAGGATCAAGCAACTGTGATTGACACAATTCAAGTGCAAAAACTTCTGAATTCCTCTTTGTGCCAGGGGAACTTTTGCATTTTTTTCTGTGTCTTTCAGGGGGAGGAAAGGATAATTACTCCCCATGGGAGTAAAACCCAGGGGCCTCAAACCAGTATCTGCTTGATATGGTGTACATAGCTCAAAGTGCAATATGAAGGAAAGTAGTGAAATGGGCGCTACTTGCATATGAAGGAAGATTTTCAAGTACCAAGTAGCTCTGAAATATGCTAACTTGATTAGCAACATCTTGCATTTGGGAAGAACAGGGTAATTGCTATTTATCCACCCACATGAAGAATGCTCCTTAAAGACCAGAGAGTGAAACAACAAACTGCATCATCCATTTCAAACCAGTACAAAACATTCATGCTGGTTATTCAACTTCAGAACTCTATGCTGAAGAAATGCTTGAAGAAATGTTGAGTTATCATGAAGCTGGTCATCATGATGAGGGGTATGCTTGCCTCAGACATGTGATAAATTCATTCCCCTATTTTGACATGGTGCAATTTATGTGTGTAGGATTGGAAAATTGACAAATACAAGGACATTATATGCTCTGGGGCTGTGAGTAGTTCCTCTCTTGTTCCTCACGTGCATCCAACTCTGTAGCTTTAACAAGGTCCCAAGTTAACCAGGGCTTGCATCTTGTGGATGAAATCTATGAACAAATCATTCTGTAGGAGTTGACAGCAATGCAATTTTTTGTCTAGTCACAAGGAAGATGCATTCATTCTTTCTTCAAGTTCTGAAGGAATGAAACTAGTAACACTTGTTTGTGGAATCTAGATGAAGGAATAAAGCTTGTAATCAATAATTTTCTGTTTACCCTAAACCTAATAATGTAAGCCTAACATGCCCGCGAATGTTTACCGAATGTTCACCCGTTGATTTATAAAATTCTTTAAAATTCTTGCTTCTTCGGGCTTCCATAACATTCCCGCACCAAGAATGTCATAACTATGACTTTTGGTGCATAGATGAGCTATGGGCATACACAGATTCACAAGATTCACCATGGCCCAAACTGGGGAAGCCACCTTCCCCCCTTATAATATTATGTACGATTAGCCATGGGGGTTGCACCCAAATGTCATTTTTCTCGGGACTCTCAAGTTAGCGATCCTCAAATTCCCGAAATTGGGATTTTCATTACTTTGGAGGCCCATAACTTCTTGTGCAAACCTCTGATTAAAGTGAGGTGTGAAGCAAAGTTGTATCCTTTGTTGAAGGCTTTCCCATGATATGTGGCATAACACTTGCACACAAGTAAATCATGGTGATTCTTGACTTTTAGTGATTGGGAGCCAAATTGACACTTTGATTCCCAACCCTTCTTTCAGCCATAACTTATGTTTTAAGTACTCAAATGGATCATGAAAGTTCATTTTAGACATCTAAATCTCTTGAAATTTCTAATGGTATAAGGAAGTTTTTAATCCAATGAGTTTTGACCCTTGAAATTGCTTTCTAAATATTTGGGACTCCATAGGGACTCTAACTCCCAAAGTAGGAATCCACTTGGGAGTGTGTGGGTCCATTCCTTCACACATTCCCTTGCAATCCCGGGAGTGCAAATGTGATTACTGGGTTGCATTCTTGGCCCACAGCTTTCCATGCCTTTGTTTTGATCGCGAGCCCAAGGTTAAGGTCGTGACAAAAAGACAAAGAAATACACAAAATGTTTGAATAAAAAGATTTTAAAAAAATTTCATTTGGAACTTATTGATAATAAAAATAAGCACATGAAGGTTGTTGATGCATTGGGGCATATTTATTGATGTTGCCATGTGTCATTTACTTAAAGGTTTCTCGCCCAAATTTCAAATGTTTAAATTTCAAATTTTAAGTTGAAATATAATTGCATATTAGTTGCAAACAAGTTGAAATGTCATATATATTGGGTAGTGGAAATGTATACACGTGGCATGATCGTATGTGTTATTCAAGGCCATACATTTGTTGCAAAATAGTCGTTGATTAGTAAATAAATTTATCCTAGTTGATATTTAGTTGTTACATGTGACTAAAATGCAACTTGTTAACAAAGTGAAACATGGTTGATTACAATCATATATACAATGCATACATTATATTGTATAAATATACATCTTGTAATTAAATTGCGACTACAATACAACTCTTTTCAATTTATAATGTGGCATTTTATTTATTAATTTGTTGTATTTCCATGGGACAATTGCAATGCAGTTCTTTGGTATATACAATGCTTCCATTACATTATGTTAGCTTGCGGATCAAAGCTAGATCCAACTTGTATTGGATTAAGGATGCTTTCAGTGACCCATGCCCATTAGCATTCCTAGAATCTATGCATAATAGATTTTTCACCATGTCTACATAATAGGTAGTTTCAATTAATAGCTTCATTTGCTTTTGCCCTCCATGCATTCAGCACAATCCATGCCCCTTGAGCATATAAACATTTTCATATCTATGGTATGAAAAAGATATTATCATTTTTATATATGGTGTGTTTTTTTTTTTATGATGTTTTGATGTGAAGTACATATGATTTATATTTTTATTAAATTTGTGCAATTATTTTGATATTTTTGCATAAAATTATGCAATTTTTGTATGAACGTATGAAAATCAAATTTCATAATTTTTTTGTAGAAGCTTATGAAGCTTAGTAAGTTAGTAATGTAATTGTTGTTACTTTTGTAATGGCTATTAGAATCACAAAAATTGTCATCGATGGAAGTGGCCTTGGGTAGAAACTATGAGGATACCCACTAAAATAAGGGCTACCCATTATGGACCATGGTGTAGGAATGTTTTTGAATGTTGCAAAATGAAGATCATAAGGTGGGAAATATGTCCTTGGGTTGTCAAAAGCGTTTCCAATAAAATATACTACTAGATTTATATCAATTTGGATTTCGATGATCACATCACATACTTACCAGGCTTCATAGGTTTGCATAAAAATCACATGAATTCCATACTATGGTTAATATGAATGACATTTGTATGTATTTAATATCTTAAATATTCAAATGGATGAGACTTTTTTTTGAATGAGAGAAGTGAACATTCATATCACATAGTTTTATGCAAAAATACATCATGATAATTGCACAAATGTAGTTAAAATGTGAATCATACGTATTTCACATCAAAACATCATAAATAAAAAACTTATATATGAATGTGTGTGTGTGTATGTGTATTTATAAATAAATAAATAAATCAAAATAGAAATCAAAATTTGATTCTATGCCATTTTTTCATTTTGAAGCCGATGATTTTTTCACAAACATATTGTTCTGTGATTTTTACACATATTCTATTGAAAGTTTGTGATTAAGGGGTAATAAAATGGTAACATAAATGTTAATTAAAGGTAAATTGAACTTGTAAATTCTATTATTGTAGTTGACAAACTACCCATTGGGATAGGTGGTACAATTATTTTTGAAGCAATTTGAAAAAGGACAGGTGAAAAATTTAGAACAAGACTAGGTTTAAGGTTAGTAGCTAGAATTTGGCTAGTTCTATAAAAGCAATTTCCTATGACATGACTTGTCCCATGGCATAAAGAACAAAGTGGTGAGGTATAAGAAAATAAAGTTTTACATTGAAAATGGGAGTTATTGGAATTTCTTGGTGAAATTTTCTTTCATCCATGATATTTATTGTCAATCAAATAACAACATGCCCACAATTGGAATTATTGTTTTTTTGGAGACCATCGCAATTCTTCCAATCACTTTTGGAGTTGAAATGTTTCATTTTCCCAAGCACATGAACTGGGCAAAACAATATCATGGTACCAAAAAACTTGGTTTTCAATAGGGTTCCAAACAAGGGTGGATGCAAGATTGAGTGTCTTAGTATTGTGATATATGGATTTTTTTTTGGGTACTCTTTGTTCAAATGCATATGGTCATAAATATATACTTGATAATAATGATTGGTAATGGAATTTAGATTAACAATTTTATTATGAACCCATCCATGTTGTTATTTTTGGAAAAATTGTTCATCCAATAATAGTAATGGATTTTTGAACCTTAAAATATGGACTTGTCAACTAATTAGAATATTGGAACATAGAAAAAACTATAGGTTATCATAGGTTAAATTACCATTTTTAATTTGTTATAATGATTGAGTTTGGGTTGTAGTATGAAATGAAAAATTCATATCAAGAAGCCTTCACATGTATACTTTAACCAAATGCAAGTTATGGACTTTAGTAGATGACGCGCTCCCAAGTTCCTTGTAGACCCACTTGAGGGTCCAAGTATGCGGCAATGCGGAAGGAGTTGGAACTTGGAGCCGCTCCCTAGCTCACAACACTTGGAGGGGTAGAGGGGCGTGTTGGAGCTCCGGGATGGGACTAGGAAGAATTGACAAGCTTATTCACTCACACGGGCCTGCACACAACCCACACAAAGTGGTTAGTGCATAGTTAGAGCACCTTTGGTGCTAGGACAAGCCACGGGCAACACGGACACACAAGACTCACCACGGCCCGGACTTGGGGGAAGCCACCACCTTCCCCCTTATAGTATACTCTGTAGCTCTCCACGGAGGTGGCATCCAAATGGCTATTTTTCCCGGGACTCCCGCGTGGGAGTCCCGAAATTGTATCGGGTTGCAGTCCCGGGACTTTGGACGCCGATATCTCCCGACTGCAGAGTCCGATCGCGACGCGGTCTGAAGCAAAGTTGTAGCCCTCGTCGAGAGCTTTCCAACGCCGTGTTGCACTCTCAAATCGGATCTCGGGAAGACCTCGATTCCCGACTTTTAGTGGTCGGGAGTCAAACTGGCAGTTTGACTCCCGGCCTTTCTTTTGCCCATAACTTGCCTTTCAGATGTCCAAATGAGCAATGCGAGCCCATTTTAGACATCTATGTTTCAAGATCTTTCCAACGGTATCAAGAGCGCAACAATCCATTGAGATTCGACCCTTCAACTCGCACTCTGAAGTTTCGGGAGTCCACCAGGACTCCCTCTCCCAAAATGGGAGTTGCCTTGGGAGTGTGAGTCTTCACTCCCTCACACTCCCTCGCACTTCCTTAGACTCCCGGGAGTATGTGATGATTTTTGGGCTTCCTCCTCTTGGCCCGCACCCTTTCAATGCCTTTGCCCTTGCTCCCGGGCTTCCTTCTTTTGACTCCCGGGCTTTTTTCCTCTTGACTCCCGCAACCTTGCAACCCCTTGCCTTGGTCGCGAGCCCAAAGCTAGGGTTGCGACACAAGTTGTGGACTTTTGAATGGTCAGAGTTAGATCATATTTTCATAAGTCCATAGAAGGTGCAATTTGAATTATTTTTCAACTTTTTTCCTTCACAAGATAATGTTTCCACAAAATCTATTTGGGGTGCTACTAATATGGACTCTAAGTCATGAAAACATGAATCCTCAAATAAAACATGATATTGGTTTGGGATTATAAGGAATTTCAAAAGGAAAAAAGAAGGAAGTAAAGTTGGGAATGATGGAATGATAGATTGAGGGTCAAAGTATCACTCCATGACATATGTTTGACCAATGAAATAAGAGCAATTTGCCAACTCATCATTAAGCTAGTCTTGTGTTTGGACATTTATGGAGTATAAAATTTGCCAATAGTGAGACATTCATTCTTGCATTCACCCACAAGTTCTTTAGAAGTCTTTGATTGCGATGTAGTAGCAATGATTTTATTTAAGAAGGTATTTCCATCAATTTTTGGTAATAATCTAGTTCCAATTTTTGGTTTTTTAAATACTATCTTCCATTTCCATTTGTTCACCATTATGGAATGTAACTTCATCAACCAGTTCCATTTTCAGTAATTGTAGTCTTTCAATGCTTCTAGAAGGTCCACCTTGTGCACTTTCTAGCAAAACTTGTTCCAATTCCTTTTTCAAGCCTCTACTTAACACAATTGGCATTCTATTGTGATAAAAAATATAACAAAACAAATAAAACACTTACATATTGTATCTTATTTTTTGGTTTTTTAGAATTGTTATGAAAGGTGCCACGATAAACTAGACATCAAAGGAAAAATAAAAATTGAACAATTTTTTTTTTTTTGTTGGGACAAATAGCTCTAATTAAAACCTTTAAAAAAAAAGTGATTAAATCATAAATTCTAGTCCTACATTTGTAATGTGGTCACTAGATGTTAAGGCTACCTAGTAATATATGGGTTTGGTATTAATAAGACAATTGGAATAAAAAACAAAAACACATTTCTATAACTTTATGGTGACAAATGGTCATTAGAAAATAATTTGGCATTGGTAATACAAATATATGGAATTTCAATACATTTAAACAAAAATTGACAATAAACTAGAACAATTGAACATTCAAACTTTTAATCTTGCAAAAGAAGTACAACTTCAAAAGAAACAAGTCAAAATAAAATCTAATGGAAAAGACAACTTGAAAAAAACCAATGAAACAACTTGTATTGCTTCAACATAAAATACTCCATAACAAACTACATTAAACATATCCAAACCTAATTGAAATACATCCAATTTGTGGTGAAAGTCGAAGTCCAAAAGGGTGATTCCACATAAAATACAATAAATTCCTATAATTGTTTTAAATTGGCAAAAAATCTTATCTATCATCTAGAAATCCTATCCAATTTCACTAATTTCGGTACCAAAAATAAGTTAAATATTTTAGTAGTTAATTTTCAATACTAGATTTTGGTAATAAAAAGTAAATAATCAAGTTCATGTATAAAACACTTAAATTGTTTTTTAGCTTTAACATTGCCATTTTTAGGAATAAGGATTCCAACAATTCTTTTTCAATAGTATGTACATAGGACAAATTTAAGTGAAAAAACATGTAGAGTCCAAATTAAAATAAATTTATGTTGATGGCGATTTTCCACATGTGTACATGGTTGTGCATGAATACTTTGGTTCAAAACCAAAAAATCAGAAAATGTTTTAAAATAAACTTCTATGGATAAAATGATCATATTTTGTTTACATGGTTATTTCCTACACATGTGACTTGCACTTAGATCTACAAATTTCAAGCTAAATGAATATAGAAAATAAACCAAATGGGGGAAAAAAATAATTTATCCCTATATAGCACTTTGGAATGAATTTTGTAGCCCATAAAATTTTCTTATGACATATGATTAGGGTTTCTTTTTTCAATTTTGGGGTTTAAATTTTTTTGCAAATTTTCCAGAATTCTAACAAAATAATTCAGTTTTACAATTTAAAAATAAAAATAAAAATGTTTTTTGTGTTGTTACAATGCAAGAATTTTCCCAAAAAGAAGATTTTTATAATCTAATTAAATGCATCCAATGAACATTGTTAAACATAGATCATGTAAACATTGTTTGTTTAAATTTTTTTTGAAGTCATTTGCAATACATAATGCAACCCCTTTGATTTAAAAATAATAATTGTAGTTAATAATCAAAACAACTGATATAGTTATTTTAAGGACTAAAAATGACATTTACATATCCATATCCATATATTCTTAGATGACATCATTCTAATTGTAAACATAAAACAATATGTGGTATAATTGTAATGAAAATAATATTATAAAAAACCAAAGTTGATGCAAGACTTTTGGGAACCCAACCTTAAATAAGTCATACAATTTGAATTTACTTTGACAATATATTGGGGTGCAAATATGTTCAAAGGAACCAATGTGATTACTTTATAAAAAGATTATCAATCAATAGATGTGTCATTCAAGCTTTTGGCCTTTTGACAAAATGTACATGTCCATTAATAATAGAAAATGACAAATTAGTCAACTTGAACCGCTTAAAAAACCATGAATTGTAGTAGTGGCATTTTTTTGTTCAAAATATGTGTTTATTTCTTTTGCATTATCATTTTTTGTCATCACATGAAGTGATGCTAATGTGGCCTTAAAAGGTTGTGCATTGTAATTTTATTTTTTATCAACATTGAATCTTAATTGAAGGGTGGAAACATTTTGGATTCATCTATAATTCAAACAAATTAAAACTTCGTAATGTCATTATGTATTCATATAAGTGATTTAATTTTTAATTTGAAAATCAAATTAGTAATGTCATGTCAACTAATAGCTTTAGTCATTTCAAACAACCATTTTAGTCATTTCATAAAGTCATTTTTAGTCATGTTAGTCATATATTCTAATCACATTTGTGTAAAAAATGACTTGTTTTTTAATTACATCCAATTTCCATTGTTTGATGTGACTTAAAATTTGACTATAACTTTATTAAAAAGACCAACTTAAAAACACATATATGTCCAATTGATAATTTGCAAGGAAGAATGTCATCCAATAAAAAATTAAAGTAGCATTTGGTGGTAACAAAAATAATTTTCCAACGTGGTAGATTCACTACATGGATCATTCACAAGTATAAAGTTTGGCAACGTTTCCACCAAATGTGTATGTGAATTAGCAAGCATTTCAAACATTACATACAAAATGTTGTATCCAAAAAAAATTCTAATGCAAAAATTGAAGGCCTAGGGAAAGATTGAACCCCAATCCTCTTAGATATCAATCTTGCCCATTCCAACCCAAATTAGATCTACACAAGCAACATTCGTTAAAACCTTCCCTGCATTCCCATGTTAGTTCAAGCAAATAATCAAAAACTACAACAAGTTTTGTTTTTTGACACAAACACAACAAGGTGCATATTACTTTGAAATAAAAATTAAAAAGATATACTAAAAAAATAATCAAATTGAAATAAAAAACCAATAATGCTAAAGACACATACATAAGAAACTTACAAAACTTGAATCTTATAAAATATCATATAGATCCAAATTACACCAAAAACATAGCCAACAAGCTTGGAAAAAATGTAATTAAAAACCTTGGAAATCAAAACTTACTTTCATTATTTCCTACTTGCTTGCATACCAGTTGCAAATTGAATTCAAATAACTATGCAAACCGAAAGTAACCTATAATGTTAAAAGTGCAAAAATAATATGCATTAACTACATACCTTTACGCCAAGCCTTGATTACACCTACAAATGGGAAAATATCAATAAAATATTAATCTTGAGCAAGCATTTTGACAACCAAATCAAAATGATTTGTCAATTTGTTTTTCAATTTATACTTCATGAAAGATATGATGGGAAAACACCATTCATCCTCCACACTACCCATAACCATGAAAATAAAAATCTCAACTAACTTGAAATATTTAGATAATTGTGGATCTATGGACAATCATGGATCTCACCCAAAATAGGGATGCTTAAATCCATCCACAAGGTAAGCATGAACATTTACCCAAGATTGATTGTTAATTGTTGTCATTTTATCAAATTAATAACAACGTACTTTGTTGCACTATGGAATTTTTTTTTGGTTACATTAATGACAAATTCCCATCCAACATTGTCATTCTAGTGTTTTTTGGGAGTGTGTTTGACCTTTAGAATTGAAGCAAAACCTTCATGGTTTCAAAGTTGGCGAGAGGTTGAGCTTGTTGTAAAAGCCAAAAAATAATCACAAATAACAAATATTCCTTTTCCTTTCTTCAACAAAACCCCTTACAACCATCATATTTGCCATAAGTTTTTTCCCAAGTTGAAGAAATGATGTTCATTCTTTGCATGTTGTTACTTTGTAAAAAAACTTAATATTGCCCCACAACATAATTTGGCCTTGCTTTCTTGCATTTTCGCTTCCTAGCATGTTTTTGGAGGTTGTTGAATTTGAGAACAAGGCTCGTTTTCGTCTCCCTTCAATTTGTGCACACACTTGACACTTAACCATATGCAGTTTCCATTAGAACCAACCATAGCTTCTGCCCATGGAAGCTTTGTTGCCTTATTGTCCTCAAAGATTTCATTAACTTCCCATTCTCTTAGCTTTCTCTTCTTCTCCTTCTTTGCTAGATTTACCTCAAGCTTTATTTCATGTGATAGGTCCGAATTCAAGAACATAATAACAACACAATGTTCATGAACAACAACATCAACAACATTGCCACTATCATCATTATGGATTACAATGCAACAATATGCACTACAAACAATAACAAGATCGAGCTAGCTTGATGAAACACCAATGACAAAAGCACCAATGATAATAGCAAGGATCTTAGCAAAGAATTTTTTTTGTTATTTAAACCCATTCAAACCCTATGAAGGCTCTATTGTGTTGATTTGACACATAACACTAAAAAACCTAAAGAAAAAACCTAAAAATGCTTGATATTCAACAAAGAATGCAAAAAACTTACACAAAATGTTAAGAATAGGAAGATTTCCATGCACATCTGATTAAGTACTTATATTGAAATTACACAAATCCAAATGACAATGCACCTCCATTGCAATGGACCTCACCAAACTTGCCCAAGATGCAACGATCTTCAACAAAAAAACTAGCTCTAGGTACCAACAATCTACAATTCCAACATAATTCTTTGACAATATAATGACAAAAAACAATGACCTAAAAAAAAGGGTGTACTTTGTATGAAAGGCAATGATTTAAATAGAAATTTTTGATGTTCAAAGGGGATGAGATTTGTTGGGTAGGGGAGGATATGAGGAGCAACATTTTATGTATGGGAGGAGATGGAAAAAGAAGATAATTGATTGTAGTGATAAAGCAACAAAACACTAAATGTTCTGAAATGATGACGAAATGAGATGATGATGAAGAGTCTTTGTTGATGAACATCTCTCATATCACATCCAACCACTGGCTAAACCTTAGGATGTTGACGAAATGAAACTTTAACTTTTTCTGGATTTAGGTAGGTCATGTTGCAATCACTTTTTTATTCTTGCCAATTGGCAAAATTTTGCCAATAAAATAATAAATTGGTTTACGAGGTAGCATTTCAACTACTACATTTATAACAATGTATTTAATTTCTTACAACCCTCAATTCCAAGAATGGAATAAAAATCATGTCATGATTGTGGCTTGCAAATTAACACAACCAAGTGCTTTATATCATATATTAATTCTATACTAAATCTAGATTTTCATCTAAATTGTTCACAAATGATTTGTCTAGTCTTTGGATCAAGTGAAATTTAACATCAAAAGTGATCGACTAGTCCACTAGACTACTGCAACCACTTGAATGGAGAAGTAAATCTCCTATCATATACTATGTTCGATTTAGAGTGTTTTCGTGTAGCATGTGCCATTGGGTCAAGTGTGAAACTGATACCCAACAAACTTTTCCTTTCAAAACCATTTTTCATAATTAAATTAAAATTTCAATGACAAAAACTATTCAAAATCCAATATCTCTCACACATTAGGTCTAAAAATTTCCAAATCACCTTCACTAAATCTTACTCAATGAGCGCTTTCCAAGAATACGAAGAACACACCCAAATTCCCCTATAATTTTTAGGTTTGGTTTAAATAAAATTTCAGTGGAAAAGTTGTTCAATGTTCAATAACTTCTGCCCTGGAGGTCGAAACATTATGAAAGCAACTTGATGCAGCCCTGTTAATGGAAGACTTTCCAACGGTACCAAGAGCGTGGCAAGAGGCATCGCGGTTTGGAAAATCTCAACTTGACAAAGAATGAAAGAAGGAACAAAACAAACAACCTACAACCTACTAACACAGATTAAGAATTTGCACACTGACTACTAACATAGAGCTTGGAATGAAAGGAAGATTTGATGAACTTTATAATCTAGATTTAGTAACTTGAGCTTATATACTGTGGTATTGAGTTAAGTACTGGACTCGGATTGTGCTAAGAACACGGAATTAGTGTTTTCGATATTGCAGTACTCCAGCTACAGTAGTATGCAAATGAAACAGGGAAAATGTGTATAACCTTACCACCTCGAATTTCACAGGTCCAGTAATTCTTCTTCAGTAATCAAACCAAGAAACTGGAATCAAAATTTCTTAAGCTCCTGTTTCTTAAGAAGGGATACATAGAGCTAGCTGTATTATTCCACAAGCTGCTAGCTCCGGAAAATCTCTTCATAGTATAGATCTGCAGTGACTGGTCGTCTATTGATGATTGGATCATGTCTAACACGAAGTGCCATTCAAGTAACTGTACTAGCTAGCTTGTCGAAGAAGCAACAAAAACCACCAAGAACCTGCTTCTGTCGTTAAATTGGTATGAGAAGAACCAGTTTATAATTGCAAGAGGAGGTAAAGGTGTGGAATTGGCTGAGTACGTCCAGTGACTCGCTTGCAACACTGAATTTCTCTAGCTCGAGCGGCTACTAATCCTCTGCCAGCTTCCAGAGGCTTGTCGGATCTAACCCCCTGCAGCTGCTGGTACTCTTCTCGCTGCGACGACAACGAAGGCAACGACGACTGCAAAATCAAGCACAGCCACTGCCGGCCGCGTATTTGAGTCGGCAACACGGTCTCAGCCACCCTCACTTTGAATATCCCTCTTCGTCCCTGGCTGCAGGGGAAGAAACAAGGAACAGCTCTTGTTTCCCTTTAGACTAAGTGGTAGTTTTGTTGTTGTCGTCTTTTTTTTTTCTTGTCAACTCCGCCTGTTGTTGAAGTCTTCACCTTCTTTGCCTTGACGACTGCTGATGACTGCTCAAACGAGTGAGACATTTCTTGCTCAGCACAAAAACTCTGGAATTTCACTTTTAAAAGTTTTCTGGGCACCTCACTCTTTGAGGTGGTTTCAAGTCTTTAGACTTATTTGACCCGTAAAATATGTCAAATGTGAACTTTAGAGCCGCAAACATGTCCGGAAAAAGGCCTTTATAAAATACATTTCTTTAAAGAACATGTCCAGGAAAGGGGAGATACCAAAAACATTTCTTAAGGAACATGTCCGGTAAAGAGGAGATACAAATACAATATTATTTATGTCATGTAAAGCGAGGTGAAAAATTCCCTAATAAGTGTACTGTGAACTAATTTTGGAGGCACCTTACAGCAGGGTTTAGCAGGCTTTTTTATAGATTATAAAATCTGCACGAGTGGCTAAAGACGGACTGGTCCCTCCGATATTGCTAAGTAGCTTCTCATGTAATTCTGACGAAGGAACATGTGCTTTGCTTGCCACTTGCAAACTGCTTTTGCCAAACACGAATGTTTCTCAAGATGCTAAATAAACCCCCTCCCCTGGAGCACCCCTCTTTCTGGGCCTGACAGTGCAGTCCTATCGAGAATTGTGTGGTTCTGCAGCAGGGTTTGACATTTTTCATGTGGAAGTTATTCAAATAGAAAAGAAAGCATACTTTTCTAAAGAAAACAAAAATTCAATAAAAGATCAATGGTCAGAACTATCCCTGGGGAGACAACAAGGGAAGCCCAAAGAAAGGTCAAAAGACGCACAGCCCCAAGGGCTCAAAAAAAGGGAGCGAGTTAGTCCTTCTCGTGATAGGAAACTATTTCACCCATGGGCCCTTTAATGTCAATTGCATGCAAATCATGAGATTTAAAAATAATGGGAGGCCTAAAACAAGCATCGCTCGCAAATTCAATCTTCCTTTCTATAGTAGAGCCTAAAGCACGTTGGAGAGTAATATTAACAATCATCTTGAATAATTGAATGCAAAAAGACAAGGATAAATGATTTTTCGATCATCTATTGTAGAAAAGACAAGCACACTCCTTGATGAAAGGATCGTTGCATTGGGTTAGTAACCACCACATTGACAACGAAAACTTATCCTCTTGGATCATGAAAATATCAGCTCATAATGAAACTCGTGACATAAAAACATATCATTGTTTTCTCCAAACAACGTGTCTACTTTCTTGAATGAGAGCATACATGATGTTTCAAATGACATTATGTGTGACTATTTGTTGACCTCCAAACAAGTTATGAACTAAATGCATGACAAATATATCCAAGTTGTGTCCAACCTGTGTGCATACTCACACGTGAAATATTGAAAGCTGAATAAAATCAAAACAAAAGCACAACGCTAAGATAAAAATATTATGTGCAATATGAAAATAGAGACATACTTTTTTCAATGCCTAAATTGATACTGGTGACCTGTAGCATATTCTATACCTGAGGGTTCAGATTTAAAACTGGCTGAGCTGTTGCAAAACATTGCTTAAAATATAAAATAACAAAGTAAAAACATACTTGTTAAAATAAAAGAACATTGCTTAAGTTGTTTTGCAGAATTTTAAAAAACATGTAAAACCATGCTGCATGGTTTTATGCAGAACCATGCATGTGCAAGAAGACAAGAAAAACAAGCACCCAACAGAACTTGAGGGGGGGATAGTTAGCATCTTCTTTTCAGAATAGGCCCAAGGTGACTTTTATAAAAAATTAAAAAAGTAAGTCCAATTGACACTCTCCAAAAAACCAGTGCAGAAATTAGAAAATATGTTAAACTTACTTCCTAGATATTTAATACGAAGGTTCAACACCTAGAATTACTTTTAAAGAAAACTTCGGTTGCCTGTACTATGTATACTAACGGTTTTTATACAATTATTAGTTAATTTCAAATCGTAATGGATGTACTTGTTAGTACTAACTACTAACTACCCCCAGATTCCGATGCTAATCCCTTTTGTTTGAAGACAAGGATCTGGCTCCTCCATCCCCAGCCACCTATGGTTGAGGCAACGCCATGAAAGCTAGGATGGAGCACTGGCTGCAACAGCCTATCAAAGGTTAGCTTTAGGCAAAAGGACCTACTTTTTCAGATTGTTTCTCTATTATTGCTGGATTTTTAGTTTTTATCACCATACCATTTTAGGAGCGGTTCAGCCACGGCCTAAATGAGCTGAAAAAAAGAGTTTGAATTCAAGCATTATTGCAATTTGTGAAAGGGATTGTCAAACAGGATGCTATTAAACATCACTTGAAAGTTGACAGCTTGATTGTAATTGGAAACTTCAAATATTTTGGTATGAGCATCATTATGTGGCATAAAATTGGAGAACATGGATTTCTGGGCAATGTTTGAAATGTGACACAAAATGGAAAATTGAAAAACTTTTAGTTAAAATTAATTGTAAGAAGTTCAAAATAAATTTCATTTGAAAAATTTGATATTCTTTGGTTTTAATAGTTTTTTGTGAAAAATCGGTATTTCATGAAAAAATCATGTAAGATGCATTTTTGTTGAAGGTGGAGTTGTCACAAAAAACAGAAGAAAAGGTAAACCCATCAAAATTCACTTAAGGTTTCAATCAGGCTTACACTTACAAGTTTATTGGTAAGCTTGGCAGGTGTAAGGATGACCCTCTTGTAGGGGGTCTTTCATCCATACTATCTCCTGATCAGTATTTTTTTCTTCCTAGTGAACTGTGCAAAATTTCAGACTTGACTGAGGAGCTGCACCCACCACAGTAGGAGTCCACAGCTCCAATCCATCACTTATGCTTTCAGGTTTAAGGTGCCATGATGCATCCAATCCCGAAGGAAGTTTCAACTAATTTCTACTGGTAGGGCAGAACAACTTTTTTCTCCTAGTTCTCTACTGTTTCAATAGTTTTCTCAAAAGTTGTGGCCATTACAGGTAAATGATCAGTGGGATCATAGTCACTCATGCTGGATCTCTTGTGGGATGGGATGCTCAGCACCCATCGTACATCACAAAATGAAAACGGGACACTGCTCCTGATCTATGTATGTTTATGTTTATGACAATGCTCATCATTTTTTGTTATCCACCAGTGGAGAGCATTCCTGAAATTTGAGTCCATCCTCAATGCTCATCCTAGGCCCCTTATTTTGGGAATGATACGACTGGGGCGCCTTATCTTACACATCTTCCACTTTATACAACCTTTATACTACCCTGCCACCTAGAATCTACATACATCGCGCACATGACTCATAACTGCCAAGAAAATACAGAGACATATAATACTACAGATGCTATCAATTACGGTTGGGGTAATTATTAATAAACTCACTAAAAATATTCTTCATACTTTTTCTTGAATGCAAGTTTTTCATTGTTAGAGTATTAATTAATTGTGGGGTGCAAAAGTGAGTGTCCAAAGTGACTTTTCATGGGTGATGGGCCTCTTTGATTGACCTATCACCAAAAACACACACATACTTAGTGGACATTCCCAAAATAGAATACTGTGTAACCTTTCCCTTCTATCTTGCTACAGGGTAGAATTTCTTGCAAAGATACAGGATAGAGTGTGGAGCTATTGGGAACAGATTGGGGAACACATGAGAACGTTGGGAGCACATCTGGAACATCGTCAAGAACCTGCTGGGAACACGCTGCCAACATGGTTGGAAAACCAGAACCCTAAATTATTTCCCCTGCCCCGCCCTCTCCGATGAGTCCTCTACGGTGTACAATGTACTGTCTCATTGGCTTTGTGCATTTCGGGAGCTTGGTGGCCATGGGACCACTGCGGTGATGGTGGGAACCGCAGCAAAGTCCGAAGGGGTTTTCAGCGTCCTGCAGGGCTTTTAGATGAATAGTATTTTGAGCTAGCAGACAAAACTAATCTGGGAGGGATGCGGGTAACCAGGAGTGGGTCGGCCGAAAGGGTAACGAATGTCGCAAAAAAGTAGGTAATTAACCATATTACCTAACATAAACATACCGACAGCAAATTCTGTCTGATTTTTATTTTAAAAACGGTTTTCACCTTTTCGTTTGATTATGAATTCTTCTACTTTTTTGGATAGATGCACTATTTGTTCCCATCATGTTCCGACTTCTTACCACAGTTTGTAGAAAGGTAATTGTCATGAATCTCCAGCCCCTTTCTGAGTAGGAAATACATGGATTTAACACAGGTTTAGATTTTTCTTCAATTAATTTCTTTTCAAATTGTTGGTTTGCATTTTTTCAAATGTGTAGATTAATAACAGGCCCCTTGTGAAAATTTCGTAAAAATACATCTATTCTAAGAATTAGATAATTTCAATGCTGAAAATGTGCTAAATGCAACTTGGTTAAGGTCCCTCTCTGGTCCCAACATGAACTGAAGGCCACCATATCAAAACAATGGGTCTGAAATTTGAAGGCCTACTATTCACATTAGAACATTATTTTTTCTAGTTATTAAAAGCTAAATTGCACTGGTTTTTTTCATCATATGCGTGAGCCTATTTTACTTTTGGGAGGAAAATGTTGTTCTAAATCAAGTTTTTGACTGCAAAATTTGAGGATGGGCCACATCTGGCCCAACCTCTAGTGAAGGCAGTTGCCTGTGATTTTTAGGGCTAGGGTTATCAGAGAGCGATATTTAGGTTCCACAACCCTAACCTGAATTAATTTTATTGGAACTATGACTGTCAACCCTAAGAACCACCCCAATATCTGCTGGGGTCTATTTTAGTGTGAGTGGGTACTAACTTGGAACCCAGCTACAGAAAGTCCAGCACTAGTCTATGTATCAGAGAACTGACCAAACGGGTATGTGCCTCAGTGGTTCGTTTTTCATTTTTGTGATGTGACACTGGTGGCAATGATCTGACAAAAGCTTTAGCTTTAATTACGAAAAGATTGGAGGAAATTGTTAAGACACTACAAAATTGCAGAAAAACTGCCTTAAACAGTATAAATCTAGCACAAAATTTCCTTGTCACTGGATGCACCTTGGCACCCTATTAAACCTCATCCAAGAGCAGTGTCTGGTGAATTGGAGCTAAAAATTCCTGTTACCGTGGTTGCGCCTCCTCATCCAGCAGAGGATGAAAATTTGCCCCAGGTTGTCAGAAAAAAATTATAATGGGTATGACCTGAGGCAATACTAGCCTCATACTAGTACCTGGTTGGCAGAGATATGAGATTATATATCAACCTCATACCCGTACTTACCTGGTACAGACCAGTGTTGGGTGGGTATCACAAATCCCACCGGGCATCATCTGGGTATCAAGTTGAGTGATACCCTGTCTGAAAACCAGATCACCAGTTCTTACTTGTGTGACAACCAGATGGTGACAACTGGTTAAGTTTTTTAAAAATAAAAATAGGGAGACCCAGTTACGATCTGACCCTTAACCTGGGTAAGGGTCTCAAGAAAATCCTATGTGAAAAAATAAGGGTTAGGTGGAGGCGTTGCATTCCAATGACCACTTCTAGAAAACCCTAATTTTTTATAATAAAATGAACTTTTGTACACTAGCTCTTCCTCTTGTGTTTTTTTCATTTATGTGTGTTGTGTTCTTTACTGTTTTGTGTTTTTGCGTTGTTAAGATTTTGGATTTGGATCATAGAGCTAAATTTCTTTCCCTCTTTTTTACTTTTTTTTGGTCAACTTTCTTCACTTTCACTTTCTTTTTTCTTTTCTTTTCCCTTCTGCTTCTTTCTTCTTTCCTTTGTTTCTTGTTTCTTGTCTTGTTGTTGCTTCCTCACCTTGTGCTACCTTGAGTTGTTGCTTCCTCGCCTTGTGCTACCTCGAGCTATTGCCTAATCGCCTCATTCTATTGCCTTCACTAGTTGCCTCCTCGCGTTGCCTCGTCATTGCCTTGCACTACTTCATCACTTTGTCACTACCTCCTCGCCTCATCACTGCCTCTTCATGTCTTTGCTTCCTTGCCCTCATGGCTTCGTCGTCTAGTTGCCTTGTCATAGTTCATTATTGCTTTTTCACAGTTCGACCCTGCCTTGTTGTTTCATTACCTCATTACTTCGTTACCTCGTTGCTACCTCTTTGTTGGGTTGAAGTACCTTCTAACACCCCCATCTATCATTTCACTACCTTGCTACCTCGCACCTTGATACCTTGTTGCCTTGCCACCTCTGTTGGTTGGTACTTCCTTTTGTCGTCCCTCATTTTCTATAAGGTGGAGCTTGAAACTTAAAAGAAGCAAGCTTTCCAACAACCATCAGAGAAAGTTAGGGTTTAGGGTTGATTTTTGTTTTCTTTATTGTTTGTGAAAAAATTGGAATTGTTTGTTAATTTTGTGCCTTATTTAATTCTAAAAATATTCTTGTGAAAGTTGCCAATGGAATAGTCTTCTACAGATGAAAATGTTGTACTTGAAATTAATGAGATAATTGAGATTTGTATGGATGATGAAATTATGGAAAAAAATTTAAGTGTGCAAATAGAAACAAACAGGAATCCAAAAAATGAAAAAGAAAAACAAATAAGGAAAATTCTTAAATAATTGCATGCACAAAGAAAAATTTGGCAACCACATGGAAGATTATGTTTGTGTTCAAGTTTTTATTGTGTCAATGATAATACAAAAATTGATCTTGAGTTTACACAAATCATGCATTGTATCCTTTGTTATCAAAAACCTATAATAGGAATAAATTTGAAAACTTAAGCAAGGAAAGGACTAATTTTTTATTACAAGAGAAATGGAATAACTTTTTTAAAAAAACATGTGGATGTAGAACACACTATTATTGCAAAAATGTTTGAAGAAGAGTTAAATTTTTATTGAAACGAAGAAAAGAAAGACAACTAGCAAAGAAAAGAATGATTGTGTCTGGTGGATCAATTTTTTAAAAAAATTCTGTTAAAGATTCCTTCAAAAAAAAGGAGGTGCCACATAAAGAATTTTTCAAAGACTTGGGCCTTTTGATTGTCAAGAACAATTTACTAATTCAATTTGTGGAAAATATGTGGCTGAAATGTTTAATTTTACATTTGTGTCCAAAATTAAATTTCCCTTCCAAAACGTAGTTTTCACAAGAGATATTGCCAAGGTTAGTTGAGAAGACAAGTCAATAGTATGTTCTTCTTACATTGGTGGATTGTTTATCTACAACAACTAGTTTTGATCTTTGGATGTCTAAAAGAACTTATGATGTTTTTGCATTAGTGATTAATTTTTTGAATAGTGATTGGCAACCAAAACATGTAACTATTGGCTTGTTTGAGGCAATATAAATTATTGGTCAGACATTGGTTAAAAGTTTAATAGAGTTATTGGAAAAATATGGTTTAAGAAAAAAATCATTGCTTATGTCAAAGATGAGGGGTCAAATTTCAATGCAATGACTATTGCATTGAAAGCTATTATAAACTATGAATCTCTTGGTTTAGAAAAGAACTTTTAGGGCATTTACTTTGGGCATGCTTTTTCAAAGGCATGTCAATATGGCACTGTAAAGGAAAAGGTATGTAAAGATCTAAAGTATGTTTCCATTAAGTTTGTTCAAGTACATCTACAAAAATGCATCACCTAGTTTAAGAAGTTTGGGAAGGGAAGATAGGAATGGAACAAGGCTTGTGTTGAAACTAGCATTCGCCAAAAAGAATAAAATATTCTAGTGAAAACAAATCCTCTTTGTTTCAATATGATTTCAATAATTTACAATTTTTGAAGTTTTGAATTATACAAGATAATTAATTTTTTCTATTATTAGTTGTATTGCAGGTTTGTTAGTAATGTCATTATGTTTCAAGAGGCCTTACAATTTTATTTTGCCATTGTGCTTTGTTATAACAAACAAATTGTATGAAAGTCACTAGTTGAGTGCCTTGATCTCTAACTTGGCACATTTCTTAGATTGTAGTGGATTGTTTTTCTCCAATTGTTTTTGCTTATGTTTTTAACCAATCCCATGGACATTGGCTTCTTAGTGATGTTTTTCACTTTGTTATTTCCATGAGTTTGAAACTGAAAAAAGAAAACAAAATTATTCATTTGAAAGCCTATTGAAAGATGATTCCATCCTATGAATTATTTTTGTTGGCCTTTAACATTAGAAGGGAGGCAATCAATGTGTTAGATTTTTTCTTTTCATTCTTGAAGAAATATGAAAATAGGAAAGTTCATAATATGATCCCTTTAATGTTAGACCCTAGGTTTAAGAGTTCGTATTATATCTTCATTTGTTGGAAGGGAGCAAGGTGTTGCTCTTATTGAAGAATATGATAGAAAATCCTTGTATCCTATGTTGGTGAATGGGTTGTAAGTCTCCGTCTAACTTAGTATAATTCCTCAAAAAGGATGTAGATATAGAAGAGAAGTTAGAAGAGTTAGAAGGTGAATTTGAAAGGGATGAAGTTATTGAAGTGTAAAACTTCAACAAATAAAATATTATTTAATGTTAAAATTTTGTTTGCAACAATGTTTGTAATTTTTTCATTAATAAGAAAAATAATAAAATTGAGATTTTTAAAAATTAATTTTTATCTTCTGGAATCTTAAAAATAATTACCAATTAATAAGTAATACAGAATTTGTGAGAACCGGCAAAGGAGAATTGGCTGTTCTCAAAATTTTGAGAACCGGCAAATTGAAAACTGGGTTTTTAAAATCATTTTGATACCCTTGCTCGGCATATGAATTTTAAGGGAAAAGTGATAACCAGACCCTTTTATCAATTGTTTTATGAAAATCGGATCCGGTGGGTACCATAAAATGTGATACCTTCCCAACACTGGTACAGACCTGTGGTAATATGAGCCTCATGTTAAGGTTGTACCAATATTAAAAGTAGGTACATCCAGCGGTGTCCATTTCTTACTTTTCAAGAGAACCTTTGGTCTCAGTTTCCACCCTTTTTATAAATTTGAAATAACCCCCCATTCCAGTTCAAGGATTTTATTTTTCCCCCCCTTGAGCCTCCAATTTAGTTGTGAAACTGATTTTTCACAATTGAAGACTCTCAAATTATTCCTGGTTTTTCAAAAAAAAATCCTCCGTAAGTTGGGTTCTAAACTGATCTGATTCTACCTAGGTCCATAGCTCAAAACTGATTTGTTTTTAGTTACTAGCACTCCATAGTCAATAAAAAGTGACAACCTATATCAACTGCAGGCCTAAATCCACAGAAAAAGAAAAAAGACTTGCATATTTGAGCCATGTTTCAAAAGTAACAACTGCAGGGTAAAAGCACACCAAAGGGAACTCATTTTAAGCAAAATTATACAAATAGATGATGATGTATAATAAATATGAGAGTATACAATGATTGTTTTTTTGGTGACAATGTTTTTGCAATCTTCAATTCAAGCATAAATAAATAAAAATGGGAATGTGTGATCATTCTTTATAACTCAAAGTTCTTTTTCATTCTCAAAATTAGTTTTAATTCAACTATCAGATTAATAGGATTGGATACATTCAATGTACACATAATATCTATCATGCAATTTTTTGATGGCTACAAGATGTCATGTTGAACGACATGTTCCATGCCTAATTCAAAGATATTATCTTTTTAAAATTATCAATGAATTTTTAATGAAAATATTGTGTAATATTATTTTTTATGGCTTGTGAACATTAAAAAATCATATTTGTTGATAAAGTGTTCTAACAAATGTAACAAGTTTTCCAAATTTTGGTGGATTTCCTATTCTTATATCATTGTCATCCTTCAACTAAAGTTTCACGCAAAAATATCGCTCATAACCTCAGTTTTGAAATATATTCTTTAATTTTTATAGTTTGTGATGGATATTAATTTGGTCCAAATATATTCCCTACATACAAAATTTTCATCTTTTGTTTAAAAATTTAAATCAATTAATTAATTAAGTCAAGTTTTTAACTTCTCAAATTTATCCAAAGTTCACTATATTGTCATCAACCTCTAAAGAAATTACACTAAGTAGCTAGAGGATTCAACTCTCTTTTTAATTGAGGAGAGCAGCCCAATCCCAGTTTCAATGAAAGGTGGGTTCCATGGTTCACATCCAATTCTGGTTCCTATAAAATTGTAGAACCTGACCTGAACTTGGGTTGGAGAACCTTGTAAGTACCCCTGAATTTGCCAACACGGATATATACAAAGACATATATTTATGCTTTTTGAGGTACATGTAGTATGTATCAGGATTCAATGCATCTAGCAGCCTCAAATTGTTACATATGTCTGCCCTTGCCAATTCTGAGCAGCATCTGAAATGTGATGCAAAAACATTGCACAGCAGCTACTATGGGGAACAAGACCTAATCAAAGACCGTCTTAAACCTTTTAAGGTTTCAAATGAATAGTCAAGTGGATTTTGACACTTTGTGTAAGCAGCAGATTATAAGTGGAAAAGTAAGTCTGTGTTCCCTAAATGGGGGACCATGTGATCCCATCCCAGGGACAATTCTGCTTCAAAACCTGTCTTGCACGACAAGCTAAAACAGAATTAGATATGTGGACCCCTGTCTGTCCACCTGTGGATACTTGGAAGTTGGGAGTGCTCTTTCTAGGGAAGCTGAATGTGAGACCCAACAAGATGGACCCTGAGTAGGTAAGTTCATAGATCCTGGCCATTGTGCTAAAGCGGGGATCATCAACCTCACAAACAATCCTCACAATCCCCAATTACTCAATGACTTGGGCATTCAGGTCAGAATTGTCCTCTTGGTGAAGAGAATGAAAGTCAGTTTATTATGGGTGTATGCAGAGGAGTTGTTTTTTCTCTTGGCAAAATTTGGTCAAATTTGACCGGGAAAATATGATTTCAACCTAAACAAATGATATTTTTATGGAAAAACAATTCCAAATTCTCAACCCAAAAACAACCAAATTGGTAGATTTTTATGATAAGTTTCCAGTAGGTAGCCAAGAATGTAGAATAATTCTTACTGTCATATCTGGTATTCGCCACTTTGAGTACATCACAAAATTCTTTTGAAAAAACCCTGATGCAGACATGAATCTCACACACATTCCATGACTTGAGTTCCACAGTCAACCAGAGAATTTTTTTATTTCTAGTTCTTGGTAGTTAAGGAGGCCACCAAAGTGACTTTCCGTTGGAGCAGCAGACCGGGCCTAGAGGAACACGAGAATAGAAAGGTGACCATGAAGACTTTAGAAGTGTCTAATATCTAACATCAACAGCGGATGGTTACTTTTTGCGCACCTGCCACCATCTTCCCCAAGGAAATTGTTTTTTCATAATGACAGCTAGAGTCTGGTGAAGTAGTTAGTGTTCGCAGTCTGAAAAAAGCGACTAGTTAGTTTAATGCAGAAGAATTTTAGATTCGTAGTTCCCAAGTCTCAGTATATCCGTGTGAATGGCCTTTGTGACGGTTGACACATACCATTTGAAAATTTCCCTTTTAATAATTATTACCTCTTTCTCCATAACTATTTTAGTCTTTTTCCCTAGCCCAACTACATGGATACGAATTAAATGTTTTATTATTATTTATTTTTATGAAATATTTGCGGAAATTTTAAATATCATTTAAGTTTAGGTTTGAGAATTAAATATTAAAATAGGTTAAGGAAGTACATCAATAATTTAATTAAGAGACAACACAATTACATAGTTATATATGCAGATTAAACCATGGACTAAGGATAAATCCAAAGAATAAATAGTGAAAGTTCAAGCCAATACAGACGAAATCATAATATATGAATTTTTTAAAAAAAGTATGATTGTAAAATTTTGAATTTGACTAGAACCCTGTGGCCGGGGAAAAAGCTCCTAATTAATCCTAGGTTACAGTGTCACATTGTAGGTCACTGATCACTTTGGAATTTGCATGCGGGCGACATAAGAGGGGCTGTGGGTGAGATAGCTTCCTACCACGAGAGGGATCAGCTCTCTGCCTTCTTTGGTTCCTGCGGGTTGCAGGTCTTTTGGCCTCTCTTTGACTTTCCCCATTTGTCAGCCGTGGGTTCTTTTATTGGGTGTTTCTTTTTTTTTGGGGGGATTTTGTTCTGACAGCTTCTTCCACTATGCTAAAGGATATCATAATTGCACATAAATACAAGAAGAGAAACCCACAAGTATGGCACAACATTTCTAACTCAAAGAAAATAGGGTTCTAAGAATTAAAGTTGGCCTTTTTAACAGATTTCTTGTGAGGCGCTAAGAAAATCATTCCTCTATTGTATGTAGACTAGTTTGAACCCCGTCCCTAATGCACAGGTGTGTTATTTCAACAATGTTTGGTTCATGTTTTAGTTTTTATTTTTAACTTTTATTTTTTTAATTTTTTACTTTTATGTGTTTTCTGTTTTTATTATTATTTTGTATACTAAAAATAAAGTGGTTCTTTTTCACTTTTGCAAGTTTGAAGTTTGGAGAAAGAAGACACACCTCACTCTTTTTCAAGTAGGGATTTTCTTCATTATTATAAGTTTTATTTTTTCTTATTTTCTACTCTTTATTTGGTTTCTTCTTTTTTGTAATTGTTTTTCTTTTAAAATTATTTTACTGTATTTCCCTTTCCTTGTTTCATTTGTTTCCATTCCTTTTTTTATAGCTTTTGTTTTTACTTTTTTTTTTGTTTATGTTTGTTTCATATTTTAATTTTCTATTCTTATTTTGTCTATCTTCATTTTTTTTCTATTTTTATGCGTTTATTTTTTTTGTTTCTATTTTCTTTTTCAAACAAATTTCTAGTTTTTCTAATATGTTTTTAATTTTTATTTTTTTTATTTTTTTTGTTTGATTAGATGCAGGTTTGAAGTTTGGAAAAAGAAGACAAACCTCATTTTTTTCAAGTATGGTTTTTTTTCTCTTTCTTTTGCTCTCTGTTTTGTTTCTTATTTTTTGTCATCTATATTTTAATTTTCTTTTAAGATTAGTGTACTGTATTTCCCTTTTTTGTTTCATGTTTAAGTGTTTAAAAAAAGTTTCTAATTGTTAAAGTGTTTTTCTGTTTTTATTTTTTATTTTATTTTCCCTTTTTATAATATATTTGTTCTGTTTTTTTTTTTTTGGTTACAACTTTGTTTCATTTTATTTATTTATTAATAACTTGTCTTCTTCTTTTTTAATTTGAGTTTTTTTTTGTTGTTTTAAAAAGATTTCTTCTCTTGTTTCTCAAGCTTTTTTCCAACAATTTTTAGTTTTTTAAAATTAGTTTTTAGCTTTTGGCAAATTGCAAGGCTACAGGAGTTTTTCAGCCTTCACATTGTAGAGCATTATTATATGATGCCATCCATGAATGGATGATGGGACGGATGGATGGACAGATTAAGGGGAAGCTTCACGACGTCCTTTACCTTTGCTGCCATACAACTGCTGCTCCATTCCCTTCAAGAGCGCGCCTGCTCTTTTGCTACACCCACGCCTTTTTCTCCCTCCCCAAGAACCTAAACTCCCACTCGCATTAAGGGGAAGCTTCATTCTTCCTTTACTATATGTAATATAGAGAGAGAGAAAGGCATGCTCGGAGGGGTGGAGCAACCCTTTATGATGAGAAGTCATGACATGCGGAAAAGAGGGGACATTTTTCAACAAATGGAGTCCATTTTCTTACCATGCGGAAACCCAATAATAATAATGGAATACATTCTATGATCATGAGCCAAAGTATCCCAAAATATCAGGCACGGGGCTGGATTCTGGACACGTGAAACTATTTTTAAAAACGTTCTGTGTGACAGAAACAAGGTTTGATGATTACATTATCTTTCAGAGTCAGATTGAATAAGAACAAGGAGAATATAAAAAGGGAATACAAAATGACAAGAAAAAGATGCTCAGGGCAAAAATAAAATGGCTACACATTTGAGGATTGAAGACCCTTACTCATAGAGGAAAAACATTTACATCTGATGCATATGAACATGTGACATTGTGAGCCGCTGCTTGTGAATCCGGTTTCTTTTTTTCTTTTCTTTTTCCACCAATTTTTTCATTTTGCAAATATGGCCAATTTATCTCTGGAAGAAGATATTTTACAGGGAAGAGCAACGTGTTACCAAGTTTATCTTTTAAAAAACTGCAAAATAGCAAAAAAATGTCATGAAAGAAATAACTGCTGTGAACTGGTTAGTAATATTCAACTTATTAACTGGGAATATTTTGTATTCTTTTAGGACCCTTCATCAAACTCTTATAAGTGCAGATATAAGCAGGTAAAACTTCAAGAATCAAGAAAAGAATGCCCCTTCCAATTATCCTGAATATGCTCACCACCTGATGAATCCCACAAGAGACCTCTCAAACCAAAGCTTTTACCTATTTATTAAGTTGTTAAATACAAGGGTCGTTTCCAGCTACATGAATTTTTCCTCTAACAAAAAAATCAAGTTTCATAGTAAATTATTTTTCTATATTGACATCCAAAAGACCCCTAATATTTAAATCAATGTCACATGTGCATGAAGAATAACCTGCAGATCTATGGGATCATTTTGGCCTTCAATGAATGTAATCAGAATTCCAATCAATATCTAATTTAAAGGCTAAGCTGTTATGTAGAATTGATTGAATGGTTTTCATTTAGTGTGGAGCGCAAAAGTTGATTTTGGTTTTTAAATATTATTAGTATTAAAAAGACATACTCCTTAAAATATTTATATAATCTGATTCTCATCAATTTTAAATATAATAATTTAAACCACAATATATATAGAATTGCCAATATCATCCACTTTGTGTCCATGTGACATATGGTGGAATAAGACTAATGAGGAAGTACATAAAAAGATGACACTGACACACATTTTTGGTCCATCCTAATAACATTTTTCCACCCATCTAGGGTAAGACTCTAGAATGACAATTGAGGACCTTAGTAAAAGGGGCCATGCAAGGCAACAACCAAATGTGTTCCCGCTTTAAGTAATGCCCTTGTTTGGGGGTCTTATCCAAACTAAAGATCATGCCACAAAATTTTGATAGACTTGAAGATCTATGCAAAATGGAAGATCCCTTTGCACAGAGAAATAAATTTTTGCTAATGTAGAATGTGGTTTTGGAAATGGAACCTACCAAATTGCCTGACACTAGAAATGTTTTGGCATGTCTTTATGTGCACTTTAGCTTTTCATCAATCCATTTATAGTAATCTCTAAGCTTACTTGGTGCACTATGGAAAATCATGCCAAAGTGAATATAATTGAAAGGAAGCTTTAGAAAATAAAAGTTGAACCAAGTGTTCCCAATTTTCTTGAGTAGTGCTTCAATGGGGGTAAGGGAATCCCTTTGCCCACTATGTTTTTAGAGTAAAACAAAAAAGAGATTTTCTCACAGAGGTCAACTAGTAGCTACCCCTTGGCTACCCCAATTTTTAAGATATTTACTGAATGCTCAATTGTTTCAGTGTTTCAAAATATAACAATATATGAGGTTTTCATAACAACTATCCAAAATTCAACCTATAGGTAGATCTCAGTAGTAGAAATTTAGAATACAAGTAGTCTTAAATTGGATTTTGTATGATCCAATTGATCTTTGGTGGATTAGTGGAAGCTTGACGTTTATGTAGTCCCTGTTTGTGTTGATAAGAACAGGTTTTTCCGAATAGCAACAGGCTGTTTCTGGAAGGGTGTGCCACCTTTGAAGACTTTAAAACATCAAGGGGTCATTATTGTAGGCAGTACGTTTTACTGCCTGCTTCTTTTTATCTTACTGCCCATTTGCCCATCCAAGATGCGTTTGGAGGTGCTGAGACGCATATTGGTGCTGCCCACTACACACTTTGGGCAATGTCATACACATTTTTGCCGAAATGTATCTGGGCGTCATCCATCCTTTTTGAGAAATAAATAAATCAGGCAAGGGCAGACAAGGACCAAAAGAAGCATGTAGCCAATAAGGATCGGACCCTTAGCTGATTTAATATCTTCAGTGCTAGCTACTTTACAGCATATTACAATATTTTACCATAATCTTTCTTAATTTCTCACAATTGATTGCAGTCACTTAATGTAAAGGGAGTTTCGTGACAAATGATTGTGCTCTGGATATTGTAATTTAGTGAACTGTAAATTTGGGCTGTGCGTTGCTGCGCATGGTCAATGATAATCAACCAATTGATTTTGTGAAAATTAAGTTCCATTCAATTGAAAACATTGAATGGCATTGCATGGAACTAAATTGAATTGAAATTCAACTAAATTGGATTCAAATTAAATTGCAAAGAAATGGGATGCAAATTGGTTTAGAAGGCATTGAAAATCTATTCACAACTTAAATACATTGAAAAGACACAAATCTGAAAGACACCTTTCTGTTCCTGTTTAGTTGGGAATTGGGTAAACAAATTACAGTTCAGAACTCTCCAAAGGAAGACTTATGAAACATAAAGTTGTCCTTCATACACCAGTTCATTGTCACTGAAACTTTATAATACAGTTCCATATAAAGTCAACCAGATTGGCTGGGATTGTTGAAAAACTTGACCAAAGGTACAGCTGCACAGTCTATCGAAGCGCTAAGTTATCTGCAAATATCACTGTGAGATGCTTCCAAATGGGACTCTTATATCATAGTGAAAATGCACTTCTGGGGCTTATTCAGGAACAGTTCCATCTTCCAAGGAGCAAGGTCAGTAGAAATTACCTATCAAGGTCTGGTATCCTTAACGAAAGATCAAGAAGATATGTATTTTTCGTATATACACCTGTATGGTTCATCACCCTGATTGGAGCATTGAATTTTTTGGGTCCCTTTTCAATTTGATAGACTTTTGCATTGTGGCCCAACTTTTCAACTGATGAAATGAAAGGTGTAATAGGTGTGAGAAAAGACTAATCAGATGCATTAGGCCCCATACCTGGGAAGTTGCCCCTTTAATTCTCAAAACTGACTTATGAAACCACAACTTTTTTCCTTTAGACAAAAACATTAAATCTCATCAATAAGTTTCTTTTGGGTACAAGACAAAAGCCTTTGTTGCCAAGGCAATAAACTGTGCAAATTTAGCCCTACAACCAACCCCTGGCCAATATGTATTGGCTCATTTTTCATCCCTGATGACCAAAAAATTTCAGCTAATCACTTTTGCAGAAATTTACCTAGAAGCTCAGCAGTTCTTTTCCTGTTAAGAACGGAAAGGGAAAAGAACAGGAAAAGAACTGCTGAGTTTCTTGTATCTTTTTGGAGGCACTGAGTTTCCTCAGGAATTAGGGCTCATGTGACCCAACTTCCATAGGTGCACTGGCCATTAGATAACCCAGTTATGACTCAGTTGTTGATGAACTGCAACTGAGTTGCCAACGTTTGTTATTCTCTAACTGACCAGAGTTAACCAGCACCTAACAGCGCACCACGAAGGATGGATGGTACGAGGTCAGGAAACAGTTTTCTGTTTGGTTCTTGTTCCCTCTCTAACCATGTTGGTTAATTCAGTTGCATTTTTTCCTACCCACTAACAACCCCCTTCTAGTAAAGACAACCCTGGCCTACATATAAACCATCTATGTACCGAATAATCACCTATTTTCCTACCTACACTTATATATGACTTGTACTCCTTAAACAATGGGTTACCAAGGGGAAACCAAATATTAATTCAGTTGAGGTTCATCCACAACTGAGTCATAACTAGGGTACAGTGGTGGGTTTTGGTAAACCTTCCTACTTCCACCTCACACAACCTAGCTAACCACCTCTGAAAGTGAGTACGTATAATGTGTAAGTATTAGTGTTGGGCAGGTAAGCAATTTGGCAAGTTAGAATATAGGTTCTGGTAAATAAGAACCAAATCAGAATTGGGTCTAATTTTCAAAACCCAAAATTGAAACAGGATTTTTTACTTAAAAGAATTGAACACAAAATTGAGTTCTTAGTTCTATTCATGTGTGCAACTGGAACCAAATCCAAAATTGACATATATGTTTCCGAAAAAGAAACTGACCTGAATGGGGGGTGAATGAGCAGTTAACCACTGCTTCTAGTCTAGGTTAGTAACAACCAGACCATTCGACAGGGTCTGATTTTCAGAACTGGAAATGGAACCAAAATCTAAAATCATTTTTGTGAAAAACCAAACCCTAAACCGAAATGTGAGGTTGCATTCATGTGTGGTTCACCAAAACTCAAACTGTTTTAATTTATTTAATATTTTATAACTGGAACTGGAGGGTCCTTCATAAAAGTAAAGAACCGCTCAACAGGGGTAAAGTTTGAGGGATTGCTATGTAGGTACACGAGTAGATAAAGTATTTTGTGGCTACGAGTTCTAGTAGGCAGATCGACATGGATGGTTAGTACATGGCCAACCACAGTGGTTAGCTGTAGGACAGAATTACAATGAAAAAGCGTTTACGGACAACACACCATCCATCTTGCATCACGTGCTCTGCTAGTGCCGGTTCATTGTAACCCACTAATTTGAAAACAGCCACGTAGTAAGCTCTCCCATTGGGACTGATTTTTTTATAAAAAAAGCAGTCTTTGTCTGCCGTGGAGCGTAGCTGGGTGGTTCCTGGGTGGATTCTCGCCTACTTTTTTACCTTACTGTTCCGATTTCTTACTGTCGCGAGTAAAAAAACCCCAGATTGTGCGGACGCGGGCCACGGTGAGCCTGCAGTTGACTAAAAACCACAAGAAGTTATATGTCTCGGGTCCATATTTTGAAAAACCAATCCACATGGACAAGAGAGCTGTAGTCACCACACCAAGAACAACTCTTCATCGAGTTAGGTGATCTCGAGCCCAAGTTTTGACTTACTCGCAGTGTGTTCGAATTCCGCCGGAACGCGTTAATTGTGATGTATCAAACTTCGGTTGGAACAAGTTACCGACTGGGAGTTGTTTTTCTTGTTAACCGTTCTTGGTCGTTGGTCGTACGTCTGCCTCTTGGTTACGCAATTCATGCGGCTTATATAGATGCAATCTCTCGCCTACAACCATCACCAGCAGTATATTCATCATCGTCCTCACAAAGCCTCGAGCATCACCATTCCACAACATTCGCCACTTCCACTAATATTTTCACAATTCTCGCTGCGACGTCCTACCAGCTGCTCTTACATTCTTTCTATTCTCATTTACCCGTCTCGACTTCTATCTTGAAACTCTTAGCTCCTGCCTGCCTGCAGCAGATACTTGACATACAATCTGACTGATCAGCAATTGTTAAGCTCTAGCTCCGAGTTGTTTCTGAAGAGAAAAAATCGACTCGATCGCAAACTTGTAAGTTTCAGTATAATAGCAATCCTGTCACATTCTAGTGGCATAGATTTAGAGCTTGATTATACGAGTTAGTAGACGTGAGTTCATGAGTGTCAAAGACGTAGTTGCTAGATTTCAGCTCAATCTGCTTTTTAGAATCAGTGTTTTTCTTTTTGCGACAATTGAGGATCTTGTCTAGGTAATAGCTGTAGTTCTAGCACCATTCCAGCAGCTGCGTCTAGCTAAGCTCGACTGAAAATCTGATTGCACTAATTAGTGCGCATATTGGGCTCAGGCCGCAATTCTGACGAGCCATGTGGCGGTGTAGCAGGTAAATTTCAAGTTTGGAGCAAATCCATCCTTAATATCGAGTGAACAAAATAAAAGCGAAGACCTGCGACAAGCAAGCGGCAACCAAGCACAAAATTAACGTGACGCAATGGCCTCACACCAGGAGGTAAATTTCCTTGGTCTATATAGCAATTTAAATTTTAGCTTTCTACATTGACGCTCTCCTACTAAAACAACGATAATCGTCTTAGAAACCTGAATCCACACATGAGACATGCATAGTTGCATTAATGGGCGAGTTCTCACGAGATGCGGAGGAAATTTCAGTACACATCCTTTATTCTTGGAAGGTTTTGTAGTATATCTTTGATAAATTGGCAGATTTATTTCTTAACGTCGTCAAGCAGCTACCACAATTAGTGACCTAATTAACAGTTGAACTTTGATTCTCATGGGGATGGTTGCAACAGTGGTGGGCATACGGATCAGACAGTCAATACAACGACAGAGAAGAACTTTCCAGCGAGCCGGTGAGTTTCATATAACCAGATCCTGCAGCTCTCTACCAGTGTCAGAATCAATTGCATGTACATATAGATGAAAGCAACTGAGGAACAGTTTCAATTAAAAGTTCTTGATCTGTTTCTAAATATTCAGACATCTTCTATCTTTATTTGTGCTGCAGATACGTATGAATGTTTATTTCCCGGGACTATCAAACAACCGTAGCCTATTGGACAAAGTCCGGAAAGCATGTAGATCAATGAGTAAGTTCCAAACATCTCTGTACTGTAATCCGTAAATATACACTGACTATTGTACTAAAGAATGCTAGGCTGGGGCAGCTTACTAAATTATGAAGGCGAATGGTTGAGAACATATCTACATTCTAAATTGGAAACAAGAAGTTGTTTAGTGAAGGTGATTATGAATTAAACGACTTGACAAGACTGTCTATCACGATGCATGATCTGATCATTTTTTGGGTGGTTCATTTCCCAATTGTAGGTTTGGATTATTCAGTTTCGGGAAATGTTTTGTCCGTATCAGGCTATCCTATATCAGAACAAATGGACGAAGATTATGTGCTCATGGTATTTGAAGGACTAGACGACCGAGCCAGGCTTGTGAGGTAGCAGCCGAGATGCTGCAGCGCTAGTAGACCACCACCGTCCGAGACTTATTGGCGCGGGAACAAAACCGAACTTTCACTTGTCCGACTGTCAAAAAACAATTATACATCATTCATGAATCGGACATCGTAGTGATTATTTTTTAGAGATCCAGTAAAATGTAGGCAGGTGATCTCTGCAATAAAAACAGTTAGATTCACCGTACAGTTACTGAACGCTAGACTAGAGTCCTCTTGTTTATTGAACTTGTCGCAATTATCAAACACTGATCGGGGCTCCGATCAGAATTCATTCAGTACAGTAAACTTAGTTTTAGAAACAAGGGGTTTAGGTGAGGCGTAGATACACCAATGTACACACAGATGGTAAAAAAAAGAAAAAAAGACGAACACACACACACACAAATGTACGCACATCTGGGGAGCTGCCCCCCTTGAAAATTACTTGAGGCACAAATTACAGCTAGTTGTACCCTTATTTTTTTTAGTATTAGAGAACTGGGAGTATTTTTCGCTACATTTGTTAACCTGACAAAGAAATTTGTAATTTTTTCCCATTGACACTTACAGTGTAATTCATCCTACAGGTACCATGCACCATTTGCAATGTGACACTTGACTTGGAACTTTTGTCAGACAAAATGTGTTTATGGAGAAAGAGAGAAACTTAGATTATCTGGGGTTTATGTTCTTTAATACCATGTACTCAGTCCTCCAATTCAACCCTCTACTTGGATATATTGGACATTTAGATTTTGGAGTTGACTAGTGTCTGTTTGAACTCTAAATATTCAACCAAAGTGGTGTGATTTCAACCTTGAAACGGAAATTTCCAACTTCCTGCCTGTACATTGGAGTATGTTACTTTGAAATTGAAGTGCAACATGACCAGGCATGCTTATAATAGGCAGTCGCCTGAATTACCTAAATTAACTTGATTTAGGCGCATCAGGAATGGTTAGTTTAGGCGGGGGCAATGGCTGCAACATTTGCAGCTTGCATTGATCCTTCAGCTAGCTTGATAAGTTCAGTGTGACTCATATGATCATCCAGGCTGCTCATGGTGCTAAAAGAGGACCAGGATAAGGATCTGGCAGCAGCAGCCCTTGACACCATGTAAGGATAGAAACTATCATATTCAAGATGATGATTCATATTGTTAGCAACATGAGTTGCAGCTGATGGAATTGTATTCAAGGGCTGAGTAGTAGTAGCAGTAGTACTACTACTACTACTTGTGCTACAGTTGTTGGAGCTGGCACTGGTCCTCATGGTTTGCAAAGAATCCACAAGCAATTGTTCCCATTCAGCAAGTCTTACAGTACTTGCTTGATCAGGAGATTCTGCAGATGCCTGCTGTTGCAAAGGTACCCACGAGATCAAGTCTTTAGAAAGCTCATCAGTCGCATCTACCTTGTTCCTTAGACTAGGTGTCACCAGCTCTGCAGCTGCAGGATCCGAAGAGAAATTAATGAGGTTGAACTCAAGCCTTGAAGAAGAAGCGAAAGAAGAAGATCGGACTTGGGTAGAAAGCTCTTTGCGTTGTACATCATCCTTTTGCGAGTTCTGTAGAGTATCATGAAAAGATCTACAGACAAGCTGCGAAGCTGTACAATCGGAGCTAGACTGATCATCGGATGATGCTGCAGTCTTATGCTTCTTGACAGCCAGCGAGTCTTCCACCTTCTTCATCTCAAATTCAGATACGAACCCCGTACTCTGCGGCAGAGGTAAGTCTGAGAGCAAATTTCCGAGCTGCTCACGACAATTCTCCAAAAGCTTCAGCAGCGATTGACATTGGTACCCACTTCGCTTACAAATCTGAAGAAGCTCAAAAGTCTCGGAAGTTTCTAACATGTCTAGTCTATCAAGCATTTCCCGCAACCGTAACGCGATCTCTTGTTGAAGCTTATAAGTTTAGGTAGTTAATTTAGGCGCAACGACAGGCAGACATTTAGGTAATTTAGGCGACGCGACCTCTGATCGCCTATTTTACGCATGCCTGAACATGACTCATGAGTGCCGAGCATAGATCATCCTAAACTGTTTCACAAATTAAATTGGCCTCAGGTGGTCTGCAGTCTGCACCCAGTATTGTGCAGTTATTTGAATTTATAAAAGAGCCACCGGTTCTGGCTTTAAAATTACTTCAGAATCATGGGTTACAGCTCTGAAAAATTTCAGAATCAAAGAACCGTCTGTCCCAGTTATTTCAAAAGCCCTCAAGAATGATTTTGGTTTTCTGAACTGGCGGTTTAAGGCCATTATTTGATTTTGTTTAAATTTAGGAACCAGGACTTCTGTTTTTTTGAGAATAGCATTCATAAGTCCTAAGAACCTCCCTGATAACCACTGGCTCTGTTCATGTAAGGGCCCAACACTGGTCTGCACCAGTGTGGGGTGGGTTATTTGATTCTGGAATATTAACTGGGTGTGGGTATTTGGAAAAATAAAATTTGAAAGAATCGCCGGGGTCCAGTATTGCAAACACAGTGATGTGTGGGCAAGAGGTGGGAGTGGGGGTCAAGTGAGGTGGCTTACTTGGGTATATGGGCCTGTTATTTACCAAAAACTTGCATTCAGGTTTTTCGACCATGTTTCGGAAAACTAGGTCCCCAGGGCCTTTGACAAATACAAAGCCTGGGTCTTTGAAATTTTGGGGCAAAACATACATTCAAAAGTTGTGAGAAATTGAAGGCAACATTTAAAAGCAACAAACAAACACCCTTAAACGTGGTCATGGATGTTCTCTAAAAATGTTCTATTTGAAACTACAAGACATTGCCAAATGGTGAATCAAACTGAAATTTTTCTATCATTGCAATGGGTTTAAGGTTTATAGTTCTCATCCTTTGTTCCATCTTCCATCCAACCTTCAACTCACATCCTTGAAAACCTTAGGAGACAACAAACAACCCAAAACACGTGAATAAGATATAAGACACACAAGACACATCACAGACATCAAATACAACCTACAATAAACTGGAAAGAGCAACCACACATATGAATTGGGCCAACAACCAATACAAATGAATTGAGTGTTAACATCAAACACAAAAGAAACACATGGCCACAACCAAAATAGACCCATGGAAAACGCAAAACACAAGACACCAAAGGGCAAACACTCAAGACTATAAAGATGGAAAAACATCACCACAAGCATTAAAAACATTGTATTGACACAAACTACACATGACACATAGATGACACAGACACCATAAAACAAACAAAATTTACCCTTTAAGCACTGATGAGCAAAGCATCTGCAAAGTAAGCTAGACACCAAGAATCAAAACATACTAAAATCAACATGTCGCCCCCAAAGCAAGACACCAAATACCAAACATTTCCAATTTTTTACATCCACAAGAAACTAACAAAAACCAAAAAGCTCCTACGACACAAGATCTTTGTGTGTGTCCGTGGGCAAGTTTATCCTTAGGTGATACTATTAAAAACATCACACCCCAAATTTCTAAGACCCATCCAACTTCATAACAACATAAGACTCACATAAAGCAAGTTTCTCATTCCAAATCATTTATCGAAAGGTTACCCAAGTCATTTGAAAGTCAAATCTTTGATTAAATTTACAAAAAAATGTATTTTGATGTGGAAACGAATGCATAAGAAAAAAGTTTTAGAATTGTAACACAAGGGAATTTTTTTATCAAGAACACAAAAGAAATCTATTTTTTGGAAATTTTTCTTGGATGTTAATTTTTTAAAATACTTCAAATGCCAACCTATTTGATGTCCTTTATAAATAATTGATTGAATCAATTTTCACATAGTTATGAATTTTTGAAGTCAAGATTGTGAAGTCCCAAAGGGACAGTGATGTAATGAACACAAATGATAATTATTTTCACCCTTTGTTATTTAATAACTAGCTTGGATTATTCCCTTGTGCATGTATGAAATAAACAAGAAAAATTATGTAATGTGTAAATGCAAGGACACTTAAGAGGAAAAAGTTAAGAATTGGGTTAGAATGGGGTAGAAATGATTCAGGAATCAAAATATTAATGCATATAATAGGGTTTTGGGTGTTCATTATTTTTCATGAATGTGTGCATAGGTGGGGAAAACACAGCCCACTTAATACAATCAAATAGACTAATGTATATGTAAATGAATTTTTTTTTTAAATTATGGGTCCAACTTTCTTATGATTTTGGCAAGGTGGTTTTAGGTGGTACCACCCAAGGATATTTTTGCCCCTATTGTTGTTTCCATGGTCTGAAACAAATCTTTAAAATCAACTTACGATTCAAAATCTTCAAGTACTTCGACCCTATTAAGCATTAGGAACTTGGGTGTCTCCATGAGTAAAAACAATAACAACTTTTCATCATATTCAATGACCATCACAACAACAATTCCATGACCCAAATACCCAAACACCAAATGCAAACTTTTGAACCATGGATCAAACATCATAAGTAATATTATGACTTTTCCATGATCAAATGTGCATGCAAAAAATAAATGAAAGGCAAAAGAACCTCCAAAATCTCTTGTTTCATTTCAACCATCAATTCTTTCAACTCATAGTTAAACAAGTCCTTTTCAGCATTGCTATTAAAAGTAAGTTAGGCTAAGTCTTCTTTGATGTCTTAACAAGTCAAAATGATGAAATTAAAAACATCTGCAAGCAACCAATGACCACAATTTTGGTTCATTACACAACTAAAAACAATTGGGCACAAAACTTTCACCATAGCTTTGCAAATAACCTAGGTTCTTGGAAATGTTTTGTAATTTTATAATGCCACATATTGGCGACTATAGCATAATGTAATGGCATTTTGAAAAATGAAGGCATCTTGGAATAATAATACCTAACTTGCAAATCTATGATCAACATAAAATAAGATAATTCTTTTTAAAACATTTTACACCACATTAAAAAAATTGTATGTTGGAACTAAAAACCACAAAAAGATTAAGCTTTACCTCATCTTTATAGGCAAATTTAGCTTTTTGGGCCCCAATCCAAAGTTAATTCAAGCCTTCTCCCATGAGCTTGCCTATTTTTGCTTGATTTTTTGGGCCACATTATGCATTTTTGGATGGCACTTGAATAGCCTTTATGGATGTGAAGCTCAAATTAAAAGTCATTTTGTCATTTATTGTAACATACTAACACACCTTTGAAAGTGCATGCCCAAAACATGAGCCATCAAACATTTCAAGCAACCCAAAACTACTACATGGTATAATGGAATTTAAGGCACTTGCACAAGTGTGCACGTTAACCCCTATATAGTCATGTAATTTAACTTGGTTAATCATGTAATAGTAATTTGGACCAAAAACAAGACATAATCATGTATAAGGTAGCATAGTCATACAAAACACTAAGTATGTTTCATGAGTAGAACAAAATGGTTTTCATGACTACATGATTAAGTTTGGGACATTGTCCCACATTGCTATAGTCATGAAAGCTATGTTTTGGTGTATTGATGTTTAATGGTGATCCAAGTGTAGAAAATTGAAATGAAATTATAACAATGGAATAAGCCAAAGAATTGCTAAGATAATATTGCCATTATGGCTAACATGGGTTGGCCTCATACATTCCTTGATAAATAAGCTAGAAAAAAATAAAGGGAATTACTTTGTGAATCAATTCCATGAATGATCATAAATCGTACAAGAATTAATTCCTATTAAACTTTGTGTTGGAATTGATGTGTGGCCATTAAAGAAGGACATTATTACAATCTATATTGAAGAAATAACAAAACATAAAAGACAGTTGCCAACTGTTGTGTATTTATTGACATTCGTTAAGATTATCAATATTGTCATTATACCAAACCATTATGTTCCTCAAGATGGAACTAAACATTAATAAACTCATATTAAAATGGATGCCTTGTAGTTTATATGTTATTGGGATAGAAATAAACAACAATATAAATATAATACTTGTAGAAAAAAAATTATCTAACTATTAAATATTTGGAAAATGAACTATTAGAGTTGACTTTAAAAATAGATCGAAAGAATGGAGGAAGCAAAGGTGGAAGTAGATGAAATTGATTTGAGGTTTTGTCTACTTCATGTATTTTGTATCTTCTATGTGGATTCATTAGTCAATTAGAAGTGTATAGATTAGAAAAGTATTCTGAGAAGACCAATAAAACATCTATGTTAGGAGGATCGCTAAACATGTCATTACTCATTCAAATATTTTTACATATTATGAACAAGATGTAGCCAAATGCATTTTTTTATTGACGATTATGATAATGTATATCAAGGGTATGAAAATTGGTAGAATATTTTTGTGGTAAAAGAAACCATAATTGTTGAAATAGTTAAAAGAAGATTAAAATAAAACAATCAATATGGATGGACACTTGTTGAATATTTGCATACACTGAAAAGCTTAATAGAGAAAAAATGGAATATTTTGAACATGCAAAATCGAACAAATTGCTTATAAACATAAAAGAGTTAATTTTGAGGAAATTGCATAAGGGCACCCAAGTGTGATGTATACAACATAAAACTCTAGTGATTGATAAACTTACTAAATATAAATGATGGCTACCAATGATAATGTGTATACTTACTTTGTTCCTAATTGAATAAGTGTTTGTTACACACCACAAAATAATTCTTATTAATAAATGAGAGTTTTGTGAACCAAATATTAACACTTCAATTGAAAAATGGATTCCTTATGATTTCTTCTAGCCATTTAAAATCACTCATGAATTAATGTAATGAGAACAAGAGGTAACAAAGAATACCAATACTTTGGTTTGTCCATTGTTAGGAATATTATGGTTGTTATCATTAACACTATTGAATCTGTATGAATAAAGTAGGAGGTTGTCATTTGAACATGAAGGTTAATCAAGATAATCAAAAAAGTTATACTGAAAGATTATGTCAAATATAAATAAGGCTTGTGAGGAGGTGAATGTCCAAAAAGATCTAAGGAATCAAGTGAAAATGATATTATAAACATAGAATTCTTTATCAAAAATTCAAAGTATTAACATCAATGGAAAGGATTAAGATTATTGAATAAATAATTTAAATGCAAGCAATTGGAACCATTATTGGAATAAACATTAACAATATTGTCAACACAAGTAGTATTGAAGAAAGAAAGCAATGGGGTTCTTCAAGTTAGGGAAAAGAAGGATTGCTAAATTCTACAATACTCGATGATCACGATGAAGCACCATCTTCAACTAGTTAGGAATCAATAAAATCAAAAGAAGGCAATCTGAAATGGGAACCCTCTTGGAATGTACAATTTGACCAAAAACAAACGGTAGGCAAACTATAGTAGTTAATTCCAATTGATTTAACACAAACACAAATATATGGCACAAAAGTGGTGATTCATACTTGACGTGTAAATATCAATTCATTCAATCAAGCTTATTCCACTCAAATTCATGTGAATGAAGCAATAAAGGAGTTTAATCTTCAACCAATTATTAACATGTGGCCATAATTTACAACAATAGTTCAACAACCACTAAATATTGTTCAACTTATAATTGTAATAATACCTTTAGTGATGCCAACACCAATTGGAAATGTTTTGAGGATTCAACTACCATTGTATTATGATGGTGATGATCTTGCTTCAAATCTTCACTAATTGACGAAAGTTTGCCTAAATAATGGAAAAAGTATTCATGTTCCCAAATTTTAGTATTTTATGAAGTCATTAAAAAATAGTAGATTGGTTTGATATGTATGAAGTGGCAAATATGGCTACAACATGGGTAGAGGTCCAATGGACATTTATAGTGAAATTTGATGTCACACATAATGAAGGGCAAACAATTACTATTCTTAAGGATATAAAAGAAAAACAAATGAATCATGGAAGATTATGAAGATAATTTTTTACAACTATGTGCTATAATGTCAAATTGACTAGACAAGGATGGCATAATAATTGGAATTATCAACTAGACCAACAAGGTTTATATAATCAAAATACTTGTGATGGTTATAATGATGATAATTACCAACATGGTAATTAGAATTGGAATATGTTTGAGGAAAATGTAGTCCTACTAACATGTACCTTTAGCAATCATAACGATTGTTTAATTTTTTGAATTCTGGATTGTAGAAAAATAAAAACTTATAAATAAAATTAAAAATATTTTATTTTATTTTGAATACATTATGTATATGTCATAAATTTTTTGAATCAATCAAATACATAATTTACATTTTAAAAAACTTGTAACCATTGCTTAAAAGTAATTTTGACATTAAAGCACAATTTTTCAAAAACATTATGGCATATTTTGGAATTTTTTTAATATACACCTTAACATAATAGTATCAATAAAATTTTAAAGATTCTTAAACTTTTTTAAGATGTCGTAAGAAGATTTTAAGAATATTCTTCAAAAAAACAATGGTCTAAGGGGGCACATGTGGTTCCTTATAATGTGGTTGGACCCAAATAATTATAATTGAAATCAAGGATTTCAACAAGGGACCAACCTAAAAAAGGTAAAGTCACAAATAAATGTGCCACAACATGTGTAACTAGTGCTTGGTTTTTCATGTTTTAATATCAAAAATTGTATTAATAAACTATAAACTTCTTAATGTGTTTAGATGCTTTGGTTTTCAAAATTTTATGAAAACATGTGGAATAATTTGGAATGAATCTAATGAGGATAAAATAAATTCATTATGCATTGTAACCAATGTTTTTATTATGTAATCATGAACTCCTAAGTGGACTTAATTTTTTTGAAAATGACATAAATTTGGGGAATTTCAAAACATCTCTTTACATTTAATAATATAATTCAACAAATATTTAGGTCAAAAGGATTTTTAATTTTTTTACTTTATAAAATGAAATGTTCCTAGTGTATCCATGAATTTTCCATAATAAGTAATCACCTAAATCCTTATTCAAGGTGCACAAAATTCATTATTTTGTGAATGCATCCAATTCTTTGCTACAAAAAAAGGAACATGTTTACAAAGATTGTGTGGTATGAAAACAAATCTTGGAAAAAAAAACTAAGAATTTGAAACCTAAAATGGGAATAAATGTGGCTATGGTTGAATGAAATCAACCCATTATTGAAAGTTGTGTACAAGGAGTTAGAAGGCAAAAATGCATGAGTTGGAGAAAGATGTTAACCTTACAAGGGGACGATGGATGAAGTGGGAAAAAGAAAAAATAATTCATCAAGATGTAATGGATGAATTAAGGAATATACAAACCAATGCTAACTTATTGACAAAATTAATCAATAAGCAAGGAAACAAATAGTCAAAGGCAAAAGAAAAATTTAATAAAGAAGGCTTACAAAAGCTAATCCAACTAAATGTGGATAGCTGACCAAAAGGGCTAAACTAGATAATAAACTACCAAAATAATTTAACACATCAATAAAACATACAAAAACATGTATGATGAACATTAAAAAAATGGGGGGAAAAATTTTGGATGAAAAATCAGAAGTCAAAATAAAATAGTTTTAAAATATTTCAACGACACTATCTTGTGAACATGTGAGCATGAGCATGTGAGCATGATAAAATCTTTTTTTTTAATATTTTGATGACTTGGACAACATATTCTTAGAATATTCCTTGTCATAAGCTAGAATTTAAAATGACATGGCAAAATATTTTGCCACATGGAAATGGATGAAATCAAAATGGATGAAATTCGTCATAAAGAATTCATGTTCGACAAAACTTTCCCAATGAACTTATTTTTGATAAATGATTATCCCTAAAACCACAACTTGTTCATTTTCTAAATTTTATTGAATAATATACTAGTGTTTTTAAATGGGTTGAATGTCATGTAAAAAATTATACTTGGAAAGGACATTCAAAACATTCAAATGATATTTTATCATAGGATTACAAAACATACATATTTTCGTTCTTTAGCAAGACACAAGTGGCACAACACATGACAAAGATAAACATGATCTTCCTTTGGTAGATCTAAACTAATCTACAAAACAAAAACCAATGCCCAGTGGCCAATCCGTTTGCAAAAACAAAACCAATTTTAAATTCATTATCTGTGTTTCACAAAATGCTAAGGAATCAGCTTGCACTACATACAAGTATTTCATATCTATTAATTGCTTCCGAAACATGTTGGGAAATGAATGAAAGGTTATGTTTGGCCACAATACATCACATTTTGCAGGATAAAATAGAGATGTTTGCAATGCACCCACTTCCCCTAACTACCCCAAGGAACTTGCCATCATTTGTATGAAATCAACACAAATGCAATTAAGGAAATTTCCAATCATTACTTCATAGTGTTTTGTGCTAAGAGGTGGACTACAGTTGATGATGTATATATGTCCATACCTTGGTGGAGGAACTTCAATAGGTGGCAGAACATCAACCTCCAAAGTTTGTCTAGCCTCCCACCTATTTGTTTGTAATGTTCAAAGTTTAAGTGTTGTTGTTCACTGAATAGGCTTGTTATTGTGAATTTTTGGCCAAGCTTCAAAATCTGCAAGTTGGTTACGAGGAGTTGTACTTTCATTCACAAATAAGGTTCAAAAACCACATTTGCACATTTCACACATAACAAATCCTACTTCTTCCAAAGTCGTCACCTTAAAATGAATCAAGTCAGTCCCAACTTGCACTGGCCACATTGATGGGACAAGTGGTCTATCGACACAATATTTCCTTCCAATTCTTCCAACACAATGAGTCAAATCATTTGCACAAAACCAGAACTTGTGACAAATTGATGCAAACCTTTTCAAATCAGACCACAAACCATCGTAGCAAGGATTAAGTATGTCGCGGATTGTTTTTTTGGCAATGATTCTTGCATCGCAATGTTTCATTGAATCTCTTTGAATTGCGAGGCAATGACTATTTGACAATGGTGGGCACCTCTCTATTCTCTAAACACCATCCTTGCACACACATTCTTGATCTTTCAATCCTTGAAAAGTCAAAACAAATGGCTCATCCTTGATAATCCTAAAGGACTTGCCAACATCAACATTTGAACTAGTGAAGCCACTTGACGTTGTGTTAGTTCTCGGTCAAGAGAAATTCACATGATCATGTCTATGTGAATCGCCCTTAGATCCTAGGCCTATATTAGCCCTTCATTTTATGGATCCAAAAACTTCTTGACCTTCCAAATGAGGTATCCTATTAATGAAGGAAGACTTGCTAGTGTATTTAGTGATGGCATTGGCCATTTGTGACAGGTCACCAAATTAGTTTGCTCATCACAATCTCAATTCATCCCTACTAGGACCTTTCCGCATCTTCCACCATTCAAGTATACCCTATAAGATGCAATTTGTTTGAACACCCTAACATAATCATCAAAAGTCGCAACAAAAAGGCATGGATCATTTTTCCCAAACTATTATAGCCAAATATTATGGACAATTTCAGAGAGGTTATAAGTTGGCATGTCGACGAATTCCTCCAAGCTGAACTTCAACAAGCATTTTCAAAAGAAGATAAATCATATATTGGAATCATGAAAACGATTAAACAATTTCACACAGAATTCCCAAAGAAAGTAAAGGTGTCTACCATGTAGAATGAAACCCCCCCATTATCTAACATAGAAGTGCTAGAAACGCAACCAATTATTGAGCTCATGAATTGCACTTTCGGCTACAACCCCTGAAAAATACCACCAAGACCAAATTGTTGCAATTGAACATCCTCTTCTTCCAAAGATGTTGCATTCTTGTATTTGAAACACACCTCATGTCATTCTTATAATTCTTTTGTAATCAATTGTTTTGTGTGTCTATCAAATGACTAAATCCAATCGAACAAATAAGTTCATTCCTTGTCAACCATCTTCACAAAGGCATTTCAAGAACTATATACAATATGGATAGCATTTTTTAATTGGCTTGTGTATTATTCACCATGAACCCTTTGAAATTGGGGTTTGTAAAACCAAACTTGAACATCACCTAGTTTAGTTTTGTCTATATGACACACTGAACTTCTATGGATTTTGATTGCAATGGTGAGCACTTTACAATACATTGAGTCATAAACATGACAAGCCATGGTAGTCCATTCCTGAACATGTTTGACATGATCAAACACCAACCAATAATTTTATAAATCACCACCAAGTTGCATGCGTCTCACCAAATCAACCCCACTTGTTGGCCCATAAAGTGACATTTTGAACAGAAACACCTTTTACCAAGCCATTTGTCTAAAGAAACAATTATCTTGAATGTAGCATAAGGACTTTTCAACTTAAGGAGAAGTATGTTATGCATGGTGCCTCATGTACCAGCATTATGCTTAAAGGATGTAATGAAGTCCCGAATGTTGGGAGAACAAAAGGGTTAGAACTTGTCCATTACCTTGTCAAGTTTCTCACCTTGAAAAATTTCCTCAAGTCTTTCGCCTTTCTCATTGAACAAATTATGTGCCAAGAATGTTTTATTCGCATTCAAGGCGATTGCAAAAAATTTGGTGTCAAGGCTATGATAAACCTAACCTTCTACCAAAACCTTGATTTTTTCCAAAGTCTCTCTACACATATCTTCTGTAATAAGATGTTCATGCGTGCCAAGGTGGATTGTATATACTAGTAGAAATCAATGATTTTGCAACCAACGAATTTGCGACTAGTTGCGACTATTTGACATTTACAACTATTGTTGGTTATATCTACAACTACTGTTTGCATTTGAAGCCGCTTGCAACTACTCTATGACTAACTTACGACTAATGGATTATTTCATCCTTTCATTTGGATAGCTTTCATTACAATTTCCATCCAAGTATGTAGTATATACGATTTCATCCGATGGTTTCCTGATCGTGTGGGTAAGGAGTGGCCATGTTTTTTCTGATTAACTAATGGATTGTTGCCACATGGCATGGTCTTTAGTATTTGGGAAACCAGATTGTGATCTTGAATTTTCTAAATCGAATGGCCAAGAAATGGCCACGTCTTTGTGTTTGGCTAATCGAAATGTGCCACGTGTCTCAATATGAGCATTTTGAGCTGTTGAATCGCCATGTATCACATGGTCCCACTATTAGGGTTAGGGTTAGGGTTAGGGTTTAGGGTTAGGGTTGGGGTTGGGGTTTAGGGTTAGGGTCCCATTATTAGGGTTAGGACTAGGGTCCCACTATTAGGGTTAGGGTTTAGGGTTGTGGGAGAGACTGAGAAAAATGTTCGAGACCTCTTTGCAGATGCTGAAAATGATCAGAAGACTCGGGATGAGTTGTTTACACATCTCCCTTTGTGATACCCATGAGACGTAGTTAAAAAGTTTTCTGGAAGATGCATGTTATAGCCTCAAGGTTTTGTGTGCACACTGGCCTTGAACAGTCCAGGTCAAGAACAGGGTGAGTGTACATTTTTGGGTCACAAAAGTGTGCGCTGCAAGGATATTTCCTAGTTATTCACAGGTATGTCAATGGGGGATCTTAAGTTTGAAAATCAACAATGCTTGAAGCCTTGGTTGGGAGATTCTGGAACTGCAACTTGACCGTATCACAGCTTGTGGAAGCTGCCATGTTCACCATGGATCAGGCACTGTAATGTGCTTGTGATAGCCGATGCCACTAATTCCATCTTGACATTCTCTGAAATTATGTTTTTGTGGGTTGTAGGTGACCAGAGTGATTTACATATCATAATCTTTGATGAGATTGATGCCATTTGCAAGGTATGTCCTTCTGGAGCCATTTTGCAGTCTTGAAATTATGGTTTTGTTACAGCAATCACTTCCTGGTTAGCACCTCTGTAGTTTGAAGCTCCTGATCTCCTACTCAGATGCAATGAGTTATTTTCCCCCAGATAATACAATCCAAGTCCCTAATTTCGTGCAATGCCAGGATTGCATAACACTAGTAAAATGTATAGCATGGTTTTCTTGGATGTTGTCCTGACCAGATTATGTGAATGTTGGTTTCTGGGGCTGGGTAAAGTTTCCAACCCCTCTATCAGTAGTAACACTGGCATCATGGTTCTGGTTGGTGTTTTGGACATATTACAAGTCATAGAGTTGAGAGTCAATTGTTGGTACTCATTCCCCTACATAGTTGGCGATTTTGAGGATCTTGTGGCCAAAACTGATGTGCACATTTCTTTGGGACACAGACTAGAGGTTCTACAAGGGATGGAACAGGAGTGCATGACAGCATTGTCAATCAGCTGCTTACAAAGGTACACACATAATGTGGACATGTGTTACCATTGCTACATTATAGGAGATTCATAACAAGTTTTCCACTACTTTGCTTTTGTAGGTGCTTGCAATGAACTTCTTAGTGTTGATATTGTGCACAATGAAACTGCACACATGGGAGAAGAGCACAGTGAACAATTTGTCCATACAGAGCAGGTAGCTCCATATGTTCAGAATTCTTGTTAATCTCTACTAAGCCTGTATTTTACCTTCTGAACCTCTTTTTCTGAAATCTTTCGTTGTGACAATTGGCCTTGTATGATGAAGTAGTGCATGGACTCAAAAAGCCACAAGAAATATTTGCTCAGTCATGAGTCGGACACACATGGTGAGAACTCTTCATATTTTTTTAGTTTACTGTTTGCAGGGAACCGCGTGGACTTCTGAGTTCCAATTGTCTGATGATAGTAAGGCAGAGGATGACAAGGATGGTAAACAGTGTTCCCCTTAGTCTCCTAAATGGTCCCACTTTGTTTGATGATTTACAAATTGTACCCAACTGTAACAAAAATAAGCCAGGATAATTTCTGGATGTGACTCATTTTTGCTTGCACTAGCCCCCCTTCCATCAATTTGGGCTTGGATTAAGCTGACACTTTTATGGAAGTGCAGGTGGCAGGGCCCAGGTTTCTTTTGTTCTATCATCTGAGCAAGCACCGAATGTGACTCTTTGTGAACCGAACATGCTGAAAACAAGTGTACAGGTATTGACTCCTGATGATTGGGTTGCAGATGAGAAATATGTGGACTTTCAGGAGGATGCCCTTTCCTCTTTCCAATTCCAAATCATGGATATCAAGATTCTTGCTTCTAGTTGTGCTAACTTCTATCGTGTCTTGGTTTTACAGTCACAGCCTTCTGACAAGGAGACCCATCTGTCAATCCAGATCTCGGCTGTCCTTGAAGGTATCTTGTCTTTTCTCACTCTTCTCAAACTGTTCGTCAAGCTTGCTTTTGTGTTGGGTTTTGTAACAACTTAGATTTTGCACTCTTAGTTTGACATTGTTTATTATATTAAGATCCCATGCTATAGAAAGTTGCAATGGAATTTCTGATAACTGGGTGCTGAACAGTTGAAAATGAGAAGGATGTTGCTACTGTTGATATGCCCATTGAGCAGCATGGAGAAGCTCAGCACAGCAGCTAGGGACATGATCAGGTAGCATTTGCCTCTTAATCTTAAAAAACCTACCAAAGTTATCAAATGTGTTGGAAGCAAGAGATCATTTTGTGACTCATCTTTCTGACAAGCATTGTGTTTGTACTCACCTCTTGGTTGTGCAGGTAGACCCAAACTTGTGTGAAGATATTGTGTTGGAATCAGCTCCCAGTAACAGTGGAGTCACTCCTATAAAGCAACAAAAACAGCAGAGAAGACCATATGACAGAAAAAAACAGTACATCAATCCTTTGGGTAAAATTCACACTCTCTCGTATTCTTTTCCAAATTTATACAGGTATACAAGAGTGAATCCTTTGTGCAATCACCATGTACCACTGACAATCATGATAGTGTGCATGTTTCGGTTTGGGAAACTGGAGCCCCCTTACACTTTGATTGAAGTGTGCAGAGGCAGAGACAAGATGGCAGGGTGGGAAGCGCGTCAGTACACGAATCAAGTCAAAGCCTCTAGAATGGTGGAAGGGGGAGAGGATGCTGTATGGTCGTGTTCATGCATGTAAGTTCTATTCCCTAAAACCTTTGCTCAAGCTCTATGTGAATCTAATGACAGGATGGACAAAATCAACAGAGTTTTTGTGAATTGGTGTTTCAGTACAAAGCTGAGATTTAAGTGTGTGTGACAACCCCAAACAGGTTGATGTATTTGCTTGTGGCAGCTCTACCTACATTGATAGGCATTAAACATTTGTCATTGGACATACCCCTAGGTCAGTTAGAAATCTTCAAGTGCTGGTTGTTCAGGTCTTCTTAATCATGAGCTCAAACTTGCTAATTTTAAGGCAGAGTGTTCAAATCTTGGAATTGCTGGACAGATTGATGGTGTTGAAGCCCTCAACAACATTTTGCTCATTGGAATGACAAACAGAAAGGACCTCCTTGATGAGGCTCTGTTACAGTAAGTATGCTTATTTGAGTTTTCATTTCCCATGGATAGAGACTCTACAGCATTACTGTTGTGCAACAGGATAGCTGTATGTTGAATGGAACAGGGATGGGCATCCACATGAATTCAAAGATGTTATTGCTTTGTAGAGCAACATTGGGTTTTGGTTTGACCCTATATTTTGTTGCAGGCCAGGTTGTATGGAAGTGCAAATTGAGATTGGACTGCCAGATGAGAAAGGGCGGTTCCAGATCCTGAGCATCCATTCTAACAAGATGAAAGAGAACTCATTTCTCAGTGCTGATGTTGACTTGAAAGAACTTGGTAGACTCCTCTGTTGGTCAATCTGGCAATTTTGTGTGGGTTGAAATTTCAATGCATTTGTTTCATTGACTACAGGTGGTTTGTTTCATCTAGCACACTGTTAAGGAATTATTAGACCAAATTGAAGCTAGTTCAATCAAGCTGATGCTTTCTTCAGAGGCCTCTATACTTGTGCAGTTGCTGTTTAGGAAGTGGTGAGCTGGTTATGAATCATTCTGGTTTGTGCAGCATCAAAAACAAAGAATTTCAGTGGAGCAGAGTTGGAAGGGCTGGTTAAAAGCGCAACATCTTTTGCTCTCAACAGGTTTTGTAACTTTCAAGTGACATCCTTTTCTATTTTGGGAAATTTAGATTTTGGCAAAATCAAGAATGCGTTCCCAAGCCTATCTTGCTCTAGCTTAGCAGTACCAGCAACAACCCAGTCAACTGAAATTAGAAGCAGACCAGTCCATGCCACCTTTACCACACCTCTCATGTGTTAAGCTAGTTGGTTGCCTGGATTATACAGTAAGTCTGACAATGTAAAGAAGCAAGTAATCAAGAGTTGCAGACACTCTTGAATTCATGGTTGCTTTCTGTTCTGCTAAGCCCAGTTCCTGGTTTGTGATTGCTTCAGGCAAGTGAGTGCTGCAGACCTTTCAAGGGAAATAGTTGAGGACAACATCAAAGTGACCATGGATGATTTCATGTCAGCTCTCAATGAGGTGAAACCTGCATTTGGTGCAGCCATCAACACTCTCGAGATGTGCAGGTTCATCTTTCAAGACTGTTTTCAAACAAATTGCTTTCAGATTGGTTTTGTGTCTAACAGCCAGTAAAGATTTTATTGCTTATGGCACTCTCATTTGTCTTGGGGGGATGTCATGTAAACACTGCAGCACTGTACCTTAGCAGGATTACTCATTCAGTTTGGGCATTACAGATTGAATGGGATGCTGGATTGTGGAGAGAGACATGCACATATTCAAAGAACAGTCATGACTTTTGTGGAGCAAGTATCATTCAAAGTGAGAGAACACCTCTGCTCACTTGCCTCCTTGAAGGACCTGGTGGCAGGTACATATCTTTTCTTGGGTGCAGTCCTCTCAATGCATTGTGAGAGGCTGCAAGAGTTCCATGCTAAGGGCAGTTGCTATGAGTTCTGTGCTGGTGCTTTTGCTCAGAAAATGCTTGAAGCATCAAGGACAGAGTCATGCTTCAAATGTGTTTTCTCCTTCCTTCATCTTTCATAATGAGCAAGTTGCAAATATCCATATGTGAAGAGACATTTCTGCTTGTTTGACTTGCTTCATGCAATCAGAGTAAGTGGCAATGATTTTCAGTTTCAGCATAAGAAGTAACATGTATACTGTCACATGTTTTTTACTTGCCTGCAGTGGTAAGACAGCATTGGCAGCAACTATTGGAATTGAAAGTGGTTTTCCATTCATTAAAATTGTAAGCCCAACTTTATCTATGCTTATGCTCCATTGTTGAGGTCTAGGCTGCTCTCTTTCCTGCTTCTTTCAACCTTGGCTTGGTTTGTATCTTTTCCATGTGAGATTTGTGTGTGTGCTTGGTCTGATAAAGCAGGAAAAGACTTTCCTTCTTTGTGCTGTAGCTTTCTGAATTCTTGTTTTCTGCACAGGTGTCTGACTGGGTACTTGTCTCTGATTGTGAAGATGTCTCATATCTTCAGCTGCAATTTCATATGTTTGTCCAATGCTCTACACTCACAAGTCTACAGTGGAAACATCTTTGATAAGCTGTTTGTGTTCATCTTTGTGCAGGCTCTGCTTTCAGTGCTCTGTCCAGAGCAGCACAATGCTCTCAATGCATTTCAATGGACACTTCAGAGAACACCGGAGAGTTTGAGAACCCTGCATCAACCCATACACCCCAGAATTATACCTGTTCCACCCTCACATCAGGTGGCTCAAGAAAAGCACAGGCAGTTTCCAACAAGTATAGGTCAGGCTGACTTGAAAAACTGTAGGAAGTACTAGTCTCACAGACTACAGACTCAATTTGCCCAGCATTCGTCTTGCAACTACATAGGAGGATCAGGTATGCGCAATCAAGCATCACCTGAGCTCAGGGTTTTGCAAGAGAGGAACATGTGGAGGCAGTCTTACGCCCTGGAGTCTTCAAGAATCTCAGAGTGTTCTGGAATTCGAGAACCCAGACAAGGAAAAAGGGATAGCACTCAAGCCAGGCCATTGTAGACATTTTCTTCTTTGGCATCAATTGGTAGTCGAGGCCTGAAAAGCACCTTTCTGTTGCACAATGCTCTTTTGCTATTGCTAAACCTTGGAAAATGTTCCCACAATTTTGTAACTTTCCTTTTGGAATATGCAGTTCTTTGCCTTGTGCATGTGTTTCTCAGTGATTGTAGAGTTTTGTTGATCGATCTGTTGTTGACAAGCACTCTTGGCAATTCTATATAGCACATTGAACAAAGCAGATGAACCCTAAACCCTAACCCTAACCCTAATAGTGGGACCCTAGCCCTAACCCTAACCTTAATAGTGGGACCCTAACCCTAATAGCGGGACCCTAGCCCTAACCCTAACCCTAATAGTGGGACCCTAACCCTAATAATGGGACCCTAACCCTAATAGTGGGACCCTAACCCTAAACCGTAACCCTAATAGTGGGACCATGTGACACATGGCGATTCAACAGCTCAAAATGTTCATATTGAGACACGTGGCACATTTCGATTAGCCAAACACAAGAAATGGCCATTTCTTGGCCATTTGATTTAGAAAATTCAAGATCACAATCTGGTTTCCCAAATGCTAGAAATCATGCCATGTGGCAACAACCCATTAGTTAATCGGAAAAAACATGGCCACTCCTTACCCACACGATCAGGATACCATCGAATGAAACCGTATATACTATGTATATACTACATTTAGGCTCCATCCACCATTTGATGACGTCATGCTGATGTGATTGGTTTTTGCGACTATTTGTCGTTTGCGATTTGTCTTATGCGACTAACAGCAAAATAGTTGTAAAATGTCGTTTGCGACTAAAAACTAGTCATAAACACCAGTCGTAAATCAAGGGATTTCTACTAATGCGTAGCTCTTGAGAGGGATTGAAGTTTGTGGATAACATAGTACATTCAACAGGGGAAATATTCACATAAAAAGGACTTGCAACACAAAACTTGCAAACAACTATATAGACAAGAGGTCCTTGTGCAAACTAGTCAACCAGGGGAATTTGGGCAGAATCACCAATCCAACTTACTTTGTTTCAAATAGCAAAAAGGAGGAAATGCTCACAAGAATCATTATTGCAACACAAGTGCCCCAAGCACCTAGTGCTTCCAAATCCTAAACCAAAATTATTTTTGATGTTGAAGGTTTTCACCTTGCACCAAGCATGACCATTGTACTTGCGGTCCATGTTTTGCATTTGTCTAGAATGAATGGATGGGCGGCAGTTTGAAAATGTTGTCGTCATTAAATGTGATGGGCAAAGAGGAAACATATTTGACTTTGATCTTGTTGTAGTCCAATGACCTCAACTTGTTTGACGAATGTGGTGCAACAAACATTGCTTCAAACAATCTATGATAGTTTTGAAGCTCCGACCCTAAACTTGATTCAGATTTGAAAGCACGTCCTTGATAGGGTACACATTTGAAACTAAGGTTGGAAATGAGCCAAAAACATTCACGTCAGAACTCACAAGCAAGGATACATCTTCATTAGAAAAGTCGTTGAAATCAATAAAGGTTGATGAAAGGAAATGCAAATATTCTGAAGATTCCAACTTCACAATAAAAGCCTTGGGAACCACATTTGCCACAGATGCAGTTGTCCTTAAGGTGAGGATTGTGCCTTGAGAACACTATATCAAGTTGTTGCCAATAATTTTATACCTCCTTACCTTGACATCCCAATGGACCCCATTAGGATTTGAAACGGAGCCTAGTATATTGAATTTTTGATAACACTATTGTGATCATAAGCATCATCTCTGGAGACATGAATAGAACCATGTTGCAAACTGAACATATTCGACAAACATTTTTTTGGTGACTTTTGCATTCCCAAAATCATCAACTAAGATTGTAAGATCAACCTTACCTTTAGCGTAAAATGTTGCCATTTTTAATCACATACTACAAATTATTTTTAAAAAAAGTAAAAGAGTACAAAATTTAAAAAAACGATAGTGGAGTTTCCTCAACTACACAATGACAATTGAGTTAACTAGCACAAACACTAAAAATTTCAAAGAATGTTGTGAAAAAAAACAAGCAAAAGGGAAAAAGGTGAAAAATAAATTCAAATGATGATTAATTAGATATGCTATACGTGGGATTTGTTGAAATCCTTCATAAGTTCATCCATAGACCATTCCAAAACAATTCTAGAAACACTTGCCTCATTTTGAAGTCTATCTACTACATTTCTTTCTTAGTAACTACTTCCGTCTCTTCGTAACTTTTTTAACGGTTATTTCTTACCTATCTTAAAAAACTACCTCCATTTTAATGTTATTTCATTTTGTTTCCTTATCCATCAAGATTTGTTTATTCATCTACACAATATAAAGAAAGTGTTAGTGCGTAGCGTTGCAAGGCCCAAAAAAGCATATGGATATTCTATCACAGTGTAAAGTCTATCAGTGTAATGACCATTGTAGTGTGAATAGTGTCAACAACACAAAAATTAAATAAATAATAATTATCGAAAAATGACGGATAAGACTAACGAATAGGTTGGAACGAAAGAACTCATAAATGCACATTTAACAGACTCTGTTAAATGAGAAATGTATGACAATGTGCAAGAACCAATAAAATGTCAGTGCGAATATTGCGAATTAGAATCTTCTAAATTATTATGTTATGTAAATGGTAAGTTCGTGCTATCACTGTGTGATCACCGAAGGTAAAGCCTAATGTGTGCACAATAATTCCTTGACAGCAAAGACATACAATGCATAACAATCAAGGTAATAAATGCCTTACGAAATAATTCTCGCACTTTCAAAAATTTGATTGGGTTACATCTTCCAATCTTGGAATCTTAAACCCTGATATCGCAGCATCTTGAGCAGGTCTAAAGTAGAATTTTTTTTTGTTTTCTCAAGTTGTTCTTATGGAGTGTAGGTTGGAGCAAGTCTATACCAAGAAAGATGACATGTCAAATGCTCTCCTGAGCACCTGAGAGCATTGTTGAGCTCGCTGGTGCTTAAGAGTGCATTCTTGAGTAAGGGTTTCGTCTTTCTTTAGTTTCTTGATAGTTTATTCACTTGAATTTTTGAGGAGGTATGCAGAATGCTTTTACACTCATTGAAAGCTATTGAAGGCACTTGAGAGGTCAATAGACCTAATTGTAAAAAGATTATTCTTGAGACGGTTTTAGCTCCAAAAGCGGCACCTAGAGAAGATCTGTAGAAACTCAATGGAAGTTTGACTGTTCCAATAAGCACAATAGAGCTTTGGGGATGTATACAACAAGTTCTAACACTTGTTGAGAGGTCTTGAAAGCAGTCGAGAGCTCATATCTAGAGTAGCATATTAGATGATTTTTTGATATCTTATCCTAGAGTGCCACTTGCGGCAATTTTGTAGCATGATTGATGGCACATCGATTGTTCTCCTGAATACCCAAAAGGATTTTTGAGCTCGAAGATGCTCTCTCGAATACCCGAGAGGATTTCTAAGCTCGAGGGTGCTTAAGAGGGCATTCTTGAGTGAGGGTTTCACCTTTCTTCAGTTTCATGATAGTTTATTCACACCTGGATTCTTGGGGAGGTATGCAGAAAGTTTGTTCACTTGTCAAGAGCTATTAAGGGCCCTAGAGAGATCAATAGACCTGGAAGTAGGAAGAACTTTCTGGAACACTTGCAGGTGTAAGATCCCTCACACTCTTAAGGAATAGGCAACTTTTCTTGCCGGTGTGGCAGGTCCCACATGGCATATGCCAATTCTGTAGTACTCAATGTGCACATGGCATTAGCCAATCCTATAGTACTCAATGTTCATCAGGTCCCACATTCCCATGAACATTTCCTATTGGAACTATTGTTGTGTTGGAAAGAAACCAGTTCTCTTGCAAAATCAAGTTGTGTTAAAATGCACCAGAAAGCCATGTGCTAGGCCAGAGGCATTACATGACTAGCTTCTTGTTTGCTGAGTTGCACAATACAAGCCTCCAGTGTTTTGTCATCGTCATCCTCAATTGCTTGAATCTGTGATTTGATCAATGATTGTCAATCTGAACAATCCATAATTCAATCCATTTGGTTCTGCTATAACTTCTTTGATTTGGAACTGTGTTCTTTTGCAGGTTTGATACATATACACCCAATTTCTCTCTAGGAGATTCTCTGAAGTGTACTGCCATGGTGATGTCTGCTGCTTCTCCTTTGAGGTTAGTTATCCCATTCATAAGTTTTGGCAAAGTTTCTTTCACTGCATAATAGGTCTAACAGATCATACAGTCACCTGAGATGCAGTGAGCTGCAATTCTTACTTCATTTCATTGTGAGAATCACATGGAAGCAAATACGTTCATCTAATCCTGAGTTTGATTGACATGAAATATTGGAGATGAGCAGCTACTGTTAAGCTGGTGAATCCATAAGCCTTGCTGTAGTGTCAGCTGGCATATGGTTCAGCTTCTTGACTCACTCTAGGATAAGAAGATCATCTCAGAGAGGGTCAAATTGGGGTTGTAGAATATTGGAAGCCTCTCCAGACACATGCTTGTTGGGTTTGTGGTTTCGGGTCATCTATGTGAGCTGATTTCTTTGAAGAAAGATTTGAATGATGAAGTCTGGAAAATTTTCACAGAGAGAGTCAATTGATCTTCAAATGATCTGAATGGTCATCATCTTTGGCAGGCGGCTCGTGGGTAAAGTGGCAGTGATAACTGGAGCAGCCACAGGCATAGGGCATGCGACAGCATGCATATTTGTGGCACATGGAGCCAAAGTGGTGATTGCTGATGTGAAGGATGATGCTGGGCAGACACTGGCGAATGAGCTTGGAAGAGATTGTTCCAAGTATATACACTGTGATGTCAGCAAAGAGAGCCATGTTGCTGCTGCAGTGAATCTTGCAGTGCAGTCTTTTGGAAAGCTTGACATCTTGTACAACAATGCAGGCATCCCAGGTGAGCTGATCCCAAATCTATGATGTTTGAACATATCTGCCAGGAAAACATTTTTTTGGTAATGAGTTTATGACACTTGCCTAATTTTTCACAGAATTAATTTGAGGACAATGAAGGCTGTGTTGATGTGCTATATATGGACTCAAGAACTTCAAGAGTCCTTCAATTGTTTGCCTACATGCAAGGCATTCAGAGAAATTTCCTAGTAGATTTGGAGGGCACCTGCTGTCCATGAATATCCCTCTTGAAAAAAGTGGAGGGATCTTACACTTAGTCGGAGGGATGTTACATCTCATCGTGGGCCCCTTATCCACCCTGGGGCTTTACCCTACAGCTTTTGCCTATACAGATAGGTAGGATATGTCCTGCAAGGTTTTGGACTCAAGTAGTACATGCTAGGTAAGGCTTGTGGACCTGGGCATTACCAGAATAAGGTGCCTGCCCAAGGCAGCAGTCGAGGGCAGCACCAAATTCTGGTTACACCCTGTTCGAGGGTCTTACCACGCATAAGGACCTGTCAAGCAAACAAAGAAATCGCAGTGGGCCCTTATGAAATGTGTAAGAGCCCACCCAGAAACAGAAGATTACCTCCCATGTCAGGAGGAACCTTAAGGATTTAAGGCATCCTCCCAATACACCAGGAAATCTTTGACAGGTCATTACGAGCCAAGCAACAGTTGATTAGGATTGACTGCTGTCTTGGTAGCGTTGGAGGTTCAAGTTTGAGTCTGACTGCAGGATACTGCATTTTCAAGTCCACAGGGAAGAATTGGTCAACAAATTTCTCCCATCCTAGTATAACTTAGTATAACTTCTGCATCTCAATTTTTCCTTGGACATGTCTACAACTCTGGAGCTACCAAGTTGTACAGCTGAATGGTTGTTTGGGAGTTGTGAATTGTATCCACTGAGTGCTTACTACTCCATCAAAGTACAGCAATCATGGATTTCAAACCAGGTGGGAGTGTGGTCTCATATGCAGGCCCCCTGTTCCCATTTGAGGCACTACCTGTTGATGAGTTTCAGAAGCTGCTAGATGTGAATTTGCTGGGAACAGTAATTGGCATCAAACATGCAGCAAAAGCAATGATCCCAGCAAAGCAAGGTGTTATTATAAGCACAGCAAGCACTACTGGATCTATTGCTGGAACGGGACCAGCTGCATACAGTATCAGCAAAGCAGGTGTAATTGCAGCAACCTATAGTGCCTCTGCGCAACTCACCAAGCATGGCATCCGCGTGAACTGCATATCACCAGGACTCCTGGCCACATCTTTGACACTCCCTGCCTTTCGGTTTGTAGCAGCTTTGCCTACTCTGTAAAACCTAGCAATCATAAGAGTGAGGAATAATATACTAGATAACAGGCCTAAGGGGAGGATTCCAGGTCCTAGAGAGTCCCTGTGTGTGTCTGTTACGGCTAGCTCAAGGATTTACTAAGGTCTGGAATAATGGGCTCACCCATGGACTTGCTAGGAACCAGAATCCACCTTGGGTGGCCCCTTATCTTGCTTTAAAGGGAGAGGGAACTCTTTGGGAACTGATGGGGGTACTCCTGCCAATGCTGCAGAATCTGCAGCAGGGGCTGATTCGGATGCCTCCAACTCACTGCACAGGGGAGCCTGAATAGGCCTTCCTTGCCATCAAGAATTACACTTAACACACCCTAATAGCATCAAGTGGGTTTATTTTCCAGCCCAAAGCTGGTTTACACTATTTGATTGTAATACTTCATCCAAAATATACTGGAAAGGCCATTTTACTGCTGCCACTGGGCATGCACACATTACAGATCTTCAAAGTGAGAAGGCTGTAACTGAAAAATAAATTATGTATAAACCCAAGAAGTTAAACATGAACGTTTTGAATAGTTTTGGATAGTTAGCATCTTCTGGAACTTAACACTCTCTAATAATGCATGTCCTAAGGCATACTATTTGATCAGTTCCCGTGCTTTTCCCAACTCACCTGTGCTTTGGCTTTTCTGCAGAGAGATCTACCCAGACTTGAGTGAAGAACAATTGGACAAGATGGTCGAGCTAGAAAACTTTTCTAACATTGCAGGTGCAAGATTGACTCCTGAAGTGATTGCAAAGGCTGCCCTTTTCTTGGCCAGTGATGACTCACCATATATCTCAGGCCACAACTTGGTCGTCGACGGTGGATATCTCACAAACAAAAGCTTCTCATCCTCATCCAACCTTGCTTTCTAGTCCTGGTTCATTCAGTTTGTTTTCTGTTTGGTTTGCCTGTGATCAGTTAAATGGGGTTTTCTTGGTGATCTTTTCAGATTCTCAACAAAACAATGAGATCACTTTATGCATGCTTCAAGAACTTTCAGTAGCATGAGCTTTTGAAAAATTCACTTCAATATATTTTTAAGATGTGATTTTTCAATATCATTAACATAAATTCAAAAAACATGTTTATATTGATAACTAATATTTCTAAATTTAATATGTCAAGACTTAGTTTATGGCTACTTCACATTTTTCTTGACAAGGATCACAAAATGTACATTTGATTTTTTTTTTACTCATGTACAAGTTCAAAAAATCTTGATTTTAATACCAAACATGTATGTTTGAATAGATATACCAAACCCCCTCATCCTCTGCCCCAACATTAGTGACTACCCTACACCTTTACCTTTTTCTATCAGGAGAGACCAACTCCTTATATGCAAGCAAATATGCATAAGCAAAAGTATATGGCTCTCAAAGTTTTTGGAGAATGAGTGATGATGGTGGTGGTGGCAGCAACTTTGCTACTACCTCTAGTGTTGCTTCCGTGTGCTCACTTGTTAGCACCACATGAAAAGAGGAAAGAGAGAAAGATAGGTATACAGGGACAAAAAGAGAAAAAAGGAAAAGTTTGTAATGGAGGCATTCAAGAAAAAGGAAAGAGGGGTTCCAAGACCCATATGTAGTTCCAATTTCAGTAGAAAGAGGATAGGTTGTAAGTCCAATTGTAGTTCTAGTAGAAGGATTGGTTGTAAGTCTAGTTTTTAGATTTTGGGGGCACAATGGGACATTTGAGAGCAAATGCTTTCTGGAATAAAGGAGGAAGATGATGACGAGAGCAACACCAACATCAACAAGCAACAAAACAACAAAGGTGAAGAGCCTAAGGGAGGGTGGGTTTTGTGTTTTTTGTGTTTGTTTTGTGTTGGGTCCTTTTTCTATGTTTTTGCCAAGCCAATTTTCTTTAATCACCAAGAGAATCTAGTTATTAGCTACAAATTAAGCACAATATAAGGTTTCTACCACAATCCTGGTTCTTTTTAGTTTTTTGTCATAATCATGGAAAAATAACCAAAAAAAAAAGAAATAGAAATCAAAAAGTGCATTGTAAGTGTGAACATGTGAATACATAATGGCCGGTCATTGACCAATCATATGTTTGCTAGGTTTTTGTTAAAGGGGGGTAGGATGATTACATGATTTGGATGAACAAGGCATTTAGGATAGGGACTACTCATGGAACATTGTGATTTTGAATTTTGAATTCTTGTTGGTTTTGAATCATGATGATGGGACTTCAGATTGCCCAAAGAGAGAAGATTTGGGGAAAAATGAAGGATTATTAGACAGACAGTGTGGAGGAAGTAAGAATAGCTATAGGTATTTTGTAATAAAAAAATCACATATTTTGTTTTTGGATAAACCACAAATTTTACTTTGTTGTTTTGATTTCCTTTCCATAGAACATGGATTTTGTTGTAATTCAAAAGTAGTTTTTTTCTAGTATAACCAAAAAATATAGACTTTTGCAATGATTTCCATGTCCATATTATTGGGTGAATTTTCTATAGTATCAAAAATGTAATGTATTGAATTATAATTTTGTGTTTGGATTTTTCAGCATTGTACTATGAAATGCAAATATTGGTTATATGAAATAACCATGAATCTAGTGTTTTAATGAACTATAGAATTAGGTGTGTTAAGAATCAAAGCAAAACTTGTGAATTTGTACATATTGTAATGCAAATGTGTTGTTACAATAGTGTGAAATAATTATGCAAGGATTCAATTTCATTTCTACCATTTGGCAAACATCTTGTGGGGAAAAAATTTCTACAAATATTGTTGTTGTAATGTAGAAGAGAGTATTTAGACGAATGGTTTTGTTTTTCAATTCAAAAATTAAAAAGGTATGTTAGAAAGTATTAAAGGTTTAAAGAGCTGACATCATAAGGATTGCAAAGCCATCTATAAACTTTACAAACAAAGAATTATGAAACAAAATGAATCAAATGGTAACCCGGAATCTACAACAATAATTGGACTTGGAGGCAAATTGTCAAGTCACTTGAAGATAAATAGAAAACAATCTTGAAAATGGAGAGGAGTATGTCAAGCTTACATAAAAACCCCATATCGAAATCTAATGTTGGACAAATGAATTCTAATAATAGAGGAAAGACATGCAAGGCACATGTTATTTCTACCACAAAAGGTGGTACGACATGAAGTATGGATTGGGGGTTTTTAGAAAAGGCACAATTATAAATGACGATTTCCATGGAGAGAGGTGTAATTGACTACTCACCCAAATGAGTGGGTGTAATATTCTTTTCAACTGCAATCTGTGGTTTAAAGTCGAAGAGATCAAGACAGAGCATGGACTTCTATAGTACCTAATCAACCATAAGAAATCTCAAGTCTAGAGTTGGTGACTAATCAAATAAAGATGTTACATGAGGTATATAACCCAAGTTTGTGTGTTAATCAACATCTCCATATTATTATGAACCAATGGAAGATTGCACCTTATATTATTTAAGCTACTTTAATTATTCTAACTTATACCTTACATTATTATAAGTTATTAGAGGTTATTATAAACTATTATACCCTAAACTATTATACATTATTATACCTTAAAGTATCCTAGCTAATTGATTATAGGCTTTTAAGTTATTTTAAATTAAATTATTCAACTAACCTTAAGTTATACCTTATGTTATTTTATTTTAAGTTAATATGTGTTATTTCAAGTTATACTTTAGGTTATTCAAGGTCATTATACTTTATGTTATTATAAGTTATTTTATTTTAATTATAATAACTTAAAATAATCTTAAATAAAATATAATGACCTTAAAGTAAAATAGCCTAAAATTGTTCATAATAACCTATAATAGAATAACTACCAATAGTCTATAATAATATAGCTTAGAATATTCAACAATAACTTATAATAAAATAATCATCAATAGTCGTAATATAACATAAAATAACCAACAATAATTTATAATACAATAACCACTAATAATTATAATATAACCTAGAATAACCACCAATAGCCACCAATAATCATTAATACAATAACCATTAATAACCATCGATATCCACCAATAACCATTAATAACCATCAATGTCCACCAATAAAATAATTACTAATAGCCATTAATAAAATAGCCACCAATAGATATTAATATAATAACCATTAATAACCACCAATATCCATCAACAACCATTAATAGCTTATGGTAATTTAGCTTAGAATAACTATTAACAACCATCATAAAATAACTATTAATAACCATTAATAAAATAACCATTAATAACCATTAGTAGCCTATGGTAATTTAGCTTATAATAATTATTAATAATCATCAATAGAATAATTATTAATAACCATTAATAAAATAACCATCAATAGCCATTAATAGTCTTTGGTAATTCAACCTAAAATAACCACCAATAGCCACCAATAGAATAACTATTAATAATAATTAATAGAATAACCACCAAAAACCATTAATAGCCTATGGTAATTTAACCTTAAATAACCACCAATATTCAACAATAGAATAACTATTAATAGTCATTAATATAATAGCCACCAAAAGCCATTAATAGCCTATGGTAATTTAACTTTAAATGACCACTAATAACCACCAATAGAATAACTACTAATATCTATTAATAAAATAAACACCAATAGAATAATTACCAATAACCATTGATAAAATAAGCATTAATAGCCACCAATAACCCCAATTAAAGAACAACTAATAACCATCAATAAAATAGCCACTAATAACCATATATTTGAATTGTTTAAAATTGTTAAAAATAATATAGGGTGAAATAATTTACAATAGACAAAAGTAATTTAAAGTGAAATAGTTTACAATAGCCTAAAATTGTTAATAATAACATAAGGTGAAATAACATTCAATAGCAAAAAATAATTAATAATATATTTAAGTAGTTTAAAGTGAAATAACTTACAATAGCCCAAAATAACTTACAATAACCAAAACTAAACTTAAGGTGAAATAGGTTAAAATAGTCAAAATTAATTTAGAATAACAAAAATTAATTTAGGGTGAAATAGCCAAAAATAATTTAGAATAATTATAAATAGCCGTAAATAATGTAAGGTGAAATAATTTAAATTAATGAAAAGTAGCCCTACAATAGTTGAAAGTAGTTTAACATAGGTAGCAAAAGTATTATCCATTTATTAAACTTTGTTTTTGTAAAGAATGGTCATTAAAATGTTATTGAATAGTAATATTCCCAAAAACAATTATTCAAAAAATTTACATTTTCAAAAGGAAATAAATGTATTTATGTACATTATTGAATTTTTAAAAGAAATAAATTTGAATAATTTCATTTGGACAAATTTTCAATAAAAACTCAATTTTCAAAATTTGTGTTTTTGTAATGTTTAGATTGAAGTATTTGATAAATAAAATGCAATGTAACATATTATCACAATAAGTGGGGTGGCTTGGTGGTATGGGTGTTTACTTCCATTCTAAAGATGTAGGGATCAAACCTCACAAGTGGTGTGTGCATGGTCAACAATAGTAAGTTGATTGAACATTTCCCTATCTAGTTCCCTATAGTAGATGCCTAGGTTGATTATGTGGCCTACCTATTTAGGCCAAGGTAAAAATATAACCTAGGTAATGACATGTGTTAATAACTCGTAAGTTGAAAATCATGAAATTATTAATAATATTATATATTAAATAATTTTAATTTATTTTATTTTCATGTTGCCTAATTAATTAACTAGCAAATGAATGGCTTGGTAAATTTGTATTTCACTTGAGAGTAACCTTGTTTCACTAAGTTATTTCATTGTCTATAGCAACTAGTCCCCATTCACTAAGGGGTTGATTAGTTTCACCATGGTAAAAATGTTCAAATTGATTCAAAATCTAATGAAACCCATAATGAATTAGGATGCATTTTGGTGTAGTGTTGGCAGGTGGGAAAAAAACACCAATATCGATGTGGTTGAGGAGACTAAGGAAAATTACTTACAATCATTTGAGTATTCATAAGCACAAGTGAATGTGTTGGAATGAAGTACCACAAGCATACTCACATCAAAGGAATCCAAAGTTGGAACAAACAAAATACATAAGCGAAACTTGAAGTCATGAATTTAAGGATTTGGAAATAGTTAGATTACTTTCAAAGGTCTACGCATTATGTGAAGAAGAAGGACATGTAATCATGGATTGTCCTTTTGTGCCTTTTCACATCAAAGTAGGTATTACTAGACATGTGGAGTTACAAAATGTGGTGGGAACATTAATGGATCAACCACAGGAACAAGAACCAAGAATTCCTATAATCCAAAACAGATTGAAAGGCATGGAGTTGGGAAGCCAATTGGGACCATAGAGTCAACATATTTGTCAATCTATTTAAATTAAGAGTAGAAAACTAAAGGTGTATTCGCATCCACATTAAACACCATAAAGGATACCAATGGGTGACCACAGAATGGAACATTGTCGACCTCAAATCAACACAACTTCACCAATAGTGTCAAAAATTGTAATTATTGAAACTCAAAGACAACCTATTGGAATAGGAGTTACTCAATCACTTGACGTGAGTATAACAACCACAAGAATGGAAATAGTTGTTGCACCCAACATGGATGTTGTTAAAAAGGCCACTAATTTGATATGCAACAAAATTAGGTTGTGGATTAGATGGAATTTGGATAAAAAGGAATCTAAGTCAAAGTTTAGCACTACCAACAACAACTATTGGAGTTATTGGAACACCTCATATGGTGTTTACGAATCTGATAATGACTACTGATGTGAACATGACTACATATCAACCATTGATGAGCTCAATGGCTATTGGAAGGTATAACAATATAAATGTAGCAAATCCAAGAGGAGGATATCGAAAACCATCTATTGTAATTGCACAAATTCCTAATCATAGAAATGGCCATTATGTTAGGCCAAACAAGTTAGCTTTTAAGTATCTTAACTTCAAAAAAGATGATGATCCAAATGTTCATGTCAAAGTGTTTAATTTTGTAGTAAAAGCAAATGTAAAAACTTTTAAAGAATATATCATCAATGTGTTTAACTATATGCTAAAAGATACAACAGCAAATTGGTGTCATAATTACATGTCAAAATTCCCTGACTATATATTTTTTAAAGCTTACATAAGCATTTTATAAACGTAATCGAAAGATTCAAAATGATGAACAAATATACACAAAATTAAAGAATATGAAGTAGGAAGAGACTAAAAAGGTGGAGGTTTACTATGAACAGATTCAAAAGTTGGCTCATGGTTTACAAGTACCAATCACATATAGTTTTTTTACTATTATGTTTATAGTGGGTTTGTAATCATACTTCAAAATTGTGATTGCAGGGATGAAGCGATTAACACAACAACAACATAAAAAGGATATAATGTTGTGTGAAGAAGGCATGACTATTGTAGAAACAAGGAGTGCACTTTTAGTACCATTGAATACCAAATAGGCAGCACTAGCAAAAACATAGAGGAAGATTGATAAACATTGCACAAACTATGGGATGATTAATTACAATGTGGAAACATGTAAAAGAAGAAAGAACATACCACAATGGCAACCACAGAATTAACACAAGCAAGTCAAAAACCACTGAAAACATCTTCATATGCATGCCACATCTATGGTTTGAATGAACATAAAATGACAAATCGTCCAAAATTTATTGAGATGCAAAAGATGTTTCATGGGAAATTTGTGGCAATAGTAGAAGTTCAACCTATTGTTGAATCACAAATAGTCATTATAGATGTGAATGTGGTGGATGTTAATGTTACCACAAGAAGTAAAGTAATTAAATAACATGCGTTCAAGGATAGAGAGCGAAGGAAAACAAATAGTGCTACTAATTGGGAGAAAGAAGAATGGTTGAAAAAGTCAATGGTGGAGACCATTCAACAAATTTAAAAACCATAAACCTAGACCAAAGGGCCATCCACATCCACGAAGAGATGGAACACAACCTGGCCAAAAAGCTAAATACAAAATCTTGTGGAAACACAAAAAATCTCAAGAAGGTGTGAATTCACAAGAAAAATGATCACAATAGAAGAGATTTTTCTAGATATTGATAAGCAAATGTTAGAAACAAGTTATAATTTGCATTTGGGACAATTGCTTAAAATAGCTCTTAAGTTTTAAAAATATCTTTGGAAAAAGTTGAAACCAAAGTAAATTTAAAATTTAAGTAGAGCAACCACAAAGAAACAAGTTGGTTTTCAATACCAAAGTTGGGGACAACTATTGTAACAATAGATAATCATATGGCAATTATCCAAGTAGAAATTGGGAAGAATACGATAAAGGATGTGTTCCTAGATGGAGGTACTAGAGTTAATATTATCATAGAATAGTTGAAATTGAGGTTGGGCTTCCAAAGCGTAAACTTGCACCATATATATTGAGTATGGCAGATTAAACAATCACAAACCAGTGGGGTTGATTAGAGATCTGAAGATATATGTTCATGGCATTCCTTACATAACTACATTTATTATACTTCAAAATGGTGTGGTAGATTCTAGTTATTCCATGTTGTTGGGGAAACCATGGTTGAAGATGCTAAAGTCGCACATGATTGGGGGGGGGGGGGGGTAACATTATTACCATACAAGGGAATGGGACAGTCAAAATAATTATAGTCACCAAACATTTGGGGGGTGAAGTAAGAAGACCAGAAGTGTTACTGTGCTATGATTATTAGAATGGCATCACATATGAAGAAGAAGATATCATCTATGTTATAGAGCCAAAATTGTTTTCAATCAGAACAATTAATTTACCTAGAACAATTCAATCTATGAAAACCACAAATGTGGAGATCATGGATAGATATGTGAAGACTAGTATTTTAAAACATGGATCTAGAGTACATAGCACATAAAAAAAGATAGTTGGTAACATATATGAACTAAAAGTAGTTTTAGAAGATAAGGTGTATCTAAAGAAATATTATAAACATCAACTAGGGACTATGGCAATGGATGAAACTCCATCAAAAATCAAAACATAGGAGTTGTAAATAGCTCAATGGACGTTAACTGAAGATCAACAATTAAGGAAATTCAATCTAGGAATTGATGCATAGCCATAATTGGTGAAGATTAATGCATAGCTAAAAATAGACAAGGTATTGGAATTGGAAAAAATATTGAAGGAGTTCAAAGATGTTTTTGCATGGACATACAAAAATTTGAAAAGGATTCCACTAAAGATGGCACAACACAAAATTGAGTTGGACACTACTATACCACCGGCACATCATGCTAGGTACAAATTAAATCTAAACTATGCTACAATAGTCAAATACAATATAAACAAGTTGTTAGCAACTGGATTTGTTCAATTTATGGAAGAGGTTACATGGTCGTCACCCATAATGGTAGTACTTAAGAAAAATGGCAAACTAAAAATTTGTATAGATTTCAAAAAACTAAATGTAGCACAAAGAAGGATCCATACCCATTACTTTTCACAGATGAAGTGTTGAATACAATAGCAGGGTATGAGGCATATTCTTTCTTAGATGGATATTCAAGATATCATCAAATCTCTATAGCTCCAGAGGACATATACAAAACTTCATTTGTTACAAGTTGGAGGGTTTTTATACGGAAGGTGATGTCGTTTGGAGTTTTAAATGGACCTCCAACGTATTAGAAAGTTGTTACTAAAGCATTCAAAGAATATTTGGATAGTTTTATGAAGATATTTTTGGATGACTTTATAGTGTATAATGACATGGAGAGTCATCTGTAGAAACTCAGATTATGTTTTCAAAAGTGCAGAGAATATGGCATTGGTTCGAATCCAAACAAATGTGCATTTATGGTATTTTCAAGGATGATATTGGGTTTTATTGTTTCCAAATAAAGGAAATTGTTAGATCCAAAAAAAATACAAGTACTAGTAAACATGCAAGCACCTAAAAATCCATAATAGATTCAAGTATTCAATGGGATGGCATAATTTTACAAATGTTTTATCAAAAAAATTGCTACTATTATGGCACCTATCACTAAACTAGCCAAAAAATCAGAGATTTTTCTTTGGACAAAGGAATGCAAAAAGGCTTAGGAATTGACTAAACAAAGTATATAGAAGCATTAATATTAATATCACCAAATTGGCAAGTGGACTTTCATGATCATACAAATGCATCCTTGTTAACTATAGGGGCTATGTTATATCAAAATGTAGTAGGGAAGAATGATCCACCAATGGTGTATGCTTCTAGGCTTTTGAACATATCAAAATAGAATTATAGCACAATAAAGAAAGAGACTTTAACAATGGTTTTGCTTTGCACAAGTTCAAACATTATTTTTTCGGGCAATAAATTTATCTTTTATGTAAATCATATGGCATTGGTCTATTTGGTCAACAAACCATTGGTTTCAGGGAGAATAATCATATGGTTGTTATTGTTTTTAGAATATGATTTCATAGTAGTGTATAAGCCAAGCAGAACCCATGCAATTATAGATTCATTGTCAAGATTACCAAACATTACAAAACCCACATGTGTGTCTAATCAAACCACATATGCAAGTTTGTTTTACACAGAGCTTGAATGGTTGAATGATGTAAAAGAATTTTTGAAAACAAGAGAGATTGAGGGCACATTATCGATACATCAAAAATATAGATTAGTCAGGAAAGTAGAGCATTTCACATTGAAGAATGGTGATTGTACGGAATGGGCCAAGACAACAAACTGTGATGATGTTTGACAACTATAGAAGCACAAATGGTCATGAGATAATTACATGAAGGACCATCAAAAGGACATTTTGCAATTGAAATAACACAGAAGAAGATATTAGATGCTGGATATTGGTGGCTAACTATGTACTGAAATGTGCATGATTTCTACACATCTTGTGATGCATGTCAAAGAACAAGAGGATTGGCAACTCAAAATTTTACAAAGCAGGTAACAAGTCTTCAAGATGAACCATTCATAAAATGGGGAATTGATCTTGTGGGGCCAATTAAGCTAATAGGAAGATATATATGGAACAAATATATTCTTGTTGCCACAAATTAAGTTACCAAGCGGGTGGAAGCAAGAACATTGAGAACTAATACTACAATAATCACAACAAAATTTCTATATGAGTGCATATTAACTAGGTTTGGATGTCCTTTGACTATAGTCGCAAATTAAGGAGTTCATTTCATTAATAATGCCATCAAGTATTTGATAGATCATTTTTGGTTGAAATATGTGAGTTCTACAACTTATTATCCTCAAGGGAATGGGCAAGTTGAGTCTATTAACGAGGTACTTGGGACATTGTTAACCAAGTTAGTTAGTGAGAATAGAACAAATTGGGATGAACATCTATCTACAATGTTATTTTCATACAAAACTACATACAAAGTATCAACAATGTATACACCATATCAATTAGTATATGGATTACATCCATTAATGCCCACATAGTACATAATGCTAGTTGTTGGTGGAAATGAAAAAGAAAATACTTCAATGAAAGTTTTAACTAGTAGAATTATAACGCTAGAAAAGTTGCAAGAAACTAGAATGCAAGTTGAAGAAACTACATGAATTTAGTAGTGGAATAAAGCATTATGGAGTCGACAAAAGAATCCAAAAAAACAATTCAATTTTGGTGATTATGTTATGTGGTTTCCAAAGGGCAATAAGTCACACCTAACGAAGTTTACTAGGAAATGGTTTGGATTGTACATATTATAGTATGTGTTGCCAAATACATTGTGTTATTAATGACCATTGAGAGGTTTGAAACTAACCCTATGTTGGTCAATGTGAATAAACTCAAACCCTACAAGTACATGGAATCTGAAGTTCAGAAACAAGAACAACAAATGCTAGTATATTAGGAACTTCAGGCGGAGAATTTTGATATGGAGGAGGAAGATGAAGAATGTGAAACATAAAAACCATAGATGTAGAATACTAAAGATGAAAACATATGAAAGATCTTGTGGTCAACATAGTATTGATTTTTTTATCTACATATGATTAACAAATCCATGACTATTACCTACAACAGTGAAGAATTTGCGATCTAAAGATTTGAAGATGATTTGTTAGGGGTATTAACTGAATCAACAAAGGTATTCGCCAAATCATTAGGGGTATTCATGCAATCATCATATTTGTTAGTATAGTCAGTAGATGTATTGTCATAATCAGTAGATGAATTGACACATTTAACAAATAATTGGGCATAATCAACAGAAGCCCTACATGATGAATAAGGTGGAATCGATACAATTAACATAGGGATATTAAGGATGTGGACTAATCGGAAGATGAAATCTAAGGTGTTAATTTTTAATGATGAAACAAAGTGCTTACATGTGGTTGTATAAAGGACACATAAACTTGCAGTGACGAGCCATATTAATTGTAAGGATCATGTGTTAATTAAAAAATAGTGGGTAGGTTAAAAAACGAATGTGATGGGCAAGATGTCAAGGACAAAAAAAACGAGGTAACCATCAAAAATGATTTTCATTTGTTGTTGGAAGTTATGAGCATTTTCAAAATTTTGGAGTTCAAAGTATCATGAATGCAGAGAGTGTGATTGAAAAACTACAAATAATAACAAAGGAAAAGGAAGTGCAAAGGAGTGAACACAAGCGGAGGGAGGAGGAGGAAGTATAATTATTAATAAGAACATAAGCAAAAAAGGAATTCAAAAGAGCAAAACATGAAAACATGTTGAATATTCAACTATTAGTTGTAAGGTCATTGCTACATTCATCATCATCTTTGGAATGTGTAAAAGGGAAGGCATATAATGAGAAGATATAATTTGCACAGTCGATAATTCATGATATAGATACGAGTGGAACATCTATAGTTGAGTTTTAGTGAAGAAGCAAAAGACGTTTGCATGTAAGAGAGAAGACAAGACCAATAACTACATTAATAGATATAGTGTTCATTGAAGAATCAAAGGAAGACGAAGTTGTGGAGCAACACTTTGTGGAAGCATAGACAACGCAAAAGGATGCAGGGGAGGAAAATGTTGTTGAGGCAAAAATACAACTATCCACAAGAGTGTAGGTGGAAGTACAACAATCCATAGAGGTGTAGGCAATTATAGAAGTACAACAAAGGGCAATGGAAATTGAGAGAAATGAGTTGGAAGTTGTAGCGAAGAGAAGACGTGTAATCCTAGACATAGTTACACTTATGGAGAAAGGTATTAAAATTCCAGATCTTGAACGATTCATGTGGACACAAACGAAACAAAATTATGATAAGCATGTTGAGCAAATGGAGATCTAGAAGGATATTGCCGAAGAAAAAGATTGTGCTTCTAGAGTAGGGCTTGTTTTTTTTTTTTTAATGGATTAGGAGGCATTGATGCTTGATGTCATGTTGGAATTCTAAACACATTCTTGATCAAAGGTGTAGATATTTACTTTGGGCATAAGGATAAGTGTCATTAGTGAGCAATTGATTATAGATGTTTTTGGAGTTTGTGTGGAAGGGTATGTAGAAGAACCAAAAGGGCATGTTAGTAAGTCACTAATAGTCCAAGTATTACAAAGTTGTAGACTTGCACCTGTAAATTCTTTTGTAGATCAATAGAATACAAAGAGTCTAGGTTTGCCATACTTTGTCAAATATCCTACCATTATATCTATTATTTATTAGAGGGAAAAGGTACATTATTTTAACAACAAAAATGTTATAACATTGATGAAAGTAGAAAAGGTGTAGAGGGTAGATTGGACACATATTATAATTAATAATCCGTTTAGTGAGTTAGATTGGTGGTATAAGTATGTCAAGGACAATAAAGGGGATAAGAAAGATACTTATCAGTATACCTTGGTATTAGCACAAATCTTTTAGTATTTGTTTGCGCATCAAAAGGAGAGTCCATAGAAACCATCAACCAAGGTTAAGAAAATTAGGGAGGAGATGTAAACAACATTGGAAAACAAGAAGGCTACAACAAACTTTCTAAGAAGTTTTTTAAGAAGAAGAACAAAGTTGAAGAAGGAGGAGCCTCAAGTTTAGGAGCGAAAAAGGAATAGGAGAGCATAGATGTAAGGGCACAAAAAATGATGAAGGGTAGAATGGAACCATTTGCAATGCCAATAATGGTACGGATAGTGTTAACAGTGGTACATGCAGCTAGACAAATTATAGAGGTACCACAAATGACATTTCTACAAGAAAGACAACTGAGGGAGCAAAGGCAAGAAGTACCACAAATGACATCTCCACAAAAAAGACAATTAAGGGAGCAAAAGCAAGAAGTTAAGGGGGAACATGAGACATGGTTTGCTGAAGGTGAAGAACATCTACACTTTAACGGGGATGTATATTAAGATTGGATGGAGACCATTGCAAGTCCACAACATTTCCAGCATTTATAATAACATTTGCAATAACAACAATAACATACACATGAAGGTTTACAGGCTACTAGACTACAAACGAAGAGAATGGAGACTCAACCTTCTTTTGTAGTGTTCAAGCCTCATAACTACATGTACCAATTAATAGACCATGATTTGCATATGGATTTCCATTTGAATTTGGGCCAAGGAGCAAATTGGTGTAAGAGATGGGATCGTCTATAAAAGGATCCAAAAATCTTACAACACAAACAAGTACACCAAAGTTTGTGGAGGAGGTAGCTGTAGAAGTAATGCAAGCAAAGAAGGCAGTTGAATTATTTCAAACCATGGCAATTATGAGTCTGAGTATGGGGAATTTGAATTTGGAGGTGAGTAGTCTAAAGAACATATTGGTTATAGAGGAGAAGGAGATGACAGTACTAAAGGTGGAATTGGCTAAGGAGAGGGATTTCCAAAAGGAGTATACACATAACATAAAAATCTAGAGTAAGAACAAGGTAAAAAATGAGCAAAAGATTAAAACGTTCATATAAGAATTGTAGATGAAAATAAAGAACTTAAGGTTAGCTCAACACGGATGAAATCACAAGTTGAAGAACTGCAAGAGTTAAAGCAAAAGGTTGAAGTTTGGGAAACCACAAAGAGAAAGTGGTCAAAAGCATTATTGTTTTATAAATAATAACAAAAGGTTTTGGGAAGTTAAGTGGAAACATTGATTAAGGAAAAGAAGGAAAAGGAAAATGTTTTGATAGTTTGGAATTGGTGAATCTAAAGAATGCATCTTTGATGAATTTTGAAGAGCTTGAAAAAATGACAATAGAGGCAGAAAAGGAGAAGTTGGTGGAGGAAAAGGAATATGAAAGGAATTTGCAATAACTACAAATGTAGTCGGAGGTTGCACAAGAATAGAGGAAGAGTTTGGACCCAACTAGTGTCAAGAAAAGGCTAGAGGGTTAAGAATAGATATTGCAATATTATACTCTGATGAGGACAAATAACAAGATGAAGGATTCTGAAGTAAAATATAAGGAATGGTGGGAGGTTGCAGAGGATACAAGGGAGTTGGAAAAGAATCTTGTTTGTCATAGAGTTAATGAAAGATTTATGAGGTATAAGTTGGAAGTTTATCAAAAGAGTTTTCCAAATTTTTGTATGTGGTAGTCCAACAAATACAAAAACATCAAACAAGGATGAGGAGTCTGAAATAAGGCCCAACAAAAGAGCTCAGGAGGAGGAAGTGCAGATTGAAGAACCATAAAATATGAGAGGAGAAACAACTCAAGAAGAGGAAGTACATATAGAGAAACCACAAGACCTCGAAGGAGGGGGCCAAGAAGATAAAGAACCACAGATAACTCAAGAACAAGAGAAAGTGGAATCTATTCCAACAATAAAAAAAAAAGTATCCAATATACAACCATTGGAAATAAACCACATACTAAGTTAATGGAGAAGGAGGTTAGAACTACAAAGTTAGAGGTGGGTACAAAACCATTAGTTGTTGAACAAGTGAAAATTACAAACATTGTAGTGGAAGAGACATATGTTTAGAAGGTTGCAAAATACTTTCATTTCATTTTTTGTCATTTTCCAAGGATTTCAAGGACAAAATCCACAGTATAGAGGTTAAGGGGTAGGATGATTACATGATTTGGATTAATAGGGCAGTTAGGACAAGGACTATTCATGGAGCATTATAGTTTTGAATTTTGAATTTTTGTTGGTTTTGAATCATGATGATGGGATTTCAAACTACCCAAAAAAGGAAGATATGGGGAAACATGAAGGATGATTAGACACACAACGTGGAGGAAGTAAAAATAGTTGTAGGTACTTTGTAGTAAAAAACCATAGATTTTGTTTTTGGATAAACCACATATTTTATTTTGTTATTTTCATTTCATTTCCACATAACATGGAATTTTGTTGTAATTCAAATGGATTATTTTTTAGTAAAATTGAAAAGTACAAACTTCTACAACAATTTCCATGTCCATATTATTGTGTGAATTTTTTTTTGTAATATAAAAAATGTAATATACGAATTATAATTTTATCTTTAGATTTTTTGGCATTATATTTTTAAATGCATATTCTGGTTATGAAATAACCATGAAATATGGTGTTTTAATGAACTAGAAAGTTAGGTGTGTTAAGAATTAAGGAAAAACTTGTGAATGTGTGCATATCGTAGTGTAAATATGTTGTTACAATAATATGAAATCATTATGCAACGACTAAATTTCACTTTTGCTTTTTCTTTTTGAACAAAGGATTGAATTTAAGGTGTTTTATGTTATTGAAGTTGGGTGCTACTTTAGTTGGGTAATCCAAATAATACAAGACTATAAGTTTTTTGGCCCCTAATTTTTCCACAATAGTTTTCAATGGTGTACAAGTTGTGTTAAACCCAATAAAGTAATGATGATGGCATCCAAGGCTATGGCAAATTAGGGTTTGGTAATCCTTTGAAATAGGATTTTTTTTTGCGACAATTCATTATTTTTTTCCTTTTGATTTGCCTAGTTTTGTGTGGTTGGTTTTATAGGTTTAAGATTGCCATCTTGAAATAGGTAGTCATCAGAAAGTGGGGCCTACTTACAATTGAACTCCTAATAAAACTCTTTTTTCATGGGCAAAAAATGTCCCATGTCCTTTAATTCATCATGTTTCATCAAACGTCATAGTTTACATCATTCATTTTTTTTCACACATTAGCACAACCCCATTCTCCACCCCCTTTCCTATGCAAACCATACACCATTCACTAATTTCCCATACCATTTTGATAAACCACACACCATGCAGTAGCTCCCCTTACTAACCCCTAACCTTTTGTGTGAATGTGGAACCCCCACCCAACATTTTCCTAATCCCCATGTTAATTAATTCACATGTAAGACCTTTTCCCCCTTCCATTTTGTCAGCCCACATAGTTCTTCATGATCTAACTGCCCAACCTACCCCCATCCTCCAACATGTTTATAACCTCCACCTAGAACCTCTTACCCCACCTATGGGCATCAATAGGTTCGAAGGTTAACTTTCACATTCTTGTCAGGCATTCAATTCATCTAATCCAAACCTACATGACCATTTCGGCCCAATACCTTCCAATATTCTTAACTCGTCTGCATCAGCCTAAGCTTGGGTTTCAACATTGGATGTTTTCGAGTCCTCCCATCTTGGCTTTCGTTGTCCTTGATTGTATAATTGCATCCCTATCATTTTACAACATGTACAAGTGGCATTTCGTTGTCCACTAGATAAGCTAACACAAAATGTGGTATTTTGGCATTTGTTCATCATGTTACCCCAATGGTGTCATGACCCTAGCTTTGGGTTCGCGACCAAGGGAAGGGCTTGTAACGATGCAAGCTGAAAGTGAAACCTAAAAGTCACATTTCATGTTCCCAAGATGTAGGAGGTTGTGAGGGAATGGACCCACACACTCCCAAGTGGGCTCTCACTTTGGGAGTTGGAGTCCCAATAGACTCCCAAAGGATTTCCAAATCTTCAGAAAGCGATTGTAAAGATGAAAACTCATTGAATTAAAGAGTTCCTTATACCATTAAAAAGTTTTTGGACCATAGATGTTTAAAATGGGCTTAGACGTCCCATTTGAATATTTAAACACAAGTTATAGCCGAAAAAAAGACCGAAAATCAAATTGCCAATTTGATTCCTGACCACTAAAAGTTGAGAATCTCCCTTATTTACTTTATATAGGTGGCATGCCACATATCGTTGGAAAGTCTTGACAAGGGAAATAACTTTTTTTTACATCTCACTTCAATCAGAGGTTCGCACAAAAAGTTATGGGCCTCCAAAGTTGCAGAAGTCCCAATTTTGAGAATTTGGGACTTCCAACTTGGGAGTCCCGGGACAAAATGACATTTGGGTGCAAGCCCCATGGCCATGCACAGATAATACTATAAGGGGGAAGGTGGTGGCTTCCCCCAAGTTCGAGTCGCGGTGAGCCTTGTGAATCTATGTGTGCCCATGGCTTGTCCTTGCACCAAAAGTGCTCCAACCATGCACTAACCAACTTGTTGTTTGGTTTGTGCAGGTTCGTGTGAATAATTGATCGACTTGTATTTGAGCTTAGTCTTCATCCTAGAGCTCTAGTATGCCCTCTACCCCCGAAGTATTACGAACTAAGGAGCGTACCCCAACTCCTTCTTCCATTGTTTCCATTTTTGAATCCACATTTGAGTTTTTCAAGGAGTGTGGGAATGTTTCAAATGGTGTCTTGTTTTGCCCCCTCAGTGGGGGGCCACTAAGCATAGGGAAATGTGGATCTAACTCAAATGTTTTCAAATAAGTGATTAGGAAAACTTGCAAGAGTAATTTTTTTATGAGCCTAAACTTTAGTAGCAAGTTTGAATTCAATGCTTCCTACCCAACATGATCCTCCAAATAAAAAATACCTTCTCCGCAATGTAATCCTTAGACATGTAAGAAAATAATTTTGAGCAACATGCATTCTAACACCATTTTCTCTTGCACCCACATCCTTAGCTCTCACCATTCTACATCATGAATCAAATGGTTTATTTTCGTTTTTTTTAAAAGACTACAAACTAAACCAAGACCTTAAACTTTCAATTGACTCCTTTAAGCTAGCATTTGGGTCCATGCTGAATTTATTTACAAGTGATTATTTAAGGATGGGTTTTGAACATTTCTAAAATTGTTTTCACCAAGAAAATTTTACGAATCGATTCCCACTATTGTTTCAACTTTGCTTTCATATTGCTCAAGGTCACATTTCATGTTGAATTGCACATATCCTTGGGGTGACCTGCTTTTTAACCATGACCAAGCCTTTAGATGGAATTTTGTCCCATTGTTGTAAGGGAAACATTATATTGATTCACCAGGCACATTTTATGCTTTTAATTTTGCGATGCCTTTGTAATGCATTTATTTTCACACCAATTTGGAGTAACAACCAAGGGTGGATGTGAAATTGTAATCCATGGCATCAAATGCACCTTGAACCTTCATCGCAACTAGGTTGTTTCTAATTGAACATGGTGAATCCCTTTAATTCAATGTCAAAAGGGGTCATATTTCAAAAACTTCGTGTAGAAGGTGGGGACATCATACAACTTATCCCTTTTGTTCATGCATTTGAATCTCCCTTGTTTTATAGCATAGTAAATGTGATGACGATGTCATAGTCATCCCATCTACCATGGGAACTCATTAAGGTGAACCATTGGGAGGGGCATTATTCGCTTTCACTTATTTTAAGGGCATTACATTTTATAGTTAGTCACTTCCCTTCTTATTTATTTCAATCCATTACAAATGACATTCACATCATTGGCCCCCCTCCATTATATCATTTGTCGCAACCCCACTTTGGCCAAGTGTGGGGGTGAAGCCCAACACTTGCAAAGTTGGGGATTTGGAGTCCTCTGGGACTCCCGAATGTTCAGAGCTCGACAGCAAGGCCCAAAACACCTCGCATTGGGGCTTTCTTGGTGTCATTGGAAAGTTCTTAAAACTTAGATATCGAAAATGGCCTCGCATTGGTCATTTGGACATCTGCAGCCCAAGTTATGGGCAAAAGAAGGGCCGAGAGTCAAACTGGTAGTTTGACTCCCGACCACTAAAAGTCGGGAATCGACCTGTTCCCGACATCCGATTCAAGAGTGCGACATGGCGTTGGAAAGATCTCGACGAGGGCTACAACTTTGGTTCAGACCTCGTTGCGATCTGACTTTTCAGTCGGGAGTTATGGCCGTTCAAAGTTCCGGGAGTCTTGTCAGGACAATTTCGGGACTCCATTTCGGGAGTCCCAAGAAAATGTGCCATTTGGATGTAGCCTCGGTGGAGAGCTGCAAAGAATACTATATGGGGGAAGGTGATGGCTTCCCTTGAGTCCGGGCCGTGGTGAGTCTTGTGTGTCCAAGTGCCAGTGTTGTTAAAAACGATCATCATAGATTTAGTAAACGTTTAAACGACATTTAAACAGTTTCTTTACGTTTAAACGTAATTTTTTCCATTTAGTATGAGTCAGGAAGGTCTACGCCTTCAAATAAAACCCCCAAAGGTACTTTCGTGCCACGCAAGCTGGTGAGCTTGGCGGGGGTGGGCTTTTGTGGCCAGTTTGGGATGTTTCCCGTCGGCCACGGCAAACTTACTTGTCCTTCCTCAACAACCTCAAGCCCCTCATTGTCATTCGCGTCTGTTTCACCCATGCCCAACCCCAGGATGTTGCTCCACTCGAAGTTCTCCACCGTTTTTTTATATGCGCGAGTCTTTGGTATTAAAGGAAAGTGTTTAAACATCGTTTAAACGACAAAAAAACGTTTTTTCGTTTAAATGTTTAAACGGTACATAACAACATTGCAAGTGCCCGTGGCTTGTCCCAACACCCAAGGGTGTTCCGAATGTTAAACTAACCTCTTATGGTTGGTTTTTGGATGCAGATTCACACAAGCTAAGCTAGTCCCTCTTCCTAGTCTAATCCTAGGGCTCCCAACACGACCTTCTACCCCTTTTTAGTGTTGGAAGCCGGGAGTGTGCTCTAAGTCCCAACTTTCCGCAACTTCACAAGGTGAAACCCTCAAGTGGGTTCACCCCGGGACTTAGGGGCGCATCATCATTTGCATATGAGCATTTATAAATTGAACTCTATGCAATAGGTCTTTTTATTTAACTAAAAAAATGTGTAGCATGGTCCCCCTCTAGCCTACCATTTGACTTCAACACTCCATCCCAATTTAACACACCGTTAAAAGTAATTATAATTTTGGGGTTCCATTAAGCACCTCATCATTCATATCATCCTTCATAAAAAATACCATGCTAAAAGATGTTCAACATGTTGACCTTCTCCTTAGATTAAGCAATGTTCAAGTAACCTTTGAAATTATAATTCATTGTTTCGCACAACAGCCATCGTATTTATTACGTTGCACACCTCTTTCTTCCACCTTCATAAATTCTCTTATTTCCTTCGACTCTTCCCTCTTTCAAACATTTGGACGCCTCTTGGGTCTAGGGTCTTTTGATAGCTTTAAAGGACCTTAAGTTCATAAACATGTTTTTCTCCTAATAACTCTCAGTGGTATCAAGCTCATACCAACAACCACCATCACCCCCAACAACTTATTTAAAGAACTACACCCTTGTAGCTTCAATCATAGTTATTAGGTTCATGGTCGACTAACATCCTTTCCCTTTTGAAGCCTTAACACAAGTTGACATCATCATAATTGACCCAACACGTGCAAATCTATTTTCTTGATCTTGCACAATTCAAAGATTTGTTGCCTCCGATGCAATTCAAGCCAAAGAAAAAAGCTACCACAATTGACACCCCACTGATCAATTCTTCCCTTTAGCATTGAAGTATTTGGATGTTTACACATAAACTTATGTATTCTTATACAATTGTGCCAACATTATTTGGAACCTAAAAGGGCTAGAGGGCCCTCCCTTTTTGTCTTGGTTACTTTTCAAATACAATGCAAAGGAAATAAGCATCCTCCATCTTAAGTTAGGCAATAACAATAAGCCTAGTTACTTTTGAACTTCCACCCCTTCAATACATATCCCCCATAGCCACAGATAGCCTATTACAAGCAGTTGGTTGTTGAGATGCAAAGTTTTTGACATTTGTTTTGTGCTAACTTGACATCCTTTAAATTCTCCTTTGTTTTTAATGCCTTAGTACATTTTCCGAAGTTACAACAAGTTTTATAAATAAAGTTTTGCAAGGTTTTGATGAAAAGAGTCCAGTAAAGCTTGAGGCCAATAAAATCACTAGGGCTACAAGTTTGAAGTCGAGTATTTTTTACCAATGAGCAGCTTTGGATCCTAATCTTAATGTTAAAATAAGCCCCTTGATTGCTAAGCTTAATCCTAAAGGTTCATTCTAATCTTGATGCTAAGCTGAATTCTACAATAAAACCACCCATTGAGGAGGTTTGTTAGAAAATGCCCTACACCAAGGGTATGGCGATGGACTCATCCCAGCCTTAATGATGATCCATGAGGCTCAAAAAACTGATTCTAACCTATGTATTCTCAGAGAGTTCAAGGCCAAGATGATCACTGGGAATTTAAGCAAATAATTTCTTTGCATATGGTGCATCCCTTGTTTGGAAGACAATTGAAAGTCACCTTTGGTCTTGTGACAACTCTGACCTCTAACAGAGCAAGCACTACAATCTAGACTCATAAAACTGATAAAACCTTGTAATTGTATCCTGAAGCTTGTTCCTGTCAAGGACTATGGCAAGACTATCATAGCTCCAAATTAGCATTTGGGTCTTTGTGTTTCAAGCATGGCATGGGTTATCCTTGACAAGATTGTATGAGTAGGGTTAAGCGGCCAGCTTTCCTTAACAAAACGACCTGCTTTTAGCAATATCTGCAACTTTTCATTGCAAATGCAAGGGCATTGACCAATAATCAGGACTGCTCTTTGGAAAGAAAAGCTGTCAGTAAGGGGGAAATTCATCCCCATCATGCATTAGGAACAGTTATCACAAAGTGGCTTATCTTGACTTTGGCTTTATGAGCTCCAAGCCTCCCATGAATGGCCTCAGCACATCAGGAATGACAACAGAACCATCTTCTTGTTGATTGTTCTCCAAAATTGCTATTATCATGCGTGGCACTGCACATGCAGTTGCATTCAGTGTGTGTACAAATTGTAGGGGAGGCAAAGTGGTCTTGGCCTTTCTGGACTTTGGTGATTGGTGGGTGCCAGCAGCAGCACGTGTCGCAGGGCGGTATCGGATGTTGAGGCGCCGACTTTGATAATCTGTGCAATTTGATGCACTTGATATCTGCAGCACAGTGAAGCAACTTCAAATGGTAGTACTAGTCACAAACTCCAAATTCAGAGACACCACTTGTGGGTTTAGTTTTGTGTATTCCCCAAACCCAAGCTCAACACAGCAACAACTAAGACACACAGAGAAGAGAGACAATGCACAGGCATGTCAAAAACCATGAGGCAAGGAGGGTTGCTGCCAGGTCAGGCACTACACACCTCCCCATAGCGGCATAGACCAGGCATCCAAGCTTCAATATCAAACTTCCGATATGCTGGAGCACCAAGATCCTCTGAGGACATGTCTAGTGTCCTGCACCAACTCAGCACCAAGCATTCATTGCTATATGAGATAATATGACCAACTACAACATCCTAGAAGTTGCATCCAGCAGTATCAGATTCTCACCCAAAAATACTTAACCTGCATTTGGAAAGTCATCACACGAATGAAGGTGAAAGGTTCAAGAGAGTAACAAGTTGGACTAAAAACTCTGCTGGAGAATGGTCTTACTTATAATGTAGACCTAGGGAGCAGTAGAGCTCCTCTTCAATTGAAATAAGCTCCTCATGTAGGGTGTCACTATCCTCAGGTTGGGTTATCACAAACATCTCCAGTTTGCTGAACTGATGCACTCGGTACAAACCCCTGTCATTCCCACATTCACTCCACTGCAAAATATTCATGACATGAAGATCTGATGTATCATCAGCACTGCATTAGCTTTGAAAAATGTCAGGGGATGCTCCAATTCTATTGAAATAAGCAATTGTGGACTAACCTGGTTGCAGCACCTGCAGCACCAGCTTCTGTTCGAAAACAGTGTGAAAATGCAACAAGTTTCAATGGTAATGATGCCTCTGGTAAGATACTGTCCATATACATCCCACCAACAGGAACCTCTGCAGTGCCAGCCAGACAAAGATCGGTTCCCTCTACTGAATATACCTGCAACACACAGCATCAGCACCTCAGCTTTGATAAGCCAGTGAATGCTCTAGACCAAGCAATTTGCAGAGAACGAGAGCATATGGGTTTCTATTGGAAGGGGAAGAGGGGGAAGAAACCTGTGTGTTTTGACCACGGGGTTGGAATCCACATTTCTCAAGAACAGTGGAGCGCACAAGGTCTGGAGTACTCAAAGGAACAAAGCCCTTCAACAGGAGCTGCGAAAGTGTCCAGTTTATGAGTGCCAACTCCAGCAGCACTGCCTCATTTTTAAGATAATAAAACTTTGTTCCACTCACCTGCTCAATCCACACTGCAATGATCAGAGGTAGCTCAAAACAAACTTAACAGACTACCAATCCAAAATAGAAGTCCCTTGGCTTCTGGCAGATATCCTTGCTGGGATTCTGCTAATTCAAAAGGGTGTGGTTATTGCATAATAAACCTCAGATGCAGCTTCAAAGTCGAAGAGATCAAGAGCAAGCCCCAACTCCACATGGTCCTTCACAGGAAATGTGAACTCCCGTTGGCTGCCAACCTGCCCCCTTTGCCTCAACTTCTCTATCAGACCCAGCTCCTCTTGAAGGCTGTCAAAACCTTTTATGCTGCAACATACAACTTCCAGGTATGAGGATGATGAGTACCTCTTTGCGAAGGAAAGCAACATCCTCAGAGCCAATAGGTACTGAAGGATGAGTCATGTTAGGAATTCGCTGCCCCTCCTGTTGCAACCTCTCTGACAGCACTGCTAGCTTTCCCTCTAACTCTGCCACCTGCTCCTTCAACTGTTTGCCTACAACCCATCAATACATTCCATCCCCGGTCATTATATATAACTTTAGCTCTCTGCTTGTTAATGCAACAACACACATGCACTCTCTCTCAGATCTCTCTCTCTCTCTCTCGGGATGTTGACAGATTGAGGGATGAACCTTGTTCTATGAGCTCCTCCCGAAAAGCCAAATCAAGCTTGCCATTCATTGCACTAGCCACAGCATTCCTTTCAGACCTCAATTTGTCTATCTCCTGCATGCGTCAATGCAACATGAAATAAGCCACAAAGAATTACCAACACATTCAGATCACAAAACTGGAGAATAAAGGCCTCAAGTGCATCAGCAGAGCTTGATCTTCTTACCTGAGACAAGTTCACAGATTGCTCATACAGTTCCACCACAAGTTCTACATCTCCGGCCGATTTGCGGTTGCGAATGTTGGCAGCTACAGCATCCTTATTTTCACGAATCCACTTGAAGTCTATGCTTGCTCGCCATGTCTGCTTTGAACTGAGCTCCCCCTGATTCTCTACCAAGCTGGGTGGTGATAGCAAAACGGAATTCTGGCTAGTCTTCGCATTGCAGTTCCTCACACAGTGCACGGAGTACTGCAAGCCTGATGAAAGCACACCAGGAGGTGCACGCTTCCCTAGGAGACAGCTCTGCCCCCACAGATTAGATGAGGTCTGCATAGCCATTTCTGCTTTCAATCTTCCACAACTTCAAAAAGCTCTTTCTTTCACACAGTCGTTCTGTCTTCCTTCTCAAAGGATTCTCCCAATCAGCAGTTGCACTATGATATGTCCATCTATCATATCATCCCTTCATTTCCTCCTGCCTGGAAAGTCCATATACAAACAGAAATTTCAAATCAACGTCCAATTTCCTGAACAGCAATTCAGAACCACACACACCCATCTTTGCAAACAGCAATTCGCAAGCGTTGCCCAACTTGACCTAAAATAGGGTTTATCTGTGGAGATCAATGCGGTGTAAAGCTTAGTCCAAAGTCTTGGGTCGGAGGGGTTGCTGAGGTAGAGGAAGAGCAGGGTACATTCTGGAAGTTTGTATCTCTATTATCCATCCATCGCCCTGTCGCAGTAGTGTTGTTCCCTGAAACCAACTTGTGACATAATCGCGTCTTGAAAAGGCCTTTCAATCATGAGTATCATGAAGTTTTGCCGCGAGTGGTGAGTGTTTCTTGCTTATCTCTTCTGTCGCTCTCAGGGGATGTTTATTCACTGGATTTTTCTTGGCTCAGCTTTGTTGATCTCAGGGCATGTTATTCCATGCTTTAGAAACTTGGTGTGATGATTGCTGCTGGTATCGGATGGGCATCTCCTTCAAACATGTATGCCTTGGGGAACTGTATATTTTTGAGGCAGAGAAGCTTTGTTTGGGGGTTGTTGCTTTTAGATATATGAGTCCCTCCCGTCTCTGTTGCTATTATGGTGTATGTTGGCATGAAGGTCTAGGTGCTTATAGTGGAAAGCATTGGCACTGAGACATTTCTTGCATCGCAGCAAGAACATTCTTTACCCCAAAGAAGACAGGGAACAGAAGGTGCTGCTCTATGCATGCCGGAATTGCGACCATCAGGTCAGTAGTACTCTGCCCTGTTCCTGAAACACACACCCCTCCGTATTCTGCAGACTATGTTGCAGAGGATGTTGCAGAAACGTAGAGAGAGAGAGACCGGCGGTTTTGTGTGACGGCAGGAGGTTGCAGACAACAATTGTGTGTATCGGAATGAGGTGTTTCACAGTGCGGATGAAAGGACGCAAGTTCTCCAAGATGTTGCGTCAGATCCCACCCTCCCACCCTCCCACGCACCAAGAGTGTGCGCTGTGCCAAGTGCCAACATGGTGAAGCTGTATTCTTCCAGGTTTCTCTACTTTCAACCTTGGTGGAGACATGTTTGTTATCCAGCAGCAAGAGTCTTTGGTCTTTAGGAAACTTTTCTCTTTCACCGTTGTTCTCTAAAACGACACAATTTGATATTGTTATTGTTCGACTATGAGGCAACTGCCCGGGGAGAAGAAGGAATAACACTGTTCTTCTTGTGCTGCAACCCTAACTGTGGCCACCGTTGGCGAGACTAAAGTTTTGATTGTGCTGGTGAAATTCTTTCACGCGGATCCTCCCATTCCACAGAGTCAGTCTGGCTACCATGCCAGCTGCTATGCCATGTGATTTTCAGACAGTTCATGAATCCAAAGATCAAAGAATGGACAATGAAGAACCATATATTGGAATCTCAAAGTGTAGAGCACTACAGAGGCTTATTAGTTTCCTTGCAAGTCTGCACCACCATTTTTGACTAAGTCTAATGAAGAATTTTATTCTGAATTAGAAACAAAAGTAATTGTATTGGCAGATGTGTTTGTGAGCTAGAAAAACTGGACATTGATTTGCATGAAATTCCGGGAATGGCAACACATGTGCATGTGCAACAGTCTCCAAGAGCTTGACATTGTAGTAGTCTTTCTATAGACCTTCCCATGCAACTCTGAGTTACAAAGAACCATAGTACTCATACAAAGACTATTATGTGCACAGGCAGCAAAGAAGATGATACAAGGCCTGCAGATGAGACTCTTCTGAGACCTGCAAGAGCTGGACAGAGTTTATCACTACCATCAACCCAAAACTGCAAATTCATGATCAGTTCAAGTGTGCATATCTAATATCACTTTACAAAAGCCTACAACTACTAGAGCTGCCTCCCTAGTACCTACAGAGTGAAAAATTCCAGCAACAAAATGCAAAAGATCTGACACCTTGATTTGAAATTTACTGCCAGCAACACCAACAGTAGTCTCAGTCTTTTTGGATCAACAATCATCACAATGTATTCATACAAGACATGCACTGTATATTCAACATAAGCACCAGGCAGAATGTTCTGTGATGTGGGAACCTAGAGGATTGATTGCTGTCTATTCTAAGATATTGGGAGACAGGTAGCCTGCGTATGCAGACAGCAAAGAAGAGAACATGCAGGAATGCATGTTTGCAAATGCACCCCAACTGCCTCCACATGTCTGAATTCCTCTTCCAGAAGAGTAGGCATCAGTTCCTAATTATTCCCCATCTACAAAATGTCCTCCTCTCAAATTGCAACTGGTCAATTCACATATGATTGATCTTCCATAACAATACAACAAAAAAAAAATGCATGGGTCAAGGGGTTTGAATCACTTGACATTGGAGTTCACCAAGGGTTCAAGGTGGCTTACTTGGGGGTAGAAGGGTACTTGGTAGTAGTGGCAACGGCAATGTTGGTGATAATGATGTTGAAAGCAATGAAGCCCATGGAGGTAGTTGTGAATAAGAGGCAACAAATTTAATCACAAAGAATTTGAATTGACTATTGTCATGAAAATGAGAATTGTGTCTACAACATCCTTGTTTATTACTTGCACCTCAACATTATCAACAGGTTTGGAAGCTTAGGATTCATATAATTTTTGAAGATTACAATCCTTTATGACAATGTACCAAAAATGGAGTTTCATATTATGTAATTGGAAGCTTTGGATTTATGTAGCATAGTGATTAAAAGTGTGTGGATGTATCATTCAAAAGGTTAGCTCTTATATGTTAAATAAATAGTCTTTACAACATCAACTCTACTTGTGTAAAACCTTCCATCAAAATAAAGAATTGATCATGCAAACAAAACTTCAAAATCTTGACACCAAGATGTGCTAAAACAAGTTCAATTCAATCGAACCATAGGAGTATACAAAGAAAATTATGTGCCTTATTACCATGATGACTTGCATGACCCATTTGGGTAATTGAAACATAAGTTATGGCCAAGAAAAGGGATAAAAGTCAAATTGCCAATTTGACTCCCAACCACTAAAAGTCAAGAATCGCCCTGATCTCCTTGTGTGCAGGTGACGTGACACATACCGTTGGAAAGCTATTAACAAGGGTTACAACTTTGTTTCAAACCTCACCTCAATTGGAGGTGCGCACACAAAGTTATGGGCCTCCAAAATTGTGGGACTCTCAATTTTGGGAATTTCGGGGACAAAATGATATTTGGGTGCTAGTCCCATGGCCAAACACAAAGTATACTATAAGGGGGAAGGTGGTGGCTTTGTCCAAGTTCAGGCCGTGGTGAGTCTTGTGAATCCGTGTTTACATGTGGTTCGTCCGTGCACTAAAAGTGCTCCAACTATGCACTAACCAACTTATTATTTGATTTGTGCAGGTCCATGTGAATAATTGACTTGCTTGTCATTCTTTCTAATCCTTATCCCGGAGCTCCAACATGCCCCTCTACCCCCAAAGTGCTAGGACCCAGGGAGCGCGCCCCAACTCCTTCTCCTCCGTTGTTTTCACTTTTGAACTTGTAATTGAATTCATTAAGGAGTCTAAGGATGTGTCACATTGTTTTAAACTAAACTTTTGTGGCTTTCAATGGAGAGGCTTTTATATTAACTAAAATTATGTATTGCCAACCAAACATAATTGTGTTTCTTTCCTTTTTTTTCTTATCCTCTACATACTTACAAAAGAAAAAAAAACATTTCTTGAATGAAGTTTTTTCCAATGTTGGCCAACTATGGTATTTTAGACTAGCCTAGAAGATATACATAGGGCACATTATTTTTTAAAATTTAACAAAAGATATGCATCTAGATATTTCAAAAATTCCTATGTAAATACATTTATGCATCGATTGCATTTTTCATTCATTGTTTCATTGTCGATTATGCATAAATGTTGGTTTTCAAATTCAAAATAAAATCTAAATATGCATATAGGTTACATATAACAAAGTTCACATGGAATTTCCAAGTAGCTTGTAGAGGAATTGAACCCCAATTCTACAAAAAACTATGTCAACTACAACACAATTTGTGTACAAAAACATACACACACCAAAACACCCCAACCCCAACTACCCAAAAAATTGTGGCAGAAACAAGATGTTGCATCTTGATCAACAACAAAGACAAAATGCCTAATTTAGCCCAAGATGTTGCAACTTGATTAACAATAGAAACATGTTTTTTTATCAACAACATTAAAAAAAAAATTGCCCAAAAGCTTAAGTTGTTGGAACTTGATTAGCAACAAAAACATTCCCAGAAACCCAAAAACCATGTAACATCAAGATGGACATAAAAAAATTATAATCGCAAGGAGCTTTAGTTGGAAAGGAAAAAAAAAAACTTGTTGAAATTTGATCAAATGCAAATCATTTTACCAATTTTTTACCACGATGATAATCCAATCAAGATTTTCCACTTGTAATTGGTAATGCTTCAAAGATGTCAAAACACTAACGAGGTTAAACATTTTATGTGGTCTCAATCTGAAACCCCAAAACCCCAAAAAAATTGTCTAACAAAAAAAAAAAACCATTAAAAATTTGACCCTCATGGGTTTGCCGCCAAACAAAAAGATATATACACATAGATTGTGGGATAGATAACTTTCAAGATAAAGAAAGTTTTGTAGTAATAAGTGCCTTAGAACATTCCACAATAAAAGCCCCAACACCAAACATGTTACTATCCTTTTTTTCAATTGGAACATCTACTTTATCAGATGGTGTTATAACAATTTCAATAGTGGGATTTAGTTGATAAAAAACTATCATAAAAAAGGGGATGACCTCTTTCTCATCATATTTTGTAGTGAGGTGGATTGCATTTTCATATCCCCAAAAAATTTCCACAATTCATAAAGATTTGAAATGGGGGTTCCAACATTAAGGCCAACATGTTGCTAACTTGATAAGAATCAAAAGTTTTCAAAATTTCCAAAAAAGGTTTGATTAGCTTCACAACCTTTTGTCCCATGTTTTTGCTCAATATGTGGAGCTTATCAATGTTTCGTTGCCATCAACAAAGGGGTTTTCTTTAGATTCCATAACCACAATCAAATTAATTACAATGGTTAAGGCATCGAAGAGTATCCAATGGCCTCTGGATTGGTTCAACACGCATGCCATCAATCACCACATGATTCAAACAATGAGTGACAGTTTCATAAACAGCTCACACTTGGGCTTTAAGGACTTTTTGTTGCAATTTCAATGTCATCGACCTCCCATATTAACATGACAAGATGGTTTGTTTGAATTCCAAAGTTTCTTTAAACATTTTTTTTTTTCACAAACTTGGTCTTCACTAGAGTTTTCAACTTCTAATGCCACCTCAATGTAGGCTTTCTCCCACTCCTACTTCCATTTCCCCAATTTTTTCATCCAAGTAAGTTAATTTTTTTGCAACCAATTTGGCATCTTTGACACTCACCAAGGCTAGGCCCACAAAAACATTATCATGATTCATTGCATATTGACAAGCTTTAGACATGGCATGTCTGAAGCAAATACCTTCATAAACTTACAAAAGCAATTCACAATCAATTATTGAATGTAGTGTTGTGACCATGGTTCCCAAGTTGCTACTTTCATCTTTCACAAATTTCACAAAAGCAATCACCTAATGAATTAATCCATTTTTTTCCAACAAAAATTGGAGTTGCAAAACCATGGCACTACCATTTGTAATTTCATGCACTTCAAATAATCCAACATTATCATGTCAAGGTGTCAAGCCAAATAATTGATCACAAAAGCAAATGTATCAATGACACTTCTAAAAGTCCAAAGATCAAAGTTAAGAAACATTATAGCAATAGATTCCAAATATGGTAACACATACAATTCCATGTTTTTTATGGCCATTGCATGAAACACTTGTTCCACAAGAGAGGACCAAGGAGGAAACACAACACAAGGGCATTGGCATAATATTAACCTATGAAACCAAACATTTTCACATGTTGAAAAAAATATGTATCCTTTGTAGATGTAAAGCACAAGGTCTTCCATAAACCTTTTTTGCTTCATCACCATATTTGTATGGGTTCATTGACACCATAAAAGTAGTGATTACAAAACTAATGGGCCCAACCTTTTGTTTCCCATGTTGTCGAATATGATCTCTTCCAGAAAGTTTAACCATTGCCCTCTCATTTAGTGTGGACTTTTTTTTAGCAATTAAATGAAAATGAACATTATCAACATGTGTTTTCATAGATGTAAATCTCATTGGTTTTACTATACTTGATGAAGCCCTTTTTAATAATGGAACTTTAGTTTAATATGTTACCAAAAGCTTACCGAGTTTTGCATATGATACAACACAACATTTGAAGGTTCATAAAATCAACAAGTAGGTTGTCATTTACCACATGAAAAAAGCTCTAACAAATAAAAGTATTGCTATGTGGTTTCCATAATTGAACTTGAAGTTCCATAGCTTGAAGATGCATGTCATTAGATACAACATGGTCACATTGTTGGTGGACACTTTCCACATTTGATAGGCTATGAAAAATGATTATGCTCATATCACAAGCAATTGTCTCATCAATTCCTCCCACGTTTTCAAAAACAAATTCATCTTCAACCATTGAAAAGTTGAAAAGAACCCTTGTGCACAACAACACATCACCATCCACATTGTGCACACCCTTGAGGAACAAACACCAAACCTAAAGATGAATAAGAAAAACACATGGCCACCATTCACAAGTTGCACATAAATGAAATCCAAACCTTAAATTTTTGGGCTTCATGAATGGAAACAATACCTTGGCATTATGAAGAATTCACCTAAAATTGTGATTGTGGATAGTCAGATCAAATTGAAAACCCACTTGATGCACACAAACTCCTCATCCTTAAGCAATTGATAATCGAAAACCTTAAAGCTTCAAGTTTGATGAACACAAAAAAATGATAAATATCAAAAACAAAGGAACCAAAACCTCTCAAATAATAGAGCCAAAAAAACACCAAAAGCTAGAAGCCAGAAGTTAAAAGCCGAAAGCTTTCAAGTAATAGAGTTGAAAAAAAAACTAAAAACTAAAAGCTTTCAAATAACAGAACTAAAAAAAGAAGCCAAAAGCTCTCAAATAATAGAATTGAGAAAAAGAAGTCAAAAGCCAAAACCTCTCAATTACAAAATTGAAAAAAGAAGCCATAAGCTCTTGAATTTCAAATTAAAAAGCTAAAAAAAGAAACCAAAATCTCTCAAATAATTTTTTATAAAAAAGGAAACTAAAACCTTTCAAATAATAGAATTAAGAAAAGAAGTTTGAAGCTTAAAACCAAATCTTTCAAATAACAAAACTAAAAAAACAAAGTTTCACACCTACTATGTTTGCACATAAAGGCATGAATGGATTTCAAGTGAAATAGCCAAAAACACAAGTGACATTTGATCCCCCCATTAATGATGTTGCAAGTTATGAGCAAGGATTTTGATGTAGCAACAACATTGTTGAATGTTGTACTTTATTTCCTCCCCAAAAAACATTTTGTTGTTTACAGAATCCAAACTTTCTTCTTGGGCACTTGAGATTTTTCAATAGCGTGGTTTTAAAAGCCAAAGCAAGCATTTGAAAAAAATGAATATAAAATGAAAATGCAAGAATATGGAGGTGTCAAAAAAAAAAAGTAAATGAAAATGATGGCGAAGTTGCAAAACTCACTCCCCACTTTTCAAAATGAAAAGCATGACATCCCTTAACCATTAACCCTAAAGTCATATCTAGAATGGCCAAAACCTTTGTGAATATCCCACCAGATATAAATAACAACTTATTATGAACATTAAATATATGCATATGCATATTATGACAATGCCCATGCAACAGTAATGCAATGCACAAGGCCAAATATCAAAAACCAATCAACTTTTGGATATGACTTAATGCATATCCATCCATTCTCCATGTTTATAATCAAAATTTTCCACATGATCAGCCAACATGGGTTCAAACCTTGATCATACCAACAATTTTATTCCGGCCATATGTTGACCAAACAATGATTATATATAGTTCATATTTTTTAAAAATATGTATAATAATAATATTATTATTTTAGAATTTTAAAAATAAACTATCAATATCCATAACCACTACATTGCGTGGATGATGAGTGGAAATGTGTAATGGAATGCTTAGTGGAAATGCACAAGCAATGATTGAATAGGTTCTTGGGTGGAATTGCTAATGGAACTATTGCCACACAACTTGTTTCCTAGCAACATTCACTAAGACAAAATCCTAAACAAATCTAGTGGATTTCAAGATTTCCACTCAACAATTTTTGGAATGCATAGTGGAATAGGACGCAATATTTAGTAGTGACTTTTGGTATTTGAATAAAAACTAGTAGGGTGATATTCGGTCTTATTTCAAATTAAAATATTGATAATAAATAAATGATTCACTTTTTAAATCTCACATCACATGTGAAACTTGTGTCATGACACAAACTAAAATTGTGATGTTTAAAGTCTTATCACGATAAAGGAAAAAAAATCATGTCACATGTGAAACTTGTGTCATGACACAAACTAAAATTGTGATGTTTAAAGTCTTGTCATGATAAAGGGAAAAAAATCATGTCACATGTGAAACTCATGTTGTGTAAACAAACTAAAACTATGACATTTAAGTTTCCATCACAGTGAAGCTCTCCCAAAAAAAATCGTCACTTCAATGGGTCTAAAATGTGTCATATTGGTGAGAAAAACAATTTGTTATCAATCATGAGAAAATTTCATGTTGTGTTTGAAACTTAAAACTATGACATTTGGGGTTTCGTCATAGTGAAGGAAAAAAATATCATGTCATGTGTGAAATTCATGTGTGACAAAAACTAAAATTGTGACATTTAAAGTTTCATCACAATGAAGCCCCCAAAAAAATCTTCATTTGCAATGGGTGCAAAATGTGTCATATTGGTAACTAAAGCAACTTGTTATGCATGAATGTATAGACTATGTAATGATGTTGATAGTGGACGAGAAATGGGAAAAACCTCTAGATAATTTTTGTGATCTAGGAATGAGGGCTTTTGTCAAATTTTTGTATTTTTTGTTATGGGTGAATGGGTGCACACATGTAATAACCTTGATAATGGACAAGTAATTGCATTTGGAACACATACATACTTCAATGGTGCAAAATGTGCCATATTGATAATAAAAAAAACTTGTTATGTGTGGCTAAGTATACCTATATTAGTAATGGACAAGAGGTGAAGAAAGCCATTCCAACATTTTTATGGGCTAGGAATGAAATGTTTAATTAGGTTTTTGACTTATTAAAAAAGTTGGGATTATAATTTCTATGTTACCAAACCACACATCAAACATTGCAACATCATTAATTTGTCTTTAATAATCAATGGAAAGTTTTATTATTTGTTGAAAAAATCCTAAATTGGTCAAATTATAATAAAATTGGACATTGGTTGCATGCAGTTAACTAAAATTGTTGTTCTAAATGGCATTCCTTGAAGATTGAAAATTTGAAATTTGCAACTTACAAATAAATGAAGAAAAAAGTAAAAATTGTTTACCACCTCGTTGCATATGATTGATTTTCTCTTAAAATGTTTGTTGCCATTATTGTTCAATATGCTTCACTATAGTTTGCTTTTGCTCTTCATACAAAGGACTAATGCCCATGCTTTGCCACTAATATAGGTGAAGGATAGGCTTTGGGGAAAAAAATTACAACACAAGTTATAGAGGTTTGAAGATGTGCAAACAAACAAAAAGGTGGTATGTGTGGCCACAAAAACAATAATTATATCACTTGTAATGAACCATTCAAAACAAATTGGACAAACATTGAGCAAGATCACACTTCTAACATGTTTTTTATGTTTGTTAAGGTGGATAATAGGTACATGGAATGTGGATAGTCCAAACCCAAGTTGCATATGATCAAGTTGCCTCTAGCCTTGTTTGACAACTAAATCAACATGATCCACAATTTGCAAAGCTCTTGTAATTTCAACCTCCAACATCTCATAATCTTTACAAATAGTTTGTTACAAATATTTCCTTGGCCAAGTGGCCTATGTTCCAATGTAACCATAATTTTTGGATGGTATTCCACCTCTCCAATGATGATTTGTAACTTCGCAATATCACTTGGGGATGGAGTCCAAATCTCTAAAGCTTCCCCATGCAATTTTGCCTTTTCCCATCTAAATATGCCCTATGGGCATTCACTTCTACAAAATGTGGGTGTAGTTCACTAATCCCCATTTACTAAACCAGTGAATTCACTGCTTCTTCACTAATCTTCATTCACTACAACTAGTGAATTCACTCAAAATCCAATGAAATCACTTGGTGTACATGGACACCTTTTGCTGTAGTATTCAATTCATATGTAACCATCCGCAAATCAAACTATGTTGAATTGCATTTTAAGTTGATTCCTTATCCTTCGTCTAAGTTTCAATTTTTTTAATATTGCAAAAGAATTAACCACCTTTAATTCTTGTTTTTTAGAATCCATTAACTCCTTTGTAATAATAATTTCTTCTTTGTTAAAAATAAATGTCCTCTTTGAATGGTTTACAAAAGTGTTTGCCCAAATTTTCCTTGTTTATGAAACTAATGAATGTTCATTATCCAAGTCTTATTTGCAAACAATGTCAAATTATTGGTTCTCAACCTTCACAAACTTGGTTGTGTTCTTAATAACAATCTCAAGCACCACTTTCTTTAGTTTTCTCCTTGGCCATGTTGAAGCCAAGTGCGGACCACTTGATTAGCACACCCTTCCACTGTGCAACAATGCCCCAACAAAATTTGTGCCCAAACTCATTATTGACGATCTTTTCATTTGCAAGATAAAATTTGAAATATAATTTTTAAGCCACACCTTCACACCTAGGTCAAGGTTAAGATTATGGGACCTATAACCTTTTTTTTTTTGCTAAGACCCCACATGGCAATAACCTTTTCAAGCCTGACATGGCCTTCATCACAAAACTTCTTGGGGTCAGCTCCATTAATTTATAACCATGACAGTTGTGCAATATGCCATATCTCTTCCAACATAGTCAACTTCATCAATACCTCCCTTTTTGGGCCTACCTTGAAATGCAAAGGAGTTGGTCATTGCCATTCCCCTATTTCAAACTTTAGCAAAAAGAATTATGCAACAACACATACACATGAAAAAGGAAAGCTCAAAGAAGTGCAAACATTGAAACTTTGAATACAAACAATTTTGAATTTTGAAAGTGCAAGAAAATTTTCTAAACTATGAAAATAGCAAACAATGGTTGTAAAACAACCTTGGAGCAACAAAAACCTTGATGTGTGCACAATAACCACCAACATGTTTACTTTGTACCAAATGAACATATAAAAAACCTGAGTTTAAACCTTCCGAGCTCAAACAAAGCAAAACAACCAACTACAATATACCCTTACATTATATACAAAACAAAAATGCAAATTGAATTCTATTTATAACATGAAAAAAGCTCCACCAAGTTGAGTTCTCAAAATATAACACTAATGCTCCAACTTGTGTGTATCATAGATGTATACATTGTCCACCAAGGATGTCTAGAACCTTTATTTCTTTAACCAAAAGGGAATTATAATCTTGTTGTCATATGCAACATTTTATACAACAACCAAAATGTGTAACATTTTTGTAGCCATGGACACCATTGTGAATATTGTGATGACAAACACATTCTTTGAATGCAATCCCACTTGGAAAAATAAACATGTCAAAACAATAAGGAAACACCTAACCCTATTCCCTTTCCATATTACTCCCAAGAATAACATTGACATGCAACTAGGAGGAGCCCAAATCACAAGTATTTTAAGATCCACGAAGTCCTTCCATTCAAAAAATTACATGCACTCTTTGCTTGGTTTTGCAAGATACAAAAAAAGAGGTATACAATGATCAAGAAGACAATTTAACCAAAACCCCCTAGACCTATTATCTCACACATCATTTAGCAATTATCCCCACAAACCTTTGAGTGACCCACCTTTAACCATGCATAAGCAAAGGGGTTGCAAAAATGTCTAGTGGGGAAAAAACTTCATTGACATAATTTCAAAAGTGTCAAAGGCTTGAAAACAATGACCTTAAACAAATTGCCACATGACGATTCCAAGAGATTTTTCATGGAACACACAATGGCATACCTCAATGGTGTTTTTGTGAGCAAGCAAGGAATTTGCTTGGAGAAATACAAACAAGTCATGGATTATAAATTTTTGGTGAAATTAGATAGTTCCTCACAATACACCGAGCTTCGTAATTTTGAGGGGTTTCAAAGTGATTTGAATGCCTCGTAACGCTCTCGGTAGGGCCTTGGTCTAGTGTTTAGGTCTTGTTCATGTTCATGTGCAAGTGAAAATATAAATCTATATATTTTTTGTTGCACCCTTTGCGCATTTTTGCTTTACAATATCAATTTTTTTTTGGATGATCATAAATTATTTTTAAAAACAAAAAAGAAAAAGACATATTTGATGATTATTAGACAAAACACTTTGAGAAGAATCAAGATCCAATTTTGTGTTAATTCATGATGAACATAATTTGTCAAAATTTCTTCAATTCCCACATGAATATGCTAGAGTAACAAGATATATAACAAAATAAAAGTAAAAACATTTCATATAAGAATGGTTGGAACTAAAAACCTATTTCATCATAGGTTATTACAAAATATTTGTGTTGCAAAATAAAATACTTTGATAATTTATCCCATTGCTTTATTCGATCAGTCCGTCTATGTGCATTGAAATCCCAATCAATAAATCTTCCCCTTTTTGTATCATCTTTCGATGTCAAAAAAAAATGATTTTGGTGGAAGAGGTATCCCAAACTTGGTGTGTTAGGCAAGGTCCCATGTAAAGGTTAGATAATGCAACACTCCCTCATGCGCTAGAAGCATGGTTGTTTTTTCATTTGAATTAGCAAGTTGGAAAATCTTGCCAAAAAAGGTGATAGCCTTGTAGATTTTTTCCCATGGTTTGATTTGATAAGTAAATGCAAATACCTTGTTTGAATTATGATCATTTCTATGCGACCAAAGGAAAATTTCAAATACAACCACAAACTTATTGCAGTAGTGTGATGTCCTTTATCCATAAAAGGAGAAGGCACATTAGATCATGGAGGTGGCAAACTTTTGGGAGAAAATTTAATGGTGGGCTAAATCTTCAAAGAATTTCTTGAAGAAAAAGGCAAGATTAGCACCATGGATGGAAGAAAACATTTGAAACTTTCTAGCCCATATTAGAAGTCATGGCTTTTATGAAGTCCAAGCATAATAAATGTGCTCCCATTTTCAAGTGGACATTATGAGAAATTATGTCCACCAAAATCCCACTACCCTACAACAAAAATTCAAAAGACAACTCATATATAATTACTGTGCACTATCCTTTAGGTTTTACAATTATTGTGTAACTATCCCTTTAGAAATATGATGTATTAATAAATAATTTGTCATGTTAGAAAATCAATTAGTTGTAGTGTAATTACAAATGAGTTGAAAATGAGTCTTTTATACATTAATTTATACACATCATACATGCATATGTAGTCAACCATGTTTGATTTTTTTAGGAGTTGTATTGAAGTTGCACGTGGCAACTACTTTAGAACTATTATAAATGTCTCACTAAAGTAATAACTATGTTGTAATTAATGTACAATGTACATACGTGCGATCATGTCACGTGTCCACATCTCCACCACCGATTATGGGATACATTTGTAATTTTTTTTTATTATGATTCCCATCAATACAAATAGTATGGCCACTAATGCACCATTACTAAAGCATTACTATTCAACTTTGTTATAACCATAATACAACTACTTATAACTTAATAAGGATACATATTCATTAGTTATTTATATTTTCATCATATGTGTTTCATTTCAAGTGATTGAAAATGTTATGGTAGTGCTACCTCAAGTTTTAGAATTCATTTTTGAAATGCAAAGAAAATGAAAATTGAAAAAATAATAAAAAGATAAATAAGCTTTCCAACTTATAAAACACGTTTTTGATCTTTTTTTTTCTATTAAACCCCTTCTACTTTAAAATCTCATAACTTTTTTTTTATTCATTTTAAACAATCTAAAATGTTATAGGAACACCATTTAAAGTTTTACACCTATGGTTATGTACGACCTACCTAGCTACTGAAATAAATATTTGTATATTTTTTCAAAAATATAATTAACATGCCATGTGGAAATTTTTTATTGCGTCACATGTCACACTTTTGGACCATCATTAATCATCATAATGGACTATGCAGATCAATATTTCAAAAATAATAATGTCCAATTTTTTTCATAATGCCACATGTTAGATTTTAATATATGGATGACAATTAATGATGTCAATATGATATCATGGGTGTAGTTACAATGGAATTGCATAGTAGTTGAAAATGATTTTTTTTTATTGAGTTACAATTGAATTCCAAGGCCAGTTGCAAACAACTTTTTTTCTCGTAATGGAAAATAATCAAGGTGGTTATGGTGTGGTGTGTAAAATGCAAATTGAAAGGTTTGATTGCATCCCAAACATTATTGAGTTAGTGAGGAAGACATTGAAGAGAAATGATAAGCGAAAAACTTGTAAGCAATGATTAGTGGAAATTTTGGCATGCATGTGTGAACATCTAGGTGTCATAAAATTCTTTACCATTTACATACAGACCATGGAGGCCTACACATTGTGGTGGAATGGGGGAACTCCATTATGGATAATTGAACCTTATTGCAACAAGTGGGGCCAAATATGGAAAGGTGAACATGACTTGTCACCTTTAAGCGAAATCATGTGAAGTTCGCACGGGCATTCATAAACATTATGAATGTAATACATCATTCTAAAATTTTGCATGACTTGTCCAAGGATACATCATGTTGCATTTTTTGTCATACAAACTAGAGGTTATGTACATAGGGGTGTAAACAAGTAACATGAGCGACACTATTATTGTGACTATTATTTGGGAAATATTTTTAAAATATTCTTAAAATATTCTTGAAAAATCTTCGATTTTTAAAAATTATTTTATTAAGGTTTATGTTTAAAATTTGGGGAAAAATGTCATTTAAAAAAATTCAAATCCATTTACAAGTCCTTTTATTGCTTAAAAGCAAGTGTTATAATGTTTAATGAACATTTTTGTAAAGTTTTCACTCATTGATTTAATCTTGAATTAACTCACATGTTCTCATTATACATTAAAAGTACGACTATATAAAAAAATCTTACAATTTCAACATCAAATTAAATTACGATTTTAAAACATGAAAATACCAAACAAACGTTACATTTGCTATGGTATGTGTTATTGTGATTGCATCCATAGGCATTTACGATTGGGGGTTGAAAACATGAAAAAAGGAGCTAGTCGCACCAAGGTTAAAGTCTTTTCTAAGGATTGCATTTTCCACATGACAATTTTCTATTGGTTTATACTAAATTTTTCACGAATTTTTAAAAACTTAATATCAAATTTGAGGCCAAATATGAAATATAACATGATAAAACTCAATTTTTTTTGCATCAAGCCTTTCATTATAGTCAAATCCATAGCTTTATTTTGAACCATAATTACAAATTCAAAACTATAATAGTGTAAAAGGACATTCGAATATTAAAATCTTAAGCGATATATGTTTTTTTTTTAAAAAATGTTTTGAACACATGGAGCCCTTCTTCTAAAATATATTAAAGTTTACAAAAAAATTGAAACGATTTGGTGAACATTTGATAAGGGAAAATGACTTTTGATACGAAAAAACCACCTATCCATGCGTGTTTTTTGAATGATTTAAACATATAAAAGGACTCTTATAACATGGTGAATTTTCATGAAAATTTTGTAATTGCAACTTTGAAAATATAAGAATTTATTTAAAAAATAAAACATATTTTTTGAAATATAGTGCTCCCATGGTGATTTTTCAAATTTTCAAACAATAATTTTTAAGGACTATCCACACACTGCTTGGCTTCTTTTTTCCTACTTTCACCCTGGGGTGAAACCAAGCGCTTGCAAAAGGTGACACCATCATTGTGTGGATTTGATACCATTAATACAAAGAAAAAGAATTGGGGGATGGCCCTAAATTTTTTTTTGTTTATAATGAATGAGGAATTGTAAATTCCCTTCAACAAATGGCCAACCAACACCAAACAACTTTGAGGTCTAAAACGTATTTGGTGGGCAAGCTAGCAAATGTCATATGGGGTGAACATTGGGATGAAAAATATTTTATGGACAATTCAACCAAGATGTCATTTGGGAAAATGATCCATGACATGTATGAATTGAATTTAAGGCATAAAAAATATTCAACACGTCATGCGCACATTAATGGGGCAACCTCTATACAATTGGACTACACCTAAGAAATGTTATCAAAGGCAACCATAAATAATTTGTAATTGCTACATATGGAATTTGGTGTAATCTGCATGATCTTTACAAAATGACATGTTTTGGACTTGCAGATTTTTATGAAACCCAATTTTACCAAGAAATCATGTTGTCATGTGTAATCATATTTGAAATGTGTGAATCCATGTTCTTTACAAATTTGAAATTTGTGGATTTATGCTCCATAATGATGACATTTTTTTTGTAAACATAAAATATAATGATCATTTATAGTCTTACACAAGTATTGCCCATTCATCATCTATATTTTTGAATTATGGATGATTGAACTTTTCATTCATAATGTGTTTCAATAAATGCTTTCATATAATTGATAGCCATTAACTAATGAAAAAGAAACAGTAGAAATTCATTTGAAGTAAATTTTTTAATGCAAATACAAGCCATTCACTATTTAGACTTTTGTTTTCAATTGTTTTTCAATTGTGGGGACTTATATTATACCCAAACTACACTATAGAATCTTTTTATTGAAATTATTTTAGAAAGTAAAAAATATATTAAAATTTTCCAATTTTCTTTGGACAAATCCAAATTCGAAATAGCCAAAAAACATTAGACGAAACACTTGGAAAACCTTTGTTATGTATCGTTAAAGGGCCATTGTTTGGTGATCAATAATCTTGGAGGCCAAAAATAATGCCAACCCAAAATAGTTGTTCACAATGGAAAAGCCGATGACCAAAAAATCAATGACCAAAAATATGGCAATAAAAAATGTGGCAATCGGAAGTTAGTGATTGAAAGCTGGCAATTGAAGTTGTGGCGACTAAAAACATGTGGCTACCAAAAATTTTAGCAACCAAATTCTTGTGAAGATAAAAAATCTAACAATTGAATTCATGTGGCGACCAAAAATCTAGCGTACGAATCCTATGGCAATCAAAAGGCCTTTTAGTCGCCATAGGGTTTATGATGACCAAAATGGGTCTAGTTTCGATCATTTGTAAGTGTACCCCCAACAACTCAAAATGGTCTTGACCTAGATTAACTTATGTTGACCTAGGCTAACCTTATATTAACATTGCACAAAGGTGCATCTGCATTTAGATGCATTTGTCGCATTGTGATCGACACACGAATGCAATGACAACCCCAATCGAGGTGAAGATGGATGCGATTAAAAAAATTCCCCTACTAACATCAACAATTTATTATGAAAATATATGGGTGTAAACATAACCAAAGGAATGAAGGGTACCAAGGAAAAATATTTATCCACAAACTACATGTCACATGTCACATTCATATTTTGATTTATAATCCTAAATTTTATGTTTTGCATACCTAATTTGCCACTATCTATTAACTGTAAATACCTTTTGACTACATCTTGATCCTATATCATTTATATTATGAATTCATACTTTTTACCACATAAAATGAATGACTTTAAAATGAATGAATAAAATAACTTTTATTAAATCCACATCCTCAAAATTCATCACTTTTGGTGCCAAAAACACGTTTGAAGCAAATGCATTCAAATATGTTAGAATAATGAATTTCATCAATTTCATCCTTTTGCTCTTTTGGTCACCTGTGTTAAAATCCTCTCCAATTTTGATAAGTAATGTTCCACATTTGATGAGTCAAAAGGACATTTTAAAAAATAATTGTTCATTCAAGAAATGTGATTTTTTTAATAAAAATGTAAAGGGATTCTTGATTTGCATCAAAATTTCAACATTCAAACTTTGCAAATGATGAGTCTATTCCAAAAATATATATTCACAATGCAAATTATTGTGTTCCTTCATTGATTTTCCAAAATTGCAAAAACTAAGTTTTAAATAATGTCCACCTTCTTAGGCATCTCCATTTATTGTATTTCCCCCCTCTTATATTAAAATTCAAAATTTTGAAAGCACCACCAAATTACTATTGCTTTATTTTATTGTATAATTGAAAGGATTAATTGATTCTACTTTACCATCCTTGGACCTTGTATACATAAAATCTTTATTGGTGGACATGTCATTTCAATAAATATAGATATATGGTTTGTAAAATGTTGTGGCATATTATGAATAGGTGTTAATTAACATTTGGCAGCTATTTCCATAGTTTTTTTTGCTAGTCCAAAGGGGGAATTACATATGAATAGCCTTGTGTCAAAGGCTCCAAACAAAGGAATAGGAGCCATTCTAGGACATAACCATTATTTAATTTTTCATTGTGATAATGAAACTTAAGTTAATGTTGAAATTTTTGGTTAGGTTTATACAACAATATTTTTAATCTATTATGAATATTTGGATAAGTTTGAAATGGATCTAATGATTATGAAATCACTTTAAAAAATCTATATCCAATGACGTTCATTACTTAAAGGACTTTTAAAAGGACTTGAATTGTACTAAAAATGAAATTTTTATGAGAAATTTGTAAAATGCACCTTTACATAATAATTTAATGCAACATTTTTTTGGGTCATAAAAATGAATCATTAAGTTTATTTTAAATCATGATTTAAAATATTTGCAAAATATTATCCTTTTAAAACTCACTGAATATGTGGGCAAGTGGCTCTTATTACCAAGTTTGGACCCCAAATTTTATCTTGAATTTTCTTAATTCCATTTTTCAAAAATTTCAAATGCATAATGCGTTTGATATTATATATATATAATGCAATTTGAAAATATGTTGTTTTGCTTTCAAACCTCTATTTAGTCCAATGTAAAGGTTAGATTTACTTTAAATGATAATGTCAATATGATGAAATAAGGAAATTTAGCAATATGTCATGAACATAATAAATTAATGAAAAAAAATTGGATTTAACAAGAACACAACAATAATCTAGATGGAAACCATTGGAAGTAGTGATGAAAATTTTGGTCCAATCATATGGAAACACAATGTTTTTGATGGATGCTACAAATTTCATAAATATTGAAAATAATTTCAATCTTTTTTGGTGTATATTTGCATTTTTTAACATTTGATATGTACATTCTTTTGGCATAAATATATTCTAACATCACATCATATGAAATTAACTAGTTTGATTTTTTTTAGCATTTGATTTTTTTGTGTTTTGGCTTATCATAATATGCAAAAACATTTTGAAAATCCAATTTTAATAATGACATGGTTGAGGTTCAAATATGGGCATCTTTGAAAAATAGTATGATATGACTTTCACCCAACTACTTGCTCCCCCATAATGTGTTTTCACCCAACTATTGAAAAAATAATTTGTACAATAGCTTGCTAAAGGACTTTTTATCAATTTTCATTGGATCTCCATTAGAAGTTATGTCATCCTTAAGTTTTTATATGTTGGTTTTTATATTATTCCTGCTATTAAATTTTTTTTTTCATCCTTTTCATTATTATTTTAATTTGACAACCCACGTCGCACCATCACCATTATCTTAATTATTGTGATTTTCATCATTTCTATATCACCAAGTCCCATCATGTTTTATGTTATGAACCTTCCAACTATGCTTATATCTCCCCACACTTTCTTGTCACTTGAGCTTAATTGAATGAAGATCTTCAAAACATGAACATTTGACATCTACACCAAAAAATATTTGATAGGTGCAAACATGATAAAAGGAGCCAAGATTGCCTCCTTGGTGATTGTTTATTCTTGAAATATTTCAATAAAGTTTCAAAGAGATCTTTTAAAATATTTTTAATCCATATACAATGTTAAGGTTTGTATTTAAATATTTCCAAAGATGTCATTTAAAAACATTTAAAGTCATTTTATAAGTCATTTTATGTTTTAAAACACAAGTTACAATGTTTTATAAGCATATTTTTGCATTTTTGTAATTCATTAAATTAATTTCATATTTATTCATATGCTCCATGCTATGAATGTTGTTATATAAGTTAATCCAACAATTTCAACACCAAATAAATACCATTTAAAAACATGAAAAATTGAGCATTAGTTACACTTCTTGTGACTCCTATAAATATTGACATATGATGTCCCATCAAATGAATGCAAGAATAAATTGATTAAAAATGGTAGATGAAAATATCTTCATAAGTCCATTTCCTTTATATTCTTTTCAACCTAGGGATGACTAAATAGTTAAGTTATACCTTGATCCATTAATTCCAAGAAATATTTTTTCCATTTATGTTTGAGTCCAAATGAAGATGACTATTTTGCACATGTGTGCATAAACTCAACATAACATATATTTTTTCAAAATAATATGGGCTTGCAAAGAACATTCAATTTTGGTCATTGAAAAATACATAACTAAAGTTTTACAAAACATTTCTCTAAGAAAAATTTTAATTTTTTTTTCAAGATTTGGTATAAAAGAGTCCCCAATAACCAGTTTCAAACAAAATCATGAGAAAAGTCCATATATTTTACCAAAGTTATGTAATACTCCATACTTAACTATGCTTGCACCTTTAAATTAGTGGCACTACTACAAAATGTGGGTGAAATTCACTAGTGCCTATTCAATGGACTAGTGAATTCACTACATCCCCACTAAGGCCCATTCATTAGGACCAATGAATTCATTGAAAATCTAGTGAAATCACTTGGCATACAAGGACATTTTTTGTTGTTGTGTGGGTCAAAAGAAAAATGGTTTCAAGGTAAAAGTCCTTTTCAATGAACTGCATACAAAATGTGACATTCATATGTTGGTCTGTAATCCTAAATTTCATATTTTTCATATTCAATTTACCATTATGTGTTAGATATAAATATTTTTTTTACTCCATCTATATTTTATCATATATAACATGCATTCATGTTCTTCACCACATAAAGATGAATAATTTTTTGTTAAAGCCAAATCCTCAAAATTTATAATTTTTGGGATCAAAAACACATTTGAACTAATTGTGTTCAAATGTGTTGTAAAAAATAATTCACCAATTTCAATTCCTTTTGCTCTATAATCACCAATTTTAAATGTGTGAAAAGGAATGGTGCAAACTCAATATAGACATATACATTTGAATATAAAACAAATAAGAACATTCATTCTAAAGGTTTGAAGATTTTAAATGTGCAATTATTTTTTTATTTGAATCAAATGTTGAACATTGAAACTTTGCATGTAATGGAACATATTCTAAATAAAATAAAATAATCCAAATTTTTTTGCCTTGTGATTTTCCAAAGATAAAAAATTGAGTTTTAAGTAGTGTCCACCCCCTTAAATGCCTCCTTTGACTATGTTTCTATTTCTTAAGGGCATTGATTTTCAATATGATCACACACACACACATTCACATATATGTAAATTGATAACTAAAACCTTTTGTTCACTAGATAAAATATCTATTTGGTACACCCCTTTAATGGATTTGAACAAAAACCATTTGCATGAAATTGTATTGTGACACCAATATTAATCCATTCATTCATGTGTTCACCCCATCCTTGAAACCATCTTGAACTATTTATTTTCATAATTTGAATGAATATTTTCCTTTCATTACATACTTTCCAACTGAATTCATATTTATATATGGATTTCATCTTATGCAACTTATAAGACAACTTTTATTGCAACAATAATGTTTTTTCCCACCATGGAAATATTATTTGGAATTTTTAACAAACATATATTTAAATTAGTCTTCAAATGAATTAGTTTTAAAAATGTCGATTTGAATCCACATTCATAAAACATGTGACACATCCGAGTTTGTTGAATGGTATTAGTAGTAGTAAAATTCTTTAATCCCATTTATAATCATGAAATGAAAAAATTCAAAGCACATTCCTTAACAATTCAAAACTAATGAAAGGGGGGAGAGCTACAAGATGAAGACTAAAAAAAATTGATAATTAAAGTTAAATTCTTCATCACTTTAATTTCCACAAATAAAGTTCATAAGAAATGGTTAGTGTAACTTCAAACCAAAATCAACTCCAAAAGTTCCCATAGATTCATAAGGTTCACCGCAACTCAAACTCATGAAAAAGGCACTATTGTCTTTATATTACACTTTCTAACTTGTCATGGGAGGGGCATCCCAAGAGTTTTTCCCCAAAATCTCCCAAAAAAGATTTTCCAAATTGCCATGTTTTAAGTCCTAAAATTTTTTAACTTCATAACCTTTTCGAATTGTATCCAAATTGGACATTTTAAAGCTACATCATATAGTCTTTCAAAATAGTTTTGTAACCACATAGCTCTTCAATCAAACATCATTTGGTTCCCCAAATGATGGTATCAATAAACGAGAAACAATTTTTCTTCTATTGTCATGTTTTTTCAAATGTCCATAACCTTTTTTTTTTTTGGGGCAATATGAAAGCACCATGTGAAGATTTATTGCACACCTTCACCACTAAGATATGCACTCACAATAAAAGACCCAGTTGGAAGTGGAACTACTATGTAGTGTAGTCTAACAAGTAAGGTGGTTCGATGTAAGTAATGAAATTCACTAAAAAAAATCTAATGCGTTGTGTCCAAATCTCATGAGTTTTTATTTTATTTTATGTCTTTGACCAAAGTTAAGCCCCGAAACTAAAAACCATTTGCTTTGATTGAGGAAAATAAAACAAACATTGCAACTCCCTCACAGCAAAACCAATGATGCTGAATTTTTGAGAGGAGCTTTTACACCTTCCAAACTACAACTGATCTAATTTTGACGCAAATCCAATGGTGGATTTGAGAGAAACAATTAACCAACCAAAAGTCCAGAGGCTTCACCATGGAAATCTTTTCATGAAACCCTCTTCAACACTCTCTACTTCCAACACCTGCAACTCCCTCACAGCAAAACCGATGACGCTGAATTTTTGAGAGGAGCTTTTACATCTTCCAAACTACAACTGATTTAATTTTGACACAAATCCAACGGTGGATTTAAGAGAAACAATTAATCAACCAAAAGTCCAGAGGCTTCACTACGATTACTTACTACACACAACTCCATTCTATTCTTCATTTTTTTTTTTTTCATAACCTTTCCATCAACACCTTCCACACATAAGAACTAACAACCTTTCTCACACTTCATTCTCCTCTTCCTTTTCCTTTTCCTTTCTCCCATACACACAATGCCCTCTTCCTTGGTGAGCCTCCATGACCCCTTGAGCTTGTTCCCCTTGTCCAATGAGAGCTTCGAAATCCTTTTGCACCAATCAATGGCTTCCTCATCCTTCAAGGGCCAACGAGATTTTGAAAATGAATTGCCATCTAATTGAAATTAGGATGAGACTCTTTGGGCCCAATGAAACAGAAGAGAGATTCCATCCTCTAATCAAAGAAGATGACAATCCTCATGACTAATGGGATTCGAGGATCCATCCTCCCCCTTATCTTGGATATCTTGATGAGGTCTCTTGAGCTTGATCCTTATCTTTTATGTCCGTTGACCCTCACATCCTACTTCTTCACCCTAATTACTTCAAGTAACTAACTACTAGGATAATTTATCGATAGTAATAAGGATAAAGTCCTTGAGTTCCTACTTGACTAATTCAATGGTTGAAGTAACATTTCCATGTACCATTTATTCCTTTGATATTTCCTACCTATACTATGCACTACATAGTAAATTGGAATTACAATTTGCATCACAAAAAATCTCACATATTTCTAGATCCACCGTTGAATTTAGGGTTTGATGAATCCACTGGATCTAGGGTGTTCGAGTTTTCATGAGGTTTCGCCGTCACTCCCACACCTTACGCCTACCCTAATTTGTCAAATAAAAAGGGCTTGACCTCTTCTGAATGCAAGTACCACCTTGTTCGTACTACCTTCTTGGTTTTTGTTGATGCAAGCGCAACTAGTCATGGCGGACAACGACGCTACGCTTTCAATTCCTCCGGTCGCACTCGTACAATAAAAAGAGTTTGAAAAAGCACCGCTTGACTTGGATGTTTCTCAACGGCCGCACGAAAAAAACCACCCAGGAGAGTGGTGCGCACTCGAGTTGCTCGTTCAGTATGGAATCGTCGACTGTCTCCTAACCCACATGCTTTAGCCATTTATCTAGAGTTTGTTCCTGCTCGTGGAGCCGCGCCAGAAAGGTTTGAAGAATGCCAGTGCGAAGATGATGATGTCCGTCTCCATTGTCGAACGTGGGTTCCTGGTGATGGCCATTATCGTTGGCTACGAGGCCCGATCAACCCACTTCCCCTGGAGCATCGAACCGAGTACCTCGCTCGCACCATTCGTCGCATCCTATAATTCTTACAATTGTGATCTATCCTTTAGTCAGTTATTCAGTTGTAATTCACCTGAGGCTACTCAAGCGGAAATGTTAATACTTAAGCTTGGTTTTGATTCTATTCAAAAGTCTGATAGAAGTGAAACTAAAAAAATATGTATTAGAATTACATCCTAAAAATCGTATAAGTACATCATTAATGCTTGAAGATTCTTCTACAGACTAACTCAACCTTGTCATGCGAAATGTTATTGTCAATTATGGGCTTGTATTCCCTATATATCAATAAATCACATCTAATTCTACATCCCCTTCCCCTTTTCTACAAAATAAAAAGGATAATGTACTTTAAAAGGTTTACTGGGTCTTAAACTAATTAAGTGTTACATCAACTAAAATAAAGAAGTATTCTATGCCTAGAAATATCACAAAAGCTAATTCAACTATTAATAATCATTACTTGAAGGTTTATAAGCATTCAAATCATTAGTACTAAGGAAATTTAAGGAATTAAAGCTTAACTATTTGTTGAGCTATAATCCATGGCTCACACACCACATTAAGACCTTTTTTTAATATTTAAATATCATTTGATTTGGACATGATTGCATCTTCAAACCTTGTACCAAAGGTTTTGAAACTCGTTATGAGAATCCCAAATCCAAAATGAGAATGCACTTGAGAAATTTGTGTAGCTTCCCTTGAAACCACACACACTTTCTGGTCATTTGTTTTGGAAAAATGTTTTTAACCATGCCGTGTTTTTGATTCATTCTTGACATGTCTCTTTTATCTTGCTTCAACCTTCATCACTAGCCCAAGACTAAGGTCATGGTCCAAAATGAAACATCAGACAATCTATGCACAAATGTATTGATAAATTTGCCTCATTAGCTAGAAATTGAAAACTATGATGTTTCATGGATGTGCCAAGCTATACAAAATCCATGTAAACTTGAATGTGTTCAATTGACTTGATAATCTCGATGTGGTACGGTTCATGAATACTTGTTCTTAAGTGGTGATTTTTTTAATGAAATATAGTTATTTGTTCATGTCCATTTACATAAAGTCATTTTTGTCACAATCATAGGTGATGTGTGATAATGTGAAATCATTCATCCTGGTAATGCCAAAAGAGGAATGGGGATGAAATTGCAAAAAAAATATCATCACAATAATGTGATAAGGATTTCAATAAAATCATGGCTGCTTTAGAGATTAAATTGGAGTTAATATTACCAATGATGCTAATGATCTTCATGCTGAGTTTCACTTGGTTATTGGTACATCATAGGAAATTTCGTCAAGAGATTATTAAAAGCTTGTGTGCCAATCTTTGTTGTGGGGTTCTCATCAATAGATGGAGAGTTGAACATCTTGTGACACATTCTAGCCCATGTAACATTTTTAACACCTCGCCACTAGAAAACATAATTTTGAAACATGAAACATGTCACCAAATCATTTAGTTGCCATGTGTTAGCAGGTTTAGGGTTTGGTTTTGCTAATCCCAAAGTTGTAAAATTAATGGGAGTGAAGCCTTCTACATGTGTGAATCACACCATTTATTGCACACCTCTTCCAATTAACTTGGAGTGCACGTTGATGCTTGTTCCAATAGATCAACAACCCCAAGGAAATAAGTTGGGGTTTCAAAAGTTAACTATAGTAGGGTAGACTGTTTGATGATCAAACACTTAATTGTTTAAGGTAGGCCAGATCTAAGGGGAAGGCTCAGTTGTTTCTAATGTCCAAACAAAACTTGAACCTCTTCTTAATGCATCTAACATACTAATAATTGTTGAAAACAAATAAAAAATGAGAAAGTTATGGCCCCCAAAGTAAAGAGGTTAGGAATTCCAAAACACAAACCACCAAATACTACAAAGGTTAGTTTTTGAACACCCAGAAAATTCCTTATATGTTGTTATATTGCTATTAAAATTCAAAGATGAAATATAAGACTTCAGGTGGTGCTCCATAACACTTAAATAATTTTAAATGGATAAGAAATAAGAAAGTTACAAGGTTTGAAAATATTTTCTTTATTGTTTTTTTTGGTTGGTCCTTTGGCTTTGCATTTCAAAGATGATTTATAAAGCTTGAGAAGGTATTCCTATAACATTTTAAATCATTCAAACGGAAAAGAATGAAAAAGATTTACCAAAGTGTTCAATCATAGGCATGCGATTGATGATGGGCTGGTCTAGCCTAAACCCTACATTACATGTGGGGTGATATAGATGGATATCACAACCCTTTTTGTTAAAATAAATTTGAAAATTGGTTATATTAAATTAAACATTGAAAACTATCATGATGTAAAGTTTGTGATCATGAACATATATTGCTAGATGTTTATTGCAACAAGGTTGCTTGTGCATATTTGTAGGTGAAATTATTGTTCAATAATTTCAATAAGCATAGACTTTTGTGGGGTATGATCAATTGTAGACCATGAAAGAGAGGAACTATAAATATGGGCTTAGCCACTTTGGCAAGTATTTAATCATAGTGTTGAACCAAAATGGTTTATCATTTTATGTGTTGTAGATTATGGAAGGAAATGATGTTGGGCTAAAATAACTTGTGACTTGCACCTAAAGAAAATATTCTACTACAATTCATCCCAGTAAAAATGTTCAAATGAAATGGAGTTGAAAAACTTTTGTTTACATTTTTTTTTTGGTGGGTTGCATGTTGCATTTTAATTTTTTAATGTAGTGAGGAATGTGTGAAAGCAATGGATTTTTTAAAACAAAGGTCCAAGCCCAAGTCTGTATTGAAAATTTGTTGGAAATGATCTCTAAATATTAGAGGATGTAGGTTACACATACAGTGGTTAGATTCCACTTCAATGAAAAACAATGGGAAACACACAATTCTATAATTTGATGGAGACTCCAGAGTGACATAAATCCAAGCCAATCACAAAAAGACAATATGTTTATAAACCATTTAAATATTTCCCTACATGACCCAACACCCACCAATCCATGGGAAACAAGTGTTATGATACATTATTCAATTCAAATGTGGTTTATAGGATAGGTATCAAGGTGGAACCTTGCTACCTATCTTATAAACCCCCCTACTTTTCCCTTCCCTTACCAATAGGTAACTACTAGTGTTGTGCTTGTAAGTTTCACTAGTTGTATGTATGGCATGTAAATCTTGTGTAAATGTAAATTATTTAGATTTGTAGGTCCAATTTTTTTACACAAATATAAGAGTAATGTGAACATTTGTTAAATACTATTACAAAATGTTGTGTAAATGTTTTTAGGTGTGTAGATGTGTATACTATATATCTTTAATAATTGTATTTACTTGATATAATTAATTAGTTGTGCATGCATCCAAATGTGGGTGCATCTCAAAGCTCAATGTTTTTTGCAATGAACTATTTTGATTGGACCTTCACAAAAAAACCATGATATTTTCAATATTGTTCAAATATAAACATTTTTTACCAATATAGGACTACAATAGTACTCATGTTTAATCAATTATATACAATATAAAAACAAATTTTTGGACAAAAAAATGGAAAAATTTGTGGTGATATATTTTTTTAAATCTCGGGTGCACATTATTGAATGCATTTTGTGTCACCTCTTTGCTTGAATAGAACGTTTATTCCTGATTTCGTTCATTTACAATTACACCAAGTGTAAATAATTTTATTATGGCATTTACACCCACAAGAAATGTAAATTGGAAACCATATACATGCACAACATTAGTATAACACATGTAATATGTAAGTTGCAATTAAATATTATAGGTAAGTGGGTCAAAACACACAACTAGGAGCCAAAAAAGGCCTTGGATGTTAAACATAATCAGTCCAAATCAAACCCTTGTTTATTTTTATTACCATTTAAAACCATAACAATCATGGTAAGTTAGTTCCCCCCCCCCCCCCCCCCCCTCTTATGAATGTTAAAAACTTATAGTAAAAATTCATTTGAGCCAATTAAAATTTTTTGTTTTAATTTAAGACGTTTGAAAATGTACACCTATTATGTCAGATGGAGTCAAATTTGCAAAGGACTATCAAAAAGACTCATATAATAAAAGAATTTTCATGGAAAAAAATATAAATGATATGAACATATTAGTCACACTCAAAAAACATTCATACTTTTTTAAATGTGGAATTCTAAAACTTAAAAAATTCAAAGAATGTTTTAAAATTGCTTTAAAATTTTAGAATTTCAAGAGTCCTTTCCCACATATAAATGGGTTATAATGTACACGATGTATTAAGAAACGTTATAGCTTAAAATATAATAAAACTAAAGAACATGAAATTTTAATTTTTGGTGGTGACTTAAAATTTTGATCATTTTTCAAGATGAAACGTTGAATTTGTAAAGAACATGTACACTTTTAGAATTTCATATTTATTCAATAATGATTAATTTTAAAAATATGATGTATTGGGGAAATTTTTGATATTTTTAAGAATTTCATTTGCATGTAAAAATTCATTTTAAGAAAAAAAAAAACTTATAGTCCTTTTCCAAAATAATCCTTTTGGCTCCTTGTCACAAGTTTTGACCCAAGTACTAGTGTTGTGTGTGTAAGTGTATATAGTTGTATATATGGCATGTATAATTTGTGTGAGTGAAAATCATAAACATTTACATTATTGATGTGCAAGTGTATTTTTTTACATTTCATGTAGGCAGTGAAATTTGTTTTTCAATGCACTTACGTAACCCTGGATAAATTTATGACGTTGTATAAATGCTAGGTTAAAAAATTAAAGTTTTATGGGTGGGGAATGTGGTGTATGGTTTGTAATTGTTCTCATCAAACTTTCTATTGCACCATTGCCAAAAGCTATGTTTCACCACCACCAAAGCTTGAAGCTCAAGTTACCTCAAGTTTTCCAAAGTTAATTCTTTGGAAAACATTTTGATATCATTTTTTCTTGTTTGTACACTTGAAAATATTTTTTGTTACAACTTATTTGTGTAAATTTAGGTTCAATGAAAGTTGTCTTGTTTTCTATCATTTGAGTGCCTTTGGAAGAGGCGGAAGACCCTCTTCTTTGGTGGTCAAAACATGAAGAACAATTTTTGACAGTTGCCAACTTGGCTAAAGCAATTCTAAGCGTACCAAGTAACCAAATTAAGATAGAAAGAGTGTTTTCGATTGTAGATATTCTCACAAGTTTTTGCCATTGTCACCTTGGTCCAAAAAACCTAGATCTTCTAGTTCTTATGCTCAAGAATTGGCCTAATGATCCGTAGTTGGATTTGAAATTAAAGAGGACCATTGAAAATGTGGATGAGTTTGGTGAGGTTGAAAAAAAGATATTAGATTTGTTAAATGCCGAATTTCCTAATGAGGTTGAAGGTTATGTGTAAGAATGTGTTCAAAAATTGGGACATGTTTCTATGATTTGTGATAGTGTTTAATTCATTTTAGACATGGACCTTTTTAGTTTTGATTAAGTTCCTACCCCATGTTGTGACTTTTATGAAGGCTTCAGGTTTATGATCACATTGGACATTGGACACTTGTGAATTTTATCAAAATTTGCATGATTTTACATCTTCTTTACATGATATTCTGATTTTTCCTTAATTTTTTCATTTTTGGGTTTTCTTTATTCATTTTTTAGTTTTTTTTGCTTGTTGACTTGTTGAATTAATTTTGGTGTGTAAATGTAAAAACATTTACACTTACACCTACACTAGTTGCTACACTTACACTTATTTGGCATGTAAATGTTTTTTGAAAAGATTTACACTTACATGGAATGTAAATCCTAAATTATATATATGCACTGGTAAGTACATAGTGAACATAACCCCGCCTTGTTTGGGGGGGGGGGCCGATGGCACGAGGCATTCTCACATTATGGCCATAAAAGATTTGGGAAATTATTATTTTTTATACAATTTAAAATGATAAAAATTTGAAAAATGTCACCAAACTTTTGAAATCACAAAATTGAAAGAAAAAAAAAACCCTCAAATGTAAATGATTATAATCCACATAGGTAAATATCTAATGCACTTGACGGCTATTAGGTATGTGGATAGATGTAAATGGTTAATGGGACATGAATATTATGAAAAATGTTTCCTTCTAGATATCATCCATCATGTTGGGTGGATTGGTGAATGTTGGTTTACCTTACTTATTTAGCAACTACCAAGTGATGTAGCAACATAGTTGTGGATGAACAAGTCATGCAATCTAAACTTTGACCCCCAATTGTAGGGTAAGCCGGCCAGTGTATGTACACTTAAGCCATTGTTGGCGGCCAAATCCCAAAGGAGGCATCCAATGCACTTGGTGTATAATTAAAATTTGTAGTTAGCTTCCTAACACATGTAATGCACAAAAAATTGTATGAAATAGATCAAAAGTGGAAAAGATATGCTACCCCAAAATAGGGGTGTCCATATATTTAAAAAAAGAATTTTGGGACACCTCACCCCCTTTAACCAAACATAAAGATCATGTTAGATAGACTTTATTTATCCCACGTGTGGTATGAATGGAAGAGTAGATGATCATAAAGTTAGATATTAATGTTTAGTTTTGAACATCTGGCATAAATTTCAAGCCAAATAGGGCATAAAGATCCATGGTTATGGGTGGTTGAAGGTCTCATTAACCCTAAACTCTTAAGCATGCATGTGGTAGTTGGTATTGTGGCCATTCCTCCTCCTCTTGCTCTCACAAAATTCCCATCACTTTCCTCTTTATCCTAGGAAACGATTATGTTACATTCCAAGCTCGAGCCAAGTGAAAATCTCTAAGCTCCTCCAAGTTCTTTTGATACTCCTCCTTTTTTAAAAATTGGTGCCCTCTTCCTTTGAGCTTGCTATTGTTGCTCCCTAAAAACCTTTACACTACTCCTTTTCCTAGGACCTTGGTCTCATGTGGGAGTGCTCTTATTTCAATCTTGTTATTATTGCTCCAAAGAGATTGGTCTTCTTCCTCTTTTTGGTCTTGGTGTTCATGCGGTGGTGCTCTTCCTCCTTCAATTATGTTAATGATGTTCCAAAGAGTTCAATCCTCTTTTTCTTTTTCTTGATCTTGGTCTCTTACGGTGGTGTTCCTCCTCCTTTGATCTTGTTGTTGTTGTTCCAAAGAGTTTGGTCCTCCTCCTCTTTTTGTCTTAGTACTCATGCGATGGTGCTCCTCTCAATTATCAAACCATAAATCATATAATTATCCCCTATGTATTTAATCATAAATATTAATAAGCCAACCTATGAATATCCCTAAACATGTGATTGATAAAAAAAAATCCATGCAAAAGATAAAAATAAATAAAATGAAATGGACTCCCAAAGATTAAATTTATAACAATCATGTCAATTAAAATTGATTTTTTAAAAAATATATGTATTACGAAAATTTGAATGCACATCACTAATAACTTCTTCATTTGATGATATATTTTTTTAATTTGTATTTTGACACTATTTTGATGTGTTTTTTGAGTCCACATTTTTCATTTTCTCAGTGTGACAAGCGTAGTGTTGTCATTTCAAAAGTCCATTACAAGTCCATAATCTTTTTAAAATTCATCGATTTTTTTAATGATGATTCCCATTAAAGTCTATGACAACATGAATCATTAAATGTTAATTTTGAATAATGGCTTTAAATTTTACATTTGTATGTAATCCATAATACTTACAAGTGTGATAGTCCAAATAGTCCCCTTATTCATGCTTTCACCCAACACCCATTGTTTTCCTAGTTCATTTTTCCTCCCTCTCCCTTCACCTTCCTTAATTGTCTTTGTTACTACATTATTTAGAGTTTTCTTCTTTAGGATAACCAAATAGTCAGCGGATGTTACAACATGTGACTATGAGTAATCTATTAGAAGTTCTTTCCCTACTGTTTATCTTGTAGGTAGATTGGGCAATGAAAGGAGGTTATGGAAATTCATCGCCTCTTAAATCAAGTTTGGTTGTGTTTCAAGTTGTTTGAGATTTGGAGTTGGATCATCTAGATTGACTACATGTTCTTCATGTTCAACATTATTTGTTGGAGGACTATGAGGCATTTCCACATAGTATTGGTGCTTGTGCTCTTCTTGGTGGCATTTGGTGTTTGATTAATAACTATGCCTACCATGTACAGTAATTGTTGTTATAGTTTCCTGCTATTTTTATTGACTAGGACCAACTTTGTCATCTAATGTGTAATGAACTTCACCCTCTACTTCATGGTTTGAATATATTGTTATGTAAATGTTTGCTGATCTAGTTTTGACATTCATAGCTTTAGGGTTGAATTGCCATATCCCTATAACTTTAAATCCTAACATGATGTTTTTCTTGGTCAAGGATTAATGTAAACCTTTATCCACCCATCCAACAAAAGTAATCTTATTAGGTACATTGAATTTGCTTCAAGCCATGGTTCCATTTTTTTTTTTTTCTAAAAACAATCTTGAAGGGCTTGAAACAAGAGACATCCAATGGTTGGAGTGCATGTGAGGTATGGTTAGGTAAGGTAACCATGTCCAACTTGAATTCATGTGCCTATTCTATGACTTCTAGTGCTACGTGTGATCCATGCACATCCATAATCAATAAATGATGGTTGGATTATGAAGTGCCACCTGGAACAAATTTTTTGAAAAAGGACAAGAACTTTTTGAACACAAAACTTGTCAACCATGCCTTCCTTTGCATCACCATACATGACCTTGTTTTGTAATGTTTGATGTAATCATTTCTCATTTTTTTTCTTTTAAAAACATAAAAGCTTGGTAAAGTTAACCTCGTGACATTTACCACATAGTTTACAATTAACCATTCTCGAGACTTGGGGATGGTGTTATAAACTATGTGCGATCCCCTTTTGGTAAGAACTGTAGCACTAGCTTATTGACTTGCCTGAATACATGTTTCATTTGAATTCCATATATGATCTGGTTCATAATTGTTTTGGCTAAATAAAGTTTGCAAATTGTTGTAGGAGGTGCTATAGGAATTGGTAGTCAGTCCCTATGCCCTAGAGACTTTTAATCCTTCAGCAACCCTAATTGACATATTCGGGTGTTTATTTTGGAATGAATGCCACCAAGATTCTCCTAACACTACATTCTTGAATGGAGTTGGTCTTGTTTGGGCAACCTTTGGAACTTTCATATTTAGTTATTTGTAATGTTACGGACAACCCACGTTCTTGCATTCCTAAAGTCCATGCAACTACGACTTGATCTTCTTCCTTTTATAACACTTCAAGAGGCCCCATTTTTCTGGATCTTGCTTACCCTATCAGGTGGTCAGATAAGGAAGTGACTGGTATGTTCCAAGCCCTATTTAACAACTTCAATGAATGCATCCCCCTCTCACTACAACAAAAAAGGGCCATATTGCGATCCAAATATCCTCGCAAACAACAAAGAAATTAGATTCCGAAAACCTGCAGTTCCGAACAAGAATTCCTCGCAAACTTTTAAGCCTTTGCGAAACCCCCACCTTCGCACCCGTACAATCGCAAGCTCTTCGCAACTCCCGAAACTAAACCCATCGCAACACATTTCCGATTATAAGGTCTTCTATACACGATTTGTGATTCACAATACATCGAAAATAATTGAAAACAAACCCAACATCGCAATGACTTAGCGAATTGACTAAAAAATCTACTGGTTTTCGATAAAACTTCTACCGGAAACGTTTTGCGATGGTCACCAAGCCGCTACACATTTGCGATACACCTAACATCGGAAATGTTTTGAAGTAAACTCATCAACGCTAAAACTTAGCGAATCGACTCAAAACTCTTTGGGTTTTCGATATAGGATTTAACGCAAAGAGTTTGCGATTTTCAAAACGTCGCTAAGAGTCTGTGAAATCGAGGATTTCGCAAATATGTTCTGGTATGATTTTAACCGTCAGAGTTTAGCGATGTCTGTGAGATGGTATATATGGTCTTCTGGCTTTTGAAGAAATATGACTCGCAAATCGTTTTAAGATCGATTGTCTATCGCAAGAGCATGGCAGGGTTTATATTCATTTGGAGCTATTTTGGGCCGGAAAAAACAAAAATCTTTATCAAATTTTCAAAAGTTACAATGCAAAAGGGTTTGCAAGTCTATCTAGACCTCCTTCCCTTCTTGGATTTGTTCCTTGAATCTTTCTTCCTAGTGTTCTCTGGGGGTGGACGCCTCGAGAATGCTGATCCGGCTCCTACAGACCAATCGATCGGGATCGATCGATCGATCGGTCTGAAATGCCATAAAGCTCAGCCCGGCCCGAGGCATCCACCAATGCTCCAAACAAGGCATTGGTGCTCTCAACAACAACACGAAAGGATCTTGCACAATCAACAGATTGGGGGTGGACGCCTCGAGAATGCTGATCCGGCTCCTACAGACTAATCGATCGGGATCGATCGATCGATTAGTTTGTAGTGCCATAAAGCTCAGCCCGACCCGAAGCATCCACTAATGCTCCAAACAAGGCAGTGGTGCTTTCAACAATGACACGAAAGGATCTTGCACAATCAACAGATTGGGGGTGGACGCCTTGAGAATGCTGATCCGGCTCCTACAGACCAATCGATCGGGATCGATCGATCGGTCTGTAGTGCCATAAAGCTCAGTCCTTCCTGAGGCATCCACCAATGCTCCAAACAAGGCAGTGGTGCTCTCAACAATGACACGAAAGGATCTTGCACAATCAACAAATTGGGGGTGGACGCCTCGAGAATGCTGATCCGACTCCTACAGACCAATTGATCGGGATCGATTGATCGGTCTGTAGTGCCATAAAGCTCAGCCCTTCCCGAGGCATCCACCAATGCTCCAAACAAGGCAGTGGTGCTCTCAACAATGACACGAAAGGATCTTGCACAATCAACAAATTGGGGGTGGACGCCTCGAGAATGCTGATCCGACTCCTACAAACCAATCGATCGAGATCGATCGATCAGTCTGTAGTGCCATAAAGCTCAGCCCGGCTCGAGGCATCCACCAATGCTCCAAACAAGGCAGTGGTGCTCTCAACAATGACACGAAAGGATCTTACACAATCAACAAATTGGGGGTGGACGCCTCGAGAATGTTGATCCGGCTCCTACAGACCAATCGATCGAGATCGATCGATCGGTCTGTAGTGCCATAAAGCTCAGCCCGGCCTGAGGCATCCACCAGTACTCCAAACACATAATTCATTGATATAAATATCAACTGAGAGCGCATGACATTCCATGTGACTATATTCAAAATTTTGGTACCACGAAGCCAGGATAGATGCTTTTGGAGGAAAGCTGCCCTAAAGGCAGTTCTCAAAATGCAAACTCACTTTGATGCACTTATGTTGTGGCTAACTTCCCCTGCAACTGATCCGAATGAGGATGCCCAGCTACTAGTCCCCCCATAAAGCTTCTTGGTGGGCAAATCTTCTGCACTCAGAACTCTGTTGAATATCAATGATATTCCTTGCCGTAAAGTCGCCACTGTAGTACTGCACAGAAGAATATAAAACACCTAGTCAAGAGGAAGAAAAGCAGATGCATCTTATGGAAGATGGGTAGCTCAAACCCTTATGAAACAAACCTACAAAAAGAAACCTGCATTTACCAGTGATAGAAACACTACAGATAACAACAACAGGGACAACTAGAAACGATCAAACTTAGGTCTGCAAAAAGGACAAGTACAAGATAAAAGCAAGCTGTTCAAACACCACATGACCGCATATAGAGAACCAACACACATCTACACTCCATGTACCCTAGAAAGCTCACAGAGCCCTACAGAAACCCAAACCACACACTACAATCTGCAGAGGGAGTTAAGAAAGGGTAGATGATTTCACATGCCTCCAAACACTGTCAGGATTGCGGCTATTTCCTAAAAGCCAAAGACAAAGTCCAAGAATTATGGACATTCGATCCTGCACAAGTGGAATGAATAATTTGAAAACAACGCATACAACGAGAGAGCTTTGCAGTCATAAGGGGCCAGAAACACATAGCTAAATGCACATAGTCCTCTGATACATCTATTCCACTGACGTTCATACATTATTGAGAGTGGAAGAAAGTGAGCTCCACGTTTGTAAAACTGAGGGTTGCAGTCAATTTGCTGCAAAACCATCTACAGCCTTAAAACAGTCAGCACCTGGCCTTCACTTAACTATGAATGAGAGAGTTATATCCTGAAAGTCGCAGAAACACTGGTCCAAAACCAAACCCAAATTTGACACTGAAAACTATGCATGCATGAGACATGATGTGGAGTTCACAAGCTTCTGCTATCTCACCTCATCTGTCGGATGCAATTGGGACCGAAGAATGGTCAGGGCTGTTTGTAAAGTCTTCAATCGAACGATTTCATCAGACATGTGTGAATGCTGCAGTAGCCAGACACAAAAAACCAAATGAGAGTCACCACGGATAATTGGTCATGAGGCTGCAAGCGAAATGCACCTGTTTGATGCGCATGGCACTCGGATCATTTGTCAAACTACCAGCATACATCACCTGGTCCCGGTCATGAGGAGGACTGTTACTCTAAGTCGCATGCCAATGATGCACCACATAGTACTTGCAATGAAATCATTTAGAGACACAGCGAGTCCACTTCTCGTAAATAAGAGGAATGCTTCACTACTTACTTCCTTCAGTGTAGCCAGAATAGATGGAAGAGCGGAAGGTAAGACAACATCATGTGCTATCAGCTTTTCCACGTCCACAAGGCCTAATATACTCAGCTTTGTGTTCTTCAATTCACAAGCCAGTAGATATGTCTTCAAGATATCATCACATCCAGCAACATCACTCGTACTAGATAGCAACTGCACCTGCAAAATGTTACTTAATGCAAGAAATCACTTATACATAAGTAAATTGAAGCAAATGCGGTTATCAGCGGTTGTAGACGTTATGACTGAATTTAGGGTAAAGAGGAGCTCCCATCCGATTACAGTGTTTTTTTCCAAAAACCAAGATCAAGCTCTTAGGTACACATTGGTTTTGCAGAGATGGAAGGCAATAATAGATGGATCCAAAAGTTTCTGAAGCTCTTAATGGAGATCATTTGTAGATCTTTAAAAAGTGCCAAAGGCCATAGGTTTTGCAACCTGAAAAATGAACAAAGGCCAATCCAAGGGACATCTCTACGAGATTGTAGAGACATCTCCACAAACAACACTTTGAAGCATCAATTATCGTATTTCTCTTGACAAACTAAGAGGCTAAACTCTCCTCTTGGAAGTAGATATCTTCTAAGAGTCAGAGCAACTGGAGTGGCTCAACTGTCGCGTGTAGCAAATTGAAGCAACAAAATTCACGGAAACAAAGTACAAGAACACCTGGCTCATGCAGAGCGGCGCTCGTTGCAGCTGAGGTGAGACTCACTCTAGCACAAGTATACGAGGAGGGTTTGGAACTTCGAACTTACAACAACAAAAATGCAACAATGAGGCTAAGATGCATACAGACAAGAAGCTGCTTTGCAATCGATTCTTCTTGAACCAAAATTTGGAAGGAGACAAGAAAAGAGAAAGACAGAGCAGATCGCGAAGTGTTTATTATCTAACCTTGAAACATTGCACGTTTTGCAGCGTCCTTGGCAATCGGATACTTGCGCTTGGCTTCCGTGGAGATCATCCGCAGATGAGCCTCCAGACCTGCCACAAATGCCATTTCCGTCGTCCAACTCTCACACCGCACCGATCAATACACTCCGTCTTCATCAGATCTTGGATTCATCTCTCTATCTCTCAATTAGCGCAACACGCGAGACATGAGATCAGATCCGCAGGGTTTACTTCATCGCAGAACTCCGTGCATCGTAATCTCCGCTGTGCAAAATCCAGAAATTCCGAAAAAGGAAAGGAAGTTAGTAGACGTCTGGAAAAAGCGAGTAGATGTTGAAATGAAGGTGTCTGGTGAAGCTAAGCCAGAGTCAGGCCACGGGATATCTCGGACCTACAAACAGTCACCAGCCGAACTTGTGCACCCTCCGACAAAGATAAGCTCCGGAGGGGTAGTACCAGAAGTGGGAGTGAAAAGCTCTCGAACCTTTGCAGGAAATGCAAAGGTCACTTTGAACGGAATCTGAGGATGCTCCTCCTGTCAAGTCTCTGAGCAGACCTCCGGTCAGTAATAAAAAGTGCTTCTGTTCTGTTCCCTCTCGATCTTCTAACTCGAAAGGATAGCAACAAAAAAGCTCTGAATGTGTCGTCTGCAGCTGACATATCGGCCAACCCAGCGAAAAAAGAGAAGAGTAGTAGTTCAAGTCATAATCTCAACAACGGTCACTCACAGGGAAGGGCGACTAGGAAGAGTGTCAGTTGATAATGGCCGAAGCGATTGAACTAAGTGGTGCAAATCCAGAAGCTCGTCCACGAGAGAAACTCCAATCCGTAGTGCAATCACTCCTGCATCATGCAAAATGCAAATTGTCGCCCTCTCGCTTTCTCTCGCTCTAATGGTGCAAATGTGGGCGAGAGAAAACACAGTAGCGGTTTTTGCATTCGCATTCCGCGCTCCCCCATCCTTTTAGTATCCAATCTTCGAAAACCTCATTGACTTTAGGGTTTATAAGGGTTGGCGGCAACTGATTTTTTTTTTGTTTTTTTGTGGCGAGATTTCGCAATCTTTCGGCCTCAATTTTTCAATAACAAATATTCATTCGTAATTTTTTGTCTCTAAAAAAGCAAAAATCAACAATTTTTTTGGGAACTGAATTTTCAAAGAAAATAAGTTTTTGTTATATTTCAAGTTTATACCAAGGTTTTGTTTTTTTTCCTCTTTGGATTTTGTGATATAATCACATTGGCGACCATCCACAAGAAGGATTAATTTCAGTGATGAGTAATCGAAACTGGTATATGGGGATTTTTTTGGAATTCTTTGTATGGTCACCCATGGACCATTCCAAAGACAATTTCATAAATAACTATCTTATCTTCAAGCTTAAATTTTTCTTTTATTTTTTAATAATGACTTCTTTTTTTAAAAAATTAACAACTATCTCCCACCTTTCCTAATAAATATTTCCATTTTATATCTATTTCACTCGTTCTTTCTCCTTGTCCACCAACATAGATATGAAAAAACAAATTAACAGAAGCAACTGATTGGATCAAAGAAGGTACTTGGCAACAACTTCACTTTGTTTTAATAATAATTGTAGGAGGCTGCAGTAATTTTGAGGTGGAATTAGGAAAAGTTTTTCAAATTGTGGTTTCAAACATGTGAATATGCACAAACCAAGAAAAAATGGTAGTTTGTGCATTATAGTAAAATTGGGTCATACACTTGCCATGGATTCATTTAAAGTTCATGTGGTCCAAACTTAGCAAGATGTCCACCACCGGAAAGTTTTGTCAAAATTTGTGATGAGGTTTGCGATACATATTCATATGCAAAATGCGGGGCGCCGAATAATGCAAGCTTGCGATGTCTTGTGACTCTTAAAGTTTGTAGCGATACTTTGTGTATTGTAAAATGTGCGATGTTTTAAGTATGATTAAACGTTGCAAAGTGTGGAATATCACTAGGGTGAACAGAGACTAAGCGGGTCGCAAAGTTTTGTTTGTCGTATATGTCGCAAAAGTGTTGCGATGATTAAAGGTACATTATAAATTAGCGATGGGTGGTGCACCACAAGTTGCGATGCGTGTTGCATCGCAAATATGGCAGATTATTTTTGCTTCACAAACCCTTTAGGTTTTTTGTTTTTGCTTCGTAAACCTTTCAGGTTTTTCGTTTGGCCCTTCGCAAAAAGGCAGAATATGTAGTAGTGTCTCAACAACCTCCATAGCTTCCTCTAATGCTTCATTTGTCCATTTACCTTTCATGGTTGTTGATTTGGTTCGATTTTTTTTAACAGGTCTAGTTTGAATGATTACTAGTGTAAGGTTGAGGGATAGAATTTCCTTGTTGTATTTTGCATATTTTGGCAAGTCGGATTGCCACCTATGAGGCATTATTAAATGCATGTTGGTCTTGTTCTTCTTGGCCCAAGCCTTGCACAAGTAGGATGCATGTGCTTTGGATCAATTAAAGGTACGCCTATTTCTTTTTCGTACAAAAACCAAGAAATTAGGAAGTTTGTCAAGTTAGGATAAACATGTAAATCCTAAATATGTAGATTTGCTATACTAATGACAAGAACATGGAAATGTGAGGAATCCTTCCACTTTAGGTTGACATCAACTTTGTTTGTGTAGGCTGTTGGAATGAATTGCAAAATGCGGCTCTACTGGTTTGATTGATATGGTCCAATATATTTGTAACCTTTGCAAATAGATTTTTGGATTCAATGGTAATAAACATATTTCTTGAACTACTAGTTATAAAGTCTATCTATGATTCTAATTGCTAGATCATCTTTTCAATTTGGATTTTGGTGGTTTAATTGTTTCCTTCCTTTTCTTGTTTGGATTTGATCTTTTTACTTTAAATCTACCCTTACTTTCACCGATCCCTCTCCTTGTAATACTTGTTTTTTCTTTTAACATACCATAAATTTGTAGGCTTGTTCCCACTTTCTTAGACCCCTCCCCTTGTTCTACTTTTGATGCTTTTGCAATTGAAATCAGATTTGTTTTTGGCATATTTGGCCTTTCTCCTTGCTCCACTTACTTTACTTTTGTAGCTGGAACCTAATTTGTCTTTGGTAGATTTGCCTTGTTTTGTTATTTTATTTTTGTAGTTAAAACTTGATTTGTCTTTGGTTGATTTTTCCTTGTTTTACTTTTGCAGTTGGAACTTGATTTGTCTTTGGTTGATTTGTCCTTGCTCTCACATTTCCCTCCCCGTGACCTTTTTTTTTTACCTTCTATTCCATCTTCAAAAGTTTAGCACTAGGAATGAGGAGCTTTAAGAAAAATTGTAGTTCATCTTTTACCCACCTCGCTAAGGAAGACACATTTAAATAATTGAAATGCTTGGGAAAAAAGGGGGAAATGAGAGGTGTTGTTGGTTGCTACTTGCCATGGGTTGGTGTTTTGGAAGGAAATGCAAATTGTACAAAGTGGATGCTCATTTATTGTTAGAGTTAAGGTGAAAGGCTCAATAACTTTTAGGCATCTTTGTACATTGGAAGATTGGCCAAAATACTATTGCATGCCCTCAAATGGACATAACAACTCCCATAACCAAATGTGCCCCCATAAAATTTGATTAACTGCCCTAAAAACACCCTATAACCAAATGGCTATATTATTGTAATTACACTAAAACACCCATATCACCAAACATAAGCCAGATGCTAGTAGCTAGGGCATTTTTTATTTGGTGCTCAATCCCACCCATCACCAAACATAAGCCTTCCGATGAAAGCAAGGCATTTTCTATTTGGGGCTCAATCCCATCCATCACCAAACATGAGCCAGCATGTTCATGGGCAAGGCATTCATTAATTGGAGCTCACTACCACCCATCACCAAACACAAAACCCAAAATTTCTGAACACAATTGTCCCAGACCGAACGTTTGGTCACATATAACTTTCTGAACAGTGAACGAAACCCTCATGTTTGCCCATAGTCTGCTCCTCTGATTGATACAAGTCTTTGGTTATAGGTGATGTTCAGAGATAGCCGGCTTACCCTACTGAGATCAGACTCCCCTAATTTGAATCTTGTTTCCGACACTATTTGTTGCACTTTGCGTTGACCTACTTGCGGTTGCAGATTCAAAGGCAGCGTGAACTCTGGAGTGCAGCTCTCATTGTTTTGGGAGTAACCGTCACTAACCAGTGGCCAATTGTAGTAGCACTCCCGATTTCTACATATCCGAAGAGGCTGGCAGACTAGATTCAGTGTAATATATTAAGCATGTGTGACATCCGATCTTTCGCTTCGCATGAGTCGAGAATACTCTCCTCCATGACCTGTCGAAGCTTTTAGCTCCTTCCGGCCCTTGTCCAGCTCACATTGTTTTTGGGGATAATAAGTAAGGGGACAATTGTGGGTCATTGGTCCTTTTAGGTTCTAGTGGGCAAATTGGCGGCTGAACGTAATGTGAAGCTGTACTTTCAGCGCAATCATCACGATATGATGACGTGGGAATGCATGAGCACTAAGTTACTATTGATACCTTCCATGTCCTTCTGGAAAGATTAAGGTAGACAACCTCGCTAGATTCAAGAAATCTGTAGTTTTGTCAACAAATTTAAAATCTTGACAAAACGTACAAAATCAGTTTTGAAATGTAAGGCACTGGGTAATGAGTTATCCGTAAGGTACCCAAACTGGGGGTACTGGGCCTCGGTTTTTGCCAAAATAGAGGGTAATAGACAAAAGTCAAGATGAGAACAGTACACAGGAAAAAAGAGCGGACCGAACTTGGTTTTCCACCTAAATTCGTCTCCACAGGAGTTTCATTTGGCAGAGTGTTAGATTTGCATTACTTATACTTTATTGCTGCTCATATTCTTACTGGAGTTTGATTTGGCAGAGTGTTAGATTTGCATTACCTATACTTTATTGCTGCTCATATTCTTAGTTAAATCAAGTCTTTCCAAAATAAAATCTTGCAAATCTTGTGAACTGGCACCCAGTTTCTTTAAACGGTACCCAATTTCGCTCACATTATGACTACACTCATATTGGGGATGAAACATTGGATTCTAGGGTCAAGCTAGGGCCCAAAGACAGGGTGACTTTAAGGAGAACAAAAACTTACTTAAAAGTTTTCACTATTAGGGCCACTATGAAAAAGGGTCCAAGGAGCAGGGTCTAACGAAATTGAGCATTCCTATTGGTCAAGAGCTTTAAATTGGTCCCAAGGCCTTTAGACAAAGGTCCAAGACTAAATCAAACCAAATTGTGATTTAGCTTACATGGCATCATTTTGGAGGGAAAACCAATTGGTCCAAACCAAAAAAACAGCTTAAAATAGAGCTCATGGTTTGGAGAACCAAAGCCTAAGCTAGGGTCCAACGTTGCTATTTTGTTTGGTTTTTTTCCCTCTCTTTTTCACTAGTTTTTTTTTACCCTTGTTGCTCAAATTCTTTAAATAGAAGATGCATCTATGGATTGAGGACATTGTTGAAAGCACACCAAACCCCCCATTTTTTGATCAATTCTATAATTAACATGGCTGTTTTTGTGAATCTTTGCAAGGCGGTTGCTAGAAGGAATGCATTTTCAGCTTTTTTAAGTGCACAAAATGAAAGTAAAAGCAGAAAATTAAAAAAACCATGAAAACAAAATCAAAAATCAAAGATTAACCTAATTCTTTTGTGTGTCAATTACATATTTTTGATATTGGACTCTCGAATTGGACTCCCAAGCCTTTAAACAAACTCATTGTCCCTTTTAAGAAAATGTTTTTCAAAATGTGAAGAATGGTCTAATTGAAGGTTCAATTTGCTTCAAATTGGTCTCAGGGCTTTTGATCCCTGAACCCTTGTCTAAAGTGACCCTTAGTCCTCTTCAGCACTAACTAATTTTCTGGCTAATTAGAACTCAAATTTTGGTTTTGTTATCTCGCAATTATATTGTTATGATACCACCACTGTGTTGAGAGTACAGTTGTAGATCACCGGTACTCTGCTTTCATTGTCTGGACTATACTACAATAATGATTGAGATGAACGGTTTCACTTAACATGAAATGATGAACTACTTTTGCAGCAAAACACAGATCGGCGGCGCGCAGTAACCCGAGATTAGTGAAAGTAATGAGGGTTAGCTAGTTTTTATGGCAGAGGAAAAAAACGCTTGGTACGTACGTCCCTTTAACCATTACCGAGCTCAGCGTGCCAAACCTTGGAAGATTAGTCCAAATCGTGGTAAACAAGCGGTGGGGTAGGTAAGATAGTTTTGCAGCTGAATTTTATTCTTATGGTTCTGTCAAGACCTAGCTTTCTTTTAAAAAGTGTATTGGGATGTCAAGTTACAGGATCAGAAAATTCGTTCATCTTGTCTTGTTTCTGCCACATTGTCGCACGGCTGCAGTCTTTCAGCGCCAAAAGCCCTTAGTGGTGCACAGCTGCAGTCCTTAAGTGCGAAAAGCCCGTGGTCACGAACTTTACTGGAATACAAGCCCTTATTCCGGTAAAGCCTATGACCTGAGGCTTTACGTACCACAAATATATATTTTGGCTGGAAACAGATTAATAAGTAAACATTAATCTTGAAAAACATTCAGCTACCCATTCTGACTTAAAAGAAGCACATTAGTCAGCTGGCAGGAAAAAATTCTAGTAAAGCCCAACTTCACATTAGAGTTGAGAGCTGCTGGACCATGAAATTCAGAAGTCACTGATTCGAGGAGAAGCCTCTGGCAGTCCAAGTTAAATTCACACTAAGGGTTGTGAGGCAGAAGGCGCTTGAAAATCTACATGGAATCTTACATGGCGACCAATGTTTAATCCTGTCTGCATACAAAGACTTTGGTTAGTGTAAGAATTTTAGAGGACTAATGGAAATGATAAAAAGAATTGTCATTTTTAATGTTCAGGAGAATTTAGTTGTGCGTTGGCTTGAAGTTTTTTTTTCAGACCAATGGGATTCTGGATTTGGTGGTCTGAATTTGTTTTCTTAGTTGTTTTGAGTGAAGTAATAGTCCAATAGCTACCATTTACAGACATAGCTCTAGTAAATTATTGAGCCTTTGTTAAATTTTTAAGGTCTCCAGGAATTTGGCCTCAACTCACGTCTGAAGTGGCCATAAAAAAATAGCTTCATTTGAGATTAGTGCTATAATTACATTTACTGTGAGCATTTATGAGGACACTTGTTTTGACGTTGGATGGAAATGCCATGGAGACACTATTTATTAGCTACCCTACCTCTGCTGATTCCACACAAGGTACGTGACCCCTTCTGCAATTCCGCCTTTTTTCGTCATCACTCAGTATCATAATTCTTAAAATTAGTCCCAGTTTCAAGCTTTCTGGCTTCTAAACCGTTCCCTATAATTTGTTTGTTCCAGTGTAGGGGCTTCTATCGATCTTTGAGGTTGTGCAAGGTGTTCTCACTTCTGAACCTTACTTTGTAAATGCTTGTATTTTGATTCTGCTAGTTTTTTCAGTTGCAACCGCGAGTTTTGGTGCCTTTTTTTCTCGGGACTTCGATTTAATGTTCTTCAACTGGTTCTTGTCGAGTCTCAGCTTCTAGTTCGTGCAAAGTTAACTTATGCTTCTGGGAGATATCGATGTTTTTTTGTATTCTCCTTGCGCTCTCTTCTGATAATAAGTTTCATTTCAGTGCGAGAAAGTGCGGATTCTGAAGAGAAAAGGCGCGATATAGTCTTCGGTCACCAGCGACGCCAATATCAGGCCAAATGTGGACAGTGAAGGATGTAATTTCTCACCTATATCCCTTTCCCTCTCGTCTTGGACAATGCCTTTCCAGGTCTTATCAGCTTTGTAGAAGATGGATGACTTGCAGGTGGATTTGTAAAACCTTTGTTCTGTTCGTGGATTCTGAGTGGGGGATCGTTTTTTAATTTGACAAGCAGTTGTTCTACGGCCCTGAAGCCGCTATCACTCACCAATATGCTTATCCCAATCCTGTGGAAGAAGTTGCCAAGGAAAATGTGCCAACACATGAGAGGGTACGTCTTGAAATCTGTATTCTCTCAGAGATCAGTGTCCTTTATTTCAAAATAAGTTATCTTCATAGAAATGGATTTGAGATCCTTGTTTTTCTTCATAGCAGAAAGGGGATGTTCAGCTGAAGGTGGCTATCTGCTGCGAGGCCTGTATCAGAAAGGTTCGTCGAGTTCTCATCGAAACTGCAGGTAGAAGGCCACCACAATACTCGCCCTGCCCTTGGTCATTTCGTTCATTTGTCAATGATTTGACGTCTCGATTAGCAAGCCTAGGAAGTTGGCATGGAAAACAAAATCTGATCTTGATGTCAGCAAATTGTCAAATAGAGTGGATATTACTCCTTCCATGTGATCTGTTGTACGATTTCAGGTGTAAATGCTGTATATGTGGACCCAGCCACAAGGAAAGTGACGGTCACTGGAGATGTGAAGCCTGATGCTTGTCTCAAGGCTATCGGCAAAATCAACAAGCGGGCCACTCTTTGGTCTGAGGATGCTAAGAAAAAGAAAAAGTAGGATTTGCGTTTAGGGTTCGATCGAAGGCATTCTATGCGGGCTTGGATGTTTTTGAAGGCAATTTACATGTAGAACATATGTGTAGTTTTCTGTGCTTGAAAACTCTTGAAAATCTGAGTGTATTTATACCCTTTCCTCAGTTTGATCTGCAATTTTGTAGACAACAACTCCCAAACAATTCGGGTTCTTATTAGTCATTGAATTGTCCTGAAAGCGGATTTCTTTCATGTGGATTTTCTCAAGACTTCTGGTCAATATAGGTTTATGTATAGTCGGTAAGGCCTCACTATATATGTATTTTATCAGGAGGTGAATTCGAATTAAAATTATGGACGTGAAAGCTGTCGGTTGTCAGAATTGTGCGGCTAGCTCGTGTTCTGATATTTTTAAGATCGAATGTTTTTTAAAACTGCAACATGTGGTGATCGTATTCTATTTGTAATCAGAGCACACTCCTGAAATTGTAATCTTCTTAAAAGAGGTGGCAAGGACTGAGTAATGGTTGTAATATTCCTAGTCAGACCACAATTTGACCCCTCTTATTAGCTCTGCATTGTCCGCACTGAGAACTGAGTTGTTAAATGTAGGCAATTTAAACCCTCAATACTAATTGGGGAGCTTTTTTCTTGATTGTCATGCCATTTCGTTTGACGAACGTTCCAATAAAATATTAAGAAAACATCAACATGACTTTCAAGGGACAACGTGGGTAGTTTTATAAAATTGTAGTTGGATGATTGTGGTTTCTTTTATGGCATTGAAATTGATATATCAATTTCATTATTTAAACTTTATTAATGTAAATGTACTTGAAAAGAAATTCTACTTGAAAAAGAAAATCAAACTCGAAGGTGCTTTTTCAAAATGCATGAATGTTTATGACGAAAATTCTTGACTTGCTTTCATATAGCTCCAATCTCTGCAAACAATAGATATTTAGTGGTAAGACTTAGTGCAAATTGGAAATGATACATCTGTTAAGAGTCAAAAGAAATGTAATTGAGGTCGACACAACATTGGGAAGTTTACCCAAGATTGTACTCAAAGTCACCCTGCAAGAAAATGTTAAATAAATGGGTATATATTAATATGTTATGGAGTAATAAAGTATTATAAGAACACTTTTAAATAGATTGCAGGAATATTATAAATTCATTCTCTTGATCAGTTTGAATCAACTTATATATTTTCAAGTGATTATAATTTCATATCAATACCACCCTTCAACAACACTTACAATACATATTGTGAAGACTAATACCTCTAGTAATAATCACATAAAAACCCCTAGGTTTGTTGAGGAATGTTAATGGTGAAGAGCCATTTCCAGTCCTGGTAAAGCACAAAAGAAAAATACTAAATTCTAATGAAGTTGTGAGAGTGATTTTTTTCAAATCACCATAATCTATGCAACAAATCTTTGTTTTGAGAGTATGACTCCAAAATATTGTATTACTCTTAAAAACCTTTCCAATAGTTCAAAGAACACTCAATGTAGACATGGTTTTGAACTTTTGAACCTTCATCCAAAATTTCAAGAGACGTTGAGACTTGTAACCCCCAAAGTGGGAATGCATTTGAACGTCTTGAAAACTTCTCCCTTACATTTTATTTTCACCTTGGGAATGTGTTTGAAATGTTGACATGCCTTGAACTTTTGTCTTTGCCCTAGCCTTGGCCACAAGCCTAAAGCTAGGATTGCAATAACAAAAGGTGACAATTTTTTTATCATGTTGTAATGTTTTATTATTATTACATTTGATTCTTCAAATGATTTTTTATGAATATTTGGAAAAGCCTACAAGTGAAAAAACACAACTTGAAGATCTTCACAAGCATGATGTCCCAAATACCCCCAAGATGTGTATTAAATGATAAAGCATCCATGGATGGCAAATACTTAGATGCATGTGCAATGTCTTACAAGTTACAAACAACACCTTAAATGAGGATGGAGATATGTGCATTTAGGCACCTATTACCTATTGTCAACCAAATTTAGGCTTTGGAACTTAATTAAACAATGAATACTTGTATTTTCAACTAATCATAAAAAGTCCATAAATTTTGCCAATAAGAAGTTTGCCTTTAACAAGTTCATGATAAGGCATTATGTGAAAGTCACAAGTCTAAAATGATACATTAATCAAATTAAGTACTAATATTTATTTTAAACTGGAATTACTAGGTGCACTGACATGGGGGGTGGTGGCCTTCAATTTTTCCTTGGTGGTTAGGACCAAGATTGAAAAGGATGATAACCTTGTTGCATGCATGAAAAGTAACAAGATTATGTATGCTATAGGTGCTCCAAATATTTGGGTAAATAGATCTTTATGTATCTTCCAACACCACATGACATCAAAAGTATAATATTACAACATTACAATGATGATTCATCATCATTGGTTAGTATTTGAACTTTTCTTAATTGACTTGACATGATACCTTAAGACTTGTAGTACATGCTAATTTTATTATGTTGTTTCCAAGTTTAAAAAAGAAATAGGTGGTTTCCATGTAACTTTTGCATCATTATATATTCATGCACACCATGTTTGGAAGGTCATCAATTACGCAAATTTACCAAATGCATGAGGCTATTGATGGAAAAATAAATTTGGAACTTCTATCATGAAGTCAAAGGAATATAATATGCCACCTAGCAGTATATTAGATGATTAATTTTTCTTGTTTGCATTTTGTATTAACATTGGTATGTATGGTGTTATTAGTTCATGAATTTGAAAAAACCTTGAATTTCACTATTTAGTTTTTTTGTGAGATAAAATCTCTAGTATAGTTTTGAGAATAGTTTTCTGGATTCATGAAACTTAATTCTAAAAAGTCCTAAATTTTTTTGGCATCTAGTCTAGTTTTAAATATTGTTCCATTCATTGACATCACACCCAAATATAACTAAAAATAATTTGAATTATTAGTTTTATCCAACTAGTGAACAACACTGAAGATAAATTAACATGCATTAATTTTTATGTAATGTCAATTAACAAATAATCAAAACTAATAACTTGTCAAAAGAGCACACTTTGGTTATTGCCTTTTCAAACTTATACTTAAATATAATTAAAGAACCTAGACTTCCTTAAAAGGGGACAACAACTTGGTGTAGGTTCATTTTTCAATTTTAGCAAGAGGTTGATTGCATGGGATTAACCAAGATCCAAATCCAATTCCAACAAAAGTTTGAAACTCAAATCTAAATACCCTAGAACCTAACCATGAATGTGTGGTAGAATTGACTTAGTACCCTAAATTGGCCGAAATTAGTATATAGATGAAACATATAATGTTTCAAACATCTTACATTTTTAAACATTCTATATTTCATACATATATTTAAATCTAATGCAACATCACACATTGCAAAGTGCAACTATTGCATAGTTTACTAAACAAATGATGTTATAAAATATACATTTGAGTTAACCACCTTTTAGCATCCATAGATGGTCACCTTAAATGTTGTAGTGAAGGTATTGGTTTCAAAAAATAAAAATAAAAAATTATTTGTAAAAGGTTAAGTGCATATGGTCAAATCCCCTAGCACTAGCCAACTTGACCGTATACATGAAACACAAGGGAAAAATCACAAATACAATTTACAATATTTACTTTGAAATAACACACAAAGTTGTCATAATTTACTTTTAATTGCCTTTCAACAATACCATGCAAGGTGCCACACTATGCAGTAGCCACATTAGGACTTATGAAACCTTCATTAATGATAATAAACATTATTCTTTATTAATATCCAAAATTTATAACTCTTTGTATCAAATAAAATTAGTTATTCAAACACGTATATCTCCCGATGTTGTTCTTAATTGAGCATGACACTTATTGTTATATTGACTTGAATATTTATTCTATTGTTATGTATTATTGCAATATGATACAAGAAAATCCATAGTTGGAATAAACCAACTTAAATCAACACAACATTTAAAATAATGAATTGTAATTTGTAAAGCTTAAACCCTATACCTTAATCCATGAATACTTGTGCCAATTCTCATAGTGTTGTTGGAGGGCACTTTACAAGCCAAAAAGATTCTTTCATGAAAGGTTATTTTTTCAAAATGTAATGTCCACTTAAGCAAGTCTTTTGTTTTTCAAAACAACCACTATGGTATAATCTCCTCCGTTGTACCAACATGTATTCACTAGGTATTGGTGGAAAACATTTATAAAGTAAAATTACATGTAAGTTTTCATGTTTGGTAATGCCAAAATTGGGAAAGGTCACAATCAAGGGGTTTACTTTACACCTTAGTTCAATATGAAATAGTCTCACCCACTTATAAAGGTGTGAAGAAATTAGCAAAAGAAGCATAGGGTGAAAGCATGGTAAAGTGTACAATTCAATTACCTTGCTAATCTACTTGTCAAACTAACAAGAAGTAGGACAAAAACCCATCATAAAATTATTATACATTTAAATTTTTACTTAAATTATAGAAAAATATTTGTTCATTATTGTGAATTAATTTTTAAATTTTACATTGTAAAATTAGGTTTCAAATAGACTTTTAAAAATATAAATAGCTTTTGAATCCTACTTTCTACATAGTGTAACATTTGTTTCAAGTATGTGGGTGAGATCAAAATTAAAGGAATGGAAGGATTTGTTGATAATCAATTTTTTATGTACCCTATCTGACGCGCTCCCAAACTCTTTAATAGACTCAAATGTGAGTTTGAAGTGAAACAACAGAAGAACAAAAAATTGATGCACGCTCCCTAGTTCGCAACACTTTGGGGGTAGAAGGGCATGCTAGAGCTCCGGGATGGGACTAGGAAGAATGACAAGCACTTAATCACTCACACTGATCTACACAAAACCAAACAACAAGTTGGTTAGTGCATAGTTGGAGCATTTTTGATGCTAGGACGAACCACGAGCAAATTCGAACTCACAAGACTCATTATGGCCTGGACTTGGGGGAAGCCACCACCTTCCCCCTTCGAGTATACTTTGTGCCTCTCCACAAGGCCCACATCCAAATGGCATTTTGTCCCGACACTCCCAAGTGGGAGTCTCGAAATTGTCAAAGTTAGGACTCCCACAACTTTGGGGCCCCATAACTTTGTGTGCAAACCTCCAATTTAGATGAGGTCTAAAGAAAGTTGTCGCTCTCGTCGAGAGCTTTTTAACAGTATGTCGCACACCACCTGCACATAAAGGAATCGAGTTGATTCTTGACTTTTAGTGGTTTTTAACAATAACTTTTGTTTCAAATGTTCAAATGGATCATGCAAGCCCATTTTAAACATTTATGTTCCAAGCTTTCCAATGATATAAGGAACTCCTCTACCCATTGAATTTTGACCCTTACAATCACCCTTTGAAGATTTGGAAGTCCCTCCATCTCCCAAAGTGGGAGTTGCCTTGGGAGTGTGAGGGTTCATTCCCTCACACTTTCCTACACTCTCGGGAACATGCGGTGTGACTCCCGGGCTTCCTTTTGGCCCGCAACCTTGCAAGCCTTTTTGCTTTGGTCACGAGCCCAAGGCTAGGGTTGTGACAATATCTATTTTGAAAATGCATCACATATAAAATAAATGATATAAATATAAATTTTTTACATAAATGCTCATGAAGTTATCATCCTATGAATTTGAAATCATTTCATTGTGTATGAAGGTCTTTTTGCATATGCAAATGACTTGTTGACAAGTCCTAAAAACAACCATAAAATATGAATGTGTTTTTTGTTATTCAAACCTTCACCAAATGCTTTCAAATTTTGTATGAGCTATAATATACTTCAAAAAAAGTGGGCCATGCTTGTATTGAAACCTTTTTACATGATTGGTTAAAATGGTTTCAAACGTGATTAATGACTAAAATAGTTCATAATTTATCATCATGGCTAAAAGATTAGTTGTACATTTGATTCTAACGTACAATATGATGTAAAAACATCAATTATTTACTATGTTTTGGGTCATATTTGACCTCAAATTTGATATCCAGCCATTATCCAACTTGAAAAGCTATTTTTAAAAATGCATTAGAAATCAATGCAAGAAGGCCACATGTGTAATTTAGTCCTTGAAAAGGACTTAAACCTTGTTATAAGTGCCTCCTTTTATTGTGACTACACCCATGTGTCAAGTATATTCTACCAAAGAAAAAATAAAATATATTTATTTTCCTTCCTTTGAATATAAAATGATCTTTATGTTATAACTTCACATTAAATTTTCTAATGATTAAATACTTTTGAACACCATATTGACCAATCAAGTTCAAAAGTACTTGTTCCCTACTTTTATTATTCCAAAGTTTCTCAAATTTTGTATTCAACTTAATATAAACCCAATGGAAAGCACCATGGTTTCAAAATGAAATTTAAATAAATTTTGAATATATATTTTTTGTGTTTTTTAAAAAAATCATTTCTTACTCCATTTTAAATCAAGAACATTTAATTGTATACTTTAGCATGCTTTCACCCCATATCATATTAAATAATTACAATACCACCCCTTTTACCTTCACAAGAACCAAGGTTGCCACATCCCTCTCTTCCTACTTCACATATATACACACATATATCATATCACACACACACACACACACACACAAATATAAGAAACAAATTTGTTACAATAAACACCAAAATTACCAAGGAAGCAAAAGCCCTTTAGTTTAAAAAGTATGTTGTTGTATACTATCCATAGTTGGTTACAATTGCTTTTAGCTATCCATTTCTACCAATAATCTATGCTATCAACTATTCACATTGTTCAATAATCTAAGTTGGGTTAGCCTCTAGATTTGATAAAGACACAATTTCCTTATCTACTAGTTTTGGTTATCCTTATTTTTTGTTGTCTCTTGAGTCTTTGTCTATTAAATTTGGCTAGTCTTGTTTCCTAACATTATCCCTTTTTAAAGATTGTAATGTTTTCACATAGTTTATTAGTTCTTGGACATATTTGTTACGTGTCTTCCTTTTGAGATGTTGACTCAAATGTCATAGTCATGGAGTTCATTTTTTATCTTTTCTAAAGAGGGTGAAGTTCATTCAAAGATTATTGTGTTGTTCATCAACTTTCGATAACACCTTTTTGTTCCTACTTGTAGTAGGTTAGAAAGACATTACTAATATTGCCACAAGGTGAAGCTCCTAGGTTTCAAATGCAACTATAGTTTCAACAAACGACCCGTTCAATGAATGGTTGCACATAATGTATAAAGGTCTTTTCCAGGATCTACCACTAAATTGCTACCATTGCTTCTAAAAATTCCACCTTCTATGAAGTTCTAAGCATTGAGCTATTAGTTTGTCCAACCTATGCCTTTCATTTATCACACAAACCTTAATGCCATTAGGCATTTCTTCAATCCATGCCACATTGAAGCTTGTTTTACTAGACTATGTAATCTAGTACTTGTGATAATATTTTTAATAGGGTACTTCTAGTTTGTAGTAGTAACATAATGGATAGACCCCCAAACAACTTACAAGATATTTTCACCTTCCATAACCATGGGAATCATTGGAGTTGATATAGCCACAAATAATGTTGTAAGCTAAGTATTGAGGATGTCAAGTTTGCACCACTCATTGAAGTCTTCTAACTTGATGAGTGTTCCCAACACCAGAGGAGAAAATTTGAGTGTTAACAAAGTTTTAAACCAATAAAATATGTAGTATGATTTTGGATTGGATATTAATGGTGGTAGATATTTTAATTCCTTGAGGATATGTATTATGTCATTAATGATACAATGTTTCAAGCCCACCACTTAGACATCATAAGGAAGTGGTACCCTAAGCATATTTTCCTAACAAAAATTGATTGTGATGCATGTCTTCTACAAGTTTTGAATTAGCATATGTGGTTCACCAATGACTTAACATATTTACTTGTAGGAGTTCCTTGGTTAGGAGTTAGAACTAAAGTTCCTTTGGTTGAAGTTGAAGCTAAAATTTCAACTCTACTTTTTACTCCCCCATTGTTTTTTTTCCAATGTAGTCTTCTTGGTCAATTTCATCTCTAGCCACTTCATTTCTTGTATTAAACCAAGTGTAGATGTTGATTTACTTGATAGAATTGTACCTTGTCATCTTCTTATTTTTCACTATTCTCCTATTGCTCCTCCAAATTTTGTATTCGGGCACAAGTTGATTTAATTTCCAAACCATATCCTCTTCTTGCTAGTACCATAATTGAATCATGGAAATTTTCATCTTTTGAAGGACTTTGGCTAATACATCTTAATTCTAATAACATTTTATCATACAACAAAGCTTTTGTAGCATTCTCCAACGCCCTTTTCCTTCTTTTTACTTCTTGGGTGCTTTCATCCTTGCATTAAACTATGTTTGTAACAATTTTCCTCTTTCTATAGCAACTTTGATGTGATTTTTGAGAATTGATTTCTCCCATTGACTAGTTTTTCCAATAGCTACCAATTGTTCTTAATGTCCTTTCACACAACTTGTGTGCTACTCTTTGCGCTTTTGCAATATAACTTTTTTTTTGTCCAATGTTTGTATGGTTGTATCTAGTGTGGCTCTCACATATTCGTCATTTGAATATTCAACTCCAAGGTTGCATTAGTTCTTTAAAATGCTTACACTTTCTTTTCCAGTATTAACTTTTCCTTCTTTAACACCTTTAGTTTTGCTTCTAATAACCTTTAGTCAAAGTCCCCATTGTTTTGTCTTGCATCCTCATAATATCCTTATGCTTTGCTCATTTGGACAATGGTCTTGTGTACTTGCTTTGTATTGTCTTCATTTGCATTGTTAACTTCTTGATCATGACTTCATCGTTTGCATTTGTTTCCTTGGTTAACCTCAATGCCTATGCAAGTTGATATTTTACTTCATCCATTGTTATGTTATTACTTTCTAGCTCCTAGAATGTGCCTTTCCAATCCCATCTTTTCTTGCACCCAAGCTTTCTCACAAATCACTAATCCAATATTTGTTTCTTTTCACTTGTATTGACGTGCTAGAAATTTTGTGAATCGATGAATGTTTCCACCTATAAACATTCAACAAGAATCTATTCTTATAACTTGTTCACTTAGAATGAAAGCTCATGAAATCTCAAAAAATGACTGCTTCTCCACACTCCAACCCTTAGGTAAACAAAATTTTGTCACTTTCTACCTCATCATTGTAAATGATTTTAAAGTTGTTGTTACAAATTTTCTACAAATAATCACTAGGGTCCCAAACCTCCTTGTTATTTAGTCATTTTTTTAATTATATAATAAATTGTTAGGTGAAGGAATTATTGGTAATTTTTTTAAAAAAAAGTAAAACATTATAGTTTAGCTAACAAAGTTACTTGTATTATATAACCAATATATTAATAAAAAGACTAACCAAAGGCTTCACAAAAAAAATACTTATCAAAATGACAAATTGGCCTGACAAACTGGCAATCTTAACAAACTATCAAGCATGACATACTAGTAAGATTTGCTTGTGGTTTCATAGTTTTAGCATTTTGAGGGGCCAAATCAACTTTGATTGAGGTGTATGATATTTATGGCTATGGAAATCTCTTTTCAAGGGCTATAAGATAGAGTTGTCAAACGTTTGATTTAGAGTCATTTAAAAAAAAGTTATGATTCTTTCAAATTTTGGGCATCCATCAATGATAATAGTTGAATTAAAAGATATCAGATTTGATGATGCCAAACTAGAAGACATAGCCAAGGCTCTTCATAGGTGGGTACTAATTAGTTATAATTGTTTAACTTAATTAAGAGATGGTGAAAGTAGAAAAAGGGATTATGAGACAAGAGAGAGGATCATGAAAGGAATGGGGAAAAGAGTGTGAAGGGAAAAGGAAGCAATGCGAAGGTATGGAACTTAAGGGAGAAAAATGGAAAGAGGATCAATCAATATAGTAGTGGAAAAATTTAAGAAAGCCATGCATTGGGGGGTGAACCCATCCTTGGGTGGCACCGCTAGGAACCACCTTAAGAAATAGTTAAGCAACCAAAAATAACCAAATCATTTTTTGGGCCTTTTTTGTTAAATTTTTTCACAACTATAAATTATTATTTTTCATGTTTATTAATTACATGCTCTCATATATGGCTATAAATTTATTTGGGAATTCAAAAATTAGAAAATTATTAAAAACTATATTCCTAATTAAAATGGCCCCTTAAAAAATTGATAGCCTCAACTTTGGAAATTCATAACTAAATCATATTTAATCAATTAATTTCCAAATATACATTTTAAAATAAAATGAACTTCAAATTACCTTAAGAAAAAAAATCATAAGAAAATTTTCAAATCATGTTTCAAATTTGTGTTCCTAACCAAAAAGTTCAAGGGAAAAAACCAATGTTATCTTTTTGAAACTTTTTTTAGATGTAATGATTAGGAACATCAAAATACACAATATTTTTGATATTATTGGGTTTTCAAAATATTTGGAACCTAATAAATGTATTCATAAATTTTTATTATGAAAATGTTCATATAAGTGTTTCCTATGATTTTTCAACATTCGATGGGTCGAAGAAAATCAAAGTGTGACGTTCCTAGTGGTACCACCCAAGCATGGGCTTGCATTGGAAGATGAGGATATGGAAATCGATGTTTTCCAAGACAAGATAATGATATTTTTTATTGTTGTATATGGAGTAGTAATAGATGATGGAGACATTCGTGTACACGTGTGTACATGTAGTGTGCATGAATTTTTATGTGCACACATAACATTGTTTTCTTGTTTAAAGGCATATGGTTTACATGTGTAGGAAGAACCAAGATAATTATAATTCACTTGGAATTTAACACAATATGGAAATTGTTGCCTTGGTTATTATGGATATGTGGTATTTGTAATAATAGGAAAAATGCAAGAATTCAATAGTGATACTTTTTGCATGTGTGATGATTTGAGTGTAAAAATGTATCCCTAACAATAATATCTTTTTGACGAGTGGTATTGTCTTCTTCATGTTTAGTTGGATTTTCTTAACCCTCATTAAAACAACCCATTCTTCACAACATCTTTCCGTTACAATGTATTATTATGGCTCTAATAGTACTAATGGTTGGTAGCTTAGATTTCAGATTTTGGTGTTAGTTACAACCCAATCATCATTATCAAAAATATATAAACATTGTTATCATTATAAGCCTTTTTACCCTAAAAGGCCTAATTTAAGGAAAACTTAATTTTTTTTGTGGGGGGGTCCTTGGGTAGACATAACACATAATCATTCTCAACATGCATTCCCAAGAATGTCATTTGATTGAATTTTCTCATAACATAAATCATGGCAAGTGTTTTTTTTTTTTTCCAATAGTTGAATTATTTTTCTTAAGACTTTTCATCAACTATTAGGAAAAAAACACTCGCCATAATTAATGATATTGTTCAAATTTTGATCTAGCATAGCTCTTACATCATAATTGGATCACTACTACCGAAGTGGGGTGTAATTTACTAACTTAAATCACTATGGGACCTTAAAAGTGAAATAACATCATTGCATTTCACTGATTTCGCCCTAATGAAAGTTATTTCACTATAATATCACTATGTACACATCATGTTTCATTACTAATTAACATAATTCACTATTACAATTTACTATAACAAATAGGTTTAGTTCTATGTTTTTAAAAATATTTTATCTATGCTATTTTATGAAATAAAATATATTATTTTAAGCTACTTTAGTTATTCTAGCTTATATTTTATATTATTATAGGTTATTATAAATTATTGTACCCCAAATTATTATATGTTATTTTACCTTAAGGTCTCTTAATTAATTAATTATAATTATTTAAGTTATTATCAATTAAATTATTCACCTAACTTCAGGCTATACCCCTTAGGTTATTTTATTTTAAATTAATGTATGTTATTTCAAATTATATTTTAAATTATTCAAGGTCATTCTATTTTATGTTACTATAAATTATTTTTTCCTAAATATAATAACTTTAAATACCCTACAATATAATAAATACCAATAACCTATGATATTATAACATAGAATATCAAACAATATTTTATAATATAATAATCATCAATAGTTGTAATATAACATATAATAATGAACAATAATTTATAATACAATAACCAATAATAACCATTAATAAAATAACCATCAATAACCACCAATAAAATAACCACCAATGGTTTACAACATAATAATCACTAATATCCATTAATAAAATAGTCACCAACAAAATAACCACCAATAGCCATTAATAAAATAGTCACCAACAAAATAACCACCAATAGCCATTAATAAAATAGTCACCAACAAAATAACCACCAATAGCCATTAATAAAATAATCACCAACAAAATAACCACCAATAGCCACCAATACAATAATTATTAATGGCCATTAATAGAATAATCACCAACAAAATAACCACCAATACAATAATTACTAATGGCCATTAATAGAATAACCACAAATAACACTAAATTAAAAATAACCAATACCCATATATTAGAATTGTTTAGGATTGCCAAAAATAATTTATGGTGAAATAATTTATAATAACTTATAAATGCCAATAATAACATAAGGTGAAATAACCTTTAATAACCAAAAGTAATTTATAATGGTTACAAGTAGTCGAAACTGTTATAATTTACAATAACAAAAAATCCTTATAATAGCTGAAAATAGCCTAAGGTGAAATAACCAAAAATAACCAACAGTAATTAAAAATAACTATAAATAGTTATAAATAATGTAGGGTGAAATAATTTAAATTAATGAAAAATAGTCATATAATAATTGAAAGTAGTTTAATATAAGTAGTACTATTATTATTTTTAAATCCAATTATTATTATTTTTTTCCAAAAGAATGATCATTGAAATGTTATTAAATAATGTTATTCAACTTTTTTTTGTTCAAATGATTTTAAACTTTCAAAAAGAAAATAAATGTAATTGTGTACATTATTGAATTTTAAAAAAAAAAAACTTGAATCATTTCATTTGAACAAAATGTCAATAAGATATGAGTTTTCAAAGTTTATGTTTTCATAATGTTTATAATGAAATATTTGATAAATAAAATGTAATGTAACATATCATCACAATAAGTGGGGTGGATTGATGATAAGGGTGTTTGCCCCATTCCAAAGGTCAAGGGATCAAACCTCATGGGTGGTGTTGTGTGTGATCAACAATGGTATGTTGATTGAATATTCTTTATCAAATTCTTAGAATAGGTGTGTAGGTTGATTATGTGGCTTACTTAGTTACCTAAGTTAGGTTTTTAACCTAGCGTAGATAGTGACACGTGTCAATAAATAATAGGCTTTAAAAATGAAATTATCAATAATAGTATATATTAAATAATTAAAATTTAATTAATTTTCATATTAGTTAATTAATTAACTAGCAAATGAATGGTTTGGTAAATTTGTATTTCATTTGAAAATAATCGTTTCACTAGGTATTAGTGAAACAAGTCATTGTTCGTAACAACTAGTCCCTGTTCATTAAGGGGTTAAACAATTTCATTAGGTAAAATGTACAAATTCACTCAAAATGTAATGAAACCTAGAGTGTACTAGGACACATTTCCAAGTAATGGATGCATTTATGTGCATGTGAAACTCTTTGGTCCAATCTAGTGCAATTATAATTGGTAAAATGGTCATAGATGTTTTCATCCATTCAAAGGAGTATTCATAGGTTTCATCCCATTTGAAAGGCGCACCATTTTGTAGTGATTTGCACATTGGGGTGAAAGCATGGTCAAGTAGATGGCCTTTGTACCTTGTCACAAAAAATTACAAGTAGACACAAAAGAATTTTGATGCATCAAAAGTAAAAATATTATTTTATTCAATGATTAATATGAAGATAATATTTAACTTTGATATTATAATTTTGAAAATTGAACATCTTCGTGTAGATTTAAATAAACCTTACAAAAATTGCATCTACTTGTAGGAAGTTTCTAATTTTACAAAATGGGTTGCAAGTAGATGAAACATTGAACTTTTTCTACTTTCAAGTTAATGGAGCCTTAAAAAAATACTTGTGTACTGTCAAATTATGCATGTTATAATCATAATACGTAAAATTTTTAGTGTAAAAGTAGGTTTGAACATCAAATTGACCCTATTATGTTCAAATCTACTTCTCATTTAATTTATGATACCAAATTTTTTCAAATTTTATATTCAGCTTATTATAATCTAAATGGAAGGCCATGTTTTTTCATATTTTCACTTTCACAAGTTTTTTATCTACTTCCACATGTTTATATAATTTTAAACTATATTTTAAGCGCAACATTTTTTTTGTTGACTTTACCATGCTTACCCATTGGTGCTACTTTGTTAGTGAAATTTCTAAAATATCTTCAATAGAATCTAGCTACCCCAAGAAATTTATTTATTTTGATAAGACTTGTGGGTGTAAGCATATTCAAAATTGTGCCCACTTTTCTTGGATCTTCTTGACACAATGTGGTTTAATAATACTTTCAAATTCACACAAAATGCACATTTATAAGGATTGAAACTAATGGCATTTATTTGGCATTTTTCCATATGTTTCTTGAGATGGTTAATATGGTCACTCATGTTGCCATACACATCAAAATGCTCCAAAAACAGGCATAAACTCGTTTAAATATCCTTGAAGGTTTGGGTAACCATCTTTTGAAAAGTCGTAGGAACATTACATAAGCCAAAGGCCATTACATTGTATGCATAAGCTCCCCACTCTAAAATGAATGCAATTTTTAAAAATCTTCTTTAGCCATCTTGATTATTTTATACCCACTGCATTTGTCCATAAAAGAATACATCTCATGCCATACAATAACATCAAGTATTGAATCTAGGAAGGGTAATGAAAATGGGTCCTTTTAGGTTTGTGCATTAAACTTCTATTAATCCACATGAAAACATAACTTGCCACGAACTTATTTGGCACAATAATCAGAGGGGATAACCATTCGACGATTTGAATGGGATAAATAAAACATCCAAGAAATGTCCAAATCTTCCCAAACCCATAATTTGGATTCATGCAATATTGTCTTTGCTTGATTGGTTATCCATTTGCCATGAGTTCATTTTATGTTCACAAAGGTTTTTGGATATTCCTTTCAACTCCTTGTAATTCCAAACAAGTACATTAGTAAATTCTATTAGCAAGGATGTGATATCATTCGTGAACATAATAAATAGTGGATGTGTTCACCAAGGTGCCTACATGCTAACAAGAGTCATATTTATCCCCTTAAGTGATTTTCTTATCTTGGAATATTCCTAGAATATTTTAAGAACATTTCATGTTGGACCCTTCATATAGTAATATATAGATTGGATTTCATGTCTTCCCACATGTTTGTGAATTACTAACATGTTTAACTTCATCAAAATCTTCATTTCTGGTAGTACATTCTCTATAAGGATTAGTGATAAGACCATTTCCTTTATCTTTCCCTTATCTTAACAAACTTCAACATGAATTTTCTTAATTAAAGACAAATAGCTACAAGGATGTTAACTTGTGAACGTGAACGGGTGAGCACATGAGCATGAACAAGTGAACCCAAGCAAATCTTTTCAAAAATATCTTGTTGACATTGATGGAATCTTTTTTGCCACATGCAATGGATTATTTGGTGACATGGAGGAATATTTTGCCACATGGCCATGGATGAACAATATTTTTGGATGATAAAATGGATGAACTTTTATAAAAGATGGATGCCAAACCTAGAGAAATCATGGATAAGCCATTATCTTATTCATAAAGGGTGGAATAATTTCATGTTGGTTTTATCTTGAAAAATACAACACATGAAACACTGGAAAATACTTCAAGTCATACTATGTATTTTTTAATATGATTTTTTGTAACATCTAAACCATTTAGAATTTTAAATTGAATCCAATTCAATGGCATATAAACATGTTGACCCACCAATAGGTATGTGCCAATTTATTCACTACCCATTCACCATGAAGAGGAATGTGCCCATTAAGGATTGAAACAAAACCAGTTAATCAATAAAATTTTACATTCTTCATAAGATTTTAAGCTATTTGTTATTTTCAATCACATTTTCAACCTCTTGCATATATCACCATTGATGCAACTTGTACAATCAAATTGCATTTCCCCCCATCTACTACTAATTTCCCCAATCTATACTTTAATTTGCATTTACTCCATCTTTACTATTTAACTACGTCCTTTATTATACAATAGAGAAAAGAAGTTTGACACCAAATGTCATACCTAACATTTTGGAATCAATGATTGAATATACATTAATGTCAAACATAATAGATAAAATATGTGAAATGACAAAAAAACTATTGGAATATCCAAGAGATGATACTAGACTAGACCCCCTCTAGCATTTGCTTGAAATTAGAACATGGGGAACAAAAAGGAAAAGGGTAATTGACAAAACAGTTGAATGGTCGGCATGGCAATGGGCTAATGCAAAAATAGATAAAGAAAATATTACATTGATGAAACAAACTACACACATTTCTAAGGAAGATATGGAAGATTACAATTTGGCCATGTTTACACATGCCACTGATATCTTGAAATAACATGCGAGTTTGAAGAAGCTAATTCCATAACATTTTTTTACAAGCCTCTTAAGCGACTTGTCGACAAAGGATATGGCAACATTTGGCAACTTGATTCCAACAAAGTCCGTGAAGCCACAAAGACGATTATTTGCAACTCTAGGATAACGAGCTTGGGTGCCACCTAAACTAAAAAACAAAATGTTAAAACAATTGGTGAATCATTGGATGATAGGGTCGACCTTAAAACCACAAAACGTGTACAACAATTGAAAAAAAACATGTGTTGACAAATAATCGAACAACCAAAATCCGATCGTTTCCATTACATTGGGGTTCAAATGACAAAATAAACAAAATTTATTCAAATTATGTGAATTGAGAACAAAATATTTACATTAGAAAAAAAAGGAAATGAGGTTTGACATTGAACATTAAACAAACCCATTATGACCATTGAAACAAACATTCACATTAAAGCATTAATTATGAAGCAAATATTTGCTTTATGGTAGTTAGAACACAAACAATTGTTCTACCATTGAACGAATCAAATGGTCTATGTATGCTTTTGTAATTGGTAATCCTTGAAATGAAAAGAAAGTAAATGTATTGAAAATTAAAGATCTATAAAACTATGAACATGACTTCGAACTCAAAAAGAAGAGATGGCATTAAGTGCCACATTATGAAACATCTTGCAATCATTTTTTTGCTATAATTGAAAAGTAAAACAATAATTGATCAAATAATGGAATGTTAGTAATTGACCAACATAAATGTCAACATCAACAACAATAAAAGGGATGTTAGTAAATGCAAAAAACAAAATGAGTGCAAACCTCTTCAACGATTATATATAATGAGATAGGGGCATGGGGACACAAAAAATAATTCATTGTAATTTTTCATTACAAGTGTAGTTCTGTAGTTGTAAGAATGCTTGTAAGAATCCTTTGAAACTTGGATTTATATCTAACAGTGAATCAAAGACAAATGAAAGCAATCGATGCAGACAATAGTGTTAGGGTAGGAAAGAACCCCAATAGAGGAAAGGGCCAAAAACATCAATGTGATCGGCATCTAAAAAAGGAAAGGATTAAAAAAGATAAAATAAAAAATGTTGCGGGTCAAACAACGGAGTTAGTGTCAAATTGTGACATCAAGAGGAATGTAAGTCACCGTCATATGTTCGTCATTACATCACACTTATAAGTGAGGATCATTAGGAAATTTGTAAGTATCCCATTTCTTGAAAGAATTTGAGAATGTCTAGCTGACAACATAGGACATTGTTGAGAAGCTAGAATTGATTGAAGTTGTTTCATAATATTGACTTTTAGTTTGTGGAAATAATCGGTGCAAAAGTCGAAGAAATATAATTAGCTTAATCCTTGTATCAAGGAGTATGTAAAATTAGGAAGGTGGGTCAATGTTGCGCAACATGATAGAAACAACGTCCTCTTATTAATTGTGAATCAACGGATGATTGGATTGCCACCAAACCAAAAAAAATGTGGGACAAAACCAGGATTTTCTAGATGTAGAAATTAGATGTAATGGATAATAAATTGAAATATAATGGATTCAATTCTAATTTTCAATAGACACGTGTAATTTATTTATAAAACTTTCAACAAAATTAGAGGGATATACATTTATGAGGATAGAAGATAAAGGAAACAAAACCCAAAATTTATATTACAGTTAAGAAAAACTAGGACAATAACAAATAAAAAGTTTAACGTATGTGTATGCAATTGTTAATTATCACAGTGATAAAAGAGTGAATGTGTTTAGAATGAAAGAAGTAGAAAGAGTAATAATGTCCAATCCTAAGGAGATGAACTGGTGCCAAGTGGCAAATTGAGAAAAATCTTGCATAAATTAGACATTTTCATGTTTGATGATTGCACCTATTAATGCTAATGTTCACAAAAAATATTGTACCCTACCACCATCCATCTTGGTAGAACATTTTCTCAATGTATAAGGTAGCATTGTATCTTGTTGAATATTCATGTGCGTGTGTCCAAAAAACTAGATAGCAATATGAAAATGAACCATTGATTACAACGACCTAAACACGCTTATGAACAATGTTTATGCATAAACTCCCAACAAACACAATTGTTTTTAAAAGAAAGGTTGAATAATTTTTTTTTCACTATGTGAAGTCTCATACAAAGAATGTAGTAGGAAAAGAAAAAGCTAGCAACAATCAAGCTCGATATCATAGGGGAATAAAGAGGTCAGGAAAGATGTCTAAAAAAATAAACAAGGAAGAGCTAGTTACTCTACTAGAAAACCCTCAAAAAAGTGATGTGGAAAGGCCTGTTAAAGATAGTGAAGAAAGAACAATAATCATAATTGAAGATTTGATGAAATAGTTTGTTGACAATTTCAGTCTTTTTCATTCCAAAGAAAGGAAGGGTCGCAAATACAATGCAGTGCACAAGGAGGAGACCATGACAAATGGTGTCATCTTAAAAGTTTTAAGCGACAAGGAAATCGAAAATGCTAGATCATTTAATGAAGATGAAGAGGAGATCTTTGTTGTGATAAAGAAAGACATTCAAGAGTTTAAAGACAAACAAACTCAAAAATTCATTGCAAATTTTGTTCCCACATTTAATTGAAATTTTTGCACAAATATTGTCTACATATATATGTCTTGGTGTGATTTCCATAATCTAAAAGTACCATTTAATGATGAATATCATTCAAATACATGTGTATTTTGAAATGTTCGATTAGGAAAAATGGTGATAACGTAATTTTGTTTATTTGGATGTGGTCTATTCTATCCACTAAATTAATATTTCCATCAAATTCAATTATCCAATAAATTTGGATTGCCACATTTTAATATTCCATCTCTTTTTCCATTTACAATTCATTAGATTTTTATCCAAAGTTTGTTCCTAGAAATAGTCTGCCTACAATCAACGCCAACAGTAAGGGAGGGTGCATAAGCCCTAACCCACATTTAGGTGATGGTGATCAAGAAAATCATAAATAAACATGAATTATACAAATTGTAGCATGGAATATATATAACTACAAGGATATTATCTAAAACTTGCCTTCTTGTACTGTCACATGATTGTCACTTTCAATTAGAATTCTTGGATGTCAACAAGGATCAAAGAATCAAAAGCTTTGTCATGAGATGAACCAAATAAGTTTATGGAAAAGATCACACAAACAACATAAAGAACAATATTTAATCTTGATAATTCTAAATAAAGTTGAAGATTCTAAAAAACAGGAGAAAAAACTGAAAAAAAATCTAGTCCAAATTCTCGATTGCTTCATCATCAATGAATCTTAGTACTGAACTACCATACTCCCTCTTGTTACTAGAAGATGGAGGCGTGGAACAAGCAGCCATTTGTTGAACGATGTTTTTTGCATATTCAAGTAATGATATGTGGGAAGAGGGATTAGGGAAAAAGTCACTCTGAGCATAAAATGAAACAAATGGAGATGGAAATGGTTGGGTATCTCTATAAAACACACAAAACATCAATCTAAAGTGTGAAACTTGAAAAAAAATTACAAGCAAATAAACAAGCAATTGAAATATAATAAACCTAAACTTAGTCACAATTGAAATTCACTCTCAATCTCTTTTCGGGTGGGGAATAATAGGTAGACATCATAGGATTGACATGAGGTCCAATTTCCTCTAGACCTCTTCATAAACATCGTTGTCTAGTTCAAGAATAAAAACATGACGACCAAAAGACTAACATGCACGAATACAATTCCCTATGAAGACAATGGGTAACCATGAGAATGGGAGATGGCAAAGAAGATAGAGTCGAAAACAAGGTTCAAAAGAGAACTAGAGAGGTTACATGTGGAGGAGTTAATGTCAACAACTAGAGAACCTTCAGAAGAGCACGCTTGGATTAAAGCCCCCAATGTGGAAACATGGATTTCCTATCCTCCTTTGAATGGAATTCCTTTACAAGACTTATGCATTGAATCAATGCTAGTTCTATTGTGTAAAAGATTTTCCTCCACCAATGACAACCTAAGCCTCACCATGTCAAGGTGAGTTTCCTGAAACTTGAAACCACTCGTGTGGCCGACAAAAGAGTTGCTTAGTTTAGACAAGTTTACGGGTATAAAATTACCAAAGTAAGATATGGATAGTGAATGTTCTGAATCAATAGGACTTTGAGAAGTAAGTAGACAAAAGCTTACCATTTTCCCTCGTAGTTCATTGTTCATTTGTGGTAGAGTGTTAATTACTGCCCACCTTGACCCAAATTTCATATCCAACTATACTTCCAACTGTGATGTTTCGAAGAGGTTTGCAAAAAACTTAATGAAACTTCGAGTGTTCCATTGAACATTACAGAGCTTGGGAGAGGTATACATCAAGCTCTAACACTCATAGAGTTCTCTTGAAAACATTCAAAAGTTCAAAAGAGCTCCACATATCCAGAGTATCATCTTAGAGGTTTTTTCGATATTTTATTGTAGAGAGCCACTTGTAGCAAGATTGATGGTACATTGATTGGTCTCATAAGCACTTGAAAGCATTCTTGAACTCAAGGGTGCTCAAGAGAGCATACTTCAGTAATGGTTTCATTTTTCTTATATTTTTTATATGTTTTTCGCACCCGGAGGTTGTTGGAGGTCTACATATATATTATGAACCCGCCAAGTGCTCTCTAGGGCATTCAAGAGTTACATAGATCTAGATAGGGTAGGTATGTAAAATGCTTATTCACTTGTCAAATGTTCTCAAGAGCAATGGATAGTTGAAGAGAGCTTGACATGGCCAAAGTATAATTTGAAAAGTTTTTTGAATTTCTTCTTCTAAAGTGCCACTTAGAGGAAATCGATAACCAAATTTACAACCCATTAAATGCTTTCTTGAGCACATGAGAGCATTCTTGAACTAACTACTGCTTCAGAAACATTCTTCAAAAAGGGTTGTGTTTTCCTTATGTTTCTTTATAGGTTTTCCACCCAGAGTTTGGGTGAGGTATGCATAATGGTTATTCACTTGTCGAGTGCTCTCGAGAGCAATTGATAGTTAAAGAGTGTCATTGAATGAAGCCTACAATAAGAATGATGACACATTGAATATTCTACTAGGCACCTAAGAGCATTCTTGAGCTCACAGGTGCTCAAAAGAGCAATCTTCAATATGGGATTCATCTTTCTAGTGTTACTTGATAGGTTTTTCACACCAAGAGATTAGTTGGAGGTCCACAGATTAATTAATGAAACATTGATTATTCCCTTGAGCACTAGACAATTTAGGAGAGGAATATGGAAATCTTAGATATTTGTTGAGTGCTTTCAAGACATTCAAGTGTTAACCTAAGGTCAACATATCCAAAGTAGCAATTTAGAAGCTTTTTTAACAACTTCCACTGGAGGGCCTTTTCTGATAGGTCTACAGCAAGATTGATGGCACATCAATTGTGTTCATGATCACTCGAAAACATTCTTGAGTTCGAGGTTGTTCAAGAGAGGATTTTTCAATTAGGGCTTCATCTTTCTTACGTTTTTTGATAGCTTCTTCAAACTTGAAGTTTTGTGGAAAACACTAGAAGGCTTGTTCATTTAAGGAGTGCTATAGATATGAATTGACAGTCTTGTGCTTTCTACAAATCTCGAGAGTATTTTTGAGCTCGATGGTGTTCCAAAGGGCTCCCATCAATTACTTTGATGTTGAATGACATATATCATTTCATATTTGTTGTGCAAGGTGTGGAGGCCATTGCAAAATATAGCTTTTAAATAGAGGTCAAATTCAATATTTTTATTCTAGCATAATCTTCAAAAGGCTATACGATTTTCTAGATATTATTGATAATGAAAAAAACTCATTATTAACTGATGGAACAAAGTAAGCTAACTAAAGAAATGGTTTCAGATTGAAAATATTTTCTTTGTGAATCCTATGTAATTTAGATATTGTGGAAATAAATTCTTCTCACAAACAAGTTTCCATAACAAGGACACTAAACTGGGCTACAATTCCACTCAAGCTCAGAACAAGGTATGTATCATGATTTTTTTCTTTTGAACTTCAAGTATGTAACTTTAAGTATAAAATAAATGAGAGGCGGGATTGACGTTTTCCAAAAGTTTCTTGGAAGAGAGGATTTTGATTCCACTTCAAGGGTCCTATGATTTCAAGATGTAAATATCTATCATTAGGTGATTTATCTTCTGATTAGCAATATTGAATTTTATGTATATAACATATCTTGCATTACATGGTCAAGTTGAACAATAATTAAATTCCCAAATGGACCCAAGCCAGGCGTTAAAAGGAATATCTTAAGCAGCTGAGTTGCATGTAGCCTTTTAAAAACCTTTTAATGAATCCCATTATCTGCATGCAAAGGAGGAAATTTTCAATTCTATTTTAATAGTTTGACCTCAAATGTGTGTATGTTAATATTACTTTTTGGTCCTTCTGGATTAATGGATAGATATAAAATGTATTCAAACTTTAGCCTCTATTTGATATATCATTTTCCCTTATTTACACTTTACAACATTCTTAAGTTGATCTACTTCAAGTTTCACAATTGGAGCCATATTCGAAGGTTGTCTTCAACAGACCACAAGTAGGTAAATCTTCCCCCATGAATGCCCATTGTAACCAATAGTCAGCACCGACTACAAGCTATAATCGATAAAAATAGTTAACCCAGTTGGGTTTAAGGTTAAATTCTTTAGGTTAATGCATAAATGTTCAAGGTCTAACAGAGTCCAAACCAAACCCAAACCCATACCACATTCATCAATCTATTTTTGTTCAGACATTCTAGTACCATTGCTTTATGGTCCTTGTTAATCTCAAGGCTCTACTAGGCAATACTTGAATGTTTTTAAAAAGATTATACAAATTTTACAACACCCAAAAGTCATTTTGTGGTTATCCAATTGACTATTAACATAAATATTTGGCATTGATAACATGGCCGATTGTGAACAATGTTGAACGCATTTCTAAATTTTAGAGCTTGCCTGAGATTTCACAATGTCCTTATGGTTGGTAGTGACTATAAAAGCCATTGAGTTGGAATGAAATTTTTTGAGATTTTGAAAATGGCATATGGTTCGCATCCTATGGTTAGCACCGACTATAGGGAATATGTTTTGCATTAATGAATGTGGAAGGATATCTATAGGCCATTGTGTTATATTTGTAGGCCAATTTTTAGTTCTATGGCTTCTAAAATAACTTTGACCCTTGTGGTCAGTGATGACTATAAGGATTAATTGGTTCCATATTGAAATATCAAAATCTTGTATATTTGCATTCTAGGTTTATTTCTAGGCCTAGTTTGACGCCGACTATAGGGCCTAAAATATCTTCAGATATTGAATATTGGAATTAATTTGTTTTCATTCTTGTACATCTTTGAAACAAATTGCAATTCATAGGCCTATAGATCACTTTGACCCCTTTGCTTAGTGACAACTATAGAGAATTGTACTTAAATATTACAATTTTGAACTATTATATTTTACCAATTTTGGTATATATATAAGGCTAATGGGCATTTTCTTGTCCTTTTGAATATTTCAACATCACTAACTATTTCTAAAAATATTTAATATTGGCATTTAATATTTTGCTAGATTAGTCTATGTGTGAACTAAATTGCACTCCTTCCTTTAAATCACTTTGACACCTTAAAGTAGGGATGACTATATAAGCCTGCCCTATGGTTTGGACCGACCATTTTGAATATATCCTAAAAATTGTAATAAAATGTTTTTCCATGGTTCGCATTCTTTGAGCCAAATTTGTAGACCATTGGCCTTGTGATCACTATGATCCTTAAGGCCATAGGGAATGAAAGACCTTCATGATAGGTATAATTTTCTGACTGTCTATATGCACAATCAATTAATATTTTCTATTGACATCAATGATCAATAATTACAACATGAAGAATTTTTTTTGCATTATGAATATGAATTTTCTTGATTTTTTTGCAAGGGGAGAGCAGCTGTTAGAAAATCATAGAGGTTATTCAATGGAAAAATAAGTTAAATATTGGAGAAGTTTTGGACAAGTACAAAATATTCCCAAAAAACAAGGTCATGATGAGTATTCCCTTATATTCGCTTCTTTCTATGCCAATTGTTAGGCCAACATTAAAGATTGATGTGTTGAAAATGGAACAAGTTTTTTTCACACAATATTGCGAAGGAGAAATGACATTCTATGTCTCTGCAACAAACTTTAAATGTGAAGATGAACTTATTTGCAAATATATTCCTTCTTGGAGCTCTCTGTGGACCTGCAAGAATGCAAAGTTTGATAAGTTTTTGCTAGAAGATTTAGATTGTTCCTAGCTATGTGGAAAAATGTTCCATGTATGGGATGAAAATCATTGCCTTCAAGCATGGTGGCCCTACATTGATTTGAATCATCCTCTTTATGAGGAAGATTGGCACATCTCGGTTGATGCCTTTATTTTGGATACTACAAATGGCTTGGTTGAGCTCCTCACAACCACGACCACCTTAAACAAGTAGGATTTCAATCCCCTTATTCAATTTTGTTTGCATGATAAACATAAAATCTCATCATTTTGCTCAATTTCAAATAATCATTGTCTATTGAGATGGACCATGTGAAGCCTTCATTGGTTCACGATTTTTTCCACATTCAATCCATTGACATGATTCCCATGAATCAGTTTAAGGAGGTTATTCCCAATGAGCAATACAAAAAATGTGAAAATAAAATTAAGAAGACTAAATATAGCCTCACCCAAGAAGCATTTTTTGAATGTATGTATAAGGTAACTTCTCATAATCTCATATGAAAACACCAAATCTTTTTCTATAGCAATTTTATTGTTATCATATTTTAAATTTATTTTTGCAAAGGGAACTCACAATAGTTATGGACACCACCCATTGATTGTACTATGCAATGGTCGTTGACCCTGCTCTTTGTGACTCGGAAATGTTGTCCTCATTAAGCAATAAGGCCATGGAGAGTGTTAGGAAGGAGCACATGACAACATTTCACAAGAGGCTCCATGTTTGTGACCCATCACTTGGACCAAAATTTCTTCAACAAGTACATGTTCATTACAATATGAATTCATACCTTGAAATAATGATTGAGAAGCTACAACTTCTTGTCTCCTCTCAAGTGAACAATTAGAAGAAGGTTTTTTAGTTCAAGTAGTGGAATCAATCCCCAGTCTTGAGGGAAGTTCAAAAGTTCCCAAAGGTTGTTATGTCGAATGCCATCTTTGAGAAATGTCTCCATAAAGCAACCTTTTGGTACCACATACCCATGATTGAACCTCTTTCAATTAAACATTTCTTTGAATTTGATTGTTTCACTACGTCCATATTAATGAACTTTGATGTTCAATGATGATATTTTCTACTTACATTTCAGTTGGAAGTAGAAGCACAAGAACTTTTTAATAGCACAACAACAAACCTTGAGGTTTCCATCCTCAAATTTGTTACAATACAGAGCCTTGAGGATTTTATAAATCACTAGAAGCATGAATTGTGGGAAAACGTTTTTTTGTGTGAATTTAAACAAAAAAGGTGCAATAATAAAAAACAAGACCTGGAACCAACAAACTAATGGTGAAAAGGCACTCAAACGTGTTGTCTACAAGTAATAAACCTAATTTATGTTTCTATTCCCCTCAATTGTTTATGCCGCTGAATTCCCATATTGAGTTCAATTGGTGCCTTTAGGTATTTTTCGCACATACTCATAGCCAACCATGTTATTAAGACTTTTCCTCCACTTTTGAAGATCTAATGTGATCCTAAAGCTAAGAACAACATGTTCAGGAGGGACCTCCTCGAGGATTGGGGCCTTGCCCACCTTCCATACTATGGCTGGTATTTGGACTACCCTTATGACACTAGCATTAAATTGGAGCATGAACTCAAGGAAAGGTTTAGTGAAACAAATTTGGAAAAAGTGACTTCAACATATTCAAACTTAAGGGGTGTTGAATAGAGCCAAAGTGCAAAGAAAATACAAAAATCCAAAAGCAATTGGCTTGACCTTCTAGTGTGAATCCAAATACTGAAGATTTTCTTGAGGTAATGGCCGATGGAAAGGAAGGTGCCACATAGGTGAAGACACCAACGACTTGAAGGTGCCTCCATAACACGAACTTAAATGTAAGCTTGGAGGACCTTCAAGGCACCAGTCATGAGGCATTTCATCATTCCACTAATTTCTTGATTCAATTGTTAGTTTCAACATTTCACCTCTCATGGCCCAATCTTTTGAATGCAAAGGCATTGTTTGGTCTCTTGCTTGTTCAATACCAAGAGTTGAATACATTGGTTATGAAAGGTACTCTTTCAATGAATTTTTCAATTAAATTTCCCATATGTTTAAGTCTATATCATGATTTCCACCACTATCGTTGTTAATGTAATGTTAATGTAGTGGATTCTGGATGTGGATGTCAACTTTTATTATTGCCAATGTATAAGATTCATCATGATGATCCTCATGTGCTCAAGGAAATAAAATCCTACTTATAAGCAAGACCTTTGCTTTTAAAGAATAGGTTTATAGGGATATTTAAGGTTTTGCATGGCCCATGAGGAGTAGGCATAATGTTTTTCCCCTTTTCTAGGAGGGATATTCATGGATATAAAACATCCTCCAAAAACACTAGGAAATTTCTCCCAATATTTTTGGTAGGTCTTTGTATTTGTTGCAACCCTAATCTTGAAAGAAGGTGAGGGTGAAGATTCACACTTTCGAAATGAGAGCTTGGGAGTCCACCGTGACTCCCAAACCTTCAGAGAACGATTGCAAGGGTCAAAACACCTTGCATTGGGGAGTTCTTTATATAGTTGGAAAGCTATTGAAATGTAGATGTCTAAAATGAGCTTGCATGACCCATTTGGACATCTACAACACAAGTTATGGAAAAAAGAAAGGCGACCCCCATTTGTGTAGGTGGAGTGCGACACACCATTGGAAAGCTCTCGACGAGAGCTACAACATTGTTTCAAACCTCATCCTAATTGGAGGTCTGAGCAAAGAATTATAGTCCCGCAAAGTTGTGAGAATCCAAACCTTGGTAATTTCGGGACTCCCCCTTGGGAGTCCCCGGACAAAAAACCATTTGGATGTAGGCGTCGTGGAAAGGCGCAAAGAATACTATATGGGGGAAGGTGGTGGCTTCCCCCGAATCCGGGCCATGGTGAGTCTTGTGAGTCCAAAGTCGCCCGTGGTTTGTCGTAGCACCAAAGGTGCTCCAAACAATGTACTAACCAACTTGTTGGTTGGTTTTATGCAAATTTGAGTGAGTAACTAAAATGTTTGTCACTCTTCCTAATCCCAACTTGGAGCTTTAGCACGCCCCTCTACCCTTGTAAAGTGCTAAAAGTTGGGAGCGTGCCTAGAGCGTGCCCGAAGCTCCTAACCTTTCCGTTGTTTACTACTTTAGACTCATTTTGAGTTTATCAAGGAGTTTGGGAGCGCGTCAATATTTTTGCTTCCTTTTTTTTTCTACTCATTTCTTTTTGCTTTGGGAACCACTAGAATGTACCATGTACAAAAGAATATATTAAAAAATATATATAGTTTTTAGAATCTTTTTTTTTTCATAGTTTTTTATTCTTGATTACAAATGCAGTAAAGGTAGATCAAGAGCAATGAATATGTTTGGTTATGTTTCCTAATCTTGTGGACAAATGGTTACATATAATAAAGAGCATAATTGATACATATCTTGGTTTTTTTCTTTTTCTTTGAGAACTACAAAAATATGTAAAAAAACACAAATAACAAAAGGATAAAGATTTTTGCATGTTTTGTCCTTCTTATTTTCATTCCTATTTATAATATTTCTCTATTTTTCCCTTGTTCTTTGGTTTTTCCCTTCTTTTTTCCTTGATCCATCATCAACAACTAAATATATCAAGAATTAAATACATGTTTTATTATATTTATTCACTTATTTTTACTTTTGTGTTTTTTTGTTAAAACATTAGAAAATGCAAAAGAATGACAAACAAAATGAAATAAATAGACATAATCAATTTTAATTGTTAACCTTCATTGCAAAAGTAAGGGTAGATCAAGAGCATCAAATCCGACTCTTGGTTGTTTTCTTAGATTCTTGTAGGAATTATTAAAAAATCCAAAACCAAAATGTATACCAAAAAATTCAAATGAAGACCATTAGTAACAATTTTCCCCCTTTTACTTCTTCTCCCTTGCAAATGGAAGGGTTACATAGATTGAAAATTCTTACATGTTTTGGTTTTCGATTCTTCTTCTTCCTTTTTTTCCTTTTTTTCAAAAAAACTATTTTTTGGGGAACTAGACAGAAAATCAAGGGATGATTAGAAATAAGTAGAAAAAGGAAGAAAATAAAATGAAATAGGTTTAGGCTCATAGAGTTGGACCTAATATTATTATTTTCAGTATTGGATATTATCAAGAGGTGGATAGGTGAGAGGAAGAAATGCATAGGAGTTGCTTAAGGTAGTGGGTAAAAGGCGATTGACAAAACTCCTTAAAGATTTGATCTCCGTCCAACAAGGGATCCTTGCATGCAGCACGTACAAAGTTCTTCCTTACCTTCTTACATGTGATCCAAATGATGGAATTTCTTGGGACTTCACTTTCCATTGCTTATGTGTCATAGTGTTTTTTTTCTATCAAGAAAATCCGATTATATTAGATTATCAAGAGATAAGTCTTAACATGATTTCATAGGTTGTGCACCTCCATTTCAAGCACATTGTTCATGAGACTTTATTAAATAGGCCATTTCGTTTATTCTTGACTTTGTTCGAAGTACTACACATAATTTGATTTTTTTTAATGAAACAATGGAAGGACCTACATGCAAGGAGTACACTACTCTAAATCACAACACGAAAAAACATGTTAGACATTGATAAAGGAAGAACTTTAAAGGTGCTTTATGCAAGGAAATGAAGATGACACCTATAGGTTTGATGAAAGTCCATCGTTTCAGTCTTTTGGGTTACCTTAAGGTTATAGGATTTCAAGACTTGATTTTGGTTGACCATTCTCCCAAGTGTGATTTTGTGAATGTTTTTCAAGTTCATTCTGTAATGAAACCTTAAGTACCATTACGATGAAAGTTTTGCAAGAACAAAAGGTGCATTTACATTACTAGGAGCCACCCAAGTTGTAATTAATGCTTGGTTTGGATGTTTTTGGGTCAAGAATTGTATTGATGTTTCAAATTTTTAATATGTTTACACAATAGTGTTTTAAATTTATTATGGAAACATTTGGATTAATTTGGAATGAATTTAATCAAATAGAATATTCCAAAGCATTTTTGAAAAAGTGTGACTAATGTTTTCAATGTTTTTTCATTTTTCAAAAGATTTGAAATGCTTTTAGAACCATTTACAATAATTATCCATACCTTTACACAATAATATATTTTGACATTTTTTGGGTTGTAAATTGTGTTGTCAAATTACCATTTTGAACCTAAACTTAGTAGTGTGTCATTTAGGAAATATGTTCTTCAAGACTAAAACCTTGTAATTGATTTTAAGTACTTGGAAAAAATGCCCAATTGCTTTTGTGAAGTGAATGTTCATTACAAAACACTTTGAAAATCTCCTTTTTAAGTAGTTTAGAGTTTACATAGTGCCTTGTACACAACTATTTCCTTTTATTTGAGGATGTGTAGTTTCAAAGGTGCTACTTGTTGCTTTTGCAAAATAAATGATGTTTAATAATCGCTTTGACCTTTAAAAAAATGATTAATCCAAAGCTCAAAATATTTTATTCAAGACTAACTTCTTGTTAAATTGATTGTCTATATTTTCCAAGGTGCAAAACATCTTTTACAAAGTAGTTAATGCTTATTCATCACTTTGGATCTTTGATTAAGTGGTTTAACATTAGGACAAACTACTTTGTTCAAGTCTAACACCTTGTTAAGTTGATTGTGGGTACTTTCAAAGGTGCAAAGCAATTTTTACAAAGTAATTTTACTCATTAAATGTTTAATTGATGTTTATTAATCATTTTGGACCTTTGACCAAATGATTTATCATTGACACAAAGTTTTTATTAATGATTGATACCTTGATTATAAAACTAATGCATGTTTTTCATTGTAGGTTTAGGGTTGCCTCTATAAAGTAAGTCATACTTAAAGTTGCCTCTATAAAGTAACTGGTCCTTTGAAATCATTTTATTCCCTTGAATTCAATGGTTGACAATTGGAGGTATGTAGTTTCAAATAACTAAATTGTTTTAGAAGTAGAGTACTTGTAGTCATTTTAATTTAAATGCATGTATGTTAATTCAAGATACAATGACAAGGTCTATCAATTTTGTGAGTTCGGATTGTAGTGCTTGCTCTCTTAGAATTGAGAATTGTTACAATACCAAAGGTGACTTTCATTGTCTTCCAAATAAGGGACTCACCATATGCAAAAAAATGATTTGCTTAAATTCACAGTGATGGTTTTAGCCTTGAACTTTCTGAAAGTAGATAGGTCAGAAATCAGTTTTTTGAACCTCGTGGATTGTCATTAAGACTTGAATGAGTCCATAGTCATACCCTAGGTGTAGGGCATTTTGTAATGAACATCCTCAACGTGGTTTATTGTAGAATTCAGGTTAGCATCAAAATTAAAATGAAGCTTAGGATTAAGCTTAACAATCAAAGGGCTTACTTTAACATTAAGATTATGATTCAAAGTTTGGTCCATAATTCATAACTTCAAGCTTGTAGTCCTAGTGATTAGGATGTTTTGTAACATCCACATTTTGTTGCCTAGTGAAGGCAATGTGGGAAACCACTAGGCAAGTAGTTGCATGTGGATGGTTAATTCATTGCTGAGCACTGCAGTTAGCGATGGGATAAGAATACAATGGAAAAGTGTTTTCTGTCCTGCATGGTGCACTGGTGGGCGCTAGTTCTCTTTGGCCCTAAGATAGCACCTGCCAACCATGTTTTGGCCTGATTGAGTTGGGGGTGGGGGTGGCAACTTCAATTTCTCTATATGAGAATTTGACAGTTTTCCAAGAAGAATAAAAAATGTTTACTGTAGTACCTTGGCAACTTTGAGAGTGGTCTGCCAAATAATTAAATTAATTATAAAATTTCCATTTCAAAAATATATATTCTTAAATATTCACTATTTGCTTTCACCCAAAAAAATTCTTTGATTTTTTTTTATTTGAAAATTTCTGAAATTAATATAATTAGTGTCAAAGGTACTTTTTTTTTTGTAAAGTACAGTTTGTAGTCCATTTGTTTAGAACAATAGGCAGCAGGTTGCAGTTTTTGATATGTGTAAAATCTATCAATTCCAACCAATGTTTTTGGGTTCTTTTGAGCACTTTTGTTCTAATTTAATGCTGACCCTCAATAACAGAAAAATACAAGTCATAACTTTGGGTCAAATCTTGGATACTTTGAGCACCAGTAGGAAGGCACTAACACCTAACAAAATTAAATGGATACCCAAAATAGTGTAGCATTGGAACCGGGTTCCCCGTATATGGTTGGAAAGTGACCACCTGGAAAAAAAAGTCTAAAAGAGAGGCACCCATAGAAAGAGGCTATCATTATAAGATGGTTCTAAAGTGGCCACCGCCATAGAAATAAAAAAATGAATTGAGCTCAAAAATTCAAACATGTACCCTGGTCCCCTATCTTCGAACTAGTTATGGGACGATAATGCAAGAAACTAAACCCTAAACCCTATGTTAGTTTCTTGCATTACTGTCCAACATGGCAGCGATGGGGCTGGAGTGAATTAGCACCCACCAATGCACCAGTTGAGGATGAACCCGTTCAGCCCGTTTTGCGGATGAACATCCTCCCTGCCCGATGTGATTTTTTTTTCACCTGATGTGTTTTTTTTTTTTCACCTCTTCTCTGCCCCTCCTACCGCCCCCCTCCTACCTCCCCCCTCCTACCCTAAACCTACCTCCCCCTCCTACCTACCACCTACGAACCCCACCCCCCCTCACTCCATCACCAGAGCTCGACTTGTGGAGCGGAAGCTCGAGCTGTGGAGCTGTTGCTGTGGAGCTGGAGCAGAAGCTCGAGCGCCCACGAGACCCACACCCCCACAATCAGGTAAGATGTTTACTTTTTTTTGTTTTTTTTTTTGTGTTTCTTTTGTTTGAACAGGCAAGCAAGCTCCGGAAGCTTCTTGATGCAACGCAGCAAGCTCCGAGCTCTAGAGCTCCGAGCTCCAGAGCTCCGAGCTCCAAGAGAGCTCCGAGAGAGCTCCAGAGCTTGCTGCTCGGCCAGCAAGCTCCGGAGCTTGTTGCTCGGGCAGCAAGCTCTGAGCTCCGAGAGAGCTCTGATCTCTAAGAGAGCTCCAGAGCTCCGAGAGAGCTCCAGAGCTTGCTGCTCGGCCAGCAAGCTCCGGAGCTTTTTGCTCGGGCAGCAAGCTGAGCAGCAAGCTGAGCTTGTTGCTCGGGTAGCAAGCTCTGAGCTCCGGAGAGCTCCGGAGCTTGCTGCTCGGCCAGCAAGCTCCAAGCTCCAGAGCTCCGAGAGAGCTCCGAGAGAGCTCCAGAGCTTGCTGCTCGGTCAGCAAGCTCCGAGCTCCGAAGAGCTCCGGAGCTTGTTGCTCGAGCAGCAAGCTCCGAGCTCCAGAGCTCCGAGAGAACTCCGATCTCTGAAAGAGCTCCAGAGCTCCGAGAGAGCTCCAGAACTTGGTGCTCGGCCGGCAAGCTCCGGAGCTTGTTGCTCAGCCAGCAGGCTGAGCTTGCTACTCGGGCAGCAAGCTTTGAGCTCCGAAGAGCTCCGGAGCTTGCTGCTCGGCCAGCAAGCTCCGAGCTCCAGAGCTCTGAGCTCCGAGAGAGCTCCGATCTCTGAGAGAGCTCCAAAGCTTCCTGCTCGGCCAGCAAGCTCCGGAGCTTATTGCTCGGCCAGCAAGCTCCGAGGTCCGAGCTCCGGAGAGCTCCGGAGCTTGTTGCTCGGCCAGCAAGCTCCGAGGTCCGAGCTCCGGAGAGCTCCGGAGCTTGTTGCTCGGCCAGCAAGCTCCGAGCTCCGGAGAGCTCCTGAGCTTGCTGCTCGGCCAGCAAGCTCCGAGCTCCGGAGAGCTCCTGAGCTTGCTGCTCGGCCAGCAAGCTCCGAGCTCCAGAGCTCCGAGCTCCGAGAGAGCTCCGAGAGAGTTCCGAGAGAGCTCCGAGCTCCGAGAGAGCTTCGAGAGAGCTCCAGAGAGCTCCGGAGCCTGCTGTTCGGCCAGCAAGCTCCGAGCTTCTCCGGAGCTCCGGAGGTTGCCCGGAGGTTGCTTTTGCTGCAACGCAGCAAGCCCTGGAGTTCTGGAGAAGCTCCGAAAGCTCCGAAAGCTCCTTGCTGCAACGCTACAAGCTCCGAAGCTTCTCGGGAGCTCCGGAGCTTGCTTTTGCTGCAATGCAGAAAGGTCCGGAGTTCCGGAGAAGCTCCTTGCTGTAACGCAGCAAGCCCGGGAGCTCCGAAGAAGCTCCGAAAGGTCCTTATTGCAACGCAGCAAGCTCCGGAGCTTTTCCGGTGCTTGCTTTTGTTGCAATGCAGAAAGCTCCGGAGAAGCTTTGGAAGCTCTTTGCTGCAACGCAGCAAGCTCCGGAGCTTTGGAGAATCTCCGGAAGCTCCTTGCTGGAATGTTGGGGTTTCATTGCAATACCTACATCCGTATTTACCTTTACAAACTGGAATTTTGGGGCATGATTGCAATACCTGCACTTGTACTTACTTTTACCAACTGGGATTTTGGGGCATGATTGCAATACCTGCACTTGTACTTATTTTTACCAACTGGGATTTTGGGGCCTACTTACAATACTTGCATCCAACATTAATATTATCATTATCCTTGTGTTTTTGCATTTCACACTTTTTGTGCTTATTACTTGGAAACAATAATAACCTTTGTGCCATATTAGACGTCATGTGTGTGTTCAATACATGATGTTCAAAGAATTTGGGGTATGATTTCCTCCATACAAAATATTAAACTCTAGGAACTATGGAACATATGGAAACAAAGGGAATTCAAATTATGGTATAGATATAAACAAATGAAAAGATCAAAAACCAATACAATGAGCAAAATTTAGAGTATAAACCTTAGGTTCTGAAATATATGAACCAAAAGCTTATACACTAAACAATAAAGCATAACCCTCAAAATGCAAATGATATTTTGCCATAAGCCTTATTACAACCCTAATTATACAAACCTTAACAAAAAAAAGTCTTGGTGATATATGTCCTAAACCCAAAAAACTATACAAACTATACAAACTATATAATGCAAAATACGTTAATCTTTAAAAACAATCAAATAATTTTCATACAAAACCAAAAGAGAAGATATGTTTGTTACCTTTGTGTGATCTCTCCAACTTATTTCCACCCTTTTTGAAGAAGATATAGAATGCAATTGTATTACTTCACATATGTGTAAACCCTAAAATTTCCCCCCCAAATTTAGCCTACTTTAGACTAATTGCTATACATTTGTGAAAAACTTATTAATTAATTTATGTGTTTCAACCCTAAACCTAATGGTTAAGTTAGTAGGGTATATAATTAATAGAGTATCTAGGTTAATAAGGTAGGTGGTTAGTACAATAGCTAGGTTAGTAGGATAACTAATTACTAGGGTAGTTGTGTCAGTAGGGGATAATAAATAAGGCACCAAGGTTGGTGCAATACTTATGAGGGTGGGAAAGTGAGCAAGGTAGCTATTCTGAATGACTCCAAATGCAGGTATTGCATTTAGGATGGGATCTTCATATAAAGAACCCTAAACCCCGCATGGGTATTTTTGGAGTGACCCTAAATGCAGGTATTGCATTTAGGGTAAGATCTTCATATAAAGAACGTTTAAACTTTACATGCATCCTTTCGGAGTGATCCAAAGTGCAGGTATTGCATTTAGGGTTGGGTTATTTCAAAGTGACTTTGCATATGCATATTGTGTTTAGGGCTAGGTCTTCACTTAAGGGTATCCAAACCATTTAGATGGGTTTTTTTGAAACATGAGTATTACATTTAAGTTTGTTTTTTCATTTCAACTTGAAATACCCAAACTTATACTTACCTTTACCAATTAGAATTTTAGGGTTTCGTTGCAATACCTACACTCGTACTTACTTTTACCAACTAGAATTTTGGGGCATAATTTCAATATTTGCACTTATACTTACTTTCACCAAACCTGAACAAAAAAATCTTAGTGATATATGCCCTAAACCTAAAAAATTATACAAGCTATACAAATCATATAATGCAAAATAAAAAAGTTTGAAAGAACATAGGAAAAAATTTAAAAACCAACATTCAAAGGTTTTAAACTATAAATATTTATTAACTGAAAGAAAATATGTTAATCTTTAAAAATAATCAAATAATTTTCATATAAAACCAAAAGAAAAGATATGTCTTTTATCTCTGTGTGATCTTTCCAACTTAATTTTTCCACTCTTTTTGAAGAAGATATAAAATGCAATTGTATTAATCCACATATGTGTAAACCCTAAAATTTTCCCCCCAAATTTAACCTACTTTAGATTAATTACTATACATTCATGAAAAACTTATTAATTAATTTGTGTCTCAACCCTAAACCTAATGGTTAAGTTAGTAGGGTATGCAATTAATAGAGTAGCTAGGTTAGTAGGGTAGGTGGTTAGTACAGTAGCTAAGTTAGTAGGGTAGGTGGTTAGTACAGTAGCTAGGTCAATAGGATAACTAGTTATTAGGGTAGCTGTGTCAGTAGGTTGGTGCGATACTTATGACGGTAGGAAAGTGAGCAGGGTAGGTATGTGTGAGGTCAGGTCCAGGAAAAACGGCCAGGAACCAAAAAAAAAAGAAAAGTACAGTGGTCAGCAGCAAAAAGAAATCGACTGTGATGAGCCCCATCCGGCGCCAAATGAAAAAACGCAACCCATCCGGTGGACAGAACGGCCAACTGGTGCATTGGTGGGTGTTAATTCACTCTGGCCCAGCGATGGGACAAGTATGTTTCTTATCCACACACCGTCCATCATGCATCGTGCCATCATGGGTGATAGTTCACTCTAGCCCTAATTCTGGGTAAACATATCAATGATTACAGTTGAAATTGTGTTCATTAGGGACCATTGCAGCAAGAGTCATTGGTGAGGATAAACCATCTAAAACACTTTGCAATCTCATCTTATTTGTGATTTAAAATTTCAAATCACATCACCTTTTAATCCACCTCTTAATGGGCACAGTGCCCCCATCTCATGTGGGTTCCTTTGAAGGTCTGTGATGAGAGAAGGCACTTGGTGGCTAGTGGCTACCGGGTAGAATTTGTGGCTGGTTAGTACTTGCTAACCAACCATTGTGGCTAACTATGGGACAATAATACAATGAAGGTGTGTTCCTTGTCCACACACCATCCTTCTTGCATGGTGTGCTGGTCCACTCTTGTCCAAATTCTTGGAAAACAAATTACAGTAATCATCTTAAACCGATCATTACCATAATTGGTGTCGATTAGAAAAGGATGAAACTCTAGATGATCTATTTTAACTTTTTCAAGTAGTTAATAATTTGAGCATTCATCATAACAATAAAAAAAATTTATATCAGGTGTAAGCATGGTAAAGTAGACAACTTATTACTCATCAAGAAAAATGGTCAGTAATCATTAGAAGTTTTTTATATATTGAAAATATAGAATTATTTTTATTTTATTCAATGATTAACATGAAAATAATTTTATTATTTTATCATAATATTATTGAAGAATGGTCATAGTTTAAAATTGTATTTAAGTAGTTTCTTAAAAATATAAATTTCCTTTTATCTTTGTTTGGCCCTTAAAAAAATTTAAAAGATGAAAATAGGATTTTAATAAAAATTTCATCATTTTCAAGTTGATGGGGGCTTAAAATGCATTATATTTTCAAGCTTTTCATTCTATAATGATAATTTATCAAAATGTTAATGTAAAATAGATTTATGAACACTATTATTATTTAACTAGTTTCAAACAATTTTATTACTTATTTTTCCCATATACTAAAGCTTTTCAAACTTTGCATTGGACATTGTGTAAACTCAACTTTCATATTGATGGTCTTATTTTTCTACTCACATAGATTTTAAATCTTTTTTCTATGTCTATTGTGAAATTATGATTTTATTATTGAATTTTAGATAGATTTTTATTTTTTATTTTTATGTTTGGGTTTACTTTACCATGCTTGCACCCTGCTATAGTCATGATAACATCAACACTAATCATGCCATTTTCAAAAATGTTAAATTTTTCAAAAAAAGATTCAATGAACAAAATTTTGTAGAGAAAATAGAAAATATTTTGAAATATTCTCTAACTTTTTCTTTTTTTGACATGGAATATTTAAAATAGAATAATTATTCAACATTGAAATATTGGAGTTGCCATGATAATACCCCACTTTGCACATAATTGTATACATGTGATATAAACACATTTGCATAATTGTGTATGGATGGATAAACACATACATATATAATTTCTCATGTACATGATCACTACATTCACATATAATTATGTACACATGGTTGACACATAAATATTCACATATTTCATACACTTGAAAATGATCAACACATTAATTGACCACTAGATGATTTGAGGGTGTGGAGGAGTAATAGTAGTTTTGGATTGTAAATTACCAAATTCCACAATGTTATCTTTAATGATTCTTTGAGGTAGGTGATGAGGTGAACCAAATGGAGGTAATGGAATGAATACATACATATCAGTGGAATTGAATATAAAACTCTTGAAACTAGCATAGCTAATTATCATAGCTAGTCATGGCTAATTATCATGGGACTTGGTAATCATATAATAAAGTTATCAGTAAAGTCAGGCGATTAGGGGACGAGAACGGCCAATCTCGACATAATAGGGCATTAAATGCGCAACTGTGAATGAAATTTTACAAAACGAATTAACTGGGACCCAAACTAGTTTTTCAACCAATTTTGGTGGTAAACTGAGTTTCATCCCCTCTTTCCTTTTTTCTGAGCGCCTCCACTGCTGCTACATATATTTTTAAGGCTCCTACCTGTACAAAGGACTATAATTATTCTCGAATTACCCTGTGCATTAAATGCTGAGTTTCAGCATTTCATACTGAGATTTAATAAAATTTTCTTACTTTGCAGATACCACTGAAAGATGGGATAAGGGGTGAAAACAGAGGGGATAGGAGGTGTGAAAGAATTTCCTTTGCCATGACTCTTGAACCCACCCCACTAATTAATGGGTACGTAAATCTATAATAATACAAAGTCGTTGTCCAACTACCACAACCGCCCACTACTTCAAGGGTAGGTAAATCTAAAATAAGACAAAATCGCTGTCCAATCAGCAAGGCCGTCTTTACAGCCCATAAAGAGTTTCCAAAGGGGAGAGGGGGAGAGCGGAGTCAGTTATTGTGGTGATTTGCGTTTTCCCTTCTCTTTCCTATAAACGTTCTTAGTTTTCTGCGAGTTTCGTTTGTGGTATGCATTGCTTAGGTTTTGGGGTAGTTTAGTTTTTTGCATGAGCGACAGTATGCCCATGATGCTCGCAATGCTGCAGCGCGCAAGGATGTGTATTCACAGCTTCTTTGTCTTCTCCTGATTTGATTTGCAGCTGGTGCAGAAATGAGCTCCTGAAATCCAATTCTGCAAAACATTTAGGGGCTTTTTTTTGGTTCGTTTTTCCTTCCTTTAGGGAAGTATTTTCTCAAGTGGATTTCAGGAGTTCAGATTCTCATCAGCAAGGAGACAAAGGGGCTGCACTTACACCCTCCGTGCTGTTGTAGCAAAGGGGAACATCCCTTGTCCTCCACAACTCTCCAAGGATTGCTTGGCAAGGATATGAGCGCACTGTTTCTCAAGTTAACATCTGAGTATGTACACCTGCCTCTTGCTTGAGCAAGTAGTATTTCAGAGAGATATTGAACTCGTACTTCCAAGTGGAAACAATGGCGACAAAGTCGTATAGAAAGAAATCAAAGATTTTGTTGCTATTGTCTCCACTACAGATGATAACAGTTGAAAATGCCTGTTCAACATCTCTTTAAAGTACTGCTTGATCAAGCCCTGGGTTGAATATCTCCACCTCATGCCAAAGTGCCGCCGCGTGTGCCGGTGTGCTCTGCTGCACCACGCAGCTTACTTCATGTGTTCTCAGTTGAGCAGGAAGTTCATGGTTCTTCCTGGAGATGGGACACTCCATGGAATTGTCCACAAGATGATAGAGGTGCAGCCGCCGTTACCTTGAAACAACAACAACGTCGCAGATTAGAGAGAGCAGAGCCTAGCCGGCTTTCAGCTCATTGGCACGGGGTTGTCGAATTGGCACAACCGCAAACCCGGGCGTGAAGCAGGCCCTATCGAGAGCCTGTGCCGTAACGTGCTCCGGATCTATGACTCCAGAACCAAGCATCATGAGCGATTCAGGAAGTCAGGCCGTTATTTGCCATCTGGTGTATGGCGCTTGGGCATGACTTTCTCGATTCCCACTCCTTGATGACAACCGAGTGGAGCGCGTTGTAGCTAGGTTCCTTTCACACCCCGCTTGGGCATCCGATTCTGATCACTGTAGTACACTGATGCATGTTCAGTTGGACAATTCTTTTGCAGTCCTCTCTGAAGGAAGGAAATCAGATGAATTGCTCATTTCTTGGATACATAAAAAATTCCTTTGGCGTCATAGGTTGAAGTTGAGGGCTCAGTTTAGGTGTTGTCTTGTGCTTGAAATCATCTTTGCAATGCATCATGCTCGTGTACTAGTGACACGAGCTGGCTGGCTGCTCCTCATTGAGTTCTTGAAAGAGATATTTCTCTAGGAGTACTTATTTTGTGATTGATGTGTGATCTTGTGCAGGAAGAACCAGAAGCAGCAGCTAGCTATACCTGCAGCAACTCTAGATGATCGTTTTGAAAACTTGATCAGCTGCTTCTAGGTTGTGGCATATTGTTTCAAACTTTGTGCAAATAGTATTCATACTTTTCAAGGATTGATCTCACATTTTATTGAACTTTGTCAGCAAGAGATAAGGATCATACATGTTGAACTATGTTGAATGTATCAAACTTTGTTAGATTACAGAGAGCTTCATGAATAATTTGTTCATAGTCAGTTTTGCCAGCATATGTCTGAAAACTTTGAGGGAAACTTGTGTAAGATACATGAATGCTTGATTTTGGATTGAATGTCCCGTTCTTGACATGTGCAGAAGAGAATTTGCTGGAACAGCTGGTGTCTTTCTTTCTTCTCAACACACACACACAGAATGTTGTGCTATCATTGTGAGGATTACATAGCTGCTGTTGATTTTTTAACTGGAGTTCCAGCATGCTCTTGTCTTCTGATCATCTGTGATTGATTATGGGACTGTAGTTCTGCCAATCTATAAGCTAGCTTCACAACAGCAGCAGCAGCAAGTGTGTTGATCCAAGCTTGGTACACTGGAATTCAAAACATTTGTGCTGCACAAAAGCTGGCTGCATGTGTTGGAATATCCAACAACAATTATCCTGCAACTGTGTGACCATGTCCAGTTGTATGTTTAATCTATAGGTAGAGATCTTTGCAGTGTATTATCAGTTCTTGATCATCAAGTCTCTTGTCAGAGAGAGAAGCACTGTACATATGAGGAATTCATTCTCCAGCTAAAGTTTTACTCCTCTACTTAAAACCGCAATAGTTCAGCTCTGAAGACAGAGTGCAGTAAGAAGCTATGAATCTATGACTATGCACAATTACTTATGGAAGTTCCTCTGCGACAGAAAAATTCTGAGACACTAAATTTAGGGGCAGTCCCAAAATTCTTCATCTGAGCTTGTTAGATAGCCCCACATTTTACCAAGAAGCAAAGATACAAAAGTACCATTTCCAAAGAAATAATATTTGTGATCATAACATTGAATCTGCAGATTTGCTCAACCTTGATTGTATAAAACATCTGCAGTTATTCACGTGCTTCTCATACACTGTTTATTGTAATTTGGTAACTTTTGCACATTGAACTTCTCCCAGTTTAAATTTGCATGATTCAACATGATGCTCAAAAAATCTCAGACTATGGCATTAGAGATGACTTCTGTGCACATTGAACCTCCCACCTTGAATTCACATTTATGAAACAGGAATTATATGCTCAAAAGTAGTTGCATCCATGATACTTAATTGAACTCGAGAGATCCATGAACTTGTGACGGTCAAATGATAGGAAAAAAAGAGGCAATTCAGCAAGCCAGCAACAGCTAGGAGAAATCCCATACAGACAGATCTTGTGTATAAGCTGAAGCAAAGGGCTTTATTAGTTGGGAATAAATTGAAAGTTAGGAAGTCCTGCAACAATTTGAAAAGAGGTTGGTTGCAAGCCTTTTTCCACCCACAAAATGACCATCAGCTACTAAGGCCGGCTTCTTGATGGCCACATGTCAATTTTGATTTATTAAACAGATAGAGAATTGCACCTGAGAGTGTGGACCAGTGTAATTTTGCATGAGTCTGGAGACCACTATGAATTGCAATTCTCAAGCTCTCGCGAACTCCCATCCAACAGTGTCTCTGTATCTCATGTGACCAGAAGTCACAATTCCGCAGTCAATGGTTTGGGCTGCTGCAGGAACACCAACAACACAATATATTTTGCAACACTGGTAATCACACTACATCCCAGGATATGCTCAACAAACTACAATTTACTTCTTGTACTCTGTTTCAAAAGGACATATAGGTACATTTGTTGTATTTCAGTGCTATGCACTTCATATGTAAAGCTCATAATTGGCAGTAGAAACACGCTCTTGATAGAGGTCTTTCCAATTCTGGAAGAAAATATTCTGTTGCAGTTATGTAATATTTTCTACAAATACACTACCACTGTGGGATGGTGGGAAATACTCACTCAAACTGCACTCCTCAACTGAGTTCGGACATATTTATAGAGACCAGAATGAAACACTAATAGCTGGCTCTTTGGGGGACCCAACTTCAAGGATCCCAGAAATTAGCCCACAAGTGTTTTGGTGAATTCTAGATTACGTCTGGCTATACCCAGCATTTTGCAGCTCGGCTTTTATCTACAGAACATGTGAAGTGATACAACCACAGGTAGATACCAACTATAAAGAGATTTCTTTGCCCTGTACCAATGATTTTATCATGTTGATACCAATTATGCGCACCCTCTTGAGCATCATTTGATGCATAGTAAGGCAGATGACTGACTCTCTTCGTTTCCACAGTGAAGTGGCAAGGACTCATTAAGTGTGGTACAATGTTGCAGTGAACATGAGAGCCATGGATGCTGCAAATAATGCCACAATGCCTGCTGGGCTTCCTTCTCTCTTCACCAAACACCATTCCCTGCAGACAAACCAGATGTCAAGTTCAATCTGCACTAAAACAGGCAGCACAGCTTCTGCAGTTTAAGGTGGCCTACTTCTAGCTGAGCAGGAGTCCCATAGCAGCAATTCTTCACACAGGATTCCCCAAGCTGACCACACACGGTCAAACAATATTACATGTGATCAATCTCAGAATATTTCTTGAGTACGACACAATAGAGCCAAAGAGGACATGTCCATTGCAACCATTGAACAATCCAGAGAACCAGGTGATATACAGCAAGGGTGAGATGCCTGCATACTTGTCCATACTATAACCCCAACAAATGCTCCAAGCCCTAAGATATATGCATCAATTCATGTGTGCCTGCATCATCAGATAATTATCTAATGAGCACCACAACTTCACAGACACTACTAAATTAAGAAAGAAGTAAGATAACTACAGAGGTCCCTCTGTCTAGAGAGAACTTGCACCAAGATTTGAAGAATAAAAAAGATTACAAAAGAGGACATAGAGCTACAATCAAGTCAGACCTTGCTATGCTAAAGCAAAACGTGCAAGCAAAGACACAGAGGCAGAAACACTTGCTCCTTTAAGTGCATTGCAGCCACAGTCAATTGGCCAAACAGACCTAGGCCAGTTTGAAAGAATTCGAAGTTCAAGTTATCATCCTTCACCCAGATAGCAATGCAGTAGCCAAGATGAGGCTGCAACTGCTAGAATAAGAACTGGAAGCAAGAAAATGCAATCCTCACCATCATTGTCGCCTCTGCCACCTCCTCCATCATCTCCTCCTTTCCCATTCCTTGGTGGTCCACCTGCAATGCAGAATACCTGTACACAGCAGTCAGTGCTTCATTATAACAAACCAGATAATATCAAGAATAAGTTTACAAACCACTCAATGGCTACAGTGCAGCAGAAGACAAGGTCAATAAATTCTACAGTAAGCATTCAATTGGAGGAAATGAAAATCCCATCTTAGCATCCTGCTGTAGAATCATGTATACAGCATGTGCCATTTTGATCAATCTGGATGGAAGGTAACAAGGGATCCTGATCTTCTTCAATGCAAGCAACTTCATAGCTAAAATAGTCAAAACTACAATATCTATGGAGTTGTTTTTCAGACCAAGGTCTCCTTCAATTGGCTCACATCCTTGTTCCCAATTCCATTCATCATCTGCACTGCCCAAGAACTGTACCTGATCTCATGTCATTGCAATCCCTCTCCACCAGGTACTCTGGAAATGGTGCATTGTCATCTGTAAAGCACACAATTGATGGACATGTTACAAAAAGTTTTGCAATGGCTCCTAGGTTAAGGATCTTGTCATATTGCAATCACCAATATATAAGTGGTCATGATGTGAATGTTCTCAAACAAAAAGCCCTAAGTTGAGAATGAGGTTGAGAATGACCCCATGAATGTGCTCAAAGGGACCAGTATTGAAAGAAATTGCAGCCTGCAGAGAAGACTTTGTTGGCCCAGAATGGTCCTTTGTGTTGCTGCTGCAAGCATCCTCCAATGCTTATCAAGAAACTGCCCCCATTATGGAGCTAATGACAGAAACCTTGGATGCACTACCTTTGGGCTTGTTCCACGCAGGTTTGGAAGATATCCTCTCCTGAATAGATGACAACAATTGCCATCAATCACTCATCATCTCTTTGGTCACTTGCTCCCTTGCTGTCATGACATGAAACCTGTGCAATGCAAACTTGCCATGAGTGTACATTGCAATCACTAGGAAGTGCTACCCGCATCCTCCTCACCCTGCCATTTTCTGTGTGGAAATGTCAAGTTGACAACATCTGGAATTGTCATGGTGACAACCACTAATGGATCTTATACCTATTTCACCTAACCAGTTCTCATCATCATCATCATTATTGGAATTTATTAGAAAATGAGGTTTAGCAGTTTCAGACTAAAAGTTTCAAAATTTCCACATTTGAGGTATAAGTGCATTTCCTTGAGTTGTGTTTTTGTAATAGTAACCCAATGGTTGGAACTTGGGACAACAAGTAAATTTTCACAAGTTGGGAGTTGGATTCTCAACAATTTTGACAAATATCAATAATTTTTTCTCTTTTTCTTGTAAGATCTTTTGAGAATTCTTTTGTGCCAAACATCAGTTGTAGTAGGTACAGTATAAGAAATTCCCATCAATCCTACATGTTTATTGTAATATTGTAAGCTGTAAAACTCATTTACATAACTTTTCCTTTCTGCTCCTGCAGAACCATGATTTTATACTGCAAAATTTAGTATTCCTCAGCTTCAGAAACTGCCAGTACACACAGCACTCCAAATCTGCAGAGTCCCATTTCAAATCTCAAGCATGAACATGACCATTTGAGAAGCATGAGCTAGCTCAAGAAATGAATCTCCATTTTGCACTGGAGCCTGGAGTCTCTCATGGGGGACAAGTGATGTAACATTGGCTACAATAATGGCTTCTCTTCTGTTAACTAAACACACCCATAATCACAAACTTGATTAGCACACATTTTGTATAACAGCTCTGGTTGACATCAATCTCATTTTAAACTTTAGTAAACTTAGAGTACTATTTTGAAATATTGCCACCCATGTCCATCAATAGTTTCAAGGCCTTGGGGAGCAACAAAATCTCATATATATCAGTGGGATAGCAGATGAAAGAAGCTTCACATAAACAAACAAGGTGGCCAAAGAAATGTTGTGTCAGTAATTCCAGCCAAACCAAAAGAGATCCAAAGAAGAATGCATGTGGGTTCAGAAGGAGTGCAAGTGCCACAAACCATCATACCATCAGCTTCCCAAAGCAGGAATGGCAGTGACAAGCTACTGTTACTCTCAACATATACCCAAAAATGTACACAGACAACTTTTGAGAAAACCCATTTCAGGTGTTCTTTTTTCTTTAATATTTGCATCTAGTGAAACCAACCCACCATGACTTCTGCTGTGCTACTCAATTTGAGGAAGAAGTACCATAAAGAGACAGTTATGAATGGGCTTCACCCAATACATCAAGACATGTCTGAGTGATAGATTATGTCATTTTCTTGACCACATTATGTGACAATCTCTTCAGAGGATCATCATATACTCATAATAATGACCAAAATGTTTCTATTGAACATGAAACGGGGTAAAACCCTACCCAACAAATAAATCCTTGATATCAACCTTTAAACCAGCTGAATGAAAATCCTAAGATCTGATCTCAGAACCCAAAGAAATGGTATCAGATTCCAGAAAAGGATTTACCAAATCTTCCAAATTTGAGCCAGAAAAACAATGTTGCTGTAGCAACTGTGTACCACTATACTACTAGCACTACTAACTGGCCACAGTGAACCAACACCCACCAGTGCACCATGAAGGATGAATGATAAGTGTTCAGAAAACAATTTTCTGTTGAGTTTCAGGTCCATAGCTAGCCATGATGGTTAGCTCAGTTGCTTTTCTTTTCTACCTACCTCCTAACATCCCACAAGGAGGTTGTTAGTAGGTAGGTAGTAAAACCAGCCCTTCCCTACGTATACACCATCTACACACCTAATACTTACCTATTTTCCTACCTATATATGAGACCTATTTCCTACATAATTGGTTACCAAGGTGAAACCGAATATTAACTCAGTTGAGATTAATCCACAACCGAGTAAAAATGGGCATCCAGTGAATGGTGCGCTGGTGGGTGCTGGTTCACTGTGGCCTTACTATATGATCTTTACTACCATGCAAGAGCACTGAGAATTAGGGTTGGATTGTAACATTTGCAATAACATAAAAAATGATGCCATGTGGCACTCTGAAAATTCAGATTGCGTTTTAAGCCCTCAGGCCTACCTCCACTAACAACTTGACCTTCACATCTTGTAAGCAACTAGTAATTTGAGAAGAGAAAAGTAGTCTTTAGCACATGATGCATTGCAAGAAATCTTGTGGGATTTGGAGGGCACCTTATACACATTATACATATAGATTGTAATATAAGGGCAGCTTCAGCACATGTCTGCCAAATAATTAATTAATTTTGAAGATTTCATTTCGAAAAATTATATAATTTGTGCCAATTCCACCAAGGTACTACCATAATGCCTCCATGTTTTTGTGGCATGTTGGGCATGCCATAAAATGCCCTTGTACATCCAAGCTATATAAAAACATTGTAGAACTACTTGGGGTCTAGAAAACTGCACATGTTACGAGGGTCCTCCTATAGCACTAGTAGCAGGAATTAACTATTTCACATCGGCCAACTACAATGATTGGCCCAGGTGGTGAAAGTCAAATTTTATAGTACCTGAGCAGTTTCAACACTAATGTGTCAAATAATCAAATATAATTTTAAGTTTATGATTCGACACTTGGAGTTTTTGATTTTGAAAATTTGGCATATAGAGAATAAATACAATAAAATCATTAGAAATCTTAAAAGTTTCCTATTTGTTATTTTGCTTAGACTGATTGTAATTTATGTTACTTTGTTGGAGATGGGTGTGCGTTCAAGAATTGTTACCTTATTACATTTTGATTAAATCTTCAAATTTTTTGACATAAAGTTTTTCTTTTTCAAAAATTCGATATATATATAATTTGTGCCAAATCTACCCAAGTGTTGTGGTAGTCTCTCACTTTTGTCAAGGGTGTTAGTTCAACTATTTGGTTAGGTCCTAGTTAGTTAAAGATAAATTGGGTAAGTTTAATTATTTGATTTTTTATCACAAACTAGTATGAGTGTGAACGAATTTTGGAATACTTTTGTTGATGGGATATAATTTTAGGTTGTGTGATTTCAAATTGTTTTTTGTAATTTGAGATTTCATCGCACATAGGTTTTGTTGTTACATTTATTTGTGTTATGCAATTTTCTTTTACATGATTTTTGTTAGGTTTTGTTTTGTGTTTGATGGGTTTGGATTCTTGTTTATTACAAGTGAGTCGTATGTTTTGAATCACCACAAGTATGGTCTAGTTTTGTGTTGTGTTGCAAATAGATTCAATTTTGTTTTGCACTTGGTTTACTTATGTTTTGCACAAAAGTTGGGTGCAAAAGGCTGTTGTGTTTTTGTTGTTTTTGCAAAGTTTAGATTTTGTTGTTTTCAAATTGCAATGAGTAGGGGTTGCAACCATGGAGGTGTTCTTGTTTGATTTTCATTAAAAAATTCCCTTGGGTTTTGAACCCAAATAGGGCCTAAACCTTGGAATTTGTGGTGTGAAGGAAAGGAAGAAAAAAAAAACCATCAAGGAAAAGGCCCCTACCTTGTCATAGAGGGTCCCTTCCCTTCATTTAAAAAAAAATTGGTCTTTATTTTTTCCTTTTTGCCTTTCTCTCCCATTTCACACTTAAGGGTTAACATCAAGTAGTTGCAAGCCTGGCAATAAAAACAACATCACCATCATCATTCAAGCTCAAAGTTTTAGTTAATTAGGTTTCTAACAATCAACAACAACAAGAGGAGGGGTTGAAAGTGGGGATGATTCACTTCATTATTTTGACCATCATTGTTGTGATTGCCTACAATTCATTCAAGAATAATAGTAACAATTAGAGTTGTAGTAGAAGGAATGAGAGAGGGGGTTCACTACAAGGTAATGACGATGGGAGGAGTTGAGTTCCATCACAAATTTCATCCAAAAATTGATGATGTCATCGTTGACATCATTTTGTTTACAACTAATTGACATTTGTAACTTGTTTTAGATCTTATTAATTGCAAAATGTCACGTGTGACAAAAAAAAAATCAAAAACATTAATTGCAAAATTTGACTTCTTTTTTAGTGTTTATGTAGTTTACAAATATTATGAAACATATACGAACTCCCATAAAAAACCTTAATTTGGGGTCTAAAAGGCCTTGACTTGTGTCAACTTATGAAAAACCCTAACATAACCATCTCAAAATGCTAGATCAATTGGCCCAATCATGTTCTAATCCCTAACAATGTGATATTGTTCAATAAGGAATGTTAACAACCACGTACTATTGACATTGGCACCAAGTTGGAATGTCATTCTTGTAATATCATAACATGACACATTGAGGTTTGCCTAGTCTATGGGTCTTTCTCCACATAATGTACCATTTACTTAAATGCCAAATTGTAGCACCACAATTCCATCGGAATTAATGCCTCAAAAAAACTCCAATAAACATGTTCCATCCTTGAGGATATTACATTTAATAACATTAGTATCTAATGGGTTCAATTTCAATGACCCATTACTAGTGTCCACAAGTAATTATGTGTTTGGTGATGGCAAAATGTAATAAGCTTGATGAATGTAATGATTGGCCAATGCCCGTAATTTTGACAATGTGCTCCATGGTGGTATGGAGTCAAGTATCAATTCTTGGATGAGCAAGTTCCCACCTATCATTAACATCACCAATTCACCACTGGGGGCTAAGTAAACCCATCCTTGAGTGGAACTGCTAGGAATGTCATACACCAAAATCTAGAACATAAAACTCATTAAAAAACATCATTTCAATTTTGATATCTAAATATTGCCCCCAAGTCATGTAAAATTTGAAACTTCAATTGGATCTATAATTTAATTTAATTTAATATTTCCAAATTAGTGAATAAGGAAAAAAATTCAAAAAATTAACAATTGGGGTTCTTTTGTTTAGAACATATAACATGGAACATTTCTTTGATCTTTTATAATGTTTTTTAATTTCTAGGAAACCTTATTAATATATATTTTTTAAATTAATAGATAGCACGGATTGAGTTAATCATAAATTTTTGAGCAACTCTTGAAAGTCAAGACTCAAAATTCACTAAAACAAATTGTGCCATTTGTAACCAACCCACTTGCAATTGGATGCATTTGGTTGTTGCATGCAATTCAAGTGGGTTGCATATGCAACTTCATTTGAATTTTAGATGATTTTTGGTCACTTTTGCAACTATGGTGTGACTAGTTGTTCCTTCATCCTTCGAAATGGATGACTTTTACTTTGATTTGTGCAAATATGTTATTATGTATTCAATTATATATTTTTTCATTTCGTACAAATATGCTACTATATATATAATATCATACATATATATGGTTTTGTACAAATATGCTACCAAAGAACTTGAGCTCCAAACCTCAATTTAGTTTTATTTGTTTAAAACAAATAATAACCCCCTTCATTTCAAAATAACATATTTTGTTCATTTCAAAACCAATTTGAATGATTTTTGTGGCATTGGATGCATTAGGTGGAGACTTACAATTTTTTTTAAAGTCTTAGAAATAATGAAATAAGGTCCAAATATTTGTAATTATTTATTTGCTTCTCTACCCTTGTTGGATCTCAAGTTGTAACTAAAATATAAATATAATTTTTATCCCATATTGGTTGTCATAACTTTGAAGTATAGATATTATCTATGTCTAGGTGCATTAGTTCAATGAATAAGTGGCAATTGGGATGAACCAAAAAGATGTGCAACCCTAAAAGTTAAACCCAAATTTTCTTTAAGGAAAATTATGAACTTTAAAAAAAACATAAGACCTACATAACTACTTAAGCCCATTAATTAATTTACCTACTTATTTAAGCCTATTTACCTACCTACCCGGCTTATTTATTTATCTACCTATTACTTAGGTGCCACATGTCAACATATTATAAACCTTGTATTGAACAATTTAAATTTCATTAATTAATTAAAATAATAAACGTCAAGATGGGCTTGAAATGTCACATGTCCTTAAATGATTGACCTAAAAATGGACATGTGTCATTAAAAAAATAAATTAGTTAGTTGCATATGCAACTTGTTGAATGAATATGAATGGATGAAAAGTACAAACATACCATATGTATAATATGTCACATGCAACTGGATGTTGCATATGATTCTATTTATTCAACTAAGACACAATCAATTACATATGTCACATGCAACTAAATATTACTTGCATATGATGGTTGCAAAAAACATTTTTGATTAATGATTTTTGAAGGGCCATTGAATTCATGTTTACAAATGCAATTAAACCCTTCAATCAACAAATTGGGCCATACCCTAGTGATTATAGTTAATAAATCTAAAAATAATAATTTATAATTAGTGTAACTTGACATTTAATGATAAGGGTGCAAACATAAGAAAATTAGACCAAGAAAATATATGTTGCAAGTAGAAAATACAAAATTGTCAACTTTGAAGCATAGAAAATAAAATCTAATTTTTTAAAACATAAAAAAATTACATGAGTGTATGTAAGATGGTATGGATATGTTTTTTAAAGCTTAAGATTTTGTGTTTCCTATTTTTGTAGCCTACATTCACTTTATTTTCCAAATTTATGTTGTTGTCCAATATTGCACAAAGTAATGTAAAAGTAATGAATTATCATTTGACCAAAAAATTCATGTGTCCTACTTTTAAAATGTTAGAGGATTTTTTTGACATATTATATGCAAGTATTAATGTTTGGGTTCATATAGAAAGTCATGTTTTAGACGCATAATTCTATTAATTTGATTTTGAAAAAGTATTAGACATTAACTTGCGATAAAATAAATAAAATGATGAAAATAATAGAAAACATGAAATATGACCATATATGGTTTATTTAATATAGCAAGTACATTATAAAATTTGTAACATTGCTAAAAGCCTTAACCTTTTCATTTGTGCATATGCCTTTTGCAAGTTTTCATGTGGCTTATGTTGAAATTCCTACAAGCTTTGTAGCTTTTATGTTTGAAATCATGTGTTCAAAAAATTCTACCCCTTTTCCAAACCTTGAAGGTTAGATTCATTTTGGAGGTTTGAGTGCTTCAAACTAGGTTTGGGATAAAGAGGTATAGGGGGTCGAATTTGGACCTCCCTTTTTATTTTTCATTTTTTCATTTACTTTTCAAACCTAAAGGTCAAGTTCATCTACTTGTAGTTGATTAGTGGTTTAGTGACTAGACAAAAAATATATGTATATTTCAAACAAGTTGGTGCTTATGATCAAACATGCCATTTTGTCACTTCACATTGTGATGTTAAGTGATGTACACGATGTGAGATGATGGATGCAATGTGAAATGACTTATGTGATGTGAAAAAAACAAAATTGAAAAAATCACAATTTGAAACATGACATGAAACATGATTTCATATGTTGTGAATTTTTTTCTTGGATTTCTTTGAAAATTCACCACATTCACATATGGTGTCAATTTGGCATGATTTATGTGCCATTGGCATTTAATAGAAAAGGGCTACGTGTGTGTAAGTATTCAAAAGTTTTGGAGGCTAGAACTTGATTTTCCATTTAACCTTTGGGAATTCACATTTCATATGGACGTGGAATCACAACCGTTCATACCAATGAATTTTTAGGGGAAAACATTATCCATGTGGGAAACTTCAAATTGTTTGGTGAGATAATTTTTTTGTAAACACAAGGTGGTATGCAATTAAACCATTGTGTTAAACATTTAGCAAATGGACATGGTGCTAATGAGTTTACATTATTGTACTTCACATGTGGAAGAATGTTGCACCACCAATGAACAAAAAGTACTTGAATGTCAATATTGGCATGTTTTGATTTTGTCAAATGCTACACATACATATTTATTTTTAACCTAACCCCAAGAGATCACATTTATCATTTGCAAGAGATGTGTGGGAAAACTTTAAAAACATAACCTTAAACTTCATCTAGGCAAATGTCAGTTCTTTCATATTCAAATGTATTATTTGCGTATTAATGATGTTTTGATTGTCATGTTTTTTCATGACATTTTCTTGTGCTTTTATTTGCCTTGTACTTCTTGTGGATGGATTCCCATCCTTCCCTTTTTATTTGTAGGGTTTTCTTTAATTGTACAAAAAAGTTACTTTTTTTAAATTGAATAGCTAATACATTAGGATTGTGTAAAGTTAAGTATTTCATGGAGAATTTTAAAACTACATTGTTCTCTTCTTGCCTCAAACTAACCTTTTTTAATGCCTTGTCAAAATATCTATAGGTTGTTCACTAGCGGGGATATACTCAATCATGATTTCTCCCAATTCAACCTTTTGTCTCATAACATGCCAATCAACTTTAGAATATTTGGTCTTATCATGAAATACATGATTTTGTGCAAGTTTCATTGCACTTTGATTATTTGTACCAAGTGGAGTTGGCCCAATCATTGAGCATCACATTTCTTCAAATAATTTACAAAACTAAAAAGTCTCACATGTGTAATTAGAAAGTGCACAATATTTTGAGTCACAATTAGACTAACCAGTGGTGGATTGTTTCTCATAAATCCAAGCATAAAAATGTATGTGCTAGTGGAGATGTGATCATTGGAAATCATCATCATAGTTTGCATCAAAGTTTTCCCAAAGTACATTGGCTTCCCCATTTAAGAAATAAATGTTGTAGGAGGGGTAACAACAAAGATAACATAAAATTCCACGCATTGCAACTAAGTGAAGGTTTAGGAGGGTTACATGTACAACTGAAACATAGTAGTGACATACGAAATATGAGTATTTTTCGAAGGTGCTCAAAAAGAAGTATTTTCAAGTATTTTTAAAAAAACATTATAATGATACAAAGGCTTGAAAATTGGCCTTTGTATCAAGTATTTTCAAGTATTTTTAAAAGAGCCCAAAAAAACGTATAATACGCGTATGTTTGAATCGAATTGAGCATATGTCACTACTACGAACTGAAGAGCATGACAAAATGTAAAATCTAGGTGACTACAAGTAAAAAATGTCATTTTCCCAATGAGGCATTGATAGGTAGTGGCATCCGAAACAAGAGTCCATCAAGAAATTTGTAAACCTTCATTCAATGGAATTTTAAGGTAGGCCTACTGTCCCTAAAGTCGAAGTCTCATAGAAAGGACAAGGTGTAATGTGCTAGCAACAAGTTTGGCTTTATGTTATGGAGGATGACCATGAGATTTGGGTTTCAATCTAAACATCCAACGGGTAGTTATTTATTTTGTTCAAAAATAAGTTGGCATCAACTCTCAAGTCTGATTTCGGATGATGGAATCATATTTTGATTGTATTGCTTTAATCCAATTTGGATTAATGCATGAACATCATCATACTAAAGGTTGTCTTTGTTGTCAAGAAGAAAAATGGATTATTCATCCACTTCACAAGTTGCAACGGAGCTCTCCAAATGTTGCAATAGCTTGTGGTCCCAAGTAGATCGCTGAATAGGCAGTTCAGATAATATTGAAGATTTAGAAGTATTAGTGTAATTTTGTGATGATGTTTGTAGAACTGGAATATATTAAAAATGCATGATTTTTGAAGACTTTTAGGACTTTTTAATGAAAATATCATGGATGAAATGACATTTCATAATACACATCAAATCCATAAGATTTTTAGTCCTTTCTCTATTTTATGTATTTAAATCATACTCCTCACAAACTTTCAACTTAATTGGTGCTCACTTTACAAGAGAAAATGATTTTTTACAAAAAAATAAACACATGTCCACACAATTTTTCTAAAGTTTTTAGCCTACAAAAAGACTTTGGAAACATGACAGATTGCGTCAAATTTTGCTGGTTGCGATTTTAGCTATAGGGGAACCTATTCCAGTGAGTAAATTGAAATGAATAGTTATTGTGTTTTCATAATGTCATTTCAAAAATACAATGGTATTATTTTTTGGGGGTGTACACACATTGTGTGGTTCCTTTTACTGTAATTACACCAATGTCGCAATTATAATGCACACCATTACATGAAAATGTATTTGATGACAAGAAAAGTGGTCTACCATACCATGCATTTGCTCAATTTATTTTCTAGTGATGGTGCTTACCAAGCCCTGTTCTCCACAATGATATGTTGAATGTTCTAATAACATGAAAATTGTGCAACATGTGACCAAAAACATGGCAATTAAAACTTTAGAATGTTGAAAGTGTTTTGCAAAAATTTTGGCTCCCAATTTGTTGATGGGCACAATTGGAATAATCATCACCTTCATGTTCCAAAATCATTAGCAACATTAAATACATTCCATTAGATCTTTGACTCCCAATGATAATCGATTCAAACTAGGTGTAATGATGCAATATATGATATGAGGGTGAAAAGACTAGCTCAGGCAAAGTAGAGTGGATGGGAATGATAGGATGATGAGGTAAATTAGATTGCAACAATTCATGCGAGCCATCTTGACATGAAATTCCAATTATGATGCATGATGTTGCTTTGAGGTCGATGAAAATGCATCATCTGCCATTCCTAACTATGCCTGAACCACTTCACTGAAACCCTAAACCCTGATCTTACCTAGCCCCAACCCCAAATTGTGTTGTTGCAGGTTTGGTTTGAGAACGATAGGATCAGAATGCCATTTCCAAGCTCCTGATGATGCTCCCTGCTTTATTTTGTTGGTTTGGGAGATTGTAGTAAATTTGGTTGCATTCTTGCTTATGACTTAGAGTTTGTTTCCGAGACTGCTGCTGTTGTTATCAACAGATAGTAGGGCACCTCCAACAATGTCGTTGTCAAGCTCACAAGCAGCTTCGATCACTGCACCGCCACTGAACCAGACCACCTGCACGAACTACACTACACCAACCCTGGTCCAGTTCAGACCACACCAGACTAGACCGGCCCATCCTCACGAGACATTCTTACAAGACTGGTACACAAAGGGACAACACTGGCACAGAAAAACAACAGTCTTGGTTGTCAATTGCAGAGTACGAGACCCAAAACCCAAGGTGTTCTGCTTCTACCTTTACCAGGCCTCATAAAGTTATGGAAATCTATAAATTAAATAAACTGAGCTAGTTTATGGACGCCGCCAATCTTGTTTTATGGATTTTATCTTTTGCCATTATAAGGCTTGCAGGATGGCCCGTTGCTTCGCTTGGAAGATTCCCTCCAGCGATAGATGCATGAGGCCGGTGCGATTGGCACCCATTTCCCACTTCAGAATGGAGAAATCCGATTCGACGGACGTCGTGTTGGGAAAGACTATGGCCAACCCTCCACAGAACGATCGTAAATGGTCAAATCGAGATGGAAGAACGTCCCACGCCTCATCAAACATTGTCTTGTGATCGTGTTTGTCGATGGTGGCGCGCAGGACCGGGTCATCCTTGCAAAGCTTGATCAGGTCGCGATGCTCTGCTTCAACGAGGTCGATCTTCTCAACCGGCCAATGCAAAGACAGGTGACTGCGATACGGCTCGAGTACGTCACGGACGAAGAACCCGTGACGAAGCTTGGCGAGCTGATGAGGAAGAACAGGCGACACCTCAAGATTCGAAGGGCCATTCCGGCCATCGCGCTGTGCCTTGACCCCGGACAGGCCAGCGACAACGCCCATCGCATATTCTGTGATCTGGCGGACGACGTCCTCGCGTTCGATCGTTGACAATCGCTCATAGCACTGGCGTGGGAATGATCCTTGATCTTCTACCCAGGCGACAATGGATTCGACATTGATTTGCCACCGATCGAGTGTGTGGATCACAGCGTCGTCGACCGAGTCTGGGTTGTCACGAACATCAACATCATGGACCAAATTGATGTTAAACATAACGCACAACGAAGCCACCAGATTTTCAATGAGCTGCTCCTGTTGCGCCATCAACAAAGAACGGTTCTGCGACATAACGAAACAAGTATTGATCTGATCGATGGCAGGAGAGATTGCGTAGGCGATGACCCACCACGTATCCGTTGGCAACTTCGCAGGGCGGTGTGCCTCCGTATAGGCAATGAGTTGACGGCGATAGAGCATAAGAAATTTTAGGAGGCGACCCAGATGGACCCATCGATTCGTCTGTTTGGGACACTTGACATTCAGGGTGGTGATCAGATTCTCCTGCTGGCGGAGGAAGACGGAGAAACTCTAGGCGAACTTGACCCATTCACCATCGCAGATTGCGTTGCTTTTCTCCTTGATGACAACATCAATCTGATGCGACGGGCACCAAACGCATAGCAGGACATTTGATGCCTCGCGAGAGAGTCGCGTCACCAACCCATTGAGATGCCCGGTATTCGTATTCTCGCCATCGGTCGACATGGAAATCATCTTGGTACGCCAAGGTGCGTACATCGCATTCAGGAACTTGACGAGCAGGTTGAAGGTGTTGAGGGCCGTGTGGCGCTCGAACATAGGTATCGCGACGAGATGCAGATTGAGGAGGACACCACGAAAACAAATGCGGACGCGCACGTCCAGGAAATGTTGGCCGCGGTGCGTGCTACCATCACAGGCCAGCGAGAAGGCCCAGATCGTGTCGTCATCGAGCAGATCGGCAATGCGCTGCAGAGCGACGCCGACGCGGATGCGGACGTACTGGCCGACAATCAAGTCATTGATACTCGTCAGTTTAACGACCTTTGCTCGGTCCTTGGTGTGCTGAATAGCACCGGCAACTTGACGGAAAGACATCCCGATCGAGACGTGGTCCATGACCAGTTCGTACTGCATCGCATTGTTGATGGTGATGTTGTACATCTGATCATCATTGGGATCCTTGACGAACAGCTTCATGGCGTGCGTCTTCTCCATGGCCTTTGTCTTCGCCTTCTTGAGGATCGCAGCAACAGCATCTGCATCATCATCGTCATCATCAATATCAATCAGCACTTCGTCGTCACGGAAGAAGATGTCGCCAATGATCACATCGACGATTCCGGACGACAAAGAGAAATGGATCGTGTCCTTGGTCGTATCGATGTAATTATGCAGCGTATTGACTACATTGGTCTTATCCTTGAAGAAGTTGTCCTTGTCCTCTCGAGACAGCGCTTGGTACTCGGTCCAAGCCTCGCTGTGCTGCCCCCAATTGTGGCTGCGATAGTTCAGTGGGGCAAACGGTGCATTGTAATACTTGATGTCACTGCGCGACTTCCGCTTGCGAGAACCGCTGGGCTCGACGATAATTTTGTCTTGACCAAGATAGACACAGAACAAGCATCGGACTGTCTCATTACCGTGCCTGTCCGTGCTACATACCTCCAGGCCGAACTCTAAAGCGTGCTTGGGCTGGAAGGGCGTCTTCGCCTTCGGCATCGCGAACACTGCAACAACGGTAACAACCCAATCAACATCGAGGAACCTGGAAGACTGCCACTGACCTCCACGAACAAACTTTTTTTAACCTTAGTTTATGGACCTCGCCGAACTTAGATTATGGAAATCGGTAGCTATTTTTAGATTTTCCATAACTTTATGAGGCCTGACCTTTACCGAACCATCCCCAGTGCCCACTGCCAGAGTAGTAGTGTGAACTACACAAAGGGGACACTACAGCTTGCTAGATTGATTGAAGAAACAAGAGTAAAGAGGGGGTGTTGACCTAACACTCTCTGCGTGTCTACTTTTAGTGCATGACGTAAAAGTACACTACGTAGATCAGCAATTAATTTAGAGCACGGGTTCTTTAAAATTCCAAATTTTTGTCATCCAAATTTATGCAGAGAGTGAAGAAGAAGGCGCCAGCACGCTCAAAAAATACGGACTTTTCTGGTCTCAGTACAGTGCTGTGATGTCGAGCCCACGTACCCATTACCTGTAACCTGACCATTACCAAGCGTCACAAAGGGACCCGGGCTATGGAGCTGCGGCTGCGGCCATGCATCATCATCATCATCATCAATAGGGGGTCAGACTTTGGGGAGGGAATCTGGAAATGAACAATTCCATGCAACTGAGAAAGAAAGAAAATTAAGTTCCCCAGTCCAGAGTCACAATCAGTGAGATTTTTTCAACAAATATTGTTGTTTCTTTTTGTTGGAATTTTTTTGGTTGTTTCTTCAAGAAAGAAATTCCATTTGTCTTTAGAGAAAATTTTTTCTAATGAAAATTCAACTACTTTTTTTTTTTAAATGATAGAAAAAATCACCAAGTTTTTGATATCACAAAAATGGCCGGGGGGGGGGACCTGCAGAATTCTGGAATTCTGAAGAATCAAACTCCCAACCTTCTATAAACTATTGCCTGTCCCTATCACTATATTGTCATCATACAACCTGTGTGTACGTAATTTATTCCTGACTGTACAAAGTTCGAATATTCAAAATAGGATGTCAGACCCCTTTGTTTCAGGAAAAAACAAGCTTTCCAAAAACTGCGAATTGGGTGTGTACAGTGTAAGGGCCCCAGCACTGAGTTCGTCACCACTTTCGGCCTAGGCTAATACCCCTTGCAAAGCACACTACCAGTTAAGTTGATTGATGATTTTGTCGAAGTTGATGGATTGTTTTGGCTTGATGGATTGTTTTGGCTTGGGTGAACCATGGTAAAATCCAGTGTTGTGATTCAAAGAACTGTCAGTTTCGGTTTTTTGCATATCTCAAAAACAGAAAACTGCAGGTTCCGGTTCTTTAAGTCTTTCAGCCCTCATTACTTCAAAAACTTTAAAAACCTGTTTTCATGAAAGAAATAGTAAAAAACCAGTGCTTTTCTGCTGTGTTCCTTGATTTTCAGTTGTTGGGAACCAAGGTTGTAAACACGAACTGAGTCATTGGTTTTTCTTTAGAAACGTGACTATGAATCTTAAGAATCACCCAGATAATTGTTGCTGTCCACTCCTGTTTATAATAGTTGCCCAACAATAGATAAAAACCTCAAAATATTCATTTAAATTGTTTCTAAAGGTTAGAAATATCCCAATTTCAGACTAAATCAGAGTCTCTGAGTCCAAATCTAACATTTCTTGGGTTAATTATGGCCAATAAGAGGCCTCACTCAAGAAGGTGAAGGTACCAGTGTAAATGCTGGTTCAGCCTGCCCAGATTGCCCTTAGAGGTTACTTTGTCTTTGTTTTCCCATACAACCTAATTGACCTAGCCTTCTTCATGGCAAATGGTGTGGGGCCCGGCTGTGTGATTCCAATTGGTTGTGATGGCCTTCTACCCAGATTTAAGCTCTTGTCCATCTTGATGCACGTGGTTAATGTAGGCACTAGTAGATTAGGGGTCAATATGGTTGGACTTCATTTCATATCATCACATTTGACTTAGGCATTATAAAAAGCCTGGGTAGGGTGGGGTTCTATGTATTTTTGAGTTTTTTGTTATTATATTTGTTGAATTGAGTAGGTAAGGAGACACTCCACAAGATCATTCGTCAAGCACGTGCTTATTTCGCAGTTCATATGGGCATTGGAATTTGGGATCTAATACCATGTGAAGAACCATTGCACTTGATTTACTAAAATTCGACTTGGATTTGGACTTGGCATCAATTAAGTCTAGTTTAGATCTATTCTAATGACCTCATTGGGAGGAAGACTGTAAGTCGTAACTCATAACATAAGAACACCACATCAAAATGCAACATGGTCAGGTGGGGCCAAAACATATTCTGACAACACATGTGTTTGAGACAAGTAAGGATCATGAAACAAATCATGGTCAATTTTTCTAAACAAATGGCCAACCAAGAAACCCTAATGGCACAATATATAAAACCTAGGAGAGATCCTTACTTGAAAAATTAGGAATTTGAAGCAAACTAAAATTTAAAACTTTTGTTGGTTTTTAAGTTTCCCCCAAGCTCAAAAATGTTGCCATCATACAAATCCATAAATGTCATCTAACATGATGGACATGTCCATGAATGTCACCTAGCATGATGCTAGGGTGCTAGCTACAATAGCCAACTCTGATCACAAAAAATAAAGATGGGTACCTCATGGTTAAACCTTGAAGGAAGATTTGCTTGACAATGTAAAATTTCAATTACAATGGTTAGAAATTGTTCACCTTCTAAAAGAGGCAATAGTCCAAGGGTGAAAACACAGTGAATGACGTTCCATTTGGCAAGCTTTGCATCGATTTTCTTTGGCTCTATATTTAATATATTAAAACCTTCTAGAATTCTACGTCAAGGCTGCATTCAGCCTCCTACTCTTCCAACTTGCTACCCCAGAGTCCGCACACATGAGCAATATTGTAAATGATTACATCACAACTGACTGAAAGTGTGGTTCTGTGTGGTGTAACGTGGAGTCAAACAGCCATTTGTCCATTAATTCTAAGCAACAAATTATATACCTTTTCAAATCTACCAGAAGCGAAATTACAGTTTTCTTCAGTGTAGAACTGGATGTTAGATAATTGGATAATTGCTCTTCAGGCTTGAAAGTTGTAGGATTATTAAATTAAGATTTTTGTGGCCATGAATTACGACTAGAACTAGACCCCCCATTGAAGGACAATAAGACTTCAATATTAAAGAGAGCTTCCAAGTTGGAAATTCCAACCCTATAACTCCTTACAAAATATCCTCCAATAGCTTAACAAATGATGTTTTAATAATGTTGTTGTCACTTGTTGGTTTATAGGGATTTGATGCTCTTGATCTAGCGTTGCTTCTGCAATGAGGAACAACAAAATTGATAATGTCTTTTATACTCTTTGTATTCTTGTATTTTCGGATATTCCAATAGAGTACACAAAAGTAAGAATAAATAATAAATAGCTAAGGAAAAATGTATTAAATTCTTGATATATTTACCCCTTGATCTCATCATCAGGGAAAAAAGAAGGGAATTTTCAAAGAAAAAGGGAAAAAGGGCAAAATATCAGAAAAAAGAAAGGAAAGAAAGAAGGACAAAACAAGGAAGGGTGGGAAGGATCCGGATCTTACAAGCCTACTACTTAAGAGTGGGAGGGATCAGCATCTCACAATTACTTGCAGGTGGAGGATCCCTCACACTCATAAGGAATAGGCAACTTTACTTGCAGGTGTAAGATCACTCACTTGATCAATGCTTGAGTCTGTGTTTTTTATCAATGATTGTCAACCTGAACAATCCATAATTCAGTCCATTCGGTTCTGCTACAGATTTGCTTGATTTGGAACTGTGTTCTTTTGCAGGTCATATACACCCAATTTCTCTCTAGGAGATTCTCTGAAGTGTACCGTCATGGCCATCTCTGCTGCTTCTCCTCCGAGGTTAGTTATCCCATTGATAAGTTTTGGCAAAGTTTCTCTTACTGCATAAGAGGTCTAACACATTATACAGTCCTCTGAGGTGCAGTGAGCTGCAATTCTTACTTCATTTCATGTGCAAATCATCTCGAAGCAAATATTTTGATCTAATCCTGAGTCTGATTGACATGAAATATTGGAGATGAGCAGCTACTATTAAGCTGGTGAATCCATAAGCCTTGCTGTAGTGTCAGCTGACATATGGTTCAGCTTCTTGAATCACGCTAGAATAGGGGTTGTAGAATATTGGAAGCCTCTCCAGAGACATGATTGTTGGTTTGTGATTTCGGGTCATCTATGTGAGCTGATTTCTTTGAAGAAATATTTGAATGCTAAAGTCTGGAAAATTGTCGGAGAGTGAGTAATTTGGTCTTCAAATGATCTGAAAGAGTCATCATCTTTGGCAGGCGGCTAGTGGGCAAAGTGGCAGTGATAACTGGAGCAGCCACAGGCATAGGGCATGCGACAGCACGCTTATTTGTGGCACATGGAGCCAAAGTGGTGATTGCTGATGTGAACGACAAGGTTGGGGAGACACTGGTGAATGAGCTTGGAACAGATTGTTCCAAGTATATACACTGTGATGTCAGTAACGAGAGCCATGTTGCTGCTGCAGTGAATCTTGCAGTGGATTCTTTTGGAAAGCTTGACATCTTGTACAACAATGCAGGCATTTCAGGTCAGCTGATCCCAAATCTTTGATGTTTGAACATATCTTCCAGTAAAACATTTGTTTGGTAATGAGTTTATCACACTTGCCTAATTTTTCACAGAATCAGTTCAAGGATGATGAAGCCCTTGTTGACCTGAGTACAGATCTCAAATCAGGGAAGGGCCTGTATTCTGGCCCTTCTCTTATACATAATGACCTGTCAAGCCCACGAAGAAAAAGCAGTGGGCCCTTATGAAACGTGTAAGAGCCTGCCCAGAAATAGAAGATTTCCTGCCATGTCAGGAGGAATCTTAAAGATCTAAGGCATCCTCCCAATACACTGGGAAACCTCTGACAGGTCATTATGAGCCAAGCAACAGTTGATTAGGATTGAATGCTGTCTTGGTAGCGTTAGAGGTTCAATTTCGGATAGGACTGCAGGATACTCCATTTCCAAGTCTGCAAGGAGCATTGAGCAACAAATTTCTCCCATCCTAGTATAACTTAGTATAACTTCTGCATCTCAATCTGTTCCTTGGACGTGTCTACAAATCTGGAGATACCAAGTTGTACAACTGAGTGGTTGTTCGGGAGTTGTGAATTGAATCCACTCAGTGCATACTAATGCATCAAAGTACAGCAATCATGGATTTCAAACCAGGTGGGAGTTTGATCTCATGTGCAGGCCCATTGTTGCCAATTGAAGAACTACCTGTTGATGAGTTTCGAAAGCTGCTGGATGTGAATTTGCTGGGAACAGTAATCGGCATCAAACATGCAGCAAAAGCAATGATCCCAGCAAAGCAAGGGGTTATTATAAGCACAGCAAGCATTTCTGGATCTGTTGCTATGGGACCATTTGCATACGCTATCAGCAAAGCAGCTCAAATTGCAGTAACCTATAATGCCTCAGCCCAACTCACCAAGCATGGCATCCGTGTGAACTGCATATCACCAGGACTCTTGGCCACACCTTTGACGTTCTCCACCTTTGGGTTTGTACCAGCTTTGCCCTTCTTTGTAAAACCTAGCAATCATAAGAGTGGGGAATAATATACTAGATAACAGGCCTAAGGGGAGGATTCCAGGTCCTAGAAAGTCCCTGTGTGAGTCCGTTATAGCTAGCTCAAGGATGCCCTAAGGTCTGGAATAATGGGCTCACCCATGGACTTGCTAAGATCCGCAATCCACCTTGGGTGGCCCCTTATCTTGCTTTAAAGCCAGGGAACTGGTGGGGAACTGGTGGGGGTACTCCTGTCAATGCTGCAAATTCTCAGTAGGGGCTAATTTGGCCTCCAAATCACCTAGGGGAGCCTGAGTAGGCCTTTCTTGCTGTCAAGAATTACACTTCAACACACCCAAATAGCCTCCAATGGGCCCTTATTTTGGTAAAGCTCATGGCCAATGGCTTTACCTTGCATGAAGACTGTCAAATTTTTATTTTTTATGGTTCCCATGTGATTCCTGATGGGTATCCTGGACCGACATTTAAAGAATTGGGGATTATGAAAATCGTAATGCCCACAAGAACAGGTATTACGGTTTTTTTTCAAACACCCCCCCTTCATGTAGGCATAACTACACTTGGTAATGTGCTTTCCTAATACACTAAGAAAATCTAATGAGGTCTTTATGTTTCTGTCTTTGTTTCTTGAATCTCTCCTCTTCTTATTTCCTTCCTTTTTCTTTTCTTCTTTTTCAATTTTTGGGTTATTTCTTTTACTTTTCCTATTTCTAAGTTTTACTTTTTTTTCATTTTTCTCTTATGGTGTTCAACGGATTTCTTGAAAAACCACTTTGGGCCTACAAAATGCACATATTTAAGAGCCTAGGAAGACCCATGAAAAAACACAATAACTAAGAATTTATTGTTGTTCCTTGTTTATGATTGGCTAACCATAATGATTGGCTCAAGTGATGAGATTTAAAATTGTCTCTCACTTTAAACTGTTGAATTTTTCTTGTTTAGGGGTGGGAAGGGAGAGTATGTTTGATTTATTTTGAAACGTGGCTAATCTTGATTGAGGGTGTGAGTGAAAATGCTTTTAGGGCATACCAGCCACACGCCTCATTTGAGACTCTATCTATACTTAGACATCCAAAGTCTTTGCTAATTCTTTCTACGTCTTCACCCATAAACCTAAAAACTGAATTCAATAACGTGATAAACAATCTATATCGTATCATCTAGACCAATCATTACGGTTTGTTGGGAAGACCCTTTCCTTCTATTGCTGTCTTTATTGGAGTTGTTTGCTTTTCTCCTAAAACCGTAAGCCCTCTTTACTTGAAGGGATTGATAACAAGGGCATATTTTTCAGCCCAAAGCAGTTTTACACTATTTGATTGTAATTTTTCATCCAAAATATACTGGAAAGGCCATTTTACTGCTGCCACTGGGCATGCTCTTAGGCATCATCATGGCCAAGTCCCTTGATAGAAACTCAATGTATTTGCTCCCATACCTTGTGGAAGTCCAGCTTGTGCCCATGACTCTTAAGGTGATGCAGGGATGTTGATAGCTGGTAGCATAGGGTCGTCAGTCAATTGAATGCTCAAACTTTGCATACATTATAGGTTTTCTAAGTGAGAAGGCCATAACGGAAAATAAACCACGTATTATCTCCCACGAAGTTAAACATTAACTTTTTGAATAGTTTTGTGGATGGTTAGCATCTTCTGGAACTTAACGCTCTCTAAGAGTGTGTGTGTCCTAAGGCATATTATTTTATCAGTTCTTGATGAACTCACCTGTGCTTTGGCTTTTCTGCAGAGAGATATACCCAGACATGAGTAGAGAACAAGTGGAGAAGATGGTCGAGCTAGAAAACTTTTCTAATATTGCAGGTGCAAGATTGACTCCAGAAGTGATTGCAAACGCTGCCCTTTTCTTGGCCAGTGATGACTCATCATATATCTCAGGCCACAACTTGGTCGTCGACGGTGGATATCTCACAAACAAAACCTTCTCAGCTCGATAAGACACATCTTTCTAGTCCTGGTCCGTTCAGTTCGTTTTGTGTTTGGTTTGCCTATGATCAGTTACAGTGGGGTTTTCCTTGGCGATTTTTTCAGGTTCCCTAGAAAAAAATGAGGAGATCACTTTATGTATCCTTCACGAACTTTCAGTAGCACGTATAAGTGTCTGAAAAACTTCCATTAACATAAATGTTTTATATGAACCCATTGATGACTGTCTGAGGTTTACATCTGAGACAAAAGTTCCTTGCTTTTGTGCTAAAAGTGATCAACAAGCAGCTCATCTTTTCAATGGCTCCTGTCCTTTTATGGCACAGCTTCAACCAAAATCATGAGAGATGATAACAGTGTGTAATTTGGTTAGGTAATTTGAATGCAAAATGGATTCGATTTTAAAAGTAGCCTAGAGAGTACAGCTAACTCTCAATCTGTTACTCACTAACCGGTTCCCAGCTTGAGCTCAAATTTAATGCGAAATTTGGTTAAGCCTACACAAATGCACCCACATGCACAGAGGGAACAAACTACTCCTCCAATCCCCTACATAGCTGCATGTCATTATAAACAAATTTATTGTGTTTCAGGCAATAAAATTTCTCAATCACTTCACTTCATGTCAATCTTTGGAGTGGCCCATAAAATGTCAGTGGAACCACATAAAGCTCATTACAAAGGGCTTTGTTGCTCACCATACTAGGTGTGAAAGAACTGGCCCACTGCTGTTTTACTTTGACACACATCAGGAACATGTGTACTGTATGGTGCCTGGAACATTGTATACCTCACTCCCCAAGATAAAATTGCTAGCTCAATTGAAAAAGGTCTGCTATGAGATGAATGAACATATGAGAGCAAGCAAATGCATCTCAACCATTCACTTAACAGACACAATGACAAATGTTGTAATACATAAGAGGAGCTATTGTAAGCATGATCCACTGATCGGCAATAAAAACTCCAAATGAGACCAAGTTCAACTTTCAAGGACATTTTCTTGCACAAGACTTGGTCCAATTTTTTGTGTAATCGGAGGGCATGTTTTCTAGTGTAATTTTTCCTCTGCTGTTTGGGGGGTGTTTCAAAATACCAAATGCCCACTCCAGTGGGCATTCCATTTTTCAAAACACTCCCCTTTTTAGGTTTTCCCTTGTAACTGCCAATTATCATGGGAAAAAGAAGATGAAAAATTGGTGTAAGTCTTTAGGCATGGTAAAGCTCTTGGCCTCAAGTTTTACCCTACACTTTTGCTTATGCATATTGTTTGCACTGGTCTCTCTTGATAGAAGAAGGCAAAGGTGTAGGGTAGTCATTAGTGTTGGAGGGGGGCAGGGGGGTTTGGTATGTCCATTTGAACATGTTATTTGGTGCTAGAATCAAGAATTTTTTTTAATTGTACATGGGTGAAAGCATAATCAATTGTACATTTTGTGATCCTTGTCAAGAAAAATGTAAAGTATTTATAAATTAACTCTTATCATATTAAATTTTTAAAATACTATTTATCAATATGAACATGTCTTTTGAATTTATGTTAGTGATATTGAAAAATCACATGTTAAAAATTTATTCAAATAAAAATTTCAAACATTCAAGTAGATTTTTTATTTATTTTGTAATTTTTTAAACAAGTAAAATAAGCAAATAAGTAAATGAAATACCAGATTTTTTTGTTTTCTTGGTTAATGCCACTTAAAATTTCTTTCTACACTTTCAACTTTCAAGGTAAAAACAATAGTATATCAATTTTTTATTGTAAAAATATTTTTGAACACAATTTCACTAGTCAATTTCAAAAATATTTTTGAATTACTTTTAGTACAATAACAAATTTCATTTTTTGTATACAACATATTATAGACTCAATATTTAACACCTCAACAGTTTGACAATGATTGAAACAATTTTGATTCTACTTTCTTACATTTATGTGTAAAAATACAAGTACAACTTCTCAAGCTACTTTTTGTGTATATTTGATTATGTTTTCACCCACATACAAGTTTGGTATGTGTATCAAGATTAATTTCATTTTCATATACCAAATAGGATCAATAACTACCAAAATGGTTTAAGGACCTTGAGTATGAACTTGAACATAAAAACGCTACATACAAAGTGGTTAACTATATGCACTTGAGTAGGTTCAAAAGTTGTCAAACCATTTTTTTCAAATAAAACTTCAATTTAAGTGATCTCACAATAACTTTGTCAAATATATAACCTTGCTTGTAAAAACATAATGATCTTGTCCATGTGTGTAGATAGTTTAACACCAAAGCATTGGTTCATTCAATATCTCACATTTGGCATCTCAAATTCAAAAAGCAATTACGCATCTAATATATTAATTCAGTAAGTCCCTCTGTCTGTGATGGGGGTTTTTGGGGGTGGGGGAGGGAGAGGCCGGTGAAGCAGTGGGCGACCACCACGGTTTCCGCACCGGCCAGGTGTACAAACCAGGACCTGATCTCCACAAAGCATCGTAGCCGTTTGAAAGGAAGGAATGACGATTGGATCGCATCCCTCTCCCATTGCACCAAAGGTGGATATACAAACCTTCCCCTCCCCCCCCCCCACTACTGAAAGAACTGGCGGTTATATAAAGGAACGTGTTTTCGAAAATTTCCAAAACTTTCGGGAACCAAGGTTCAAAATGTCAGAACCGGGGTTTTGGGTTTTCTCACCCCCGTCGGGTAAGGGAGTAAATATCCGGACTGATAACCTGAGGGTACACACGGCTGGTTCTGATACTCGCACAACGTCAGTCAGGACCACTGCGCTAAGTCATAATATTGTTTTTATCTATGAGGATATAAATGCCTTAAGGTGGGACCCACGAGTGTTATTTTGGGAAAATTTCGAATTATGGCGACCAAATAGAGCGTTTGGGGTGGCTAAAGTGGCGTAACCACGGGTGTCCAAAGGTCACGGGAACCACAGTCGGATTGTGTCCGAACGTCACGGGTACCCACTAGTTTGTATAAAAAAACTGCCATAACAACCACTTTATAACATGATTAACAACTTTCACAAATATGAAATAATGTATTAAACATTTTGGGCATGTGCACAATGCTAGTTTTACACATAAGATCTATCATATGCATATCCAAACATAGGTAACGATTGTTTTGATGAGGGTAGAAATATAATTCATTCTCAAGAAAATATGTGAGTATGAACATGTACAATGATAGTTTGGGTGTTGGCTTTTTAAGGTGACCCAAAAATATTGTCCTAAGAAAAAAATTGTAGTTTTTTGGATGGAAAATACCTTAAATAACATTTTCAAAATGGCTATATCATTGTTTTAAATGGAAAATGTTCTTAAGCACAATAGAAAATCATGATTTGGATTAAAGGCAATTGGTTTTGCATGGTATTTTATAGGTCTTTTATGTTTGTCCAAAACAACACACCTTCATTGCATCATATGAAAATACTATGTTATATAAATCAATTTGTGCAAAACAATTGGAAATGAATAGGTAACATATATGTGCATTGGCCTTAATAGGATCAATAACAACTTGGATTAAGATGTTTGGAGCTTGGTTGAATTGAAAACAATTCTCTTCAAAATAACTTATTTTGTAGTTTATGACATTGTGTCACCTCTTTATTTATTCAAAATGGTTTGTACCAGTGCCCTATAAAGTTTTCAAGTAAATTTTTTAGTGATCAAGCAGCATAATGACCAATTTGTTGACTTCTATGTGGTATTTTCATTATTCCTCATTGAATACTATCAATACTTGTTGGAAATAATAAGACGCACCACACATTTAAGGTTTTGAATTGTGATCCCCTAATTAATACAAGTTATGTGGATTCATTAAGGTTATTTCTTTCCCAATCATGGCCTTCATTTTGCAACTAACCCATGGGTATTCAAGAGTACAAAAACCATTAAATTTTTTTTTTTTTTTGTGCCACCCTAAATGATTGGCACCTATTTAAATGGACCTTGGCAAGGAACCAAAATATTTCTTGAACATGACCAAATCTTATAGTGGGAATTGAACCACCAATATTTTTAGGAATGTTAGTTTAGTTATTTAGTTGATTCGTAGTTAATTAGGTTAGTGCTTACTTAAGTAACTATAGTTAGTTGTGTTTTAATTTGAAACTAAAGCAAAATTCAAACTATTCTTAATGATTTGAAATTTCAAAACACGTGAATTTGTTGAAACAACATATAATTTGTTTATGCACTTATCTGAATCTTGTTTATGTGTTTTAACTTTGGGATTTTGTTGTTTGCAAATGAGGAGATATTTTGGTTTGGAGGTGAAACACCATTTACAATGATTTATATTCTTTGGTTTATGTGTGTGTGGACAATGATAATTGTAAGGGTGATATGATAATGCACAACATTATACATATCCAAGTTCATAACCAACCCAACCAAATACATAACAAACTAACACTGGTAGTAAATATTAATGCCTTGGCATATGAGGGCATTATCCAACATAATGATTGAGATATGCTATTATGGCAAGTCCTTTGTTGTTTGGTAATTTTCCAACCTATGAAAGGTTAAGGCCCAATAATAATATGCCATGTCTTGGAACCTACAAGCCATGATGACCACATGATAAAGTTAGTTTTTATGTGATAACAAAGCCATAAAACCTGTTTCATTTTTCTAACATGGGAAGAAATACTTTTATTTTAATAATTAGACCACATCCCATATGTAGGTTTCTTATTTCTTCCCCCCATATTGAAAGCATTATGAAAAAAAACAAAAACCAATGTTACACATTGATAGCATGTTCATGTCAATACCTTGGTGTTTTGGTTCCCAATTGTATATTTATGTATTAAGAAAATGTGCCAAATTTCTAGGGGGGGCATTCTACCTCTCATGAATTAAAGGGAAATGTAGTGACAAAACAAAAAGGCAAAATGCTTCCCTAGGGTGCCTTATGCATTCCTTATTTTAAAGGCATGTAGGCGGGTCACAAATTAGGATAGGTTGGTTGGAAACAGCTACATTGACCATGGAAACCAATTCTAAAATTTAATATTTCCTTGAAACCTACCATGTTGGTATACACAAAGCTTTTTTTCCTAGATAATAGGCCCTAGTATGGGGCCAAAATTTCTAGACAATTGTAGTACAAACAAGCACCAACTGATAACCAAGGCCAACCTTCCATGTTTCAAAAATGTTCCCCACATGTGGGTCTTACCTATTATAGATGATACATGTTATCACAAGCCTAAACATATGTAAATCACAAGGTGATAGGAGCCTTATTGCTTACACGAGGCCTCTTACACTTGCACTACACCTACATTTATTTGGTAGGTGTAAAATGGCCTATTGTAGGTGCATAATGTATTTAATTTGTATTTAGAGGGCATTTTATCAAGTATCATTTGTCTTCCTAAATGGTGGGGCATTTTGAAAAAGGAAGTGCCCTCTCCAATGAACATTTTGCTTTTGGAAATGTTTCATCTATTTTTTAAAAATTCTCATGATACTTGGCAAACAACCACCCACTATCATAGGAAAAAAATGATTTTTTATTTTGTTAATGATTGATTAAAAGTAACAATGTTAACATGGTTGAAATAAACAACCAACCAAAGCAAGCTAAGGGGCATTTTTTTTAGGAATGCCCTACTCTAAAGGCATTAAAACATCCTCAATGCTTAATATGTGACTATGAAAATTATTTATCTACTTGTTTGCTTATTTATTGTTTCGCAACCCCACCCATAAAATTCAACATAAGGTTACAAATAGGTGCCCAAGACTACCAATAGTAGACCACTTGGACTAATCATTGTGATTGACCGATTGAAAATAAGGATCAATAATTAGATTATATTAATTACATTCTTATTTGGCTACTTTCGATGTGCCTTTTATTAGCCTCACCAAACCCCAATAAAAATGTTGGACCAAAAAGTTAAAATTGTTTTGTTGACCAAACCAACATGTTTTGATTTTTCATCATCCAATTTTAATGTGCAAGGTCGCATATTAAGTATTGTTGAAGATGATTTTAAAACATGCCCAAAGGTTCTCTATCAATATTTAACACATCCGATGTGCACAATTTAATTTTTTCCACATTTGCACCCATGAACACAAAAAGATGGATCATAGAAAATGTCATGTGCTCCTATGTCAACACTTACAACCATTGTTATCACCACACATACGACACATAAACTAAAAATATTTTGAATGGTACACCACACCTAAACCCAAAAGATATAACTCACTTGCAAAAAACATGAATCCAAGCCTAAAAAACACAAAGTGAAACCCAACAAAAACTATGTAAAAAAACTTGCATAACACAAATTTATAGGAAAAAAACCTATACAATGTTTTGGAATTGAAATCACCAAAAGTAATTTGAAATCACACAACTTGGGACTACATCCCAAAACAAAAATATCTTGAATCCCATTCACACTTGAATTAATTCAAAACAAAATCCACAAAATGATGCTAACCAAATTTATCCATGACTAACTAAGACCTAACTAAACAATTAAACTAACACACCTAACAATTATCATGGATTCTTACATGTATTGTGCCTATAACCAATTATCACCACACGTATAACATAGTGGATAGAAATACCTTGAATGGTACACCATATCCAAATCGTCCCCTTAAGCCAAATAACAATATAGAACCATCTAATGGAAATCCACCATGGATGAACACTTTGGTTCTAAGGTGAAAGGACTAGTAGGCCAAATGTAAATTTGAGCCCCATTTGTTAGTTGCCTAGGTGCAATCCTTCAAATCCTCAACAAAATGTGAATCACCATGAAAGAATAATTTAAGTTAATTCTAGTATTTGACCCTAGGAACCTAAGTTTATTTGGTGCACTGAATGCAAAACCATTTGATGATTGGTACTTCCTGCAATGATGGTGTAAGACATCCCATATGTCAACCTCGAAAACATTGATCACAAATCAACATAGTGCCACCTTTTGAAAATTGCACACATAACATACATCATAGGTTAGTAGGAGCCACTATTAAGGATAGGACAATTCAGCCATCCACATTAGGAAAATGACCTAGTGCACAATTATGCACATGTTATTTCCATGTTTAACCATCTCAACCTTCCAACAATAACATTCCAAAAGGTAAAACCTTTTACACACATAAAATAACATGTCTTACAGTCACGTCCAAAATAATCAATGTTATATGTTATAGGTACACATAATCCCTTATCTCAAATTTAAGGTCAATAATCACCTCCACAAATAGTGGCTTAATGCAAAATATTTTGGTGTTGGGGTAATTGCCAAATTGTCCATATCCATGGGCATAACACATCAAAACAAAATAACTAGTTATTCAGGTGCCTAAATTCACACCAAGAAAATGAAAGGAAGTTTTATCAATTGAACCTATAGCCCATAATTAGTCTTGCAAGTTGCAAGTCCCAATTTTGAATATGGCCTTTTTGGAGCCCATATTTTTGTAAGCCCCACTTCGCTGCCTATACCATTTGCTCAATAAACTTGTTTGCCTCATGATGGTCTTGTGAAGTTGTGTGATGCTCAATTAGTGTTTTTTCACACATCTTTTGAGATTCCCCATGGAATTTCATACCTTGGTCAATGAAAACTTTGATTGGAGCCCTAAACTTACTAAGTACCCTATCCAAAAATGCATATGCTATCCATTCACTACTACAATTTGGCAATGGCACCAATCCAACCACTTGGAAAATATTTAGTCATAACCAAAACATATTGGTTATGTCGCACTTTTAAACTTAATGGGCATGTAAATCCAAACTTCACTAATAAGTAAACCCCATGGTGGGTAATGGCTATAAATGGGGTATAGGTGAATTGAAAGAAGTTCCCACTAGCTCATAAACCACACATCAACAAATAAATTGTTGGATATGAGTTGGATACCTTGCAATATTGTGCTTGGAATAAACTATAGGTCCATCAGAACCCAAAATGGCCCAACTCCTCATGAACATGCCTCACAAGGTTTCAACTTTGTTTGAGGCAAAACACAACCTACACTGATCCATCTACCCACACCCATAAAAGGGAATTGCCTTCCCACTTGAATTGTTTGGCTTTATGCATAACATGTCCCATTCCTTGCGTGTTAATCCAATCAAAACTTCATCTACGTCTTGCAAATATGAAATGATAAGTGTACCATCATGTATACCCAAGGCACCATCACCCTTCATCTTAGTGTCCCACACCACAGAAATCCCTAATACTCATTTCAAACTAAAGTGCATCCTTAGAACATCCCAGCATGGTGTATATTATGAAGAGGCATGCCATCCCAAAATTGCTTGCAAATCCCCGTCATCATGCCAACAAACCTTAATGACATCATTCTTGTTAGAACTTGGGTTTCAATTTAACCCATCAACATTTCAATTAAACCTATGAGCCTTGTCAACAATATCAAAATCATGATCCTAAAATATAAGTGCCCATTTGGTTAATTTTCATGTGAATTGATGTGATTCTATCAAAAATTTGAGTGGTTGGTGGTAATTAGTGACCAAAGTGAATGGCCTATGATAAATGTGGTAGTGGAATGATGACACATGCCAAACAATTGCAAAACATTCCCCCTCATAAGAACTACATTTAACCTTTGTCTTGTTGTTGAACCTATTGGCATATGCCACCACAAACTTTTGACCATCATCATTAAATTGGGTAAAATAACTCCCAATTGTAAAAGGCCCCAATCAATGTGTAATTAGAATGGCCATCCTTGGATGGGTCGCCTCAAAATAAGAGTTGATTTGAATCCAACCTTCAACTCTTGTTTTTGTGGCGCTTCACCCCAAATGTATGTTTGGTCGATCCTTATTTATTGGGTAAAAGGCTTGGCAATGTTGCATAAATTCCAAATCATGTTTATAATCAATTGAAACATAATAGTCAAATATTCTACCAAAATCTTTGAATTTTCATCATTTGGATCCAAACTTGGATTGTGGTAAAAACAAATGTGCACCAAAATAAAAATCTCATAATTAATTATTCCAATGCATGCTTTGCATTCTAGTTTGCACCTCAAAGTTATAGTTATCAACAAAATCAACCATAAACACAACTGTGTTGGTTATTGCATTATTTGAAATGTTTATCTTCCCACCACATAATAAATTTGTGTTTTACAAAATGTTACAATTTTGGGTTTAAATCATTTATGAACTCATTTGATGTTGTTGTCTTACACACCAAGGTCAATTTTTTCAATGTTTGACCGTTCCTAACCATCAAAGGATGTCATTTGATGAAATGAGAATCAAATTTCATCAAATTTTTTGGACAAAAAGATAATTTTTGCACACCACGCCTTAGACAATCTAGATGATATCCTAGTAAATCCTTAGTTATTGGCAATAGGTGAAGGTATGTATTGCTTTTTAATTACGTAGGTAATGAAACTACTAAATTTAATTAGTTCTAGAAGGGGGAAGTGGCACTACCTTGTCTCCTCACTTGAATTAAGTTAAGAGAAGATTAGGATGGAGGCAAAAAATAGGAAAAAATGTGGTTGGAGCAATTAGTGGAAGTCCTTGTGAGGATTAAATTCCTTTCCCCATCATTTTTGTGTGTATGTTTTGGAAAAGTTAAAGGAAGTTTAGAGGGAGAAGAGAAAATTTCTTTGTACTTAGAGTTTGGGTAAAAAAAATGTGTTTGTTATTTATTTATACTTCCAATTTTTAAAAATGTTTTCTTAGCCTAGGTAATTGAGCAAATAGTTTTTTTCTTTCATTCTAAATTGTGTTTGCAAGAAGGTAAAAAGCCTTTTGGTTGGTTCAAAATGATTCTACAAGAGTGTAGGAGGACCTTGGTGGTAAAAAACAAGTGGTATACATGGTAATGGCAACAACAACAATGCATGTAGTACTTGGTTTTATGTTCTTTATGGATTTCAGAAGAGTTGCAATGGGTAGTTTTTCCTTTCTAGAAATTCAAACATGTAATTACCATTGTGAATTTTTGTCGTTGGTTTTGTGTTAAGACTTTTGGTCCCATGTTTTTTGTTTTTATTTATCATTTCCTTTCAATACCTTGTTTTTTGCAACAAGTAATTTTTTCCATTATGTTGTCAATACTTGTTCAGTCCTAAAAGGTGGTGTTAACACAAATAACCTTTGACCAATGATTAATTATGGACGAACAATTTGATATTTCATAAAAAAATTCGATATGCACATAAAGTTGCATTGTTGTAAATTGTTATGTGCATACTGAATGTTCAAAGTTGAACAAATCCTAACACAATTCAACCCATATTATTACCCTTCAACACATTCATACTCCAATATTATCTTCCATTATAGTCCATAATAGTACACTACATGTAAAGCCAATCATACTACAATGTGTATACAAAGATTTTTATACAAGCTCAAAGGTTTTCCCCTAATCAACATAACATCATAAACTTATTAAGCTTCATAGATTCATACAATTTTGTGTGAAATTTAGTTTTCATAAGTTGTACAAAAATTCCATGAATTTAATGTTATGGTTAATATGAACAATATTTGTATGTATTCAATTTTTAATATTCAAATGGATGAGACATTGTTTTTTGAACAACATACATGAATGTTCATGTTTAACACATAAAAGTCATATTATTTTATGCAAAATTACATGACAATACTTGCATGGATTTAATTTAAATGTAATTGCATGTGCTTCACATTAAGACATCATAAGTAAAGAAGACACATCATTTATATAGAAGTATATATATATTTGTGCCATGTTTACATTTTGAAACCCACAAATTTTGCAAACACATTGTTTTATGACGTTTGCACAGATTTATTGAAATTTCATGATATTGAAAGTTTGTGAAGGACTATCAACCCCACCTCACAATATAATGTCATTATTGTGCAATATACGACCAATTTGAATAATTTATTCTACTCACAAAAATCCATACTAGCCATCCAAAAAACAACAAATGACCATTCAAGTACATAAAAGAAGACATATCATGAATTAACATATTTGAAAGTAATTTGACATATATTTGAGTTTCCACTAAAAAGTGAGTTGGTTTCTCATGATATATGCATGCCTTGAATCTTTTTCTAATCACCTCATGTTTATAGAAGTTAACTTGAATTTCTTTTATCCATTGTTTCACCATTACATTTCTAGTAACATGCAAAAATATTTCATTTTTTTTCTTTCAAATTAAAAGCCTCTACAAAGTGGTATTGTTATCATAGATTAAAGAATTGTCATTATATTATTGTAACAAGATTTCAAAGGTGTATACCAAACATCTTAATCATGCTAAGTTAAGGTTAATTGTGTTTGCACTAATTATTGTTGTTAAGATTGTGTCCTTGGGTCAAAGCACAATTGGGGTACCCTTTAATAACATTAAGGACTCATCCTAAGGATTCAAATTCACCTTTTTCCACTTTTCCAATGACATGTCTTAGATTTCCCCCTTTTTTTCTCATATCAAATGAAATAATTTTGTTCTAAACTTTATATAGGCATATAGAATATCTATTGTTTTCACTTATGAAAGTAAATAGTAAAATTTATCCAATGTGGGCCATGTTATATCAATAGCCCAAAATTGTTTAAAATTTCATTTTTTGAAAACTTTTACATTGCAATAAAGCACTTTGTTTTTGTCACATTCATACACTTTATATACATTAGTACCTAAAATGTTTGTGGTAAAAATCTTGGGCCAAAAAAATTTGTTTAGGAATTCGTTAAATGAGTCCTTGAACTTTTTTTTTAGGAGACAAAGTCATGGATTTTTTTCTAGGGTTGGTAGGAATCTTGAAACTTATTCAAATTTGATATGTTGTGCACTGAATAATACCTTAATCATATATCTATCCATGAAGAAAATGAAACTTTCAATATGAATATACCATTAAGTTACAACATGTTTTAAGTGAAGGGGTCCACTAGATACAAAAGGAGATGGTCCTTTTTGGTACTCCAACCATACTTTGACCCCCTTGGTAACAAGTTTGATGTTCGAGTTTGTTTGCTTTGCCTCTTGTAGTGAAACATACATTCCTTACCACCAATTCTTAAGTTGTTATAATAACCTTTCGAGGAATAATCAAACAAACAAAAATGAAGGGTGGGGTTTCCAAAAATCTTTTCCATAATTAGTTTTTAGCTCGGTGGTCCTAGGAAATTGAGTGATGCTTTAGGATACCTTGTGTAATTATGAAGCAAGCCTAGTTTGGTCTGTTTTAGACATACATGTTTTGTAACCCCTTGGGTAAAAATGATTTGTTTTTGACATAATTGAGCATCTTGTTTTGCATGGTGAAACTTCTTTTGTCAAACATTTTGTGTTGTTATCCTCTTCTCTAATTGTTGTTAAGCATGAGCTTAGTCATGGGTTGTGAATTCATGGCGAGACATCATCTACTACAATGCAAGTCAATATTGAAATTGCATCAAACATATAGCACAAGAATAATTATATCCATAACTTTTGATATTGATCACTTGTAGATTATGCCTTTCCTATTGAACAACGAGATGAATATACATTTTTGAATTTGTTTTATTGAAAAAAATGACATAAATATCAATTTTTTTAGTTAAAAGATTATTTACTCATGTTTGCCTTTGAAAGAAATGGTAATTGGTTTAAGTCTCCAATAATCATCCTTAAAAGATTTGTATTATCAAGTTTGTCATATTGCGTTAATACATATGCACATACTAAATACTCATGAATGCAAATATCCCCACAAGTACCAACTGATTCAAACAAACAATACATATAATAATATTTATGAAAGATGACAAAACTACTTATAAATATATTGTAAGTCCTAGACTCCTACTCAAGTACCCAAACATTTTACAACCGTTTAGGATTATCAAAAAGATACAAAATATCCACAATATGAGGACTTGCATTTTGGCTACTTGAATTACATGCATGACGATATAATTCCCTCATGACTACATACAACTTCAAAATTAATTAGGTGACAAATGTAAATAGAATCCAACTTTTCAATTTCATATAATTAATTGAAGAACTTGTTAAGGAACATATACATATTATAAATGAGTCAATTGGTTACAACTTCTAGAATTTGACCAGTTTGAATGGATTATTCTAGGAAATTATAAACAAACTTTAAGGATTTTTCATAAACAACTTCAATCTTTTAGGACTTTGTTCATGTTGGTAGGAACTATTCAACCCCGCATGAATATATAGGTGTTTTGTTCATGATCATAGGGATTATTTCAACCTCACATCAATTTGTAGGGATTTTATTTGAATGATTATAGGAACTAATTCAACTTCATCTGAATTTATAGGGACTTTGTTGTACAATTTGATTAGTCTATACGGATTATTGTAAGACTCAATGTATACACTAAAAGGACTCTTAATGAGATCTATTCACAACAATTCATAAAAACTTTAAAAGTTTTATGTAAGTCATACATATCAAGTCTACATAGATCATTGACTCAAATTAGCCACAAGGAGTTATATTAATCACACTTGTACATATGACATAATCCATACCCATTCAAAAAGTAACAAAAGTTCATTCATTTACATCGATTCTAGAGAGGGAAATCCCAAGGACTACGATAAGAAATCTTCACCAAATCTATATCATATAAAAACATAAATGATTCAAGTGGTTAAAAATTAAAACCTTACTTGCACATATGTTCTATTAAAGCAAAAATTGACCCCAAGTGTGAGGATTTATTGCACACCTTCACCACTAAGATATGCACTCACAATAAAAGACCGGTTGGAAGTGGAACTACTATGTAGTGTAGTCTAACAAGTAAGGTGGTTCGAAATAAGTAATGAAATTCAAAAAATAAAAATAAAAATAAATAAATAAATAAATAAATAAATAAAACTAATGCGTTGTGTCCAAATCTCATGAGTTATTTTATTTTATTTTATGTCTTTGTCCAAAGTTAAGCCCGAAACTAAAAACTACTTGATTTGATTGAGGAAAACAAAACAAACATCTCAACCTCTTCTACTTCCAACACCTGCAACTCCCTCACAACAAAACCGATCAAGTTGAAATTTGAAGAGAAGTTTATACATATTTTACTAAAACTGATTTAATTTTGAAGCAAATCCAACGGTGGATTTGAAAGGAACAATTAATCAACCCAAAAGTCCAGAGGCTTCACCATGGAAATCCTTCCATGAAACCCTCTTCAACACCCTCTACTTCCAACACCTGCAACTCCCTCACAGCAAAATCGATCAAGCTGAAATTTGAAGAGAAGCTTCTACATCTCTTAAACTACGACTGATTCAATTTTGAAGCAAATCCAACAGTGGATTTGAGAGGAATAATTAATCAACCAAAAGTCCAGAGGCTTGCAACAAATACTTGCTACACAAGTTCTTTTCATGCCTAATTCTTACACACACTCTTTCTATGCTTGATTCTTACACACATTAGAACTAACAACCAATCTTCCTCACACTCCTCCTCCTCCTCCTTCTTGTTTTTCCACATACACACAATGCCCTCTTCTTTGGTGAGCCTCCATGACCCTTTGAACTTGTTCCCCTTGTCCAATGAGATCTTCGAAATCCTTTTGCACCAATCAAATGGCTTCCTCATCCTTCAAGGGCCAATGAGATTTTGAGAATGAATTGCCATCCAATTGAAATTAGGATGAGAATCCTTGGGCCCAATGAACCACAAAAGAGATTCCATCTTCCAATCAAAGAGGATGACAATCCTCATGACTAATGGGATTTGAGGATCCATCCTCCCCCTTATCTTGGACACCTTGATGAGGCCTCTTGAACTTGATCCTTATCTTTTCCGTCCGTTGACCCTCACATCCCCCTTTTTCATCCTAATTACTTTAAGTAACTAATTACTAGGATCATTTATCAATAGTAACAAGGAAAAAATCCTTGAGTTCTTACTTGACTACATCAATGGTTGGAGTAACATTTCCATGTACCATTTACTCCTTTGATATTCCCTACCTATTTACTTTACTATGCACTAATTAACTATGTAGTACATAGTAAATTGGAATTACAATTTGCATCACAAAAACTCTCACATACTTCTAGATCCACCATTGAATTTAAGGTTTGATGAATCCACTAGATCTAGGGTGTTCGAGTTTTCATGAGGTTCCGCCGTCACTCCCACACCTTACGCCTACCCTAATTTATTAAATAAAAAGGCCTTGACCCCTTCTAAACGCCAGTATCACCTTGTTCGTATTACCTTCTTGGTTTTTGTTGATGCAGGCGCAACTAGTCATGGCGGATGATGATGCTACGCCTTCAATTCCTCTAGTCGCACCTGTACAATAAGAAGAGCTTGAAGAAGCACCGCTCGACTTGGATGTTTCTCAACGATCGCGCGAAGAAGAACCGCCCAGGAGAGTGGTGCGCACTCAAGTTGCTCGTTCGGTATGGGATTGTCGACTGTCTCCTAACCCACATGCTTTAGCCATTTATCTAGAATTTGTTCCTGCTCGTGGAGCCGCGCCAGAAAGGTTTGAAAAGTGTTAGTGCGAAGATGATGATGTCCGTCTCCATTGTCGAACGTGGGTTCCCGGTGATGGCCATTATCGTTGGCTATGAGGCCCGATCAACCCACTTCCCCTCGAGCATCGAGCCGAATACCTTGCTCGCACCATTCGTCGCATCCTATAATTCTTACAACTATGATCTATCCTTTAGTCAGTTATTCAGTTGTAATTCACCTAAGGCTACTTAGGCGGAACTATTGCTACTTAAGTTTGATTTTTGATTTTATTCCAAAGTTTGATAGAAGTGGGACTAAATAAAGATGTTTTAGGACTACATCCTAAAAATCCTATAAGTACATCATTAGTGCTTGAAGATCATTCTACAGACTAACTCAACCTTGTCCTGTGAAATATTATTGATTATGGTTTGTATTCCCTATATATCAATAAATCACATCTAATTCTACATCCCCTTCCCCTTCTCTACAAACTAAAAAGGATCATGTACTTTAAAAGGTTTACTAGGTCCTAAACTAATTAAGCGTTACATCCACTGAAATAAAGAATTACTCTATGCCTAAAAATATCAAAAAAACTAATTCAACTTTTAATAATCACTACTTGAAGGTTTATAAGCATTCAAATCATTAGTACTAAGGAAATTTAAGGAACTAAAGCTTAACTAATTGTTGAGCTATAATCCATGGCTCACACCAAGTCTCCAATATCTTTTCATAAAGATTGCAAATGTAGCTTCACAACATCATCAATGCATGGTCTACATTCTCAATAGCCAATACATGAATGCATCAGGATTGCAAAAATCCCTATGAGTGCCAAATTACACAAACACGTGTAATATACACAAAATCTATGGGAGATGATAAAACTTTTCTTATATATATATGTATGTATGTATGTATGTATATATTCTAGGTCATGTCAAATTCCAACTATTTGTACTCAAACAATTGAAAATCATTTGGAATTTTTAAAATGTAGTTGAATATTAAAGATCACCTACACTTTAAATATTTTAATTACATATTTTAAAATAATCAATCGTGACTAAATCGATGTAGGATTGGGCATCCAATGTATGTAGAATCTAAATTTTCAAGTTTGGTTTGCTTTCATTTATCTACATGTCAAATGCTCTTCCATTGAAGAACACGCAAAGGAACATAAACATAAATAATGAGAAAATTTAAAATCTTACCTACAAATGCTTGTGCACATGTCTTCCCCTTGAGGAAAACAAATCCCAAGTCTTGAGTAATTACTACATAAAGCTTACAACTTTAAATTTGTAATATCATTTATTATACACCCATGTATTCAAGACATGAATGTATCAAGATTGGAAAATCCCCTTGGGTGCCAAACTAACACAAACACCTATATACAACATTTGTAGGAGATGATAAAAAATTTCATCTTAAGTAAATTCTAGGTCATGGCAAATTCCTCCTTGTACCCAAACCTTGGTCGACCATTTGGAACTATACATTTGCAATTGAACATTAAAGACTTGCAAATTTTGGATGCTTGAATTACATGCCTTTAAATGATCCCTCATGATTATAACTACATAATTGGGCCCAACCAATGTACATAGCAATTAGTTTGTGAAAAATCTAATCATATATCACTGATCTACTTGCTACATGTTTTTCCATTGAAGAACATTTAAAGGAACATAAACATAAATGAATCAAGGTAAAATTTTATATCCTTACCTAAAAATGTTTACATGTGCATGTATTAATATTCTTGAACAAATTAAATTCCTAAATTTGTAATAATCATCTCTCAATTTAAGAATTGTAGTAAGATTTGAAATGTTTTTAATACATTTTCATACTCAATATTCCTTTTTGCAATGGGGTTACAAGAGTACCTTACGGGTCTTCTTTGGTGCCATCGGAACTCCCCAATAAGTGGATCAAGCTCTCCCAAAGCTCTGATACCAAGTGATGCATTCTCAACTCCTCAAGGGACCCAAATGTGGGCCCAAGTCGAAAACAACGGAAGAAGGAGTCGGGGCACGCTCCCTAGCTCATAACACTTGGAGGGGTAGAAGGGCGTGTTGGAGCTCCGGGATGGGACTAGGAAGAATTGACAAGCTTTACTCACTCACATGGGCCTGCACACAACCCACACAAAGTGGTTAGTGCATAGTTGGAGCACTTTTGGTGCTAGGACGAACCACGGGCAACACGGACACACAAGACTCACCACGGCCCGGACTTGGGGGAAGCCACCACCTTCCCCCTTATAGTATACTCTGCAGCTCTCCACGGAGGCTACATCCAAATGGCTTTTTTTCCCGGGACTCTCGAGTGGGAGTCCCGAAACTGTCCCGGGTTGGAGTCTCGAGACTTTGGACGCTCATATCTCCCGACTGCAGAGTCCGATCGCAACGTGGTCTGAAGCAAAGTTGTAGCTCTCATCGAGAGCTTTCCAATGCCGTGTCGCACTTTCAAATCGGACATCGTGAAAAGGTCGATTCCCGACTTTTAGTGGTCGGGAGTCAAACTGCCAATTTGACTCCCGGCCATTCTTTGGCCCATAATTTGCGTTTTAGATGTCCAAATGAGCAATGCGAGCCCATTTTAGACATCTACGTTCTAAGAGCTTTCCCATGGTATAAAAAGCGCAGAAATCCGTCGAGATTTAACCCTTCAACTCGCCCTCTGAAGTTTTGGGAGTCCACCGGGACTCCCTCTCCCAAAATGGGAGTTGCCTTGGGAGTGTGAGTGTTCACTCCCTCACACTCCTTCGCACTTCCTTAAACTCCCGGGAGTATGTGATGACTCTCGGGCTTCCTTTTGGCCTGCACCCTTCCAATGCCTTTACCTTCGCTCTCGGGCTTCCTTCCTTTTGGCTTGCAACCTTGCCATGCCTTTGCCTTGACTCCCGGGCTTCCTTCCTCTTGCCCCACAACCTTGCCATGCCTTTGCCTTGATTCCCGGGCTTCCTTCCTCTTGGCCCGCAACCTTGCAACCCCTTGCCTTGGTCGCGAGCCCAAAGCTAGGGTTGCGACACCACGTGAGTGATAAATTGATTCAAATGACCAAACAAATAAGAAACAACAAGGAATTTCCATTTCAAGCAAGCTCGTGGAACGAGCTAAGATTAGGGTTTATAAACCTCGAAGAATGGTGTTCAAAGGGCAACCATAATGACTTTTAATTCTCAAGAGATTACAAAATTAAAAAAACACACAATTAAAATTCAATGTCCAAGTCCAACCACTTTAATAGGAGCCACACCCACCCCCTTAAACTTGTGTTTTTTCCAAAACATTCTTGGAATATTTTCAATACACATTTAATTTTGTATAAAAATCTTCAATTTTTTAAAAATATTATTATGCTAAGTTTTATATTAATTTGTTTCCAAATGTATGTTATTAAAAAAAAATCAAACTGTGTTTTTTTTTACTATTTAATTAGTGTTTAAACACTAGTTACATAACATAAAATATATATTTTTAATTCATTACATTAATTATAATTTTTTTGGATATGGATACCAATATATTGAAAATAAAATTCTATAAAAAAAGTGTATATGTAGTTCTTTCTTTAATAATTTGAAATACACAAAATTAAGCAGCGGTTAAAACTTTTAATGGTATGTGTTAATGTGACTACACCTACCCATAAAACTAAACAAGAAAATGGGTGAGGAAATGGTTTTACACATGAAAGCAAAAACATCACGATAAAATGTTTTTGTACCCACCAACAACGAGGCTTTCTATAGAAACTTCATGCTTACGTTTTAAAGAATGGTGGTTTTTCCAACAAAATAGAAGTTATAGCACATTATAAGAAACAAAGGTCAAAAGTTGCAAATAAGCTGAGACCAAATATGTGTCTATTAGGCCTTGAAATGAAAAGCTTACATAATGTTCAAGGATGTGAGTTGTCACACAAATCTTTTTTTTTGTGAATTTAGTGTGAGCAAAACTCGTACATCTCTTTAAGCCCAAGACGTTTCTCTTCTTGAATAGTACCTACAAAAAAAATGAATATTCAAAACTCAACCCAATTGAACCTCAACATCAAATAAAATTTTGTAGATCCCAAAACATATCAATAGCAACATATGATCTTTAGTTTGAAACCTATCTTGCAAAAAAAATGATGGTGGTGATTTGACCTAGGTCAATTGTATTGTAGAAATGTTGATAAAGTACTCACCATCATCTTCCACATAATTAGGTAGCGAGCTTAATGGGCACACTTGTGGCACGTGCAAGATCTTTAAACCCTAACACAACAATATTGTGCAACAAAATGAAAATGAACATATCCTACACTATTTGTTTAGTTTGAACTTTTTGACATCCAAGTGTCAAGGAGCCAACTTGCATTAGTCTATCCCAACTAGGGTGATGTTAGAGGATATGCCATCAAAATAGGTCCCCTAAAAAAAGACTTTTCACCAATTTTCAATGTACATACGAATGGGTAAAGCAATTTAAATTTTTGTCTAAAATGAAGTTCTAAGAAATAACAAAAATTCATGCTTACATGGACTTTCCTAAATATTGCAATTTTTGGGACTTTCAAAAGTCCATGTCACAACTTTGAAAAATCGTTTTCCACCCATTCAATTCATTTTTAGTGTTTTAAACATAAATTGTGAAATAACCCAAAGGTTAAAATACATTTGCTTGATACATTGTAAGAAAAAAACTCACACGTGCTGCGTTTTATAAGGCATTACAAAAATTATCATCAAAATTCAACAATCCATTATTCATTTAGTATTTTTGGATACTTCAATGAAAATATGAATGTTTTCTATTGAAATCTCAAAGAGATGTAGGAAAAAGTACAAGTGCAACACCCAAAAAAAGATTATGTGACATGTTTTCACCTTGCACCATATCTTCAACAATTTTTTTTTTGTCAATTTATTATTATGAACATTTTGTTTAAACCAACCTAGGAAGCTTAACTTAGCTACCCTACCCACGTATTTAAATATAAATATGGTTTAAAAAAATTGAATGTCTCATTTAATTAGACCCTTGTTTTATTTATTAAAGGTGTTCATTTTTTATCCAATTTGAAGTAGTCAAATTATTTTAATCAATTGGACAAGTCAAAAGAGTCATTTCACTTTAACAACTAAAACCTCTAGTCAAATTGAACTATTTTTTGTTAAAATGGATAGGGGGCAAATTGAAAAGCCATGACTTGTAGTAGTGATGGGCTATAAGACGAATGCTAACACTGGTATTTAATGCATTCACATCAATCACTAACAAAAAAAATGATGAGACTTTTTCATGTGAAGCATATCTTACAAGCTCCACAATTGCAAGACCATCATGTTGTATCTATACTAACCAATTGTTGGAAGATTTACACAAGTTGTGATCATGAAGTCAATTATGTCCATATGGAAGAGGACAAGGAGTATTTTCACAACCAAAACTTCATTATTGGATGTTAAAACACTTTAGGGGAAGTTACTTTTTATATATCATGAAACATGTGAAATAACTTGGGGTAATTTTTGGTATCCTATGATTTAATAGAATCTTAAATGTTCATATTTTATTTAAATCGAAAGTATTGTAAATAAATTTAAAGTATATTTTCATAATCCAATTCTAAACACCTACTTACATTTAGGTACAATATTATAATTGAAATTTCAATAAGTTGTGTACTATATATTTTCTTGCATGTCATTTGGAAAAAAAATTGAAATAAGAAAACATTAACATACCTTGGGTTGTTAAGAGTTGGTGGAGGTGTTTGAATGACTAGAAAAATGGTTGTTTAGAATTGATAGAGGCCATGACATCAAACAAATAATCAAGTTTTAGTTGTAATTACTAAATGATCACCTAAAAAAAACAAAACCAAGGTGGAAATTTTAATTATCTTTTACCCCGTTGTCTTGACTTAGTGAGGCTTCTACATAAATTTGGTATGTTTGAAAACCAAACCATCCACTAGCCAACAATCTATTGTGCCATGGCAAGCCAAACTAAAACCATTAGCAAACATGATCCAAATGCCAAAGAAATTCATAGAGTAAACACAAGTTCTTGTAGACTAACATTATAAAAAAAATGAATTGTATAAAAGCCCATTGTCAACATGGTCAAGTTAAGGCTAATAAAAATCAAGTAAGATTTGCATAAATATCAACAAAATTGGTTTGTATTTCTTAAATAATTCATTTTTATTTGAGCTTCTTAATCATGAATCTAATTAAACATTGAATATCATGAATATAAGTTTTTTCTAAACTTCTTTTTGGTCAGATCTGCCCCATACTTATTAAATCAAGCTTAGTTATTGATAAATGGACTACCTAAACTATTTCAATGCACCTTTTCTTCAAGCAAACAAATCATTGCATAAACCTTTCGATGAAAGTCACAATTGGGGTACCCCCATAGGAACCATGTGATACTTAAGACTTTACAACATATCAACATTGTTCATTTACTAATTTGTATGTGCCCAACCATAACATATTTATATTTACATCTTCCAAGCACATTATTAAGCATTTGAAAAATATAGATGCTTTAATTTTCATGGCATTTGATACTTGACAACAATTTATGTTTATACTTCAAATTGGATGCAATTTGGCATAACTTTACTAAGCTTATCAATTTTTATACCATACATTATAATTGTCATGACTACGATTAAAATTTCTCTTTCATAGATTTGAAAGTCGACATTAAATTGTTCACCAATTTTAAAAATTGAACCTTCTTTGTGTTTATTATAAATACTTATAGAACTTGTTTGCCATTCTAAATTAATGGCAATGGATGAACATAATCTGTAGTTGATTTTTGTGAGTTTTGGAGTCTTTTGTAGTGTGACATTCCTTTTGGGTACCTTGAATGTGATTGTGCCCAAGATTGACTTACACCCCACTACTAGTTAAATGTGTTGGTGTTCACTAGGCTATTTCACTATGGAACCATAAAAGTGAATTAGTTCACTATAATTTCAGTGCTTTTACCTTCATTGGTGAAAATGGTTCACTATATGGTGTACATGTTTACTAAGGGTGAAGTTTGTTTACTAGGTTTGTTTCTTTAACGTTAGATTGTTTATCACATTTCAAACCCAAAACTTGTCTGGTGAAAACATAGCATTATTTCCAAACATGATTAACCGGTCTACTTCAGTTGTGCCCAAATTCAAACTGCAATTGAGCTTCACAATCTAGTTGGTTCAAAGTGGGGCATAGGGAACATGGAAATTGTTCGCATTAGAACGTAGAGAACGGCCAACACGAGGAGGCTTTTTATAGCGGTGGGAATTTCATTAGCTCAGAACGCATCTGGAACGTGGCCTTCATGTTTAGGGCGACATAAGCAACGCGCGCAGAGTCCATTATTCTTCCTCTTCAAGCTCTTTCTGCCACTTCACTCGTGTTTCATGTTTCATGGTGTTTTCTCCGAGAGGTTCTGTGTTCTGGGGTTGCGTTCACAGGTTTGTGACTGAATTGTAGTTATTGGAAATTGGAACAGAGCAAACGAACTAAGCAAGAGGAGGAGGAGTAGCAGTAGCAGCAGTAATGGGTCAAGGACAGTCGGGCGGGTTGCCGAACAAACAAGGAGGTACAGGGGATCGGAAAGGCAATGCTAACAATAAGAAGGAGAAGAAGTACGAGCCTGTAGCACCGTCGACCTGCGTCGGCAAGAAGCAACGGAAGCAGAAGGGACCCGAAGCAGCCGTTCGCTTGCTCGTGGTTCACGCCTGCCACCAAGTGCAAGCTTTGGCTTTTGAAGCTGGATCACGTGAAGGATTACCTGCTGATGGAGGAGGAGTTTGTGGCGGGTTAGGAGCATTTGAAGCCGTAGGAAGATAAAAATGAAGAGGATCGGTCCAAGGTGGACGACCTGAGGGGATCTCCCATGAACGTGGGCAATTTGGAGGAAATAATTGACGAGAATCACGCCATTGTGTCCTCGTCGGGTTTATGGACATTTGATGTGCCTCTAGCAAGGTACATGCTCTTACAATTTTCCCTCATAGGAAAAAATGCTCAATTTGAACTAATTTCCAAGTTTCTCTATAGACCAAGTCCACTAATAGTCCACCTTCACAATGTTGAAATTTCCTATGCAACTCAAGTTTTTTAATTATACACACCGACTCAATCTTCCACCAAGTGTATTGATCTGCAGTTACCCTCTTTCTGGTCTGAAAATTTTATACTTTCTGAATGACTTTTGTTTAGAGCATTGAACTCTGTTGGGAGTTTTGTCTATGAACCCAATTAATGTTTCTTCATGTATCTAGTTAGTTTCCAGGTAGAGAAGAGCTGCAATGTCTCAAACTTGCATTCGTTGTGCATTTTTTCGTCATTTGATTTGCATGTTATGAGCAAAAGAAAGAATAGATAATCAAAGAATAATCAAGTAAGAAATTAACTAGCTTAGATAGGATAGAGCTCTTTGTGGCTAACAATGCACTATATGAAATGTGGGTCTGAAATGCAAGTAGCCTGAAATGCAACAAGTAAATGACTGCATTTACCAAAGCATGTAAGCACCCTGTAAGCTTGGAATTTGAAGCAAGCAAAGGTGAAAATGAATGGATGGTCTTGAGTTGTAACAGTTGCTCTGTTCCCGGGGTACAATTATCAATGGATTTAGAATCATTGCCACATAGTATTACATAACCAGTGCTTAAACCCAAGAGGTGATCATAACAGGCTTGATCCTTTGCAGTTGCACCTCTAAATGTACCACATGAGTAATTCCTCTACCAAGCATCAGATTATGAGGTCATTGGAATTGTGTGCATGAACCTGCAATGATCTATTTTCCTGGCAGTGGAGGATGTAATGAGCTGAAAATGTTTTGTTTGTGGAAATAACTACGAATCCAACTCTTGGAATCATGCACAGTTTGCCTGAAGGAAGATGCAGAAGGAAGTTCAAAGGATTTTGAAGATCAAGGATTCATGCTGCCTCCTCCGAATTAGAGAAAATGGAAGCAGGGGCAAACTGTTTACAGCTTAAAAACCTCACACTGGTGGTGGTTTTGTGCAGGACAGGTTTCCTCAACTCTTCTTACCTGAGTACATTTGCTGAAATTTTGAGCTTTGTACGAACCATTTGTTGGTGCCATTTTTGGTTTGATACCTGTTTAGGATGTTGAAAGTGATCAAACTCTGTCTGGAATGGTTGGGGCCTGAGTACTATGTTAACGTCCTATCGTTTGTGGACAAGGACCAACTGGAGCTAGGCTATGTTATTCTGATGCACAACAAGGTATTCTTCTCCTTTTATATGGTTCACATAGCTTTTGAAAAGGAGTAATGGTGGCCTGACATGTTTGCACGCACGTTTCTGTCTCTACCTTTCTGTTGTTGCAACTCTGCTGGCTCTTGTCCACATGATGGGTAACCTAAGCGCTTGGGCGCTATGGAATCCAATATATCTGGTGCTATAAGTTCATCTTTTCCTATTGAAGGGGGGGAATTATCTAGGATGTTATTTACTAGAAGCTAGGGGCCAGTGGACATTTTAGGGTTCAAGCCTAGGGTACTGAATATCCTAGAAGTCAGTCCATTATGTTGCGAGATTCTCAATAGTAGGGTTCGATAAGCCAAGAAGGAGTTCACCTTGAGTTGCAGTTGTGGATGAATTGTTCAAGTTGTACCCTGATATTGAAGTGTGGAGATTAAGCAGTCGCTTGCCTGAGTGAAGCACGAACCCCTCTTCATCCTGGGCTTAGTCAATGAACCTTTGACCTCTGATTGTGGTGGCATTTGATGGCAAGGATCATTTCTACTCCTTGGTCATACCAATTATTGTTCTTTCCTTCCAGTTTTGTTGCTCTGCACATTTTTTGTAGTTCCCCTCTCTTTACTAGAAGCTAATCGAGTGCTGCATATGACCTCCAACCAACCCTCCGTAACAATGGAGAAAAACCAAACTCTATCTTTGACAGGGAACTAACAGTTCAGAGGAGGGAAGTGTCAGCATCTTTAGGGCAGAAAGTTCTATGACCTTAGTCTATCACCATGCATATATGTAGCATCGTTTCTTGAGATACATGGTCTAAGCCATCATAAATGGTCAATTGACACTTAAATAAATGATTTCTTGTTGTATTCCGAGTGCTGTCAATGGTAGGTTTGTTGCAAGATGAGGTGGACCCCATGGTATCTGTTATGAAGGTGGAGAAGGCCTCTTTGGAGTCATATGCAAATATCAGAGGTCTGGATTCACAGATTCAAGAGATTAAAGAGGTAGTGGAGCTGTTTCTCACACATCTAGAGCTTTATGAGGACAATGGTATCAAGCCTCCTAAGGGTGTTATCCTTTATGGGGAACCTGGGAGTGGAAAGACACTGCTTGCCAAGGTGAGCTTTGTGAGTGCAGGACGGACTGCTCAAGATTGAGGGATTTTGTTGTTTTGGGTTGTTATTGGCACCAATGCATGAGGTGCAATCTAAAAGTAAAAACTTGGGGTTGGAATTTGGAGCAGGTAGTGGCAAATTCCACATTGGCAACATTTTTGCGGGTGGTTGGAAGTGAATTGATACAAAAGTATTTGGGGGATGGTCCAAGTTGGTGCGAGAACTCTTTTGTGTTGCTGATGAGCTTTCCCCATCCATTGTCTTTATCGACGAAATTGATGCCGTTAGGACAAAGAGGTAGGTTTTCCTCTTGCACAACATTGGATAGAACAATCCAGTTCTTCCTCCACATGTACACTTTTGATAGTTCAAACTTGAGGGATGTGTTATAAAGTGGGTCTCTGAGATTCCTGCACTACTTGGCAGATACGATGCACACTCAGGGGGAGAGCGAGAGATTCAAATAACTATGCTGGAGTTGTTGAACCAATTGGATGGATTTGATGCACGTGTTGATGTGAAAGTAATTTTTGCTACCGATCGCATTAAGAGTTTAAATCCAACTCTGCTGCGGTCCTTAGGGTTGCATGTGTTAACATTGGGTTTGGAAATTTGTTCCTAGTGTGGTTTTTTGGCAATGGCAGATGTAGAAGATAGAGATATGGAGCTAGCAATCTGGAAAAGGGTTTGGTAGATTTGATTTGGGGGTGGGAGAAGTTTTGCTTCTATGTTTTTTTGTTTGCAGGGAGCTGGTAGTAGCACTCAAGTGATAGAATCATTGCTTCTAAGAGCCCTTCACCAAATTTGTTCATAAATTTATTGATGTGGTGTGTCTAGGCAGTCTAGAGCAACAAAATGTCATCCAAGGGTAGTGGTGACTCTTCACTTGTATAAATTGCAAGCACATTGAAAGTTCAAACAAGGATCATTAAACCTTACAAGTTTCTATGCATGTTTCTATATTTGTCATCTTGAGTTCTTAGATGGACACATGGAAATTACAAGATGAAAATATTATGGAGTTAATTACCCATATTTAATGGTTAACAGATGGAAAAATCTCCCTAAATCAACCAACCATAATTTGTGAAATAACTTTCCTAAATTAACTAAACAGAATATGAAAAAACAATTTTAATTAATTAATCACACCAAGTGAAAAAACCCTCTTAATTGACTAGTGTTGTAGGTTGATTTAATTAATAGGTGTAATTTCCACATGAATTTGGGCATCACTTGTTTCTATCTTATTTCACCAGCTTAATTGACTTATTCGTCGCAACTAGTCCCCGGTCACTAGGGGGTTAACATGTTTTACCATGATTGGCATGTAGTTAATCTGTTTTAGTTCATTCAAATCTTAATGAAATACAAGGTGAACTACCCCCCACTTTGCTAGTAGTGCCCTAAGACAGTTCCTTGTGAGCAAATCCATATGATACTTTTCAAACAACAAAAGTCACAAAACCTATAGGATGGTCAAAATTAGGTCATGACTATTTTTCAAAAATCGGTAACAACACCTCTTGGCTCTATATTCAAACAACAAAGAACAATTATACCATTTGTGAGGTTTTGAAACTTAGAAGACATACCAATGCGTCAACAAGCTAATCAACTAAGAGTTGGAGATTGTGATCATGATGTAAAACACCTAAGCTTCATTTGAAAACTATATATAAAAGTACATGATATTGGTGAAGCAATGTAAAAATAGGTTGAAAGGCGAACCCATCCTTGGGTGGTACCTCTAGGAACCACCTAAAAAAATGGTTAAAGAACCCAAAATGGCCAAACCACTTCCTAGGAGCTTTCCTTTAAATGTCTTCACTAAAAAACATTTCCCTCATGTTTATCCATTGCATGTTTTAATATATGGCCTGAAGTTTATTTTGGAATAAAAAATTGTTAATTTTTAAATTTTTTTATTCTTAATTAAAATGGCCCTTTCAAAATTTGATAGTTTTAACTTTGAAAATTCATAACTAAATTATGTTCATTCAATTAATTGCTTAATATAAACCTAAAAAAGAATGACTTCAAAAATATTTTAGAAAAAAAATTCACAAGAAAAATTTCAAATCATGTTTTAAATTTGTGTTTTTGACCAAAACGTTCAAGGAACTAGCACTATGTTTTTTCATGCAATGACTAGGAACATCAAAATACACAATATTCTTGATATTATTCAAATTTCAAAATTTGTGAAACTTAATAATTGTATTCATGAAAAAAAATGACAATATTTATTTAAATGTTTCCTATGGTTTTTCAAAGTTTGATGAATTCAAGAAAATCAAGGTGTGATGTTCCTAGTGGTACCACTCAAGGATGGGTTTACTCTAAAATTAATGTTCAAACTTCCAAACAAAGGAGGAAAAACCTTCAAGCACCACATGTTGAAATGTAATAGTTGGACCATTAGAATAACATGAGTAGAGATGTCCATAAGATTTTGAACCAATAGTTATTGCCTTGTCACAAATTATTGGTAGCATCTTTAGGTGAAGTCCACAAGATGCACTTTATAATTTTATTACATTGAAGAATACTAAAATTGGAATTGGTTGAAAAATGATACCGTTTCAAGTAATTTAAATAGAACTTGTGTTGGTTAAACACGATGATCTACTAGCCAATGAACTCACCAACATCATTTGCCCTCAAGCCCCCATCACACATACAAAACCCCTTCATTATATGAGATCATGATTTTTCAAGGTGTTCAACTTTACTACCTTGTTCATTTTGACTAAAAATTTGGTCAACTTGATCAAGGGCTTTAGTTTTTGAAATGACATGTTTATTTTGACTAGCTTAATTAACTAAAATGACCTTTTTAACTACTTGGTCAAATGTGACATTAATCAAGTTAAACAAACAATGCACACCTTTAATAAAAAAATAGGGTTGCAATCAAATGGGACATTTCATTTTGTTTAAAGAATATTTATTATTAAATAACACATACACACACACACACACACACATATTTATTTAAGGTTATTTTGGTTAATCAATTTGACCACCTATCATTTAAGTATTAATCAAAATGGTAATCAAAACAAATAATAATTTGATTCAATAGGTCTGTATGTCTTAAATAGGTAGGCATATGTCATAAATACATATTAAAAAATCATGACACAAAAATCTAGGCTAGGTAGGTAAGTACATAAGTTACAACATAGTTAGGTGTTTATATTAAAGGGTATGTAAGCTAGGTATATAGTTAACTACTTAGCCCACCTACCTACCTACCTAGGTACTTAATGTACTTAGTTATATAGTTTACAAAATTGAAAAGGAGGCCAAAGGATGTGAAAGACAGTAATGGCAAGGAGAAACACTACAACACTACTATCATGTACTTGACAACATTAACATCCCATATCCTATTAATTAACCCACCTATTTACTATGTATTACCTAATTAATCTACTTACTTTACCTAACCTAAAGTAAATTACCTACCACCTATTACCTAGTGGGACCCATTATATCTTACATACCTCATTTGCCTACATACGCTTATTTACTTATCTACATAGCTACGTACCTACCAACCAACTCACCTACATACCTATGTAACTTGCTACCAACAAAATAAGTAAATAGGTATATAAGGTCAATAACTAAATAGGGAGCTCCCTCTAAGTGAAAAAGAAACTGAATGTATTAATAAGTATATATATACCCCTCGTAAACCATATTATACCTTTAGGGGTTTTAGGTCCATGTCATAGTTACTAACCAAAAATGATTTTGGTTGCAATTAAAGTGCGATCAATGTGAAAATAATAATAAAATTCAACCCATTGGAAGAATGAAAAAACATTTAGTTGCAAACTAATGTGAATATGTCAAGAATCAAATGTAATCACAAAAGGCCCACAAATAGTTACATGTAACAACTAGTCACATGTAATAATCACAAATTTATTGGTAGTGAAAACAAGATTTTCTCCAGCATAATTTTTTCTATGTAACCAAAGTGGTGATCATGTTAAAAAATATTTAGCCAAATTTGGTGAAAAGTTGTTAAATATGAAAACTTGTAATTTTTTAAAACATATATGTTTGGTACCTATTTGAACCATGTATAGACATTTGACTATTTTTTTTTTTTAAGTAAAAAATTGGTAAAATTTTGGTGATTGAAATCTAAAAAAAACTTGATTTCTTGGTTGTATATCTAACCAATAAACAAAAACTTGCATTTGTAGGTATTACATTGTGCCTTTGGGCACCCATTATAATACTTACATTAAAGGTTAACTATTTAACATTTATTGTTATAAGAGGTTACAAAGTATTAAAACCCATTGTAGGTTGTAAAAACAACCCTTATACTATGACTACACCTAGTATTAGGTAATTTTTTTGTTAGCTCTAAAATTATTATAAATTAAGTTTTCATTTACTTGACAATAACAAGCTATATAGGTGCTAAATTAACAACAAAAGTAGGGACACTTGTCCACACCTAATGTTAGGTTAACAAAAAGTTTAGGTTTAAAAGTACTTACCATCATTTGTAGTTACCTTGTGTGTAGACCTACATAGTTTGTAGATTACCTTTTCTATGATGTCATCATCATTTGTCGAACATTTGCAAATTGACAACACAATGCACATAGTTTTTGACCTTCTTTTCCTTTTTTCATATTCTTCATTTTATTGTTCTCTATGTTGTGTGACAACAATGTTCTTGTACCAATCTTCTTGTTTGAAGTTTTTGGTGTTTTGGTGTATGCCTTTGCAATGTTTCTTCAACTTTTTTCTTCAAGAGTTTTTGGAGTTTTATGCATTGTACAACAACTATGCATTTTCGCTTTCTTTTTTGATCTTTTTGAAGTTTTGCATATTTATGACAACAATTCTTCTTCAAATTTTTCTTCCATCTTTTGTTGTTTTGTGTGATTTTGCTTTTGAAAGATTTTCCTATTTTTGTTTGTGGAATGTTTTTGTTTTCTTGAACCATCCTAATATTTTTCATTTTTGTTGGTGTGTTGTTGTTCAAATTTGTGTGTATATTAGAGCTCATTATGTCAATGGCTAATGAACAAGATGTTGTGACTACATGTGCAGGCCTCCTTAAATTCAGAAATTACACGAATGTACAATTCCGATGTTTTTTCGGGCACCTGCTGCCTCTAAAGGCGTGCAATTCATGCACTAGTATATTAACTATGGGTTAAGGTTCTCCCCAATCTTATTATTAACCACTGCTACTGGAGATAATAAAAGGCAGTCAGTCTTCTTCTACAACTAAGTTATGAAACCTTGTGGTTCTTTGATGCTTTTGGAAATAACTGGAGATGGTGGTTCTTGGATTCTATTTTTTTCACATACCCAGAACATGTGGTTATTGAAAAAAGTCAAAGAATTGCCCTAGCCTTCTCCTGACCTTTCAATCTGAAAACACTTTGTAGGTAGTCTGTGGTAGTATAGTTAAGTAGGAAATTTCAGAATTAGCGCTGGTGGTCAATTCTGCAATTTAATGCATAAGGTAGGTAGGAAATATCAGATAGCAAAGGTGGCCAAATCTTGTTGCAACTTAAAACAATAGATAGTTATTATGCAACATCAGAATCAACAATGGTAGAATTTGAGGCCTAGGCAGGGTGGTGCAAAATATGGGAATCATCAGTGGTGGCTGATTCTGCCACTTAAGGCAGAGGTAGATAGGAAATATCAGAATCAACAATGCTGGTCAATTTCTGCCATTTAATGCAATAGGTAGGTAGGTAGGAAATATCAGAATCAGCAGTGGTGGCTAATTCAGTCATTTATGGCAGAGGTTGGTAGGAAATATCACAATCACCGATGCTAAAAAGGGGAATAGGTATGTAGGAATTGACCTAAAAGTGCTGATAGTAGGTAGGAGGAATTCACATAATCAGCCACCAGTGCCAATTCTGCCATGAACAAGAAACCTAAAATCCTGCAGAATAACTAAAACACAGATTTGTGTAGAACATAACCATCCGTAAGGAGAATCTCAATGCACTGATTGGCTATCAGGTCATGATTCATGTCACATGTGCATGAAAATAGGTGAATCGCAGATTTCTTAAATGCGTGCAATGCATGCAAAAAGAGGCCCATGCATGAATCTAAGGAGGCATGTACATGTGTATTCATTTTCTTCATTTTGATATTGTAGAATTTCATTTACCCACTTGAACTGCTACCTTTGGTTGATGCTTTTATGAATTTAATCATTGCAACAACCTTGTAATAAATTATTGATGCAACCATTTACTTTCCTCGTCACCAACTAAATAATGTAATTTTGGGTCGTTTTGTGTTGATCTTGGTCACTTGGTTAAACCTTAGGTCCACAAACGTGATGATCAACAATGATTACACATCTTTAGAATGAGGAAGTGCATTTTGTTTGACATTGTCAAATAACTAAAACCTTTAATCCAAAAATAAAACACAAGAAATTGACTTGTTATTTTGGTTGAGGTGTGAGTAACTTGTGCATGATACAAATTAGCGCATGGATGTAATCTTTTGGTATGTAGCGAACTTTTTGCTATAGGTTAGTTGATTTGTCATCAAAGAGATCATTACAACCATCAATGTTGATTTCAAGAATGTTATTGCTTGGCCAACTAGATTTAAGATGGAAACATTAATGTTTGGATTCAAAATATTTTGTAGTCTCCCAATTGTACATGGGGCCATTGATGATACACACTTTTCTATTTCAAAACCTTCAAAGTGTGCCTAATTTCATTACTTGTTGTATATTACATAACCTTTTAATTAGTTGTCATGAAATTGATGTTGAACAATCTTCAACAAAAAACTGCCGTAATTATTCAAGTATATGATGCCATTGGGTGCATTCATAGTAAAAATAGCCAGTGGGCCCCACGTGCAGGTCTTTTCTAAGGATTATGTTTTTCCAAGTTTGAAACATGGCTTCCATGTTTTGGATAAGGCCCATTATTGGATGATAGTGTCAACTTCAAAAGTCTAATTCACATGTGTTTCCATGAATTTCTAAACAATATTTAATTAAATCTATTTTTTAACGATAAAATTTCAAGTAAATCAAATGTGTAGATTTCAAAAAAATTAAACATGTAAATATTTTAAAAATAATATGTGTTTCAAACCTTCAATAATACATTATATATTGAGTTTATCAAACATACTTTTCTTTAGCATCATTCTAAATGGAGTAGAACATATACACAAAAAAAAAGTAATGTTATATAACACATTCAATATTTATGAAAATGTAACCTTGATATTGCTTATACCAAATGTATGTTTTTTGTTTGAGGAAGTTTTTCAAATTATGTAATTTTAATAATCAAAAACACATTTAAACACTAAAAAAAGACTATTGTGGATAATTAAAGTAAAACATATATTCAAAATTTTAATGATACCATGCCCTCATAATCATCAATATATGGTCATCCATATTTTTTAGAATTAATGGTTTGCTTTTACATAAAATAAAGGAGATTCAAAGTTTTAACACCTTGTACACATCGAACTGTCCATTCCTTACTAACATTTTATGACCAATGAAACATAACAAAATTGTACAAAATTCAATTTGATGAAATTTCATAAGTATACAAACATTTTGAATGTGATTTCATTAAGTCCTTACAACTCATGTAATCATTTATCAAAGTTATGGGGGTGTAAGATTTTATGCATGTGCATGTAATCCTTGGCTCCTTTTACTGTGAACACACCCCATTGCACAAGGAAACCATTTATATCAAAGATGTTGAACAAAAGGATAATCAGTAGATTATGAATATCTTACATCAATTGTTGGACATGAAATGTCAAGTGAAATTTGATGCTTTCAACTTGAAATTTACCTTGGGCACTAATGAAACATCCTTTAAATTGAAGTGATTGAGTAGGTAAACAACTTTACCCTTCTTTTTATATCTGCAATTCTATTTACATTAGTGACATGTGACATGAGATGACAAACCAAATCTTCAATTCTTCTTGGTGTTTAGTAACTATAATAGGTTTAGATGACAAATTTGTTTCCCTTAGTCTTCATTAGTTACAATAGGTTTAGATGAGATTTGTTTCCCTTAATTTTCATTAGATTCAATAGGTTCAAGTTGTGAGTTTTGTTTCCCCTTTGTGTACATCTTGCCTATCACGTGAAACAATCCGAATAGCTTCAACCATATTTCTTTGTGTTTAATTTATTTCAACATTTCGCATTTTGTAATACTTAAGGAGTTTTTTTTGTTCTTGTGAACGACATTATTCAATTTCCAAGTTTCTAGAGTGGATTTTGTTGATTGAAGCCACCAACATTTTGTTGCCTTTATGAGTCACCTCGACCACTCCATTGTTTACAACAAAGGATTTTTGTTTGTCACTTCTATTGCCAAGTGCCATTCAACCAACAACGGGAGGAGGTTTCACAATTCTTATAGATGCATCTGAATCCTTGTATGGTGAATAGTATTCATGAATCACTACATTTAGAGAGTCCAAAAATGTTTCCAATTGAATGAGATCTTCTCTTGTACTTGTTGCTGGAATGTACATGTTGCATGTGTGTTTGGAATTTATTTTGTAGGCACCAATGGTGTACACAAATCTAGGTGCACAATTTGCCTTGTTGAGGTGAATGACAAAGGAAATGTGGGCAACACATTAATCTCTCCATTAGGTTCTAACTACATGACATGAGGGTTAAACACATTATCATCTAGAGACATCATGTCATGAATATGGAGAGGACATAACACTTGCCCGACCTCCCATGAAAGATTCTATCATCTTGTACATTACTTTGTTGTAATTTTGACAGACATTTAAAAGCTACCTTTTTTGCCAAGATTAATTCCTAATACTCTGTATTGTTTTTTGTCTTTGACATGTAATAAAAGTGTGTTTAAAATCATCATAAATTGTGCCTCACTTGTTTTTGCATGTTGCACCACCACATCTATTCCATATATGAATTCTTCTTTCTTTGCTTGCATTAAAACAATTACCTCTTGGTACTCCTAGTTTGGTCGTAGTTTTTTGTGCTTGCTTCACAAGTGGAGTCTAAAGTGAGATTAGGAATGATGGCCTTCTTGCCTTTTGAGAGTTTGCCAACTTTGCCTCTTTGCATTTTCAAACCTTTTTTTCTAGTTTGTGATGCATTGTGTTACTTGGGTATTTAAATCTTCACCCTTTATTTTGCAGATTGATTTGAAATTATTAGTTAATCCTTTTATTGATCGTAATATTTGTATTTTCAATTTTGTAAGAAGCAACCAAGTCACGTACTTTGATTTTTAGTTTCAACGAGGTTGCTATCACTACCTTGGAAATCCATCACAATTGTAAGATGATTATATCACATGGTGCATGCACAATGACAACCAAATTTTTTGTAGCAGATGCAACTGTGCTTGAAAGGATCACTTGTTCAAGATGCATAATCATGGTGCATGTAGTTTTGCTTGAAAAGATTGTTCGCTCAAGTTACAGTTCCCGCGTTCACACGTTGTTGAGGTTGAGTTCCATGTTGATGCGATGAACTTGCAATATAAAAGGGCGTGCTTGGAATATAGAAAAACTTGCAATATTGTAATATCATTGAGGATGTGCCATTGAATGGGATGCAACGTGTGACAACAATTTTTTTTCAAATTGTATCTTACCATCAATTTACTTGGCCATTTTCTGGTTCCCTAATTTAACATTACCTTCATAGTTCATTTTTGTAAATTTTCAACAATAAATTAACATTTTTTCATAACTTACCATTTTTCATAACATTTATTTTTAACACCTGCTGCCACATCAGATGCCATGTAAGTTTTGATGTTCTCTTTGCCACGAGGTGTGCACCCTTGTATTTTACCATTACTTTAACATTTAGTTAACACGGTTTTACCACCAAGTGTGGAGGGACCTTTACCTATGCATAAACCATCTACTTTCCTAATACCTAGTCTCTTTATTTCCTACCTATCTACCTAAATATGGGACCTACTTCTCACAGAATATGTTACCCAGGTGAAACCAGATGTTAACTCAGTTGAGGTTCATCCACAACTGAGTCACTATGGCCACAAGGCAGACGTGACAAACGTGAAAGGTGCCTCCGAGGTGCCAGATTTCAAATTAGGTCAAGTCTTGAAGACCGTCGGAAGACTGGGCAGTCTCCGAGCATCGTTCCAATGGAGCGAAGGTATCAGCCCTAACAGCATCCTCACAGAGCTAACTTCGCAGTGTTTGAAAGTCTATTACAGCGGACTGGTGCAAAGTACGTGGGTGACATAATCTTTTGGTTGCAGCAAGCGGAATTTGCGTGCGAAGAGTGCAGCATCACGCTCACAAGTTCTCGAATTCGTTTCTCAAGGGCTTGGTGTTTAGTGTTGAGGGCTAAGGTTTCTTCCAAGGAGTTCTGGCATGGCTACCGACACTGGACTTGAATCCCTCGTTGATCGTAAAGTCCCTGTCCTAATCCTGATGTCCCGAGTTTGGAGTTCTCGATAAGTTGTGGTGTTTCCCTTCTGCCTTGCTGTAGAGGGCCGTTGCAAGGACAGGGGAGTGCACTATTTAGGGTTTTAGGGTTTCTTGGATGCAGGTCATTTAGATGCTTTGATGTCTGATCGTTGCTGGTAAAGCTTCAATTTTTTTATGGAGTTTCTGTTCCTCTTTCTAGTTTAGGTTGCATGTTTTGGCTATGTTTCCGATGGTATGGGTTTGCTTTTGCGGCTTGCATTGATAGAAGCACAAAAATTAGGGTTTAGGGATCTATATCGCCTCTTTTACTTGTGTCTTTAGTCGCTCCGTGTTTCCTCTTCTATCTGGTGGCCATGATCGTCGTCTTCATGACAAGCTCACTTGTTTCTTTTTCTGACGTGGTGTGCAGAGACCATATCCGTTATTACAAATGACGGGCGCAACATTGTGGTATGTCCTTCAACCAATGGCACTATATGGCATTTTAAAAGACCTCTGTGTTTGAGGATGCAGTTTACCCATGCAGGTTGCTTATCATCATTTTGGTCACCATGTGCACAGGGTGTTTTAAGAGGATTTGACCAAGCTACAAATTTGATTCTTGATGAATCACATGAGCGGGTCTACTCCACCAAGGTATCACATTGTTGAGTTCTAAACTTAAGAGGAGATGCCCTTTATTTTGTGGAGTTATACGTAGATTCCTTGTTTAGATTAGAATGTGAAGTATGTGATTTGGAAATGCGAATCTTGAAAGAACAATTCAGCCTCCTTTTAAGAGTTTATGATATCTAGAAGCACACTGTATTTTACTGTATAGGCCTGTGTAGGTTGGATTCAGTGCTTCCTTTGTTTGTGTGGATGCTTCTTAGATTTGGAAAATTTCTTGTTGCAGGCTGGTGTTGAGCAGGTGGTGCTGGGGTTGCACATCATCCGAGGAGATAACATGTAAGCAATTTCGCAATTTGGGTTATGATGCTGAAAATGGAATCCTGCTTTCTACAGTTCAGTAATGACCATAATTCTGTGAGCATCTATTACCAATTTATATGTTGCCCTCAGCTTTGGAATGTGGGTCTGAAGTAAGTGCATGAAGTCTCATAGTGTGTCCTAATGTTAGCCAATGATGTTAGTCCCATCCTCCTAACTACAGTTCTCAAAGCATCAGATTAGGCAGAGATTTACTGGTCAATGTGTCTCTATTTAGACAACATTTGAGGTGCTTGTAGATGCAGAAAGTCGGTTTTATGCATCCAGGACATTTTAAAGTTTGAATTGGCTAGAATGAAAGCAACATTGGAATACCTGGACTTGAAACCCCAAATCCTATTTGAACATGTCATGGTGTGGTTGAATCTGAAGAATCCACTACAGTTGAATAGCATAAGCACAGAGAATAGGTTCTGACAGTTATGGGGCACAGAGGGGTGGTGGGAGAGTTGGATGAGGAGCTGGATTCAAATCTGGACTTGAGCTCCCTCCGAGCGCATCCCTTGAAGGCTGTGCAACACTAGCTGGTGTTTACCATAACAGGTATTGGCCTGCTTTTTAGACTGACTTTTGGATGTTCTGCATGACTTTTGAAAACTTGTGTTCTGTTAACCAAGCTCTACCAATTAACTCTCAAGGGAGATTCATACTCAGGGTACAAACTAAAACTCAACCTTTGTTCTTATTGCAAAGGCAAACATCCCCTCGTCTATTCCACAGATCTGAACTAATGAGGAAATCTTACACTGCCAACTCACTAGCAATGTGATGTGGGGTATCCTGTGTCCTAATGTTAGCCAATGATGACAGCAGTGGATCACCAAGTTGGGGTCTAGGATTCTTGTTCTTTAAGAGGACTAACAACAAAATCTACAACCCCAGCAAAACAGTGATGCTTTCAAAGCAGGGTTGTCTCTCTCATCTTTGTGTTTGTTTGCCCAGTCATTGAGCAACCTTTGCAGATCTGAACAGCTTTTGTCACTGGGGGATAAGTTCAGCAAACCAAGCTTCAAATGCTCCAAAGCTGGATGTGAAACTTATGAGCAGATCTTTTCAGTTTGCCAGAGAATGGAGGAGACAAACTTCAAGCATAGGGCAGGAGCTGTTGCTCTGAGAGGCCCGTTCTGTTTCCAAAACACCAAGTTTTCATATTCACAGTTGTAATTGTTCATCATGAAGTACCATAAATTGGGATCTGACCTTTCACTTGACACAACATATCCTGTTGGAAAAGAGCCATATCTTGACTGATTTGGTTTGCATTTTGTTACCTGGTTATAGGTTAAGCACAGCGATTTGCCAATGTGATCATTGTTAGTGAATCTGGATAGCAGTAGGAAATGAATGCTTCTCTGGAAACATTTCCTAGTGTATTGCAGCTGTCAAATTACCTGATACTTTCACAGGACAAGCAAGTTTAAGACTCTTTTCTTAAACCTTGCAAGTGGTACTTAGCACAACCACAGATTCAGATTTCATGTGTGAAGGTCACAATTGCAGGTGGGTTTGAGTTCAAAATATGTACAGTGGTGGTTGCTGAGCATGTTTTTGAAAAATATTGTTATGCCTGGAGCTGATTTTCTGCAGCAGTCCCCATTCTGCACATGGACCTGTAAATATACCCTTGCATTTGAAGGTTAGGTAAGGGGTCCAAATGGCCAATTCTGCTGGGCTTTTTCTGCTAGGCTAGCTCAGTGCTTGACTGGCAGAATTGGACAAATGGGGGCCATTCCCTAGTTCTGTAGTCTGGTATTTGTGAAATACTGGAATGTCATGTGGAAGTTCTAATTCAAGCAATGTCAGCAACTCAAAATGACTTGCAAGTCAGGTGATGATAGTGTTGGGGATCAACTCTTATTGCTATTTACTAACACACCTGCTTCATAAATTGCATGTTATGATCTTGGCTTGTAAGTGTGTCCCAGACTTCATTTAAGATGTAAACTATATCACCATATGTTTTGTTTTCAGTAGAGCCCCAAGGTGGTGGCATTCTCAAAGTTAGGGGGTGAAAGATGATACAGTAGCTGAGTCTGGCCCTGCATTTTGGGAATGTTCCTCTCCCCTGGGGCTTACCCACTGGAAAACACGAGGTGGTAGGAGTAGAAGGGAATTTCATCTTTCTATTTGGGAGTGGGAGGGATCTTACTCCTACTGTTTAGGAGCAAGATCCTACACATATAAGTTGGTGTAAGACCCAAATAGTAGCTGTAAGATCCCTCTTGTATTCTTTAGGAGAGATTTTCACGGATATAGTGTGGTCTGTACCCCTGGTCGAAGTGTAACTTAAATTTTAAATTGTATTGGATTTTCAATGACAGAAATCTGAAGTCTGAAAATTAAGAAATCACCTCCAAGAAAATCCACTTTCCAACAGGACCACGAGCATGCTTCAATTTCTGAAAAGAAAATTAATTTTGATTTTGTTAATTTGATTTGATATAAGTGTTCAATATTCAATATCTCTCGCATTGTAGGTCTAAACATTACAAACCAGCAGATGCAACATTGAGGGCTTTCCAATGATACCAAGAGCACTACGAGGGCTGCCATGGTTTGGGAGATCTAAACATGACAAACAAAGCAAAATGAAAAAAAACTAGCTTAATTGATAGATAAGGTACACTCCAAATACACTAGGAAATTTCTCCTAGTGCTTTATGATGTGATACTTTTAAGGTTACCATCTACATATATTACATATATTTGAGATGATATTTGTAATGGTTGACACCTTAGGATAATAAAGAAATGAGTGCCTACACATAAAATTAGTGCACAGCACCCGCTGAAATTTGGTAATGTATTTGTAGGGTGCCCTATTTAGCACAATTTCTCCTCGGTAGAAAGCAGGCTCAGTAGAAGGCAGGCTGTTTAGAACAGCAAATGCTTTTCCTGCATGTGTTTCGTTTTAAAAATCTCATAATCTTCAAGTATCATGGAATTTTTATTTATTTATTTATTTCTGCCGGGGTGCTTTATGTCAGCTCTCAGAGTGTGGCGTTCCCAAAATAATAAGCACCCCTTGGCTCTGCTTCGGGTGGAGCTTATTTTGGGACCGCTCTGCTCTTCAAATATTACCCTCCAAGTAAAGAACTGGTGGAATTTTGTCTAGTGTATGTGGAGGGCGCCTTACCCTGAGTAATATTGCTCCCTCAAAGGAGGATGGCACATTACGCCTAAGGTTGCCCATGTAAAGGATTGACACACCAAAAGCTGTTTTGTTATGGATGATCACCACTTTTTCTCCACATCACAAAATTGAAGAAAACAAAATACTGGATGGAATTCAAAATTCCCTTGCCTTCTTCCTTCTTTAACGTCCTGCCTTCTTTACTTATCTTTTGGGATTAGGGTTCCCAACTTTTAGGGTTTCTCTAATACTCCGTGCTCATGTTGGGGTTTCGTCTCGGTGCGTGCTTTTCTGTGTCCCGCAATCTGTAGAATCGATCAGAATCAGTCGGAGATTAACATCTGCGTTTGGTGCATAGTTTCATCGCCGGCAATCGGGACGTAGTTTTGTAGTGAATGATTGAAGGACAATAAGCAGAAGCCAGGCATTTAGGGGTAATATCTATGGCGTCCTCTTTTGAGCGGCGAGGCATACCCGTTGCGTCTTTTGTAGAAGACGTGCCCACCTTCTTGCAACAATACAACTCCGATCCCTCAACCGCCCTCACAGCTCTGCAGGAAAAGCTACAGCAGTATAAAATTGCCGAGATGAAGCTACTGGGTCAGAAGCGAGACCTTCAGTCCAAGATCCCCGATATGAAGAAGTGCTTGCAGATTGTGGGAACCCTTCTGGCAAAGCGGGGGAGCGGGGAAGTGATGAAGATGGATTTTGAAGTAGCGGAGGGGATCTACTCTCAAGCGCAGTTTGAAGACACTAATTCTGTTTGTTTGTGGCTTGGGGCGAATGTGATGCTGGAGTACACCTGCGAGGAGGCTATGGAACTGTTAACAAAGAACCTGGATACCGCCAACACTAGCTTGGCTGCAATGGTGGAGGACCTGTATTTCTTACGCGATCAGATTACAACAACGGAGGTCACCATTGCTCGTGTTTTCAACTGGGACGTGCATCAGCGACGGAAGCAGCGGTCGCTCAAGGTGGATGAGTCATCATAGTTAGTCGTATGAAACTTTCACTACAGAATTCTAATATATTTGCAATGCTTATCGATCTTGCACATTTCTTGATCTTCTTTAATGATCTGAGTCTCTTCTTGGAGTTTTCAATTTTGGTCTTCTATTTCCTGCTCATGGGTGCTTACATACTTATTATGGGGACACCGACCTACTCTTAGGAGGTGAGAGTTGCCTGCTTTGCAGTTCTGTTAGTTGCAGGTTCAATACATTCAGGATAAACATGAACACTTGCCAGAAGGTCACAATGCAAGGCCAGGTTTTCCATCTGTCATCCTAAGATCAATACTAATCATCTGTTCTGTTCCTTCAATATGTTTCTGCAAGGCCATATGACATAGAGCTGATGTTTAGATTATCAGTGCTAACCCAAACATGAAACTTTTGTTGACAGCAGGGAGAAGAAGGTGATACAATCTCAAAAAGAAGAGGAAAAAACACCCGTAGTATACTAATCACCCTAAAGTTAGCTGCAAACTGAATCGATGTCTAAAGTCTAAACCCTATGAAACTTATCTATAACAGACCACAGGAAATTTGATAAAGAGGAAACAACTATGGAGAGAGAGAGAGGGAGCTCTGATGGGTTAAGGATCCTCACTATACACATAGGGAAAATCTGAAGGGATATTGAGGATATAAGAGAGCACTTTCCTCTCTGCAACTCTTGCCAGTCCTCACTTAGCAAGGTATGCTTCTGTTTTTAACTACTTGACTTCCATTTTCTATGGTGCTTGGAATCAATGATTTCTTCATAGCTCTGCATGGTAGAACAGCACCATATGTTGGAGGCTTGATCTGTTTTTGTAGATCTGTCAGGGGCAAAAGGAGGTAATCCCTTTGTAGAATTTTTAAAGATTTCTGGAGAACATTGGAATTTTGGGTGTGTATCTTCATTTGGGTCCCATGGTGAGAGGGTATCATTAGGACATCTTGCAGGTATGTGTTCTAAATTATGCAAAAGACAAATATTGTTTTGCTATAGAGTCATGAACTTGAAAAGAAATTCAGTTTGCAAACTAGGGTGTCACGAACCTTGGAATTTACATACAAGCTTCATGAGTATGGAAGAGAGTAAAATACACTTGAGTTTTCTTCTCTAGTTCATGATAATGAAAATAGTTATACCGTGCATTATGACTTGTCCCCAATGTGGTGGTTGAAGGTGTGTATTCATGCATCCCTTTGAGAAATCTGTTGGTTCAATCTACATCCTATAGTCAGCAGCTCTTGCTTGCTGTCCACAAAATGCATTATTAAAGCTAATGTGAACTCCCCACATAGGAAAGCCCCATTGATAACTTTGATTTGCAATTTGAACTTGCAAAAGCTGTGTCAAGAACTGTTGTTTGTGATTCTAACTCTTGTTATAGGAGCCTCATTGATAATCATGGTTTTTAGGGGCCTGAAATTGTCACCTTGTTATTTGTATTTTGAGCATATGAAAAAGAGTTGTATGAAGGCGACCCTTTGAGCATAGATATCATATCACCCTTTTTTTTGAGTGAATCCATCATTGCATTCTTCATCCAATATGATATTTGTAGTTGAGGTCAAAAATGCTAATTGTTTGATGTCATTGTTTCATCCTATGTATACCTTTGCTCATATATCCTCAATATCCGTTCAGATTTTCCCTATTGAGTTCTTCACTTTCCATCAATGGTCACAAATGGGTCCATTTGCTCCTTTTTGTGAGACAATGGTCATCATGTTGAAAGCAACCAAAGGTCAAAGTGTGTTTTGAGCATGTACCCAAGAAGTAGAAATTGATTCATAGCTTAGAGATAAAATCGTGAAAAATAGGATTACTCTCAAGTCAAATGTTGAGTCCACCTTGACTTCAAAATCAATCAAATATGTCCTATCAATTTGATAATCTTAAAATATATGATGTTCAAAGATTACTCCCATGCACAAAAAATTGTTGATGTGTTGTTGAAACAAAACAATGACCCCATAAATTTTGAATCCCTTTGAGTTGGTGATGGTGCATGTCAACATGAAGTGAAGCTCTTCTTTTGAATTTCAACAATTGATGAACTATAAAGAAACTCTATTGTCAAAATGTTGAAAGAATATGGTGAAATTACTTGAAACCAATGTGCTTCATACATGAGTAATCATAGACTCATCTACAAAGGCTTCAAAGTCTAACTTTTTCAAATTATGTCGTCAACAAAACATAACATTGGCCATAAGACAAATCTAGTCAACCTACACAGAAAAAGATTATCAAACCAAAATAAAAAATAAAATGTGCACGAATCGATATCAAAGTGACAGAATAAAATATGGAAAATTTGAAAACCTTACTAGACACAAAATTCACAAGAATGAAGGACAAGTTAGACTTGTGGGATAACATGGAAGGGGTGAAGGAAAAGAGTTCATGTGGTTGACATCATTGAAATATGACAAATTTGTCCAAATTTGTGAGCATGGTAAAAGAACTAAGGGGCAACATCTGGTAAGTAAGTGTAGCTTCTTCAAGCACTTGAATAGAGTTCCTCCACTTTGAAACTTTTAGAGGTAGAAATGGTTTATAGTTTAAAGTTGGACCATGTGCATAGGTAAATAATTATTTCACCTTTTGCAACTTTGATTTTCAAGTTTTTGAAAGGCAAGGGAGAAAGAGGGAGAATAAAACATGTGAGTTGTAAATCTTCCTTAGGGTTTGGGGTGTGTTAAAGGGTTTGAACTTTGAAGCTCCTTGTAATTTGAGGTTTTTCTTGGTTGAAAGAAGATATGGTGAGAGGAAACTTTAATTTTTTATGGTTTTTGAAAAGGAAAGGGGATAAAGGAAGGGTTTATCAAAGGAAATTGTGTTTAGTAGTTTTAAAACTTCAAAATAAGGTTGTGGGAGGAAGGGGGGGGGGGGGGTGTTCTTGGTGAACCGAACTAAAAAATGTATTTGAAAGTTGAAGTAAAGATATGGGGATTTGAAGGTTGTGGGATCTATACTAAATAGATATTATACATGGTTATGGTTTTGGTGGAGCTCAATTTATGTTTTGTTCCATTAGACAATTTTTTGGGTTGTTTATTGAGAAGATTGAGATTTTTCAATCTTGTTGGGCACAACTAGACAACAAAAAAATTATTATAATTCAAAGATACACAGTGATAGTTTTTTGGCATTTAATTTGAGAAGGTCAGAAGAATGAACCCTTTTAGGTTAAACAATTGTTAAATTTACATTTAACTTGGTTAAGTTTGAATGTGCAAGCATGGGAAGGACACATTTCAATGGCAACATGGAGGCAAGAAATATAAATGCTTAAGAGCTTAAGAAAAAGAAAGGTAAGTTAAAAGGTTCAATGTTGGGGTGAAAAGTTAGGCACAATATAACCACTTTGATATATGGATGAAGGATCTCTTGGTAACACGTAGTGAACTTTAACAATTTTGGTAGGTAGGAAGATCCATTTGGTTGTTTTTTTGCTTGTCTTTTTGTCTTTTAGTGTTAGTGGTATTAGTTTTTGGTGGTTGAATTTAGGAAGTGATAGATAGATGAAAGCATTAAGGTGGATCTCCCACGCAGCCACTTTGCAAGACCAATTGTTGATTTGCAGCTCATGTGTGATATGTTATTCAATCAATTTTGGAAAATACATTTTTGGTAATGTTTTTAATGAATGATGGTGCTTTGCATGGAAAATTGTAGCATTTAAATATTGAGTTTAAAGGAGAAGGTTAGGAACAAAAACATCGCGAACTTGTTAGGGGTGGTAGTTAGATGCTAGTTGTATGAAGTGGAAGTGTCATAGTGGAAGGAAGTGGGTCTTCATGTACTCTATGTTTGAATGCTAAGGCCTTGTTCATCCTTTAATATCATTTAAATACAAGTTGAATGTTTTGTGTTGGAGGAAAGTAGTGGGCAACATGTGTATGGTTGGTGTGGAGACATTGTGTGACTTGTTTTGAGTTTCAGTGGGTTGTAGTGTAAACATTAATGAAGTGGGTGAAAAAGAAAGGAGTTTGATGCGCTTCCTGTGTGAATGGAGTTTAAGGTTTCATTCTTGAACTGTGATTATCAACTTTTTGCACAGTGATGGTGGAAAGCTTTCTAGCACTGTTTATTTCTCCAGTTTAGATTTCGCCTAAAAATACTTCATGAAGGCATTTGTGGTTGTGAAGGATTGTTTTGTTGTTTGTGTGTAATGTTGATTTTATCTAAGCAGAGCTTCCGATGGTGGAGAATAGAACAACATTGATGAAGCATCGGAATTTGGGCGGTGTTGTGGAGGATTTAAGGTAGAAGAAGGTGTTATAGGTAGAGTGAAGTTAAGTGATTTATCAAATTGTTGTGTAGTCTTACTGTTGCATTTGTAACTGCTGAAACTTTTTTCGCTACGCCAATTACTACTTAGTGATAATAGTGTGTTGTGATGAGCAATCTTTCTATAAGGAGTTGATGTTGAGAAGTGATGAAGAATTTAGGTGGTCTGAGCTGTAGTTAGATGAGCATGTAGCTATATAAACCATAATGCAAATGTCTAAGTGATGTCTAGAAATGAGAATCAGGGATAGGTAGTGGATGTTGGAGTGTTAGGTATGAGAAACCTTCTTTGGGTATCCTAGGTTTAGTGTAGATGGTGCAAAACAGTCAGGTTGAGCTTGTGTTTGATTGATGCATATACTTCAACCTTAATTTGGAGTAATGAATTTGCATTCTACCTTTAGTGGTTTGACATAAAACCTCATATCTCATAGTTCAATGGACAAGTAGTATCCATAATTGTGTCTGTAGTGGTTTTAGGGTGTTCGTTTCTTGGTTATGAACCAGAGAATAAAAGTCCGTTTTGTTGCATTACATAGTAGGGGTGGGCATAGAAGCTTTAAAGATAGAATGAACATAGAACGATCTGATCCATGGCTAGAACTTCAAGAAGACTTGTTTCACACTCCTAGGTCTTAATGGTGTGGGGACAGAGCTTATATGGCAGCTAATATTTCATTAGTGATGGACATGCACAATCTATGGTAGGACATGGAAACGTTCAAGAATTGATATGTTCTGCTTTTCAAATTATTCATGGAAAGGCAATTGGGTTCAATATGAATGTCTGATGTGTTCAAGTTTATTGACATCTATTTCTAGCAGGATTCAGGTTTGAGTTGGGTAGTTTCAATGTGTATACCATAGATAGAGTTTGTGGTTATGTTTCTTTTGGTATTATAGCGGTCGGTTGTGTTGGAATGAACATTATCATGTGAATGATCATAACGGTTGGAACATGACAGTAGTTATTAGTCAATGTTCTGTTATTCCAGCATGTCAACCTCCAGTGAAGATGAATTTAGGATAGATGAGATTACCCAGGACATTCACAAGCAGTAGTTAGTCATTAGATTCGATTACCCAAGAAGACAGATTGGGCCTTAGATCGGAGTATTGATTTTATGTTTGTTAGGTTTTGGAGTAGTAAACATCAGAAGGCTTAATCCTGATGAAGTTCAAGTTGGTGATTTTGTAGTTGAACTAAGCAATAATTGATTTTATACCTGGGCATAAGTGTGGATAAGGATGCACAATGGAGCAGGAGGGTGGAAGTCAACAGCAGAACTCCAAAGGCAGTACCATTTTACCTCCTACCTTGTGTAGAATATCAGCTTTAGGTTCTGAAATATAGAGTAGGGTACTTAGAATAGGAGACATTTGCATTCCTAGACTCACCATCTCACCAAACCATTTTACTAGATTTTACATACCTGGTGTGGAGGATCTATTGCAAGCAGGGGATAAAATTTTGAGGATGCAGCATGTCAGTATGAGATCCTGTCTATTGAGCTGGAAAATCTGGCATACTTCAGATGCGGACTACAATATTAATTGGAATCTTCAAATGAACAATTCTGTTTTTCTCATACTTTCATTCCATTAGGTCTAGTCAGTGAAGGTGATCAATCCGAGTTTCTTACTTAACATTCCAAGAAATTTGCAATAGCTGAAGGGGATTGATTTCTGAAGGATGTAATTTTTTGATGAATTGAAGAATACAATCTGGGGTTTCTGGGTTTGATGAAACTCGTTTTTCCTGGGAACCAAAAGCCGGCTTCCTTCTCCTAAGAATAATAGGATTTGCAATAGTCCATTGAATCCCACTTCTTCATTACCTGTTCTTGGCCGTTTTAGTTAGATTGAAGAGAGAAGGTTAATTAGGGAAAGAATCACCTCTATTCTTAGGGTTGGTGACACTTTAATGCCTGTGGATACAGACATTATAGGTTATTGTGCCAAGTTTTACCATCCTGAATTAGATTCCAATATAAAAATTGGGGATTGGGTTTAAGAGTTTCCTATTCTGGTAGAAATGCCCACATGTGCTAGATTTACTACGGGGACTTGTATGGTAGGTTGGGTTGGTGATATTCAGGAAACAATGATGCTAATTACAGTATGAAGGTGGATGATAATAGGATAAAGGCAGTGGCTTCAGAAGGGGTGGATGAAAAATAACCAGAACTAGAAAACCTACAACAGATTTTCTTGAGCTGAGTAGATTTGTTGTGGGGTCAGACTTTAAATTGTTGGCAAGACGACTAGCCCACACGGTATGGATGAGTTATTTTGGGGATGGGATCATGCGGATGTGAATGACTGGGTGGAGAGGTTAACTATGGCTGCTGAGGTATAAGATCTCAATGTAGACAAGCTCTTCAAGATTGCAAAGTTGAATCTGAAGGAAGAGCCAAGGAGTGGTTTAGGAGATTAAGCCCAGCACCAGCTGACTAGACAAACTTGTGTACACTAATTGTCCAGAAATATGGTGGTGTGGATGCAGATGATACCAGAATGAAACTAGATGCCTTTAAACAAGAAGCTAAGGAATGAGTTCAAAAATACTTTGAACTTTTTGACAAACTTTTCCAAAGGGGTAGGATATAGGATGCAAAACAAAGGCAAAGGCATATGGCCAGGTTGCAACTGGAGATCCGCAAAATATGTGTTGTGAGGATGTTTACTCATATTGAGGAGTTGGTTGTAGTGGCAACAGAGTTGGAGAAGGTGTTGGGAGAACTTGGGGGACACCCTATGAACCTTTGAAGGAAGAACATGAAGATGGAGTTTTTGAAACTACAATGGAGAAACAGGTCAAACTTGCTTTGAACAACACACTCACTAGTTTCTTTTGAGGAAATGCATTTAATTTTGGTGCATCCTCATCCTCCACTATCTTTGGTGGATGCCAGATTTGCAAAGGAGATGACCATTTAGCTATTACGTTTCAATATTAAATGAACCATGGCCAAAATGTGCCAAATGTGGCATGTCTCATTAGACAAAAAATTGTGGAGTGAAGTGTTCCTTCTGCTCAGGTTTGGGGCATTCTGAATATTGATGTTGGAAGAAACCCAAGGATGGGAAATCCCACTCTGGAGCAACAAATTTTTTGGAGGTCATGCTAGATGGTGATGAGGTTATAATGCAACAATGAAATAAGCTTTGTGGTGGTGAGAATGTATTTTCTTACACCAGAGTTCTTAAGCGGAGAATGCTTGTAGAGGTTGTTCCAGGTTAACAGTTCCAAGGTCTTGAAGTAATTAGAGAAGGAATGGGAATCAACAAGGAGGCATCTGTTAAATCTAAGATCATTGCCCACTTCATTAAAGGAAAAATTTCCCTTTCATCCATGGAAACTATCCTCATGATACTAGGAAAATTGGAGCATTTTGAAAGTTTGGTGAAGTTAGCAAGGAGGCGTAGGGATTCAGAAGCTGGTGAAAACTAGATATCCATGGTATCAACACCCACACCAGCTTGGAGGATTTGCATCAACAAGACACATCGAAGGAAAACCCTTCATCTATTGGTAGATATCAATAACTATGTGGATGAGGGGTTGGTTGACACTGGAGTGTCAATGTTGGTCATGGCTGCAGCAGTTATCCAGGAACTGGGCATAATGCATCTTGTTACTAGTTCAAAAACCTACAAGACTGCATCTAGTGTTGTTACACAGGCCATGGTTGGATTGATGAGGTTTCAATCAAAAGGTTGGTGATGTACAATGCAATATGACTTTTATGGTAGTAGATACGGATAGTTATGACATTTTATTGGGTCTAGACTTCTTGATCAAAATTGGGGCAATAGTGGATGTGGATTGAAGTTTGATACATGTGCAGCATGGTCCTGGGATCAATGTCAAATGTTACTCGTAACAATGGTGAATATGCTGCATAGGTTGAACTTAGGTTCCACTATTCATGATGTCAGTACCAATTTGGAGAAAATGCAAATTTCAGGGATTCAAATGACTCTTGGGGTTACTCAGCAGCATAACTCAACCATTTGAAAGGTTACAACTGTTTCTATTTCAGATTCTGATATTGACATAGATGATATTGAACCACGTGATATAGAGTTTCACCCATTTGAGGATATAGTTGAGGAAATGGATCTGTCGAATACTGAGTTTGAAGACTTGGTCCTATCAGAGGGACCCAAGCAAATCATGGTCACAGTAGCACTTCAACAACAGAGGCTTATTTCTTTTTTAGTTGCATTGTAGGTTACTGTCTCTTTCCTTGTAAATTTAGTTTAGTTGGTCATTTCTAGTTTATGGCCGTATGGATGGTTTTGTCTTGAAAGTGCCAATTACTGCTGGAGCTGCTCTAATAACTAATCACTTCTCATGTAACATGTTACTTTTAGCAATTTGAACTCAAAAGTTCTCATATCCTGCAAGCATCAGATGGATAGCTAAGTATGCAAAGGTGTAAGTGAACACAGAACTAGATTGAACAATCCTGGTTTAAGGCAGATGAAGAGGAACAGCTGTATAAACTTGTAAATAATAGCAATTTACCAACTAGACAGTCTGCAATTGGAGGTACACATCATTCTAGATTTTGATGACCCTGCATTTTGTTTTTACTTTGCCTTACTAGTAATTACATTGCAGCTTTTATGTGACACCAATGACTGGCTTGTGTACCTATGTTATCACATGATTTTATCCTATAACAGCTCTCCTTATGCCACATATGTGCCAAATTCACACTGTAACATATGCCCTCACATTCAAGGAGACATAGATGAGGTGAACAGCTAGACTTAAAAAAGAATGGAATCACATTTGAAATAGGAAAACCTTGAATTAATGCACCTACAAACAAAACCAAGTTCAGATGCTCAAACAATGCAGAATTGGCAGCAGATAGTGACTTTTCAAGATGCTATTCATCACTATCCAGGATGCAAAAGAATGAAACAAGAGTACCTAAATGGTTTTGGAAAGTGGGCCAAATCAAATACATAGCTAATACCTTCTACATCAGTGCCAATCATTCATCAAGCTCTTATAAATTTCACCTATACATGACAGCTGTTACTATGGTAAATTGATTTGGATAAGGTGACTGTCTCACAAAGGGACTAAATAACCATGCACAACTGTGGATCTAAGCTCACTCTTGTGGTCCATCAATCACAGACCAGGCTGCAGCATCTCAAAGGGTATTGATGCAACTCCAAGAATCTCTACAAAACATTGCAGACGCCACATAAGCAAATGCAAGTTGTGCCCTATTAACTCATTTGTTGGCTATGACTGACTACAGCATCAGATACCTATCTTTATGTATTGAAGCATGGAATAGAAGTTCAGGTATCGCGTGGAGGACCCTTCTTTGCAGCTTCGGCTGCAGCCTTCTCAGCCTCAATACCTGCAACAATCTCTTCAACTTCTGCTTCCTCCAGCAATCGCAAGCCCTCATCATAGGTCTGAACTGCAATCTCAATGTTCTTTCCACCACTTTCTACCACCTGCCCAGATGCCAAAAAAGCCCTTAGTGTTGTGCAACCAAATCTGCAATTAGCAGTTCATATTGCCTACACTGAATCCTGAGCAACCTGAAGCCACTGACAGTCAGGTTTCTTTGAGCCAATGGACCACAAATTTGCATCTCTTGCTCAGAGCTTAACTGAAGATGAAGAAATGTCTGTTATATTATTCTGTAACCTCAATAACAAACCATTTCATGTAGTGACCTCTTTTGCAGCTGAAAAATGTACAACAATATGCAGCAGACCAAGGAGCTCCTGACAAAGCCCCCTTGGATCAGCAGTTGCCCAAAATCTGTCTAAAGGAAACAAGTATCATCTTCTTTATGGGACTCCCCTTGGGATCACTGAAGGTCATACTCTGGTTTCCTAAACATACAAAAGCCAACTAACAGATAGTGAAGCATTATCCATAGCCTATCAATACCTTCTCTACTTAAGGGAAGAGGATATATGATAATGAAAACAGTAATGTTGAGGTAGATAGGAAGATGGCGAATCCAACTTACTTCCAGTAGTGCTCGAACAGCAAGCTTGACAGTTTCCACACCAGATGTCTCAGTATAATTCTTCTCTAAAAACTCACGCACAGAATTTGAGTTCCGACCTGTAGCATTAGCTTTCCAGGCAGAGAAAGTGCCAGAGGGGTCAGTCTGATAGAGGGAAGGTGCTTTAGTGTAGGGGTCAAAGCCTACAATTAGTGTAGAGATTCCAAAGGGACGGACTCCACCACTCTGAGTGTACTTTTGCTGTAAGCCAGCGATGAACCGCGTAATGTACTCAACAGTGACAGGATCCTCAACTGTGAGGCGGTGGCTCTGGCACTCCACACGAGCACGGTTTACGAGGACACGTGCATCAGCAGTGAGGCCTGCAAAGGCTAACGATATATGATCATCTAACTTAAGGATCTTTCGAACAGTTCTGCAAAAAAATCCCCAAATCATACCCATAAGAGTTCAAACTACACTATATTGTCCTCTCAAGTTTTACGTGGTCAGTCCTTTCAGATTGTCAAGCCTTCGGTGAGTACTGTTGGAATCTAAGCAGGACTGGATACAATTCAACACTGTAGTTTGGAAGCATCATACACTATGAAAGAAGGAAAATAGAGTTTTGGCACTTGGTTCAGGAGAAGTTAGACAGACCTTCTTTGTTATGACATCAAGCAAACGCGAGCAAGAGAGACGGGAGAGAAGCTGACCTTGCATCTTGAAGCTTGGCTGTGGATTTCTTCTCAACACCGAGAACTATGGTATCGATGCCTCGCACTCCCACAGCTGCATTTCCCTTCCTGACTGCCTCGAGTGCGTACTCAACTTGGAAAAGATGCCCATCGGGTGAGAAAACTGTAATGGCTCTATCATACCGCGCCATCGCCCCTTTTCCTCTGTTCCAGAAACAAAACAATGCAAAACAAGAAGATGACAATCCAAGGAGGATGTAAACCTCCCCCCCCCACAAAATAAAATAAAATAGCTTATACGCAGCACAAGTTCTTGGAAGAACGGCGACTCCGTCGTAAAACGTGTAGCGTGGAAAACACACAAAGACGAAAATATACCCGAAACTCCCGATCTGACGAAGAAAGCAAAACTAGACGGTTCCGGAAGCCAGACACCCCAATATTGACATAAGAAACATACATTCAAAGAGAGCTTGGCAGAATATGCAATTAAAAAACGGCGAAGCAAACTTGAAGCAAAGGATGTCTTCGCCAGAAAACCGACCGAGCAGAGGTGGGGGGGGAAAGCGAAACAGCAACAAAAGTGGCGTTCCAATCCTGAAAAAAGAAGTAGTAGAGTGATGATGGTACCACAATAAGGCAGAGAAGTCGCTTGAAATTGAGTAGGACCACCTGTTCGTGGAGTGAAGAACGCAGAGCAGAAAATAGCCACACCGCAATGCACAAACGACAATCTGAGAGAAAGAGACAGAGTGAGAGAGAAAGAGGAGGGAAGATACGAAGAATAGGGTTTACTGTTACGAATTGGGATAGAAAGCCACTCCGTCCTGAAACCGTGCCTCGATTTTCGTCGCTTGTCGCTGTCGACTTAGTCGGCGTTCTGCTGCGCTGCAGAAGAGACTGACACGGGAGTTTGCTGCTCTCTCCACCTCCGCTGTCTTCCTCACTCGTGAGGTGAGTTTCGTGGTCTGACAAGGATCCCCGTCAGTTGATTGTTGCAAACGTTCTGCAATGAAATTCTTCTTTTTTGGTCTTCCTTTTCTCGAATCGGAGATGGCCCTTTTCTGTAGAAGTAGAATTTTCAAATCATTTTAGATTATTAGATTATTTGTGAAGGACTGCTGTTCAAGTCCTCTTCTCAATGCATATGTAGGACAAACAAGAAAATTCTCTCCAGCTGAAAAGACATAACATTGGACAAGTATCGGATCTCATATTTCTGGCAGGCCTGCTAATCTCGTATTTCTTATTCTGTGGGTTCACAACCTTTCCATATCCAGCAAATCTTGAATGGATTGGAGTCACCTACAGATCTTAGAAGTGAAATGTATATATGATATCATGCAACACAACTACCAAGGATGCAGGCAATGGCATCCTTGAACTTTTCTGCACTGTGGGTACTGCTTTTTCGTGGCTATGCTATTCTGATCATTCCTCTGTTATTTGCAGTTTTGTAATAGGACCCTGATTTGACAAATGCAAAATCCTTTTTTATGTCATTTCAGATTTTTGATGAGTGTTTTTGAGATGAGTTGGGATGGTAGTTCTCATGCTGCTCCATTGCTATATTAGACAAAGTAGTTATGTTCATGTCAATGGTTCTTGAAATAATTTCTGACTAGCAATTATATAGATTTTGAGTTGAAGAATGCTAATCCTGTCCTTGGAGTCTCTAGTTGTGAATTGCAGATATGCACTGGGACATTTTTGATTTAGTGTATGACTGTCTACTCCTAGGCATCATACTGACCTACCAGACAAGGTTGACTGATATGAAGGTTGAAGTCCTTGAAATAGCCTTGCATGTGGAGTAGGAACTGGGCATTGACAGAAAAAAATTGCAAAATTCTGAACATGTTGAATTGAGTTGGGTTTGACTAATAGATTAGATGTGCCAGAGAAAACAGTTGGATAACTATGACCTTCTGGAGTTCTGCATAGACAATGACAGTTGAGTCTTGAGAGTGTGTCTATATCTGACAGAGATACAGTGAACTGATTAGAGCCATATAAGCTCTGGAAGCAGATCTACAAACAGAGTAACAAAAATCCTGCTGCTTGCTTGACATATTTGTGCTGATTTTTCAAGACTCTTGCTCTTTCTGGCTGGAATTTGATCAGTGATGCAGTTTGTCCAGTTTACTGAAATACAACCTAGTGTTTGCAGGAGAAAATAGACATAATGGGAGTGGCTTATACTCTTGACTGTGTTTACTGATGGATGAAAGACTGCAGTCTAGGTTATACTATCAATTGTTTCTTTTTTGTTACAGTTGCATGCAGAACCAAAGAGATGTGCAATGGTGATACTAATTGCAATTGAATTGAAGTGTGTTACCTGCACAGAGCTGCAGTTCTGCTCTGAGACAGGAGGAGAATTCATGGAATATGGAAGCAATCCATCAAGAATGGCAAAAAGGTGTCATGGAACTGTTCCTAAAAGTCATGGAGGTGGCATGTTTCTGTATCACTCTGAAGCTAATTAATTTCTAAATGCAAGATGATGAATGAATTCTCAGAGGGGTAACATGGCATCTATGTATAGAGAGAAGCAATTACAGAGGATGAGCTGCTGGCAGTGGTATACTGGCATCTAAAACCTGGAGGTGACACCAAGTGCACTATCAAAGATGACAGCCATAAGGGTGGAAAGAATGTGGCAATGAGAACATGGAAAATGCAAATAATTGAAGATGTGTTGTTTTGATGAATGGAATTCTTGTACTTCCTGTTGTGACTTCTGAACTAAAGAATCTGCATTATGCCACACATGCATTTTAGGACACCAGTCAGAAAAGTCAGTGGACTGTCCACCCAAAGTGTGGGACTAGAGAATCCAGAGTCACTGCAGGAAGATATTGTGCAGAAGCCTCATTCTGTTGTGGTTAGTTATTTTTGAGTTTGGATTCATCTTGTAGTCTAGATTCTAGAAGCTCCAAATATAGAATCTGTTTGTCTAGTGGATGCCTACCATTCCACTGACATTCCACCATAAGTAATTTTCTTAATTTGAACTGTGCAACACCATCATGACACATCTGATCAACAAATTCATGATTACACTGGTCTAATTGTGTGCTCTTCAGGTTCTTCACCAGTTGCACAACTGATGATGTGAGAAGATCAGCCCTGGCTGTAATTGCTCTTTTGTGACACTCTTTGCTTGAAGTTATGAATGCTTGGTTTTTTCTCCATTTCTGTTTCTTTTTAACTTTTGTTGGTGCTGTGCAAACAGGGACAACAATCCTCTTGGTTGATTTCACATATGGTCTTCACTGATCCAAGGCATAAGAGAAGCATTTTCTGCAGGATATTAGGTTGAGAATGGCTCTATGTATGCAATATAAAAGCCCTTGATGGGACACACTGTCCAGCTCCCTGCATTCACAATGAGGTGAGTGAGAGCTGACCTAGCTTGGTTGTAAAATGAAAGAGACTGGTGTGTGATTATAATCTCAATGTCTATTGGTAAAAGGTCAGACTTTTTTTTGGTGGAGTTCAAATTAGATCATGATTCTGCAAGCATATTTGGGGCAGTCAAAGTTGACCATTATCAAGTTGTAGACAAAGAAATGTTGATGTGAATAGAATGCACCAGGTCAACAGCATAGATGATTTTGTGCCCCAAGGAAGTGCAAAAGGATTATAGAAGATAGAAAAGAAACGAAACCAACTGGATGTATGCATTATGAACAACTGAATGGTTTTGGTGAGGGGGGTTGTTGTCATGAGAGCCACCAGGCATCCACTAACTCTCTTGGACAACTAATACTGGACAAAAAATCCAATGCCCAAATGGTTTCCTATTGAGGAACTCAGCACTTTTAAACCATCAAGGGTAGAATTCTGAAGCTGGTACAGCCAACCTCATACTTTCTAATAAACCACCAAAATAATTCATCAAGGGGTTCTTAAATGTAACTGATTGGAATCTGGAACAAGGCTTGATTTATCATAAGGATATGGTAATTTTTTTCCTTCAAAATCTGGTGAATTTGGGTCTTTTCTTCCATGAAAAATCCTTTGTTTAGGTCATCATATTTTTCAGGATGTCTGACAGTTAAAGAATCACTGCATGGAGCTTTCTTCCCATCCTTGAGGATCATTCTGAATTACGTCAATGTATTTGACTTTTGATCATTCTTCCTTGCTCCCAGGTATCAGCTTATGGCCCACAATGCCTACCACTACCACCAACTTCCAAGTATCAAGTGTTTAAACAGGGGACATGAGCATTACGTGCTATTGCTATTCAGTAGGTGTGCCCCTGCCATCTGTGCACCTGGTGAGTACAGTAGTTCAACTTATCATCGGGCCCAACCAACCTCCTTCTCACATAGGGGAGAATCTTCTTGAATGTAAGGAAAACTTCCATAGAGTTGAGTGTGCTGTGTTTTTTTTTCCCCCTCTTACACACTTGCTGGGTAATGAAGATGACCTCTCTTTCTCTATTGATGTATCACCCTTGAGAAATTTCTTAGCATATTTGAAGGGCATCTTATATCCATGTATAGCTCTATAAAAGAAGAAGGATATTACGCCTATTCCTGAAATGTGAGAAAGATCTTTTACCTACCTACTTATGGGTGTAAGATCGATCCCTAAGTAAGCATAAGATCCATCCTACTCATAAGTTTAAGGGTCCTAAATCCCTTATGTTGGGAATGCCCCTGCTTCCCCTTCTGGGGATTTTACCGCACACTTGCAAAGGATGCAATGGATGGGCTCTATATCAATGACAGAGACCATATCCATGATTTAGGAAATGGTTGGCAGTTTCACCTCAATCACAAACTGGATGCCGAAGGATGAACTTTGTTGAACTGCCCTCCATGGATGAGAGGAGCCACTATCTTCCATCCCCAAATGCCACAATGCTACCTCCTCTCATCTTTGTACATCCTGGGAAAGGGACATTTATGAAGCTGCTCCATCTTCATTTTCAAAAACAGCGTACACTTTTCCTCATCCAGTACAAATTTGATAAAGTTTGTTATATGTAGCTATCAGGATATTAGTGGTAGCTTTTTTGTACTCGTAAGAGTTGGAACTTGATGTAACTCCTTTGTTCACTTTAGTAAAGGTCACTAGAGATAAATAGGTAAGACATGTTGAGTTTCTTCTATGGGTACTTCTCCATTATTGGGAGAGTATATTCAATTTTAGTATTTTTGGCAGGTAATTGTAAATAAATTTTATAAAAGAAAAGCTGAGTAGATTAAATAAAAGTTGAAAAACATCAGTGTGTAAGGGTATCTCATCAAGTCTTACTCTTAAATGTTAAAAATGTGCAGGTCAGGATTGTGAAGTTATAATGATCCTTTTAACAACTCTTAGCATGAATCTGGATGTATTTATTTGTATTCTACAAAGTATTAAAATCTTGGTGATAATTGGATAAACAATCAACCACTTGAAAACATGCAAATTGTTGAGTTGAAGTTGGCTGTAGAGTGGCATTGTGTGAAAAAGGAAAAAAGGTTCAAATGGTTGTGAAAGGGAATGCAATGCAAGATGATGCAGACACCATAATTTTTCTCGATGTAAACACTAAAGATCTGCTCTGAATTTTTTAGTATAATTGGAGGGCATGTGACCGGAAACATTTTTCCCTCCACTGTTTGGGGGATGTTTGAAGAAACAGAAAGCCCATAAGTAAGTACATCATTGGAAGAAAAAGAATTGGACAAAGCCCTTGTTCTGGTAAACCCCATGGCCTCAAGCTTTACTGTACACATGCATACTTTCATGATTTAGGAATGCTGCAAATTCTTCTTTAAAACAAATTGCACCTATTGACAATTCATCTTCCTCACTTATGACGGAGTTACTCCACTTTTGACAACTTGTTTTTTGAGAATGTGTATGTGTAGGGTAAAGGCCCAAGGTGGGGGGGGGAGATTCTCAAAATACGGGGCTTAGTTAGAAGCTTGTGAGGGTTGAGTCTGGCTCCTCATTTTGGATGTCCCCCACCCATGGGCTTTACCCATAGTAAAATTACAAGGTCAAGGTTATTGTGAACCTAAACATACCTGATCTTGGGATTCTTACAGCAACAGCTTAAGCATGGGAGATATCATACAAGTGTTTGAAGATCCCTACAACTCGTAGGAATTTTATGCAAGTGCTTTGTGAACAATTTCATCCTTTATTTGCTCCGTTTTCAAAAGATTCAATATGTGTATGGCAACTTGGAAGTGAAATATCAACATTTTAAGTATCTACTAGTGTTTTTTAGTTTTTGATTTCAAAAGGAACCTTTAGTTTCAATTCTAACTTAATTAAAAAAAAATAATGAAATAATCTTGAGAATTGTTTGTTGGATTTCTAAAAGCTTCAGTTCTGAGCATTTTCACAAATTTTATTTGGAATTAATCTGGTTTAAGACAAGGCTCTGATTTCATTTTCATTACACACAATTAAACTAAAAATAAAATAAAATAAAATAAGTTTGTTCAATTAGTGCACACATTCCAAAATATTTTTGTAATTTTGTAATTATGTGCTACCAATTAATGCACTACCTTTCTTAAAATGTAAGGTGAAGTTTTTATATATATTAATAAAATTATATTTATGTCCGTAGACAACCTGAATCATGTAAAAACGAGGCAGAATCCTCAGTTCAAGTTTGAAATAATTTTTCAAAATAAGTTGATCTTTTAATTAAATTCTAACAATTAATGAAAAAAACTTGAAACCTCTGTCAAAGACCCTAAAATCTAACCTTATAACTTGACATAACCTTTACTAAAATCCAAGAACTTGCCAACATTGATACCCCTTGATGTAAACTAAAGGTATTTGTAGAGAGCAAAAGCTGCACATATCCAATCGGCCCATCACAAAGAGCCCCAAAATCATCATCATGCTTATATGAGAGCCCAATCATTGCCCAACCCAAGCCCTAACTGGGTCATCTTCAATGCACTAGCATCAACTAGTAATAAACACAATGTCCATTGGAACCCTAATTGGCAGGCTAATCATATATAGCTAATCATATGTGAAAAATTATTTAGAAATTACTTGCACCATTCATCAATGAAACAATGTGTGCCCCAATATTAGAGTTAGTACACACCAGACAAATAAAACTTGGAGGAAAAAATACACACTCAAACATCTGGATGAGGCTACAAAGATGTAAGTTGAATGTAACATTTACCTTGCAAGGAAGTGCTGACAAAATGATCAGGTAAAACTCTTCAAATGTGCAAAGATTATGCAAAGCAGCCCAGAAAAAGTATCAATTGAATTTACTACCCCACTGCCAAAAAGAAAAAAAAACAAGAAAAAGAAAAAGCCAAAAGTATTCATACACTGTGTTATACATGTATTCATGCATGTTCATCTACCTATCTCATATTGCTCAAGGTTTTAAAATTTTTTATGTGGTACTCTTGTGACCATCCACAAATTTGGCTAAATATGGCAAATTCAGGAAAAAAAATCCTAAAAATCTGGTGACTTTGGTGGACATAAAGACCTCCCAGAATTTTTAGGTAGTGTCTTTGGAGATAACATTACAGAGCGAATTTTTTTGTCAAAGGAGAGGAGGCACATTTTGTTTTGTGAGCAGGCAATTTTAGTTTCGAAAAGTTCCTCTCCTTTATTAGGTATTACTTTAATGGACCTGCACTCGACAATTGCCTAACATGAGCCATAAATTTGGTACTGCCCTCGCCCTCTGGCTTTACCCTACACAAAAATGGTTCATACGAGTCACACTGATTTTTTTTGTCGCCAAGTGGCGAGAATTCGCCCCAAACAAAAAAAACGCTGATCTTACCAGGCCAATGTGTGTGTATGGCCCGGACAAGGCCATTCGTGCCCGGGCCGTGGCCTACGGGAGTTTTAAACCTGCGCCCGCCTCAACTTTCGCGTTCCCTTCTCACTGCCCCCATGCAGGACGAGGAGGGGGTGCTACGATGGCCGTGCACAACTCCCGCGCAGCTCCGTGCCCTTCTCCTCCTCCCACTACCCCGAAGGGCAGATACGGTTTGTAGCTGCTTCATCAATCTGTTCTGCACATCTCAAATGATGCTCTGATGCTAGAAAAAACCCCAGAAAAAACAAATTGATTGTAAGTACTTCCATCATAAAAAGGGTTTTCTCCCTGGAAAAGAATTTTAGGATTCATCATCATGAGAGCAGCAGTAAGTGCAGAAATGTTCAGTTGAGGTAAAACAATAAGCAGGTGAAAGCTTGTGCAGCACACATATAGTACGACATACATATATGCTTTTAGGGCTTATGCTTTGACATCTTCATTGTCTGCAACCGCGAGTTGTTTCCAGAACCCAGATTTGCATCAACATGATGAGCAGGGTTAGTGCGGGAAATATCATACCATGAGCAATTTGCTGTTACAAAACAATATGGGTTGCCATGACATGCTGCGGAGATAGAGATATCAAGGAGGAAAGAAAAAAAGACAGGTGTGAGCTGGTGACTCTCGACGACTTCGGGTGTTTGTTGGCGCGTGACAACACAGAAAATTTCCAGAAGTTTCCGGTGGATTTTCACATTTTGACACTTTTCTTCTAGACAGATCTGGAGGTGATATTGAAGCTCTTGAGTTACAGAGAAAAATTATTATGTGAGTCAATACTTGTTCATGGAAATACCCAAGCCTGCAATCATCGGCAATAAGCACCACAAGAGTTTGATAGATTCGGTAGAACTATCTTGCTTTGTGCTTTGAAAGAGGTCGTAAAGTATATAATGTTCGAGTTTTGCGTACTTGGTTTTTTTGTTTTTGAAAGCACGGAGCAGCGATCCGCGATTTATGCGCTGCAGATTGCCGGACTCCAAACAGTGTCGACGCAGTGAGGCCCCGGAACGCAGAGTGCAGACAGAGTGCAGGCAAAGCCGTTGATCATTCTATACTCTCTCTTCTCCCCGCGTCAACGCGTCTCCGTTTATCTTTACATTTGTGGCCGAGATATTTCCTGCATCTTTTGAAATCTCATTCAACCGGTTATGCATTGTTCTGCATTCAAGAGTACCGTTTATAGGCGTACATGAGTACTGATCTGAACTTCTTTTTTTTCTTTCAGTTTTGGAACGGCAGAGAGCAACGGCCTGCAAGCGTATGATGGAACTCGTGAATAATTCTGCACTTGACATGAGCTGCTGTCCGCAGGTCGGAAGAGCAGGATTTCCCCTGAGGTACGTACCGCGAGATGCATCGCCCAAATAAGTTGATGCAGGGTGTGCACACGGATTTCCTTACCTCTAGTCATCTTCGAAGTATCATAAGCCGGCGATCAAATAATTTGTAGATGTATGTTCATCACTAGTAATTTCCTGTTCGCCAGGAAAAGAAAGTTAGCGCAAGACTTTTGCCAGTGCTCGAATGAAGCTAGGGTTTGTTATGCAGGAAAGTAGTGCGGACTGATCACAAGTATAGTCATTGCGCAAATGCTTGCTCGTACTAACCATGCCTGTGTTTCCTGAGGAAGGCCGACGAGGCTCGAAATCGACGAAAGTAATATTCATACCGGGTGAGTACATATGTCTTCTATCTGCAAAGATGAATGCATTTGAAGAACTGCTTGTCGATCAACTGTGGCAGTGTAATCTCTGTTTACCTGTCGGGAAAGAAGATTGTAGATGTAAAGGAAGCAGAATCTGAAGGTGCCACGATCAAGTATACTCTGTTTGCAACTGTTATGTTGCGCCGTGCTTGCTGTGGTCGTGGCTTTCGCATTGTTGTTCAGTTTTGGGCCCAGCTGTTCTTGACACAATGATGGATGACTTTATTTTTTGAATGATCGAAGTGGAAGCTCTTTGAGCACGTGGATATTGCCTCAAAACGATTATCGACGTCTTAACTGTAGGTCGGAATTGCTGGCCAGGTTTGGCACTGTTGCTGAGCAAGCAAAGTTGGAGTCCTTGGGTAATCATGTGACGACGTTCAACTATGTGCCTTTCAGCGATGAAGTACGGGTGCAGGCGCAATTACAGGCTTCGCAGAATTGGGGAAGTTCTAGGTTTTCTCAGCAAGAGCTGGTTGAAACCCTTGAGACGCATCCGCCGCATAGCTTTTACCATGGCGAAGGGATACCCAAGGTGTCGAATCATCCGAGTATGGAAACACAAAGCCACGACAGAGTTGTAGCACAATCCATACAAATCGTGAATCGAGTCATGAGTGGGAAGCAGGATGCAGAGGACGCCGATGAGCGTCAGATGCGTATGGAAGCTCCAGCTGTCGACGATGGATACAATCAAGGCCTGCAGGTCCCGACCTGGCTGAGTAACGCTGGGACAATTATGGTGCAGGCGGGAGTATCGTGTGCAGTTCCAGGTACTGCTCTGGAGGGTCATGGTATTAAGTCTGGGGACGTTGAAGATGTATCATGCCATGCCGGCACAGACCCGAAGTGGTGTCCTGTTTGTGCAGCAAATGGATCATCCTGTCTGTGTGGAGTGTCTATGCATGCTGAAGATGAAGCCATTAGCGCTCCAACTGCTTACAGCAACCAAACCTACGCACATAATTGGTCGACCATACAAAGTATGATGAACAATATGCATCGGCCTGCTGCTCCTCAGCATCGAGAAGATGAACATCTTGTTACATCAAGGGACTATCTCTTGAGAAGTGCCCATCCTCCACCTGGAATGGTGCAAACGGAAACCCATCATTCAGCAGCTCATGATCAACAGGGTGCAGTATCCCAGCAGCAATTCGTGGATCTGAGGCATTATCCATATAACCTAAACCAAGATGACGCTTTTGGTGGTCAGGGCACAAATGGGGATCAGGTGAATATGGATCTGCACCTGAGGAGCAACTGGTTGATGACACCTGAATCTAGTTTGTCATGCCTAATGAATTGATCATCAATGCTTGAGAGAAATTGTATTGCAAAATGTAGTACATGTGCATCACATTAGTTCAGTCACAAGAACATTGCTAAGATTGATCTCCAAATGCAGATTAGAGTTCTGAAACTGGTTCATGATCAGTTGTTGAGGCAAATGAGAACTAAACACAAGCCGTGCAGGGTGCAGTACCGGTCGAGGCTGCCTGGGAGGTTGCAAGACAGAAAGAGGAGTGGGAGATTGCGAGGTACAAGGCCATGATAGTGGCCCATCCCCTGTATTTGCAATTACTGGAGCTTCATGCAGGCTGTCTTCGGATGGGAACGCCTGTGGATCAGCTCCGAAACATCGACATGCAAATGGAGCGTTACATGGACGTGACAAACAAGTACGCCGTGCTGCAACTTGATCTTGGACCAGAAGAGCAGGCAGAGCTCAATGAATTCATGGTAAAGAATCTTCTTCTTCATGCGGATCACATGTAGTCTTGCATTATGTGAGTCAACATTCAGTCCTAAGACCTGACTCATAAGCCGACCACATGGCGTCATTATTCCTCTTCTTAGGAGCCTGCAATTGCGAAAAATGATGTTACATGTAAGCTCAAGGTTTCTCACAGCAGTCCCGGATGCAACTAGGGTTTTCCATCGAGCTTTCAGTATGTAGAGATTGAGGCCAAATTGCAGCATGTAGATCCCTGACCAATTCCCCTACAAATGAAAGCTTGGATCTCTAGTTGAAACGATATATGAGTCATGGGTGTGTTTGTGAGGATACGGATATGAGCTTCACTCTGGCTACAAGGTTGCTAGAATATGCATGTGTTACTGTTGCTGCACAATGTGCCCGCAGGCTCAGTACGTGGTGGTCATCACTGCTTTCAAGGACCACCTGCAGCAGCATGTATACACTGACATAACTGAGGCAATGATGTCATGCTGGGAGTTGGAGCAAGCACTTAGCAATTTTACAGGTAATCTTAAGAGAATTGTGTTCTACAGAATTCAAGTGGCACAAGAGCATGTTTCTACGATGATCGATTGCTGCGGGCAAGCTGTCAAATTCACAGGGAGGGTTGATTTATCCCAAATTAGTCTTCAGAATGACGCCTGCAAATCGGATTGCTAAGCAGACATGACAATTTTGGCTAGCTATGTTTTTCATACTTCTGACCGATTCACAATCTTGTCCTGCACTTGTAATCAGGTCAAGTTTCCCCACTTGAAAGCACAGGTGCGACTATGTCTGATTCCGAGTCTGACTGCGATGTGGACGGCAGCGATGATGGGTACGAGCCACTTAGTATGGATCACCAGCTGGAAACCAGTGCAGCAGGAATGAATGGTCCACTGGTTCCTTCGGAAACAGATCGTTCGCTCATGGAACGTGTGCGTCAGGATCTAAAGCAGGAGCTCCAAGAGGTGACTGTTGATGTTCACTCGTAACCCTAGTAATTTGCAGTTGATCATATCTGCAGCTTATATTGATAATCGTTTTGTTTTGGTAGCAAATCTTTTAGATCTCTGTAATTTTGGTCTTCTCAATAGTTTTTATCATTTTATTTAATAAGATTTTATTGGATAAAAATAGTGGTAACCTTTCAGAAGAATACTATAAATGGAAAAATCATTCAATAATGAATTATTTGCTTTGAACCATCTTTGTTGATTATCTAATAACTCAAAAAGAGTCAATTTTTTCTAGCGGATTTCGATTAGCTAATGTCGGTATCTCTGTTGATTATCTAATAACCAAAAACGAGTCAATTTTTTCTAGCGGATTTTCGATTAGCCAACGTTGGTATAGATACATAGGGGTAAAAACTTGTGGGCGTTTCAATTGGACACCAATTTCTTAAGCACCAATTTAAAAGTCTCAATATATTAGTGTTTAATTTTTTGACTTGAACGAGATTTTCCCACCTTATCATGGAGTATGAAAAAGGGTACATGTTGTTGTTGCAATTGCTGGAAGTTTGGAGATTGATTTTAGTATATGTAACCTCATTATCTATAAGCTTTAGGTTGCAGTTTGGAGACACACCTGCAGCGCGTGACATCGTGAGAGGTCATGAAGTGCTGCTGCAACATCTGAAAAACATTCACATGTGTCCTCTACTAAGTAATCCCTTGCAACATCATTAACGAAACATCCAAGACATGATCGTTGATGGCTAGAACTGCATGCTTCTGTCGAGGATGCATACTATAATCTTTCAAAGTCCCCTCGAGGCTGGTCGCTGAATCATGATCGACTTAAATATTGTATTTCTTCCAGGGATACAGAGCAAAGATTGAGGATGTACGAGAGGAGATTATGAGAAAACGACGTGCAGGGAAGCTGCCTGATGGCACTACAACTGTCCTTAAGGCTTGGTGGAATGCCCATTCCAAATGGCCCTATCCAACGGTACCAATATTGCTCCCTAAACCTTTTCCTGCGAGCAGAGGTTTGTACAAGCTCAACTTCAAGAACCCATCAGCTTTCTAGTTCTCCCTCCAAGCTGTGACCGCATGCTTAGTTGAATCTAATCCTGCTTTGCAATTAGTAACTCCTCTGCAGGTACAAACGAGTTGGTAACTGATTCTTTTCAATCTGGTAAACGTTTTTTGCATGTGGGTCTTCCAAAGGAGGATGAGAAGGAGAAACTGATTCAGGATACAGGACTGGAGCTGAAGCAGGTGAATAACTGGTTCATCAATCAGCGCAAAAGAAATTGGCACAGTAATCCCTTGGCAGCTTCTTCCAGCTCTGGCGTTATCATGCAGAAGAGTACCAAGCGCAAAAGGTAGATTGTATTGAATAAATGTTAAGGTGCAATTGAGTTCGGTACACTGAAATCATTGGGCTTAAGAATTATTAATTATCGAGGAGGAATTTAACTCAAACAATAGCCTCAATACTTGAATGAGTGGAAAACCCTTGAACATCTCAATATTTCCTCTCCCCCAAGGCCCATTGAGGGACAGCATTGAATCCCTCCTAGTTAACTAGAACCCTTCTTGTGAATCATAAATTTCAAAATGATCTTGTCTGGTTGTTTCATGAGCGTCACCAATTCTAAGTACATCCTTGCAAGGATCTACTAGGGTAAAGTCGAGCTCGTGAAGCTGCTAATTGCCAGTTATATGTTTGTATAATTGTTATGAAGATTATAACTAGGCAATTTTTGAATGAGCTAACTTCTATTCCTTGGTGTTTGTTAAATTCAGCTGGTGATGTCAGCGAGCTGGTCAATTCTACGCCTGCTGGAGGGTGACGACCGCACAGCATGGTGATTTTGATCATGGGTACCACTCTCTACGAGAAAGGTCAGCTACTCGAAGCTTGTTTATTCACAACGGCTAGTTCGCATAAATCGACAATACTGTAGCTGTCTGTTACCTAAACCTGCTGCATGCTATTGATGAGGACGTGCTGCAGCTGATCAATAAGCATCCACAGCAACTCGTATCAACACTTCAATGTTGTCTGCTGTTGCAATCATCATATTGATCCGACAGCAGTTATCTAGTACTTGCTTCTTAAAAGATTTCGCAGTTGATGCATATAGATCGATCTGCATGATCAGTAGTGTTTATAATTAGCTGGATTGTTATGGTTTCATGGTGTGGTACTAATGCTACAGAGAAAACTAAATTAGCGCCCAGTCCTACTGCATGCACTTTTGGTTAAGCACCGCAGTACACTATAAATGCTGCAGCTGGTCACGTGGTTGCTGCTCTCAGATTGTCAAGCTGATTATATTGTGGTAGATCATAGATGATCGTGATCAGCAATTTCCAGTTACAGTAACTACCAGAGATAGGCTTAATGAAGTAGAGATCCTTCATAATCATGATCAGCTGCAACTCCAGCCAGTGACTAGTGGTGGCTCTACGTTTTTGGTTCTCTTGGGAGGTCAGCTTCTTGTAGAAATGATCGACAAGTGTACCACTCAGTTGATCAATAAACTGTTCAGATGAGGAGAGCTCATTGGGCAGCTCGAGGATCTCGAATGAGGAATGAAAAATTTCCCATATGTACAAGTATATTGTCTGTCTGAATCTGATCTGATGAGTCTAATTCTGGTTTTCAAGAAAACGTTTGCATGAAATGAGCAATATTTCCACATGTAAGAACCAATTAGTCCCTGTGCAACCGACATATCTTTTAACATTCTTCACATTGGATTCTTAACCACAAGAACTCTTAAAATTTCCATTCAGAAATGAGGCATATTGTGGCATGCATGCTACGTACATGCATACAGGATTCCAAATGCATGCAAAGGATGCATATTGCAACATGTTTCAAGTAAAGGATTTCAAACATGCATCAAGGAAAGGAATGGCAAATGAGGTTGCATTCTTCGTGTCTTCATTATATTTCTCTCCGTTTTGAAACTTTGTGAAGTTCCAAGCATGGATCATTCAAGATCGGGGTTCCTTGCAGGAATAAGGAGTCTGAGGATTATTTTCCTCTAGTTTGGACATGTATTTATGAAGTCAACGCGGAGTAATTTAAGTAAAATATTTTTTGAACATGTGTGACCTGCACTTGGGACTACAAATTCTAAGCCTACAGAATACAAGTTCAATCAACCAAATAGTAAACAAAAATCATTTTGTACGCAACTCTTTGGAGTGAATTCTATAACTTTCAAAATTCTCATATGATTTGTAATCTAAGCAAATGCATCCATTGAAATTGCTTTAAACATAGATGTAAGGTTTTTTAAAAATCTAAACATATTGAAGTCAATTGTGTTCCTTGTTCATATTAACTTGAATACACTTGCCTATTTGGGTGACAACTTATCTTGGTATATTTTGAGAATATTTTATTTTGCAAGTTGAAAAAAATAATGAAAAAATAATTATGACCTTTTAGATGTTGCATTAAAAATCGGGTTTCCAAAAAAAGAAAGAGGAATCTAGGACATTTTGAAGGCTATATTTTACAAATGATATTTTCATGGAACAAATTTAAATGAGAAAACTTATTTAAATGAAAAAAATTGAATAGAATTCAAAATAAAATAAATTGTATGGTGGTGATGATTTTTCACATGCATGTAGAATTATATATCAATATTTTGGTTTACAAGTTGTAAAAATGAAAAGAATGCCAAAATGAACTTTTAAATTCAATTAAGTTACATGTGTTTTCATATGATTATTTCTTGCACATTTGACAATTGACCTATGTTTAGAGCTAAAATTTTTGAACTTAATGAATAGAAACAATAACCAAATGATTTAAAAAAAGAATTATATGATTTATTATTCATCATGTTCATCTAATGAACATGTACGGTTGCATAAAGGGAAACTTGTTTTTCTTGTACTATTTTTTTGAAATCAATTGTATTCTTTTATGCATTTTAAAAATAAAATAAAAATATGGAAAATTAACCATAAATCAATTAAGGATTCAAAAAGATTTTTACACAATTTGTTGTTCAATTTCAAATTCCTATGGAAATCATTTAGAATCCATGATGATTTCTAGGCAATGTTTGGTTAACCTTATTCAATAATCAACTTTTTTTTGGCTCGTTGTTTATTTCTAGTACTATTTGAGGTTCAATGTTGATTGCTTGCATAACCACATTAAGGTTCAAAGGTGCCAAACACTCATTAATTTCTTTAGGTTTGCCCAATCTAAAGCCATTATTAGGAATGAGAAAATATAACACAATTTATTTTAGACAATAGGTCACAAAGTTTAAAATTATTTTCAATATCAAATTTCTTTTGGGTGAAAACATGGTTAAAAGAGTTAGGGGTGCCAAAATAAATTTTTTTTTTTCAAGGACATCACATGACATGTGTTGTTTTTTTTGTTGGTTTAGAACTTTAAAATTTGTATTTTGAGTACCCCTTTAACACTACATTTTAAATATAAATATATTTTGATTACAAATTGATTTTATATCATGTATATTATGCATTCATGCCCTCTATCACATAAACATGAACAACTTTTGTTAAAGACACATTTTCAAAATTCATAATTTTCAAGGTCAAAAACACTTTTGAACCAAATGTGTTCCAATTAGTTAGAAAAACAATTTTCATTAATTAGCCTAAGCATGGTAAAATATGCTAGTCAGTGACATTTGCTACTTTTTAAAAAAGTACCCATAAGTTATGTCTTAATATATTGGATTCATGAATATGATTTAAATTAATGATCAACAATTAAAAAACTTCATTGCATAATATTGAAAAACCACCTGTTTTAATATGCATTTAATTACATTTTTTGAGATGCAAATATTAGAGGGTATGTGTCCATTTTTGCAAAATAAAGTTACAAGTACATGAAATTAAAATATCACTTAAATTATTGTACTTTCAAGTTGATAAAACCCTAATGTGTATGAATATAGTTTCAACTTTTCACACTGTCAATGTAAAAGTATGTGGAAAAATTTAAACAACTAGTCAATTTAGAACATACTTTTCATCCATTTTTTATATATAATTTTTTTTCAAATATTATTTTCAACTTACAATAAATTCAATGAAGAGCTCTCTAATTTCAAAATGCAATTTAAATAGGTTTTTAATATTTTTTTGGATGTGAATGTTAAAAAACAATTGTTTTTTTTCATAGGATTACTTTTTTAGTATACTTTATCATGCTTAGACCTTAGTTCAAGTCCTTTTGCCATTCTAATCATCAATGTCGAAATGCTCTTTAATTTTTAGAAGGAATGGTGCACATTTGGTAGGAAAAAGACGATTGAAAATAACAAGGATTATTCATTTTTGAGGTTTGAATGTTTTGAACATGCAATTTTCAAAAACTTTGTGTCAAACTTTGAGCATGTAAACTTTGTGATTAATAGAAACTATTATGCTTCACTTGTGATATTTCAAATATACAAAAATGTAGTTTTAAAGAGTGTCCATTCACTTGGGTGGCTCCTTTAACTATGTTTTTACTCTCTTAGTTTCATAATACCAAAGGACACAGCTTCATTCCACAATTTATAAAAGCAAGTTCATGAAAGGGGCATATTAAATTAATCCTTCCAAACCATGATTACAACGCCCTTCCATGAAAGCTTCAAAATCAAAGCTTCAAAGTCACATTCAAGAAATACATGTCATTGCTTGAGCTCATACAATAAACCACATATCTTTAAAAGCTTCAATAGTTGTACAAATTGAACCACATAAAACCCACAAATAATAAAAATTTGAGAATGTAATTGCAAAATCAAAGAAATATATATTTGAATGTGTACCATCATTGGGCTTAATTACAATTCTTGGGTGATAATTCATCAGAAGAAAAAGGTCAAAATGTAACCATTTGATTTGCAATTGGGTGAAAACATGATTGAACGTACAAGTTTTGGATCATGTACTTTTAGTATTAAAAAGATGTTAGTACCAATGTGACTTTGCTTTCAAATTGAATGATTAAGATATTAAAAACATGTGCTAAGGTTTAACCTTATTTGTTACCATATTGACATGAATTTTCAATGAAATTTACATTGATTTACTTAATTAAATGAATACTCAATTTGGAGCTTTCAACCAAGTTTATTCATAAGTTTTTCAAGTTATTAAATTGTCCATCATACTTATGCACCGAATTTCAATGAATCAAAACCTTTTTTTTTACATGATTTGTTAAAATCATGACCTAAAACATGTCAAATTTTGAATTAACTTGGTGTAAATGTCAAAACACATGAAGTTTTTGAAGAAATTAGCCCCTTACACTTCTAAATTGAAATATTCATTTCAAATAATGGATTTAAATTTTTTAAAAACTCAACAAAATACTTCCGTCAAGGATAGTTGCAAGAACATTTCATCTTCAAATATTTAATTCAAAATATCAATTTTTTATGTACTCCTTTCAATGGACAATTTTTAAAATTTGATTTTTAATGTATTTTTGTAAATTACTATGATGTTGGAAAACATTAAATTTTATGTATTTGGATAAATATGGATGTCTTAAATTGTGGAAACTTTTCATACCCAAAAAATCAAAGTTTGGTGGTATTAAGACCATGTTTGCATTACATTGTTTGCCAAGACATTTGATGCTATGGGTAAAGGACAATCAAAGTACAATATGATAATATTCAAATCTAAAACATTTTAAGAAGTAAAAAGTTGATTTCATATAGATTGTGATTTTATCATTCAAATTCCATTAGATTCTTACATCATCTTAGTGTGGAGTACTTTGTTAAAGACATATGGAAAACTATTGTTTGGGATAGTATTATGGTGTAGTCAATCATGCTTTCACCCAAATATGTTTGACTAATTGTTGCATGTAACTAACCTTGGTAAATTTAATTTTAAACTTTTTGATTGCAAAAAGGTTGTGAGTAAATTGGTCATGTTTGTAACTAAAATGTTGAATTTATATATTTTGTTTGTCATTTTTTAAGTGTGGAATGTTTGTAAGTTTCATCTCATTGAACTTTTACAAAGATTTCAATGATTTATAATAAAAACACATAATGTAAAATTAATTTTTTTTGTAGAATTCAAAGGATGAATGTATAAATATTAGATAAGAAGTAATACATGTAACATGAATCCTCCCCATTATTTCACATGAAAGTGTTAGAAATTAAATTAGTTATTAGGTTCCAAACGACATATAACAAACCAATGTGTTTATTTTACATTTAGGACTATTGTCTTTTTTGGGGTCCTTTTTTCCAAAACACATGTTTTCCTAAAGAGGAATTTTCAAATGAAATGTTTTGAAACTTTTTATATATTGTATTTATGGTTGACCCAATATGTCATATGTTTTTTTATAATCAAATTGGGAGAAATATGAATTTTTTAAAGTGCATAGATTTTGCCAAATTTTGTGTTTCGTCTTGAAAATTTGTCATAATTTCAAATCATACCAAAACATGTTAACACTTTCAAGTTTAATTTTTTATATTATAAGCTACAAATTTTTTAAAAACATTATATACATTGCAACACATTTACATGTTGAAAAGGACTCATGAGTTTTTTTAAACCTTAATTTTTTATTAACAAAAAATTAAAAAAAAGAAAATTTGAATGTTTTTAAAATTTGTATAATAGTATCTTATTATTATAAAAAAATTGAGGATGAATAAATTTTATTAAGAAAAATAAGGGGCCCTTTATGAAAGTAATGTCATTGAATGAAGTTGTTAAACATCCTTCATTCAAACAAAATTTTGATATTGGAATTTTGTTTGATTCATTTTAGATTTTTCAATATTTATATTATTTAATACACACAACTTTCCATGATTCACATGCCATTAAAGTGGCATCACATAAACAAATGTAATACGAATTGCAAAAAAGTTAACATTTTGACATCAATTTTGGCTTGTTTGAATTCATCCACAACCCCAAGCTCATGAATTCCATTTTTAGCTTTATTGTTGGATGAGAATTGGTACCAACATTGAATTGTAAGATACTCAACATCTATTTATTCCAAAGGCTTGGTATTTTAAAATTCAAATCATAAAGCCTTGTGTTGCTTTTAGAAATTTGGTGTGAGTAACTACTTAGTATGTTTATCCAATGACTTAATCCAATGAAACAAGCAGATCCATTCCTTATCAACCATTTTCACAATGGGATTTCTAATACCATATATAATTCCCATTGCATTTTAATTTTCTTGTGCACCATTTATCATGAAGGTGAAAGCACATTAAGGTGTAATACTTTCTAGCATATGTGGAGTCCATACTAGTGTTGAAATAAAAGTTCTTATACATTATAACAAAATACATTATATTGCACAAGTCATATGGCAAGGTTAAACACATTTTGTTTATACTTTTAAACTTTATCAATGATAGATAATTATATCAAAAATTTACATTTAAAAAATGATAAGTTGAATTATTAACTCAAATGAATAAAAAACTTCATTAAAAAATCCATATTTCATTGTATATTTCAATTTATGGTTTTCAAAATCTTTCAAACTTGTCTTCCTTTGTATCAATGGCATCACATTAATTTTCATATATTAAAAAATCACTCAACTAAACATTTTAGTAAATATAATGAGTCCATAATCATATGATATGGATTGTGATGCAAGTTTTTAACATTTTAAAAGTCCAATATGTTATAGTAACTCAAAATCCATTTTTGAAATTCATATGATGTGATCATTTCAAAAAGTATATCATTTTGTTGAGTCCTTCACATCTTTCATTTAATTTTTGTTCCATGGCCAATAATAAAATTGTGATAAAATTATGTATTACACTTTAATGTGTCTTCACCCAAGCAATTGCCTACCCCTCGAAGATATGAAAGAGTTAAAAGAAGACTTGGAAACTGATACCCTTTCAGTAAGAAGGTTAAGAGTTAAGAGGGCAATGGATACTATTGAAATGGAAAAGTAGACCAAAATTCTAAAACTCCCAAATCAAAAAGGAGCCACTTGAAGCGGTAATGGAAGGTTTTCCACATTTGCATACTATAATATTGTAATGGAAGTTTGCATATGAGTTTAGATGTTTCATTTGTGTTTATTTCATCTTACAAGGTCATTGATAATCATATTTTCATCTTTTACGTATTTATGAAAAACCAATCGCATGACATTAATCACAATTGTTTGTTTATACTAAAATATTTTTGTAGCATTATAACCTGAATATGTTTTCCCAATGAGAAATCCTTCAATGTTTTTATCCCTTTAAAAAGTCTATCCCTTGCAAATTTGCAATTTGCATTTTAATTTGGTTTTCCCACATGTGAATAAATTATTTTTACGAATGCACTCAAACATTAAAATCAACTTTGTGAAAGATTGTCAACTTTTGAAGCAAACTAAACTTCACAAATTATTTCTTAATTCAAAATTTCACCAAGTACAACTCAAGCTTCAGATCTTACTTGAGGGAAATCATACATTGGAAGATTTTAATTCAAAAACAAATTTACATATGAGGAAGACAAAAGAGAAGGTAGCATGAAGGTTTAGAGAAGAGTGACGTGAAAGTCACTATAGTACCCCCTTTGTGTAGTCACATTAATTAAGAAAACATTATTAAACTTGCATTAGTGAACTTAAGCATGCCAAAACTAAGGAGTTTCATAATTTTTTGCATATTATGATTAAGCATATGCTAAGCAAGAGAATAAAAATAAAATAAAAATTCTTTATATTATGGTGGGTTGAAATATGTGTACAAAATAAAACACATCACTATGTATTTAAAAATGAAAATATATTTCAAAAGTAGTTAAACTTATTTTAATATTTATGAAATTTCTAGTATGTAATTTCACATGTGATTTCACAAAATTTGAATAATGTCTGTGAAACATTTAAAGAATTTGATATTTTTCATGTTAAAAATAGATTTGTTTTGGGGGTTTTGACCATAAGTATGTGATAGGTTGACATTTTGACAAAAACATATTTACAAATGGAAGATGACAGGCATTTTGAGAAAGGGTTATTTTTAGATTTTTTTTCAAATGTCTATTTGAATTAATAATGAAATTACATTCTAATGCAATCTAAAATGGAAAATAAGGTTTATTATGTTATGTGTATATATATTCATGATTCCTTCAATTTAAATTATTATATTTATTTATTGCAAATAATATTAAATAAAATTAGCTTTGTTGAATGAATCGCATTTGGAGAAATGTATACTATTGTAATAGCCATGCCAATGTTCAAAAGGGGGGTCAACATAATCTACTTTCACCCAACACCGCAATATTTCAAAATTGATATTTTTTGTGTCTTTCAATTCTTGCCACTCATACAAATGCAACACAATTTGCTTCCTACATTTGGAGGAAGAATTGTAATTATTGTTGTTGATTGTTTCAATATTCTTTTCTTGTCATTATTCAAAGAGTTTCACTCCTTTCATAGAGCAATCAATTTGCTATGGTATCAACGCGAATGTTGTCACATGAGGTAATGTAATACAATGCTTTGTGTTAAAGGAACAAGGGTTTTTAAACATTGCAAGATGAGAGCCTGACATATTTTGTAAAGGAGAAGGGTTTATACTCTAGACCTTTCACATGCGTGAAGAAATGATCCAGTTCTCTTTTTCTTTCTGACATCTTTTGTCTCAACATTTGCCCTAAAGCAGAGTGTATGAGATGTTTTAGCATTTTGCTATTATGCAAGCTTCTTGCACCTTCTTTTTCCCATTTTCTCCTTCTTCTCCAATTCCCTCAGCCATTCTTCTCTTCTTCTCCTCTTCTGATTGGTTTCTTTCTTTGCTGCTCGTTTTTTTGGGGTTGCTCGTGCAGGTTTTTGCACCTTATAAAATAAGAAGTAAAGATAAAGAGAAGATTAAGTAAAAGAAAAGAGGATTAAAAGATAAAATCCAAAAATTGTACCTTCTGGATTTAGGAAGCTACAGTGAAAAATTCGGGCTAGGGATGTGCCTAAAAATACAGTATGAAAAATGGCCCGGTTCTTTACGAACTGCAAAGAAGCAGTTAGAACTTCAGCGGATTGTAGCGCAAAAAATATAAGATTTCAGAGCGCAATTGACGTTCGATTCGTCATGATTGCAAAGCACGCAAGGATGCGAAATCCTTGCCAAAACCTGATGCTAAAAAACAATCTGCATTTTCGTCCAATTGACGCAAGCTTCGATGACCTTGAAGATTCGATAGGCCCGGAAACATGCCTGGAAAGGTATGTTGTCGAGCAAGATTAGCACGTCTTTCTTTCCTCGTGCAGCAACGCGTTAAATCTGCCACGTTCTTGGAGCTTCATAATCTCCTCCGCAAAGAAGTTGAGAGGACTTCCAAAAGGATATCGAAAGAGTCAAGGCACAGAAGAAGTTCTGCATGTCGACGGGTTCTCGCCGGGCGTTGATCGGAGCCAATTCTGCAACTATTGTTGCGGTACACTGTGTTCGTTTTCTTTGTACCTTCTTCTTCAACAAGAAGCGAAGTTCAGAAATCCTGGAGATCCAAAGTCATGGAGGTCCTCAAAACCATGTACGTCAATAAATTCTCTACATCTTCATCGGCATTTCTCTTCTCTAAATTCCGCTCTTCGATTTCCCACTACTGGAGATCGCCAGCAACTCGCCCCTTGTTACTACTGAAGAAGCTGAAAAGGGACACAATATGCTGCACTGGCGCAATGCTGTTGGGACCAACCGATACCGCTACCGCATACACTTTGCTGGAATTCGGGAAGCTTGATGACGATTTGAACTGCCCACGAACCTCAAGGGCCGCTAGATCCAGAAGTACAGAGACCAAGGGGAGCAATTTTACAGAGGTACAGACTGAAGCGGACCTGCTGTTCTCAGGCATGGTTAACGAAGCTTTGACGACATCGCATACGAAGCAGCAGAGATCGAAAAGCTTTGAGGTAACCGAGAGCAGACGAAGAGAGATGATTCCTCTTCACAAACTTCGGCAAGGAGGGTTCGTGGAAAATTGTTTGATGTACAGACAGGTTATTGTAATTCGCTCATACGAAGTTGGACCGGACATGACTATTTCCATCGACACCATCTTCAGACTATTCCAAGTAAGTTCTTCCTGTGAACGTTTTGAAACTACTGAGAAGTGATCTCATTGAGCAAAATAGGTTACATTTCGCAAGACTTTTAAGTCACAGGGAAAGTCATTTGTTTGAGCCTACCTCAAGAAGAGCTCAGATTGGAGAAGCGAGCTCCTCATGAAACCCCAACCTCGAACTGTGAATAGACATTGTTGAGTCGATAGCTCCTTCTTAAGAACTCTGTCGTATTGCTGTACATCTGTGAGCAGGAGATGGCACTGTGCCATGTCCAACTGTTGGGTATAGCGGGAGATGGATTTGGAGCAACGCAGGGCATGAATAGAAATGGTTTGATCTGGGTGGTGAACAGAATGCATGTGGAAGTCGAGCGCTACCCTGCCTGGTCAGTACCCATGTCCTGAAAACATAGAATCTCCATGACCCTCTTGCATCGTTCTTGTTGCCTGCCAAGCACCCTCAGACTGAGGTGGTAGAAGTATCCGTCACAAAGTTCTTTCTCTGGGTTTGCCTTAGAGATTCAGTGTCATTGGAGCTTGGTGAGTAATTACTTGCCATTTCAGAATCGTTTGGTTTCTGTAATGTTACTGAACCATTGTGAAGCTTCTGCCAGAATCAGAATATGTCCTCAGGTACGTGAATGCATGCAACAGCAACCCTAAGCAGGGGTCACAATCATGTGTGTACCAGTTAAACCTCAAGTAGAGTCACTATTAGGCAAGTTCCAGGAACTTTAGTTGCCTGATGGGGTTGATAGAAAAATTCCTGGATGCAAATCAGGTCTGAAGATAACGAGTAGCCAGTTGTACAGTATCTTTCCTTAGCACCATTAGCTGGGATGAACTCCATTTGCAATAATGAAGAGTGTGTTCCCTGGAAGGTAGAGTCACTGAAAAACATCTCTTGTAATGCAAGGAAATCCACAAGACTTGCCTTAAGCTTGACAGTCAAATAGCATCACTTTGGTTGCTAGACTAATCAGGAACTTTGTTGTATCAATGTCTGCAATTTACTGGAGATTTTGCCTGCCCAGGCCAGAGGTGGTGGAGATAGACTCATGGGTTGGATCAAGTGGCAAAAATGGAATGAGGCGTGATTGGGTGATGAGCTCTTATAGGACTGGAGAAGTCCTTGCTCGTGCCACCAGGTATCAACTCACAACTCCATTGCTGTTCATGCTTCTGGAATGCAGATTATAATCTATAATTATTTACTGTGGTCCTGTCTCTTTGTATCTGCATATGGTTCGAGGTTTAGGGTTTACAATCTTGCAATCCACTACTTTCTACTGACCACAAACCATCCATTTAGTGCGTAGTGTCACTGTTCAGCCACCTTTAGGTACTGTTTTTGTGATTGCAGTAAATGGTGTATGATGGATGCAACAACTCGGCGGCTGGCAAGGATTCCAGAAGAAGTTCAAGCAGAGATAGTACCTTGTTTCATTCAAGACCGTTTTGCCTTCCCCCAACCTAAGATCTGCCCCAAAATCCAGAGAATTGACAATGACTCTGCCCAGTATTTGAGCTCTCATCTCAAGGTATTAACACTCATAAGTCACAGCTCAGAACGGCCTGCAACAATGTGACCTTTCTCCAGTTTGACTGTTGGAAAATGGCATTCCAAGGTTATAGATTGTGCATACTGAGCAGTGGCAACATGTAGCTTCTCTATACCTATGCACATGGTAGGTTAAAGGTCATCGGTTGTAATTGGATACCACACTTGCTGTTAAGTCCATTTCTGCACAACCATCCATTGACATGCAGTTGCCCTATAGGGTAGACACTCAGGTTGTGACAGTGGATTTTTGCAACTGCTGTATGCTATTTTAAACTTTCAAACTTGCTTGGTTGCTTTGTCCCCAGTCATGTCGAGGTGATCTTGATGTGAACCAACATGTGAGCAATCTCAAGTACATCAGCTGGGTGTTTGAGGTAAGGAACTTTCTGTATCATTTGTGTCTGGGTGTTCTTTGCTTTCCTACCCTGCCAAATTGGTTGCAAAATGCGCTAGTATAAAGGTCTCTTCATTGACTAAACTTCGCTTCACATTGATGAATTGTCAGAGTGTTCCATCACAGCAATTTGACAGTCATGATCTGAAAAGCATGACTTTGGAATACCGGCGGGAATGCAACAGCTCAGATGTTGTTGAATCTCTTACGAGCTATGGAAAAACAGGCCAGATAATTCAACATGTCAATGTTGAAAACAGAGATGGCAATCACGTGAATGACATTCATGTGAATGGAAGTGTGAATCATCATGTAATCACAAACAGATGTCCTGAATGCTCCAGGGACATTCAAAGGCCTTTCTTAGGAATTGAGGAGCCTTGCAAGCTAACCCATCTTCTACACACACAGAGTGGACACTGTGAAATTCTTCGAGGCCAAACAACTTGGCAACCAAGAAAGGCCCTGAAGCTCTAGAACTTTCACCTTGACTAAAAGAACCTGAAACTGGAAAAATAAACTCTAGTCCCAGTCTGAGAGTTCTACATTATCAGGTTTTCATATTTGGCATATTCATATCCTGCTTTACCAACAAAAAATGATGACCAATTAATTCAAGACTTCATTAACATTTCCGTGGGTTTGATTGTCATGCTTGTTTGATTACTCCATAGAACCTTGGCTGCTAGTAAGACGTATTACGAATCATATCCACTAGAGGATTATAACACCTAAAGGCTACAACATGGCTTCAGGTATATCAGTAAGAAAACCCAGAGTTTTTGGAGGTTTTATATTTGTATCTATCCTTGTACATTGGAATAGAATAATATAGAATATTGCTTATGATGTATGGTGAGAATTAGAGTTTTCCTACCTGAAAAGAAATGTGGTTAGGGTTAATGCATGTTGGTGCTGAGCCTGCTGTGCCAATCTGGATGTTTTATGCTCCATAGCGTTTGAGGCTACTCAAAGCTTGGAGGGAAAGTTAGTAGATTGTGTTGGTGTTGTGCCAGGGATTGAAACTGTAACACATGAGGTTGTGATGTGTTGAAGTTTAATGTGACCTTAATATGAATGTCAAAAAGTGTATTTGAGAGAATACCATAATTTCACTTTTTTTTTCCACCATGTTTGGAAATATCCACATTTGAAGTCGGTGATGTTAAATGATAGGAATGTTGTCCTAGTACAAGATCAATGTACTGTGACTGCTCAAATATCCATGTAGTCGTCTAAATGAAGATCTTTACCAAGCTAACTCCCAAGAATGAGAAGGAATTATCTTTTTTAGGTCAAGAGCCCAACACTTGACAAGGGTCTATTTATACATTGGCATAGCTATCAAGTATAATAGCTATTATTTGTGAAGTACAATCTATGCATTGGCATAACAATGTTGCACAAAATGGCTATCATGAGTTTGTGCAACATTGTTTAGTCCAACATTGGGAGGATATGGTGACAATTCAAGCTAAAGTAGCACCGAATATGGTTGAACAGCTAGGTTTGTCAATTCAAAAGCAAGATTCCACTATATTTCATGAGTCGTTACCTTCACTTGACATGTCAAAAGGCCTTCATGACAGGGCAAGTTCTATTTTGGAAAGGTTTATCAAAAAATGTCAACTTGATGTTTGAAGGACTTCAGCTCCAAAATGCAAATAGGTTGTGTGTCGCATCATGAACATCTAAATCATTGTCTAGAAACATCATATGGAGGGGAGCAAAGGTTAATTGGTTGGACCTTTTGGCATATGAAAACAACTAATGTGGACCAAACAATAAAATGCACATGTTTGACCATAATGGGGACAAGGAGATCGTGACTTAAATCAAAATTCAAATCCACACTTTTTAATGGTCAAAAAGAATTTCATTTTTTTTCCGCTCTTAGGACCTGATTTAAATTGTCGAACTACCATTAGTTGTGATAAAAATCTTGGCCATTAGGATGGCAATTGAAATCAAGTCCACATTTTTTGATAGTCAAATTTTTTTAAAAGTTTTTTCTTCCTTTTGCTTTCGGGATTTGATTTAGGTTGCCAAATTGTGATTGGTTGTAATTGGAAATCTTGGTCCTTGAGATGGTGACCAAAATCGAAGCCACATTTTCAATTATTAAATTGTTTTCCAAACTATTTTTTATTCTCAAGACTTGATTTAGGTTAATGGATTGCGATTGGTTTTGATTGAAAATCTTGGGCATTGAGATGGCAATCGAAATCAAGTTCATATTTTTCAATCATCAAAATATTCTTCAATTTATTTTTTCATGCTCTTAAAATCTGATTTAAATGATTGGATTGTGACTTGTGGGGATTGAAAATCTTTACCATTGGGAGGGCAACTAAAATCAAGTCCACATTTTCTTACAATTGAATTTTTTTTCATCTTGTTTTCCTTCTACTCTTCGGATCTAGTTTACGTCGTTGAATTATGACTAGTTACGATTGCCCATTGGGATGGTAATGGAAATTAGGTCCAGATTTTATGATGGTGAAAGTTTTTTTCTTTAGTTATAACAATTGAAAATAGGTCATTGAACTACAACTAAGGTGTGGATTAGTTACAACTACAAATCTTGGTGGTTGACCAAAATCCCAATTGACATTTTTTGATAATTAATTTTTTTTTCCAATTTGTGTTTTCTTAGTTTTTGAACTGAATTCAAGTCATTAAATTGTGATTAAGGTGTGGATTAATTACAACTAAAAATTTAATTGTTGAAATGGCAACCAAAATTTGATTGCCATTTCTCAACAATCAAGATTTTTTTAAAAACATTATTTTCAATTCTCAACACCAGTTTTAGGTCATTGCATTTAATGGTTGGATTTTTATTTTTTAATGACCATAATTGTCGATCACCATTGGGTAAGTGTTTTACCCCTACATGAAAAGTTATTACTTCAACTTAGGTTGACTTTATGTCGACTCTAAACCAATGTGATGTTGGCCACATTGACATCAAAATTGACATGATGTGATGTGATAAATGTGACGTTGATAACCTTGGCGACATCACAATTACTTTGGAAAAGTCGACCAACAACATTCAACCCATTCTGATTGGGTAGTGCGTCTAGAAGTGGATATTTGAAATGCCTTCAATTCTATATCATGAACAACCATTTTCCAAGAATTACGATCTTTTATCAATACCTTGGGTCAAAATTTCCCATTTGTTTAATGATTTTATGCATGTTCATCCCCACTATGTTTCTTGTAGGTTTTTTGACATGTTTTCATGATCATTTTTTCCAAATTTAATACATAATAGGGGGATCCTTTAAGCAAAATGTTATTCACTTTAACACATCATTACATTTTTCATCTTATTGCAATAGCCCACCTTATTTGTGTTTTTTTTTCATTTGTTAATGATACACATAATACGTCATGATTCAAATGTAGTACCCACCTTTTTATAATTATAAGCAAAGTTTGCAACATTAAAAGTTTCCATTTAGCCAACAAAGTGTGTAGTTTGGTCTCCACAAGGATTAAACCCATCCATATCACTTCTTTTAAACTTTTTGACATTCAATAAAAGTTTTCATATTCCATGTGCATCAATAGATTTTGTGCCATTTGTGTAAGCCTTTGTCACAAAGGTGTTTTAAAAGGATCTCAACACCATAACTAACTTTCCTATGTTTGTAAATCCATAATTTGTCATGGATGCCAACACCATGGAGTTTATTCATATGAATGTTCATCCATGATTTGTAATAAAGTTATACTTAATTCCTAGTTTAGTTTTAGTTAAATTTTAATTAGTTTTTAGTTAAGCTTTAATTCATTAAAAATTTCACTTTCAATTAATTTTTCATTACTTATTAGCTCATTTTCAATTAACTTTTCATTAAGTATTAGTTCATTTTTAATTAACTTTTCATTAACTATTAATTCACTTTCAATTAACTTTTCATTAACTATTAGTTCACTTTCAATTAACTTTTCATTAAGTATTAGTTCATTTTCAATTAACTTTCCATTGACTATTGATTCACTTTCAATTCATTTTTAGTTCATTTTTAGTTAAGTCTTACTTCACTCATAATTCACACATGGGTGGACATGGGCACACATGGGTGAACATGGGTCACATGTAGATTAGAAGTTTCATTAAACTATATGCCCAATGAGTATAATAGAGGTAAAATTGCCATTATTTTCAATTTATACAACATTTTAGGTATGTTTTCATGCTAGAACCTTATTTTGTCATTGTTTTGTTGTAAAATCATGTTGAATTTTTATCTTGCACATGTCATGTTCTTATTTTTTTTTTCTTGTTTTGTGGTTTGAATTTGGATTTAAACCTACCCTTGTTATTGTCTTGGTTTAGAAAATCCCATTAATTTGGTTGTTTTCATGCTTGTGACATAATCAGCCTTTGTGATACTTTTGTTTTTTTTATTGCCAATGCCTAAACTATTTATTGTGTACCATATTTTTTCTCTGAATATCTTCCAACATTGCACCAAGTAATCATGTATCATGGCTACATTAAAAAAGTCATTGGGAATGGGATCTTTTGGCATTATGATGGGTCATTTGGTTTCTCATCATGTCACTTTACCTACTTCATTGGGGGGCTTCGCTTTCCCTTAATAATTCAACTTGGTGCCCCCACCTTTTTGGGATGGGTAATGATCACTCTTACTTTATCATTTGTTTCCAATGAGATGATCACCTTATTCTTTTCAACGTGATGGCACATGCCGAGATTGAAATTTTTCCTTTTTAATTGGCATTGTAAGATGCTTGAATTTTATTACCCAAGGTTTTCTATTCTCAAGTCCCCTTAATGAGAATCTTTTCGTATTATTGTATCTCACTTATAAACTTCTTTAACGAATTGCCTACACTTTGGAAGAGTTTGCCACACTTTTAGTAGGTGTTCCTTTGGATGCCATGCAAACACATCCTTAATCTTATGCAAGTCCAACCATGAATGTTTAGTTCTTAACACATTTTTATCACGCCTACATTCTATTTATCCTCACCTCACTTCCTTATAACTTTATGTACATGCCTTGGCTTGTTGAATTTTATAGTTGCACATCTTTCATGTTGTCAATGTACACATACCATTGATAATTTGGGTATTAACTTGCTTTGATGTTGTGCAAGAGTGAGCATACTACAATCCACAATATTTTTCAAAATATTGTCATAATTATTGTTTTGGAAAATAGAACACACATATAAAAACAAGTTTTCCACCTTTTCCTTCACCACATTTAGCGACAAATTGATATTCTTCACTAGAAGTAACTTTCAAACTTTAATAGACATTGTCATAGTTGATTCAACCTACTTAAATATGGTATAGTGTGCATCATCCACAACAACGCATGCAATGAAAGTTGCAACTCAAAAGAAGACACAATCATATGTAGAGCACACATCAATGGACACCTTCGTTCCCCTTGCCATAAAGACTTATGGTTGTCTTCATTCTCATTTCAACTCCTTTTTAACTACTTGTGTTCAAGCCACTATAGCCCATAATTCGCAATCAATTTTAGTTCTCACAATGCTTATTGTTTATTGTTGGCATTGTGTGTCCATAGCCCTTCAACATGTGCAAGCCACTGCGATTTTTCTTCAAAGTGCTCTCACAATTGGGAAACATTCCTCATCTTTTTCACACATCACAACTACTACACCTGTGTTGCTAGCCAATTTGTGGCAAACATCCTTTTAGTTTATGGTCTTCTATTTTGTTAGTGTATTAGTGATGTTGTGATTGTTATGTTCTTTTGTGGCATGTGTTCTCGCACTTTTATTTGCCTTGTACTTCTTGTGAATGGGTTCCTCCCATCGATGCCCTTTTTGTCAGCAGGGTTTATCGTCAGCATTCTTATTGGTTTTGGCAGATTTCTCTTTGTTTGGAGAAAAAGATACACAAGATCCTTCCTAGGGACTTTCATATTGGGCGGTGTTACCTTTTTCACTCCCTTCACTATATATATACAGTACTTAACTGGGACAAGACAGCCAGATGGGTTTGTAGGTAGTGCAGGTAGCCTGGATTTAACTGCAGCTTTTTATTCCTCCTCCTGGGCAGTGTAATGTTTTGCCAATTTTGCAATGTAAAGTTTGGAGTATCATCAAGAGATCTGGCAATTTTCATAAAGAATGAAATTCCAAATTTGACATTAAGAAACCACAGTGAAAAAAAAGTCTTGTGGCAAAAAAATTCCGTTTCTCTATTTTTTGAGAAAACTTGGAAAAAATGTGTTTTTCCACCCAAAAAATTGCCACTTCTGTACAGGTTTTGACTGAGGAGCTGAGGTCTAGGGCTTGCATTAGTGTTACTCTGCAGAAAGCGCATCAGTAGATTTTTTTCATTTTCATTTTTTCCCCTGATACCCAATGAATATATACTAGTGTGGCCTGTGTTGTTGGCCCATGTGTTACCACATCCTCAACTGATTTTTCCCTCCAAAACCTGGTTTTTTGGAATTTATTTGAATTTTCAGCAGCAAAAATCACTTAAAAATCAATATCCCCCCCCATTCTGCAAACAAATCTTACCAGATAAATTCCATTAAATCCTGCGCATCAACATCTTTCCAACAACAGCAAAGGCATTTCCCAATTCCTCTGAAATTTTCAGCTACGCTTGAATTAAATTTTCAGTGAAGAAATCATTCAATATTCAAGAACTTTTGCACCACAAGTCCAAAAGTCATGGAACAAAGCCCATGCAACCCTCCTGGTCAAGAGCTTTTCCAAAGACATCAAGAACATGATTTGAAGCATCCCGGTTCGGTGGATCTCATAATTACAAAACAAAACAAACAACCTTCCTTCATAGATGGATACTCAGCAGATATCCATTGGCCATGATGGAAAAATAAATGAAAAAAGAAGAAGACGGGTGTTTTGGAAAGTGAAATGCCACCTGGAGCAATCATGTCATTTTTCAAAATTCCCTCCCATTTCCTGAGGACAAATGCACTAAAATAATTCTGCATGCGTTTTATGGGAAGGCAAAAAGAGAAAATTGCCCCACCTAACTAGTAGTAGTACTAGGCCCTGGCAATATACAACCAGAAAGTTATGTTAAAGATTAAAAGTGCTAAAATCAAATTTGTTTTGGAGATTTTCAATAGCCAGGTTTTGACCAAAAGTTACAAAAACTCACTAGATTTTTATAAATGATTCATGTAGGTAGCCAAAAAGAATTGAAAGATGTTTAACAAATTACATTTTCATATTTAGTTTGTACTCAAATTTGGCTTCATATAGATCATGGTCACTTTGGCTACATCAAAAATTTGAAAAGCAGAAAAAAAAAAGGCGCCTATCTACCTACCTATCTACTCAGACCAATTTTATTTTCTTATTTAACTTGTACACAAATTTGGCTAATCTTCCTACAGATTGTCGTCACTTTGGCTAGATCACAAATTGAGGGGAAAACTTTACCTAAACCAAATTTATTTTCATTTTTAGCTTGTACTCAAATTTGGCTAAACCTTTATGTAGATCATCTTCATTTTGACTACATCACAAAATTGACCAAAACTACCTACTTACCTACTACCTACGTACCTAGTACTCAATTTTGATGCGAATTTGTGCTGCAGTTTCTTGGCCTGGATTAAATCTACCCACTGTCCTCGAATCCTGCACCTCTGTTCTCTTCTCCACAACACCTGTTGGAGAGCCGGGGTACTTCCGCCCGCGGATCCACACACGCAGAGAGCAGCGTGACCTCGCTGGTGACATGAGAAATTAGAGCTTGAAAAAAAAGGGTATAAACTACACTCTAGAAATTTGTGATTGTGTGAGAGCAGCGATCCATAATCGACGACCACACACAGACGCCGCACGAATTCTTACCACGCAGAGAGTTCCTTTTTTATCAGCGAGCGATGGCGTTGTTGCAGCCAGTGCCACGAACGAAGTTGGGTTCACAGGGTCTGGAGGTTTCCAGCTTAGGGTTGGGTTGTATGGGGATGTCGGCTTTTTACGGACCCGCTAAGCCGGAAGACGAGATGGTGGAGCTCATCCGTTATGCCGTGGAGAAATTGGGTGTTACTTTCCTCGATACCTCTGATGCTTATGGACCCTTCACCAACGAAGTCCTGGTTGGCAAGGTAAACAACACATTCAAACCAGCAGCTCTGCAAATAATTATAGTTTTAAGAGGATCCCCAGCAGTGCTCAATATTTGACCCTGCACATCCAAGTTTAGTTATTTACTTTTTTGCAAGCCACCCATAGAACTAAAAGTGGGACTCCACATAGGTGGGAGACCACTACTAATAGCAAACCCATAGATGCAGTCAGATCATAGATTTATTACACTCATCTCTGGTAGGTGCACACTGCACAGCCCCTGCTGTGCCTTTTACCAGCCTCAACAAACAGTGCAAAAATGCTGGGCCAAATCCATTTTAGAGCTTATTATAGCTTCTTGCTGTTGCAGCTGCTTCTTTCAGTTCTTTCCGCTCTTTTGATTTGGAACAGCAGCTTTAGAGAGTAGCAGGTGTTTTGGGTCTTTTCCCAAAACCTTTGATTCTTCTAGATCTTAGGGTTGATCATCGCTCGTGCATTTTGCTATGTAGGGGTGGGGGATTTTCTTCTGGATCTTTAGTAAGTCTTTCTTTCATGGGTGGTGGAGACCAAATTACTGACAATATCTTGGAGATTGTGGGCTCATCATCACTCATGCATTTTGCTGTGTGGAGGTGGGATTTTATTTTGGATCTTTAGTAAGTCCCTCATGAGTGGAGACCAAATTACTGAAAATTTCTTGGAAATGTGATTGGGTGGATGGGTGGGTGGTGGGGGCAAAACTGTCCTCTCAGGCTATTAAAGGCATTCGGGACAAGGTGCAAATTGCTACCAAATTTGCACTCGCTACTGATAAGGATGGGAACCGAGTTGTTCGGGGAGATCCGGAGTATGTTCGAGCAGCTTGTGAGGCGAGCTTGAAAAGGCTTGATGTTGAGCAAATTGATCTGTATTACCAGCACCGTGTCGATACCAAAGTTCCAATTGAAATCACTGTAAGAGATGCATGCAGCTCACTTGAATATCCTTTGTGGGTAGGTACTAGTGTTGTTGCTGCTCATGAGGTGTCCTGGATTGAGTTGTTTTTCTCCAAATGCAGCCAGGATCCTCTTGTGGCCATGTCAAGCATAACCAATGTGCTACAATAATCATGATTCCTGGAGAATGACTTCTTACAATCTCATGCAAAAAGTTTTGTTCCTGGCCATGGAAGCATTCTATTGGTTTTTACAGGAAATAAATTGGTCAGAAGATGATCATCACAATCAAAGACCTTCTGAGCAGGAGATTGGAATAATGGTGAAAGAGGAAACCATACAATGATGAAATCTATTGCAACTTGCCCTTCTAGAGAATATTATTCTGCTTCTGAGTTTTGAGCTTGTCTTTCAGATAGGAGAGATGAAGAAGTTGGTGGAGGAAGGGAAGGTGAAGTACCTTGGGCTCTCAGAGGCATCACCATCTGAAATTCGACGGGCTCATGCTGTGCACCCCATTACCGCTGTCCAGTTAGAATGGTCCTTGTGGGTTCGTGACTCTGAAGAGAGTGTCATTCCAACTTGCAGGTAAATTCCCAATTTCCTTTCTTCCTTGTGTTAAAGCTGGATCGGTAGATCCCCAGTTAAGTGTGTCTACTAACCCATTTGTGAGCAGAAACTGTTTTTTGTCTGTCTCACAGAAGGTTTGTTCTATGATGATGTTCACAGAGAGCTAGGCATTGGGGTTGTGCCATACAGCCCTCTGGGTCGTGGCTTTCTGGCCGGCATGAAACCTGAGAACCTTGCAGAGAATGATTTTCGGAAGGTAATAGAATTTCCTACTTGGGTATTTATCTTCATTGTTCTCCTTGCCCCTGGCCCCCTCTTTAGGATTTAGTATGTGGATTTTCCATTTGTAGTTGATTTGAGAAATAAGCTGATTCTGCAGTGAATCAATGTAGGTTTAATCAATGAAAACAAGGCTAGATCTCTCACTCTCAAGATTACAATTTATCAAAACACAATGTATTACTGTGAGGACTGTCATATCAGTGTCGTTTTTTTGTTTTGTGGTGTGTCTTATTCCTACATGGAAATGTGTTTTCTTCCATGAGGAATGGCTTGTTAAAGATTGGTCAAGGAGCTCCACAATGCATTCAGCAGGGTAGGTGACCATGCAGGACTCATGAGTGAAGTGCATTGTTGGTTTTCTGTCAGCTGGTACCATTGCTACAACAGGAGAATTTTGATAAGAACAAGATCTTACTGGAGCAAGTCAGCAAAATTGCAGAGAAGAAGAAATGCTCATTAAGTCAGTTGGCATTGGCATGGGTTCTTCACAAAGGTGGGAATGGTACAGTCCCCATCCCAGGGACAACAAAGAAGGCAAATTTGGAGGCAAATGTTGGAGCTGTGAGTGTGAAGCTTTCTGAGGAAGAGATGCAGGAACTTGAGAGTGCAATTCCTCCTGAGGCTGTTTCTGGAGAAAGATACCATCCTGCATTCATGGCTTTCTCCTGGCTCTATGCACGCACACCTCCCCTTTCATCTTGGAAGGGTGCTGCTGCTCACACTTAATACAATGGCTACAATGTTGATCTTCGTTACCAAGGAAGAAGGTAGAGAGAGAATACTGCGACCTAATAGTGTTTTCTCTGAGAAAGTCTATATCCAACCTAATTCATGTGTTCTCTTTAGTCCAAAGCTAAAAGATGGGTGTTTATCTATTGATGCACTACCTAGTTCTTCCAAGTGGTCTACAGAAACTGGGGAGCATTATCTGAGTATGTGTTGTCTAGTGCAGTAAGTAAACAATAAACTGTGTACTTACCACTTCTACACATTGGGTATGAAAGTATTATCTGTTTATCATTGGCTATGCATGTGTGCCATGAAGTTTGTAGCTCTGTGTATGAAGCTTGCTCACAAAGAGATGCTCATTGTTGGAAGTTATTGTGCAACCTTAGCTTCACTTTCTTCCTCATTATAAACTCAATACCTGTCTACACTCACTCAGGCTGCTCCCACTACAATGACCATAGAAGGTTAGCTGCCTGGCCCACATGTGAATATTGCATCTACTCTGTCAGAAAGGTTTTTGAGTGCAAATGTATTTGGCACAACAGAGTTTGATTCTGATTAGTTTAAAGGTCTTACCAAGATGCTCAACTACATTGTTTGTTGATTCAAATGCACCATGGGTTTTGTTTGTTTGAAATAACTCTTCATACACACTGATCCAAATTTGCAGTGGGTGTGTGTATACACCCTCATCTATGTCTTTTGCTGGCCCATAGCCTGGTTAAACACATCTGCAAACACACCCAGATGTTGTGTCCTCTGCCCCCTTGCCTTGTTAACATCTGCAAACCTGCTAGCGATGGCCTGCCAGGTCATATAGTCCAGGATACTTCCCAGCAACAAGTTCATTAGTTCTCAATCATACACTCAGCTCAAACCTAGCTATGATGGCAACATGCTGCACATATGATTTCCTTGAGTCCCACAATTTGAAGAGGCAAACACTTCCACCTCTACATGGAAGGTTTCCTTCACATTGAGTGCTCACCATTTTGATTCTTCCATGTTGCTTGGGAAAGTTCTTGGGTGTATAGATCTCATTCATGAGGGGAATTTTGATTCTGGTTTGTGCTGCCACTCCAACAAATTTAGAGTGCGATTTGAGGATGTGCTTGGAGGTAGGAAGGAAAACTGGGGTTTGTAGAGAAATCTTGGTGAAAATTTGTTGGAATTTGTCATTTAAGGTGAGAAAATAGTGCCCACATGTGAACATTTCTTGTTTTGTAAGTTTGCATGACATTCAAGGTTTTTTGTGTTTGATCCCCACTTCTCTAGAAAGCTTTGAGTGTGTTTGCGATTGTGGTTTGTTTTCCTTTGAGTCACGGTGTTTCTCCTCACTTCCATTTCATGGATTAGCACTTGAGCTCATTTTGTTCACGAAAGGGCTCCATTGTGTTTTGGCTTTGCATTGTGATGTGTGATTTGATGCTTCACTCAATGTTTTTGTTGAGCATTTTCCTTTGTGCACATTTTGCACATGAAATAGTCCTCCCAATTACGCCTCAATTGCTGCAAATAGGTAGTCCTCTTGATTCCCCTCCTACACACAACATGGTGAGTGACACAAGGAAATTTGTTCCCCCATGGTTTTGAGCCTTTTAGTCTGTGGACCAACATTGTGTCAACCTCTAACAACACAAGAGCTTGCCAATGCAGTAGCTTGTAAACCTCTTGGAAAGAAATAGAAAAGGAAATTTGCAACATCTTCTAGGACTCTTTGGGTAGCCAATTAGTTCCCTTGGGTTGAGCCTCTCATTGGGGAGTTGGCAAAATGTGCATGATGAAGTGCAAGGTCTACTCATATGTAGAAGGTAAAGACAAACTTTTAATTTTTGAACTAAATGGGCTGTAAAAACACAATGGTAAACAAAAGGCCACCATAACAAGTTATGGTAAACCAATTGGCAATTTCTACGAGTGCCCAAGTAGTCAACATGAAAAAATGAAAAGATCTTTGGCAAAACAAAGAAACATTTTGTGATTGAAATGTGTCTCAATTGGGGGAAGGTTGAAAAGAAACATAAGTGGGTGTAAACAAGATATAAGAAACCACACTTGTCATTTAAGGTGAAAAAACAATGAGTTTGCTTACCAAGATGATGTGGCACATTGGGATTGACAGAAGGAGATTGTTAATTAAAAACCCATGATTTTTGCAATGACCAAAAATATTTCTGAATTTCTTTTTGTCAAAATATATTATTATGTAAAGGTGTGGACAATTTCTTCTTCATGATTATTTTTGTTTTATTCATTTCAAGAGATTTGAATTTTGAAAAAAAAATAGCAAAAAAATTAGGTACAATATTTTTTTTCTTGGGAGTGTTCTACAACTATTAAATTCATTCAAAAAAATTCCACATTTTTCCATAATATATTTAAAATATTTTCATTTAATACATTAAATACTTACAACATTATTACAATTTTGATATTAAAACATGAAAAACTAGACATTGGTTACATTTGTCATGGCTCTTATTACTGTGACTAACCCAAGTATATTCAATTTGTCTCCATTTATTGGTCAATTATTGCATTGACACATTTGATTAATACTTTGACTTGAAGGACTCCGACAAAAATCAAAATGTGCAAAAAATGGGACCTTAATCAATGGAAGAAAGGGATCTTCACAAACAAAAATTACAATTTAGATTCATACAAGCAATAGAATGAAAAACTTATGTGAAGACAAGTGAGAAGCAGAAAACATATAAGTTACTCACAAATTAAAAATTATTCACAATTTTTTATTGATCAGAGTCTAAATCAAAACTATAGTATGGGCAAAGAATGTTTCAAGTGCCAAAATGTGCCTTCTTCGACATTGATACGCACAAATATTATTCCTTACATTATTCAAGAAATTAACAAATAAGAAAGTGGAAATCTACAAGCGAATTTTTTTAAAACATTTGAAGTGACAAAGAAAGAAGAATTGTTTTGACATGTTCCACAATTGAGGTCAACAACAAGAGCACTTGAAGCAAAGCATGCATGAATGAGTGCTTGAAGGGTCAAAGTGTGCATTTCCTTCACCATTCTAAAGGGATGTCCAATCTTGGACATAGTCATCAAAGTGAAGTTAGTGAAGTTGTAGACCATGTCCTCCATGTGAACTTTAAACCCATTATCTAGCATCTCTGAAGGAGATACAAATTGGAATATTATATTTGTGTCAACTCTAGGTTCATGACCTTAATAAAAAGGGTAACTCTCCTAACAAGAGTTTTGAGTCAAAAGACAGCAAGTAGGTGATCGAAGTTTTAATGCACCTTATGATAAAAGCAAATAGAAAATATAATCAATGGAAAGGAGATTCAACAAACAATTACAAATTTCAGTTGAACAATGGTTTACCATTGAAGAGTTGTCCTCATTATTGGTTTGAGGAAGATTATTAACAACTAGCCACTTTATATGATTCTATTGAAACTTGTAGTTGTTCAAGAAATATCAGATCTCCTTCAAAACTCACAGATCATTGACATGGGAAAAGATATCACACCATTGTTCAACAAAAATTTGTTCACAAAAATTTTCATGAAATTGATGAATTATTGACTCACCTATTGAAGGTGGAATCAAGAAAGGAATTAACAAGTTGAAGGAACATTTGTAATCAAAGGATCAACCTTGCCTTGTGGGCAAACCTATATAAAAAAGCAAAATGAATCCAATTTGTCAAAAAATATATTTTCAAATTGTGAAAGGGTCTAGGCATGGTATTAGGACCCAATTGCAATTGCATGTCATTTGCTTAGAAAGCAGTCACATGGAAATATTGATGATGTGGCGGACCTAAGATAAAACTAATTAGCTATGACAATGCCTAGGCAGGATTTTAGAATTTAGGTCAAGACTTGCATCAAGTCTTCCAGAATTCGATGCATAATGGATGGAATTTAGTGAGCATCACATGTTTCGAAACAAGTTCATCACAAGTTTGAAATGGTTACTTTTGGACTTCAAACCCTAACATGAAAACTTTTTGTCTTGTCCATTGAATTCATTTAGGTCTAATATAGTTGCAAGTTTTTTCGAGAAGTGTGATAGTGTAGTTGAAATTTTTAGATTTCAAGAAACTTGTCGATTTTTTTAGAGTAAACATACAAAAAAAGTTATAGTGGGGAAGGTAGATAGAAAAGTGAAAAGGGAGGCAAACTCTGAGTTTCCTCCATGGGGTTATGTTCCCTACAAAGATCAAACTGAAAACTACTTCAAAACTATTAAGAAATTGAGTGGTGAAGGATTCAACCCCAAGGCCAACTTTCCTCCAAATATTGTGTCTAATGCAGACATAGCAAAAATATTTAGGTTGTCATCTAAAGGTTTCAAGACTACCAACTTGAATCTTCACCCAAAAATGAAGAAGGATTTATTTAGGCTCTATTGGAAAGTGTTTGGTACAAAGCAAGTGACGAATAACAAGTTCATGATTTGGTTTATGAAAGGCTACATTGTACAAAAGAATGGTGAAAAAGTTAATTAGGTTAAAGCTGTTATTTCAAAAGCTCAAGAAAAAGCCCATAAAGAGGAAGCAAAATTAATGAAGAATGGATCTGCAAATTTTTTTGGGAAAGGTGGAGGGGAGGGATCCAAAAACTTCAATCATAAATTCTACAAATCTGAGTAGCCAATGCAACTAATAGTTTTGAAAGAAAAGCATCTAGTTGTCCGTATGGTGTTTCGCCTTCAAAATTTGCAAGAGTGACAAAGGTACACGTCCTCATGCAAGACCTCTTGAAGTAGTGCAAAACCAAGCTTGCATTTCACGAGGCCAAAAAAATTAAGTTTTCTAATAAACTCGTAAGGTTGAAATTAAGTGTGGAGGATTGAAAGGCAACTACATTAGATGCGCAAAATGTTATTTCCCAAAATGAATCTTAGCAAAAAATATTGATGCATGAGATCCAAATGCTTGAACAAAAAGCATTTTGGTCTTCTTTGCTTTGATGCCATATGAATGTGTAGGAGTTTTGAACTTGTTCATTTGAAACTTACCATTTACATTTATTTTGCAAGTGGAAATATTGAAGGCAAAAAACTACATTTGCAACAATTATTGAAGGTAAATTTTAAGTTGAAGATCTTGTTAGTAAGACTTGTAGTGAGTTAAGGTCTTTGTGGATTGAACAAAGTGCAAAAGGAACATGTTGGAGGAAAAAATGGAACGAGTTGTGCTTGGGGGTGCATTACTAGCAAACATTGAGCTGGATTCCTTGAGGCTAAATGGTGCCATAGTTAAGATAATAAATTTTGAAAGCATGAAGAAAATGAATGGAATTTTTTTTTTGGCCAAAACCCATAATTCATCTCAATGCCCATGTCAATTTTGATAGCCCCACCTTTTTGGTTATCAAGTGTTGTGGGTTTTGTTTGTGGGGATTCCATTGTAATGACATTGTTGTGATTTCTTACAAACACATGTATCATCCATTTTGTTTGGGGGAGCTTGTGAGGGTTAGCAATAAATGTTCCATATGTGAGCAATTTTTTCACCCAAATTGGATACGAAGCTAGGGTTTTCATGAAGAAGATGATGTCATGAAGAAGTTGGCAACTAACATGGGCCTTAACAATTTGCATGAGGAGATGAAAGTGTCTCTTATGGAAGTTGTTTCAATATTAACTCCTACAGGTACAACATTTGTTACATACCCTTTTGTTTTACCTTTGAAATTGTAATAAGTAAAGTGTCTTCTAGATGTCACACATGGACCTAATTACTATCATGTGCAAGTGTTAAGTGGATTTGATGATCATTGTTTTGCTAATGGAATAAACATAAAACAATCTTGATGTGTTGCCTATAATGTTCCAGAGAACTTCACAAAATAATATTGAGTAGTGGTTACACCAATTAATGGTTTTTTTTTACCTGTCCAAGCACTCAATGTTGATGGAGAAGTAATAAATCGTAATTCTCATTATGTTTCTTAGATTTGGTTGGTGGAAAAATAGTAAGTAGTGCTTTTGGTTCTCTTAGTGTTACAAAGAATTATTTATTGGAAAAGCAGTTTGTACTACTTTTGGTTATAGTAATGTGGTTATTTTGATGTTACAATGACTTGGTGTTGGAAAAGAAATATATATTACTTTTGGTTGCAATAATCTATTGTTTCTAATGTTATAAGGACTAGGTTGTTGAAAAAGCAATATACATTGTTTTTGGTTACATCAAAGTGGTTCTCCTTATGGTGTAAGGACTAGGCTGCTAAAAAAACAATATACATTGCTTTTGATTTACATTAGAGTGGTTCTTCTTATGGTGTAAGGACTCGGTTGTTGAAAAAACAATATACATTGCTTTTGGTTAAATCATAGTGGTTTTCCTTATGGTGTAAGGGTTGGGTTGCTAAAAAGCAATATACATTGCTTTTGGTTATATCACAGTGGTTTTCCTTTTGGTGTAAAGACTGGGTTGTTGAAAAAGCAATATACATTAATTTTGGTTACATCATAGTGGTTCTCCTTTTGGTGTAAGGACTAGGTTGTTAAAAAAACAATATACATTGCTTTTGGTTACATTACAGTGGTTATCCTTATTATGGTGTAAGGATTGGGTTGTTGAAAAAGTAATATACATTACTTTTGGTTTGATAAGAGTGGTTCTCCATATGGTATAAGGACTTGGTTGCTGAAAAACTAGTATACATTGCTTTTCATTACATCAGAATGGTTCTCCTTATGGTGTAAGGATTTAGTTGTTGAAAAAATGGCGTACAATGCTTTTGGTTTTATCACAATGGTTCTCTTAATGTTATTCTAGTAGTTAGTTCTTGGAACAACAATTTGTTTTGCTTTTAACTACATCATAATGGTTTTCCAAATAGGTGTAAAATGTTAGAGTTTTAGATACATGTCAAACACTTCTTATATCATGGAAATGAAGTAAGCACATTGTCATGTGGTAATGAAAAGAACTCGGTTCATCATGTACAAAAGCAATCATTTGTTTACTGTTGCATTTGTTTATCAAATTTGTTTAATAATCATATGCATTTGTTCTTATGCAAATACCATTTCCCCATAACAACAAACAAGTTTAGGTTCAACATGCTTTGAAAACCCTTTGATGAGAAGGGATAATGTACAAATGACAAACGACAGTTCAAACAATGGAATTGTTCTATTTACACCACCCCAAAGTCTAGTTATGAAGAATAGTGTATGCCATGAGGTTGAATCACCATTCAAACAACATTTGGATGTAAAGTTTACCCCAAAATCTCAAGAGAAACAACCTCCTTTAAAGCCAGTAGACTTATCAGACAAATTTGGGATGGAGTTGATTGTCAATGCAAATGAAAAAGAATTTGAACTTATTCAAAAGCTTGATATGTAAGATGTGAAAGACATAGGTACAAGGGAGTTGACAAATTTTGATCCCTACATAATTTCTTTTTTGTTGAACAATTCTAAAGTTACTAGTTACATAATTTATAGGTTTCACTCAGTGCATATGGATGTTTATGCAAAAGGAAACAATGAGCCCACTCATGTTATGGAGGATTCCAAGGATACCTCCACCCAAAAAATTTGTGCAAAACCTATATTAAAAGTAGTGCAAGCTCTAGCTCGTGCAAGGTACACCTTCCAAAAACATAAGGCTGCAACACAAAATGGTGGTGTGCCAAAAACTAAGAAAATCACTATTTCAAGTGTATCAAATGTGAATGAAGGTAAATTAAATCCTAACCTTGCCTAATTTGTTGTCCATTCAATTTGCATATTTGTACATGCATAGGTATTTTAACATTGAGAATGTTTTTCATACAAATGTTGCATTAGGAGAGTCAAAATTAGAAGATCATGAGCCTACAGGAAGTAAACACAAAAAAGGAAAACCCATAGAGGTGGAAAAAAAATCCTAAAGCCAAGCGACATTAACAATAAGCAACATGTTGTGACCAAGATTGATAAGCGACTTGTGTGTACATGAGGCCAAGTTGAAAAAGAAAGATTGCCTCCAACATTTACAACTTGTAGTAAAACTAAATGTTGTACAGGTAAAATGTACAAACTTTAGGAAGGCTGATATTTTCTTTTGGGGAATGAGCAAATTTATTTTTTTAAGCTTGGACAAATGAGAGCTATATTGCAAACAATATGGACTCCATTTTGGGTGTTCAAATGAACAAAATGATCAATACAAAAATGAGTACTTTCAAAAGTTTGTTTCCCTTTCACTGGTCACCTAGTCTTGAAATATATGTTCTACATTTGTTTGTCACTTAGCAAGTTGAGCATGGTTTATGAAGGTTAATTGAGTTTTGGTTTGAAACACATTCTATGCATGGTCATGCTAGATACATGGTGTATGTATACATGCAATTTGTTTACATTAGTTGAAGTGCAAATGTTTATAATCAAGTCAACATAATCATTGGGTTTCAAGAAAATAATATAGGCTATGTGTTGGAAGTGAAGAATGAAATTTGAAATTTTGAATGTGGATATAAATGGGCAATTGAACACTATACAATATTAAAGTTAGGTCCTAATAGAAAATTTAAAAAACATATACTTGTTTGTTTATGGAAAAGTTGTGGATGATGGATTGAAGAGGAAACTTAAAATCAATTATTATGAACCATATTTGTTATAAAATTCAGATCGAAACACACATGTGATTATAGGGGAAAAAAAAATCTACTCTCAATTGGAAAAATAAGTAATAGATTTTTTTAATGTACAATGTAAATGTCTAAAGTAATATATGCAATTTCAAACATGAAGCTTTTCTACAACAAAGCATGTGCCTAGAAATCAAGGAAGAAGAGGAAGTAAGGTTTAACACTTTCCACTCTTTGCAAATCTAGCATGTATTTTTCTACCCCCACATTTTGTAAAGTTGCCAACCACCCTCCCAACAACCTCCTTTATTTTAAAATGTTTTGTAAACAATGGATTGTGGATACCTCAAGGCTAAATGAAGGTAATTATTGAATGCATATCATAAACAAAGATCACAAACATGTGTTTGGAAGATTTGGAACATTGTTACATGATCATGCAAGTCTACCAGCAATGAACTCAATTAAAAGTGGCCAAATTATAGTGAGAAAACTCAACATAATCAAATAGAAATTGAATGTGGGGACAATAACTCCATGTATGAGTCACTAGCTACACTACAACCTTATGAAAGCTACAAATCACCATCAACGAAATTACATTTGCCTCAATTGCCATTTCAATTCCAATTGAATTGGTTTACATATATTATTGAAATCCAATAATCTGTCCACAAATTGTTCATTCTCCACATAAATATAAATAAATAATTTTTTTACAAAATATTTATATTAGTTTTAAAGTTAATGCTAAAACTTTGCATATTCAAGCTTATTTTCATTTTGCATTAGGAGCCAAGGGTAATCAAAAAGTGAACATTTGGATTTAATGTTGGATTAGTTAGTAACTTCCAACATATAAGTATTGTAGCTTGCAGTGGAAATTACAAATCACTTATTTGGTGAGGATGAAAATCTTCATTGACTATCCAAGTGTTATCATTGTTTAAGGTAGGCTTGGAAATTTCAAATTTTAGGTCAAATTGTAATCGGGTTCCATGATTTGGAATAAGTTGGTTATTGGTTAGACAACCTACATGCATTAACCAAGATAAGATTAATACTTAATAGTTAACTTTCAATCCAACAATTTGAAAACATCCAAGGCCTCTAGGATAACCTCTTCTACATCATTGGTGAGTTCATATGTGGCATAATTGCCCTCCACAACATGAAGGCTAAGAGGCATAAATTTTTTTGATGCCAAAATCAAATGGGAAAATACAAAGGCAACATGTTTATCATCATAAAGAGTGTAAGAATGATTCCTTGGCCGCAATTGTTGGTACCAAAATCCTTGCACAACAATGTCCCCTTTTATCCATTCGTTGCCATCAACATCTTTGAAGGAAGTAACCACAACATGGGCACTTTTATCAACAAGCATTAACCAAAATGGTTCATTTGTTGTAGTAGGTACAACCCATGTTGTCACATGGGCATAGGTTCTCAGCAATCCATTCACCTCCAGAACCAACTTCAATATTTTCATTTGAGTCGTACATCAAGTCCCTCACCTTTGAAGTGTTCTTGGCCTTTAATCATGTCAAAGTCCATTCTGGAACTTGTTCTTTATTCACACATTCACTGCTGGGGCCACCATCCATGCAACTTACACAAAAGCAAAACAATTGACGGTATTGGCAGAGGGTGGGATCTTTAGATGAAAAGGAACGCACTTGGTGTTTTTGAATAATTGCCCTTCATTGTTGAAAAATCCCATGGCCTTGTCCTATCTACATCCCCCAACGTAATTTCATGGAAAAACTTGTTAATTTGTTGCCTAACATTTGGGTACACAACATGATATTTGATTGCTTTGAACTTCAAAAAGGCTATTACTTCAACTACATTTTGAAATTTTCTCCCATTAGGTTTAATTTTTTTTTTGCTAATTTCACATTTTAGCAAGGCCCCAACTTTGTCAACCTCACCTTTTCGATGACCCTTAGCAAAGAAGTTCCAAATCAATTAGCACCCCATTGGATGATTTGTAAAATTAGCGAGGTTAGAATATCGTTTCAAAAAATACCACACCATTACATTTTTAAATTGGCATGAACAATAATCACTCCAAACAATGTGATTGTTTGGAGTGCACCCTTGACTTTTTAAATGGTTCTAATGAAGCATGAAAACATGATGGACAAAAATGTATCATGATTTGAGTCATTTGAAACAAAGTAGTGAACTTCCTTGATCAAACTATAATCTAGATTAGTTAGGTCATGAGGTACGAAACTAGTTTGATAGCTAATGAGTATTAAAATGGTCGCTTGGAATTTATGCCAATGCATACTTTGTACTTCATTTTGGATTTTCATGGTGTAGTTTTCAGAAAAATCAACACAAGAGAGGATTGTTTTAGGAGGAAAGTTCTCTAGACACTCTCTGAATCACAGAACTTGCCATCTTGAAACATAATTGTGAAGCACAAATTCTTTCACACATGGGGTATTCTAATAATTCTTTCAACAATGTCAAATGCTATTATATTTTCTTAGTTTTCTTGTCTCTCCCTTCATCTATTTTCCCAACAACCCTCATATCCAATACTTTTCCACTCACATGCCCCACCAACAATAGAAAAGTGTGCATATGTTGGCTAGAAAAGTGGCTATCCGAAGACTTGAACAACAATGTTCAAATTTTATCATTGTCCTATGATTCTAACATTGTGGCAAGTGTTCACAGTGATGTGACTCTTTACTATTTACAATTTTACGTCCATTTGGGACCAGAGAGTCCATTAGATGAAAGTTAGATCATGGAGGATAGATTGTCCTGTGGTATTAGTAGCATACCACAAACTTGGCCAGGGCGACCATGTTCGTAATCTACATGAGCCCAACAAGAGTGTTCGTGTGGGTGAGGGGTAGGGCCAAACAAAAGCGTTCCTTAACTTTTTATGTATTTGAACAAACAAGGAACAAGTGCTCTTCATCCTCTACCTTCCTCAAATCGCAACTTCGACAAAGCCTCATTCAAAGTTTGGTTACCAAGTGACAGTCAAAACTTTAACTTTGGACTCCTCCAAGGCAACAACTAATATGTTGCATTCTATTTAGTCTATACTTGATTTTAAACATTGCACAAACATCAACTTCAATATATATTTCATATCTTATTGATGTTTGTCTAAATGGAAAAATTAAAAATTTGTAACTTGAGGTTCATTGGTCCATTAACCTACATAGTTTTGTTACTCTCTTTGCTATATTAACTTGTATTCGTCTTTAGCACTCCAAGTCAACCAAGTTGCATTCCAAAATCTTGCCCAATGCAAAATAAAGCAACTTCTCTGAAAAATGAAGTCCACACCCTTTACTGGGAGGTCAATTATGTAGGTAGTCATAAGCAATTAAAATTTGAAGTGCTTTTGATAGATTGTGTCATTTGCTGTTTGGTGGCTACTGGGCTGAACCATTGCCACTGGGCTGCACAATTTGATGTCATACTAGGTACCCTTGACTTATCAATTTCAACCTAAGGAATGAATAAATGGATGATGCAACGGTATAGAAAATGGTGGTCAATGACTCAAAGAAAAGGATGGGAAGGGGGCGAGTAGCATGTAGGGCTTGCATAACGTAAGGGCCAAAGACGACGACTCCCATCTTTATAACTCATTAACATAGCGAAGCAAGAGCAGTTACAAAATTACAAAGCATAAAAGTCTCCACTCAAAGGTCGGGCAGGCCGATATCTTTCTCCCATAATTATCCCGACCAGCTCAGCTTGTACCGTGTTTGTAGTACCGTCTTGGCGCGTTTGCCCTCCTTAATGAATCATGACTATTATGTGTAACCTAGGATTCACTAACCAGGATTTGATCCCATAACCACTGAACTACCCTATGCAATAATAATCACACTCAGAGCATGGGGGGTTTGAGCAGAAAACTAACTACGATCCGATTGTCAAAGCTTTTTACTTTTGCTATAATGAGCAGCTGACACAGTTCTCCCTACTTTACATGCGCCTATATAATCAGTTACAACTTACGTTACCTTCGTGAGGAACAGATGAAAAAATCCACGTTACCTTTGTGGGGAACAGATGATAAATTCCACGTTACCTTTGTGGGGGAAACAGATGACAGTTTCCAATTGAGGACGCCATAGGTTTGAAAGACCGGTTTGCCTTGCTGACTAAGAACACCTTTGTAGAATCGACTTACTAACCCCAAGCGTCAGGAATCACAAGACAGCCAGTCAGACCAGTTTTGGGCAGATACCCGCCAAACCAATTTTGATTCTGGTCTGTAAGAACAAAAACTGGAACTGATTTTTGGAACCAGACCCCAATTTGTTTTTAAGAACTGGATCCAGAATTGAGTTCCTGGTTCTGAACATGTGTCTGACCATTTACTAACCGGTTGTAATCGCTGCTTTGAGATACATTTTTATGAAAAAAGTGACCTCAAATGGTTAACTTAACTGCCAGTTCTGATCGAAGTTAGTAAGAACCAGATTGTAACCAGGGCTGATTTTCAGAACCTGAACCAGAATTTTTTTTAAAGTACCAGATTCCCTACTTTCACTCACGTGGGGATCCAGAGCCAGGCAGTTCTAATTTAATTTTTACACAGAAAATGAAGGTTTTTTCATAAAAGTATAGAACCGCCCAACACTCCTTGAGACATCCAAAGGATACATGTACTGTGTAACCTTCCAAGTTAAGGGTCAGGCCACAGAATGCCAAATCTGGCGGGTTAATTTATCCTTTCTTGCTGCCTGACAGGAAGTAATGCCTCAAAAATCAGATGCTTTGGCTCTCCAGTACTTTTAGTCCTGTAACTGATCAGCGGCCATTTCACCAGGGTAGGTCACTGGCAGCGTGAAATAATACTTTGAGCGGTGCTTCTCAGCAGGTCTCACCTCTCTCCATGTGTCAATTGCCAAATGCGGATTAACAACCTTGTCGACGCTGTGAATGCGAACGGCACACCCTTTTTGGTCTGGTAATCACAGTAAGCAGTTCTTGTCAGAGACTATTTAGGCTTGCTGCATTGGCTGAAGTTGTTATATTCAATGAAGCCGCTATATGAAGTTAGAACTCCTGCAACAAATTCCATTAGAGTTCATTTGAATTGGAGATCTGTTGAATATGACAACCTGGGCTCTGGCTGATTGCCAACTTGGGGCAGGGTGAACCTGCACCTGCCACCTACATATCTTCAGTGTTCACCTTCGTTGAGCGAGGCCTCTTCGTGGCTATATTTAATCTGAGATATGTTGGATTTGAACTGGAGAGACTTGTAGTCCTTGAATGGGATAGTTAATATGATTTTCAGAAGGCAACCAATTGTTTTGAGATACTTACCACTGTATGAGTGTGCGTGCAGGCAGTATATATTTGGTTTACTAACTTCTCACTTTGATTTTGTTTTAAGCTCAGGTTTGGAAATTTTCAAAGAACTGATGGGTTTCTTCAAAGAACCGGTTTCAAAAGACTGGTTCTTTGATGATATTTTGAGATCTAACAGATAGGGTTCCGAATATTCAACCTTGCCCACCAGTTTCCATTGTAAAAGTTTGTAAAAGAGAAAACCACCCAACACCGGTCAAAATCAATGTTGAGCATGCACCTGGGATGGAGGATAAGAACCACTGGTTCTGGCTAGTAAGAACTGGAATGGAACCAGCTCTCACTTTTGAAATCAGAAACTGATTTTATTTTCTTAAAGAACTGGACCTGGAACCAATTTCTTGGTTCTGTTTTGATGTTGAATTGGAACCAAAATATTTTGAATTTTTTTCTAAAGAACTGGACCTTGAACCCATTTCTGGGTTATAATTGGTGTGGGACTAGAACCAAATTTTTTTGAAAAAAATGGTGACTAGAACTGGGAGTTAACCTGCAGTTAACCATTGGTTCTGGTCTGGTGAGTAAAAAGTGGACCATAACTGAGTCTGATTTTCGGAACTAGAAAACAAACCGATACCCAGTTTTGTTTTATGAAGAATCGAACCCAGAACTGGATTTCATTTATGTGTGGAAACAGAATCAAAACCGAGATAGTTCTTAAAACTGGAACTGGAGGCTCTTCATACAAGTAAAGAACCACCCAACAATGATTTTAAAACCTCTGAAACCTTACTTTACTGGGGTAAGGTGCCTCCAGTTTTTGAGGAGGCATTGTTCATCCGTATAAGGTGCCCTACAATTATAGGTTACACTAAGAGGAAATGTCTAAAACAGATGGCCGCCTGCAAGAAAATGCTATCAGATTTTTCAATAAGGATATCTTCATTGCGTCAAATGAATGCTGTTAGGCCTACAATTTCGTCAGTGCATATATGTAGTCCGCTCTAGCTTGAATTTTCTGTAGCAAAATACAGATCCACATGTGAGCCGAACTGATCTCTTGATTATCCAGTAACTGTAAGACATAACTGCAAAACTAATGAACGACATGATTACGTGATTTACGCACAAGTCAAACTTTTATGTGCTGGTCAGATAGCCGTGTGGGTCAGGATTCAGGAATCAGTACTGAGTTTCTACCAAAACTACGTTGTACATTGACAAGTACTTGGGAGCAAGGCTGTTTCGTTTCTTATAGCAACAACACGTTTGTAATATATATGCTTTGGGAAAGCTTTGGGCAAGGCAACACAAAATCTCAAAATATTACACACAAAAGTAGACCCAACAAAATTATAATGATATCTGGATTCTGAAGACATGGTATATATACAAAACATTGCAACAATAAGCACTTCATTCCTTATGGAACCTCCATAAACACTTATCAGAAAACTATACTATATCACCTAGGGATTGTTTTCTTTTTGTCACCTAATCGAGGTTAATAATTCATCAAGATTCCATCAAATGTATTTGGAACCTCCATGATCCATCAACTTTCTTGCAAAGTCTATTTGTAGGGCTAACTACTAAGCAAGTCCTCTAAATAAAATTTGAGGAATGGCAAGGTTCTGGTATTAAGTGGTTGAAGGTTCCCATTGATGTTCGCAACCAATATACACATATATGAATCATATAAATATGTCATCATGAATGACTTGGTCATTAAGTGACATATCCTTGGTGCCCTTGTACATATTTTTACCTATTTCATATTACATTCACCTCACCACATTCACCAAGCTATGATCTTGCAATCTTGACTCCCCATCACACTGTGAATCATGTGATTACAATTAAATTAAAGATATTACCATGATCACTTTATGTATAATCTAACAAAAGAACCTATAGTTGTCCATGTCTATCATCTTAATGTCTTGCACAATTAGAATGTTCTTTCCCAATAATATGGTTGCTAGACTGGATTGTATACTTCATTCAAAATAATAACTTGTTGGAGTCCAAATCTACAAGGTGTGCACTTGTGTTGTCTAGTATTTGATTTTGAAAGGAACCTTTGGTTCTAGAGACTTCTCAAAAAAATTAGAGCTTGGTTCAATTTGTAACTAGTTTTGAATCCATTTACATTGCACTCAACTAAAACTCATAACTTGCATAAGTAAATACACATGCTCATGAAATGTAAGAGAAAATTGGGGAGGAACAAAATCATGAAGCAAAAACCTTGAAAGCCTTGAAAGCCCTGAAAGCCACTGAGACAAGTTGGGGGTGGAGGTGATTTTTTGGGTTTGCTTTTTTGGAGAGGGGAACCAATGATTTGGCAGCTTGTTCACTTGGCCAACGACCACTTAGATACTAGTTCAATGAGTAAAAACTACAAAACATGGTGAACTCTACATTTAGACATAGTGAAATGTGCTGACAATTTTTTCTTCTTTCTGTTTGGTGATGCAACATGCACCCTACACCACCACAATTTATCCCATAAGGTTTGTCCAAAATTGAATTGTCACCATCTCAATAGAAGGGCTTGGTTATGGCAATAATAGTGTATTGTGCATCTGCCACTCCAAAGTGATGGGTAATCCAAAGACTCTGTGCAGATATAACCAAACTGAGACTCTGAAGGTGCCCCTCAAATCTAAGCCACCTTGGTGCTTCAGATTTTGTCTCTGGAAGTAATTCTCTTGGACTATTCTGAAAATTCAAGGATTCAATCCAAAATTTCCCACTTGGAGAGATAAGGCCCAGTGTCTTACTGTCATGTCCAACTTACTCATGCTCATCAGCAGTATAAGAGAATTGCCATGTTTACAAGGTGTAGAGTTAGTGCTAGGGACTTCAGCTTCCTGTAACGCAGCCATGGACGTCAAACACGACCTTAAATTTCTAGACTTTGTCTCAGGGCTGCCCATATGCCAGAATCTACAACAGTGCTGGGATTAAGTGCTAATGAAGGAATTGGTAACTCTTGTGCTTGTGCATTTCCCCTGGGCAGAAGGGAGGTATACGAAGCATGCTTTATGCAAGTTCATTGAGTTGCTTCCTGTCCTCCAATTTCCTTCGTTGGTAGAAAAGTGAAAGGCACTCAACTGAATTCTGCCGTCAACCAAAACAACGAGTGTCCTTCCCAGGATGCCAGGATGGCAGCCACCACTCAATCAACAAAACACCAAACATTTCAGGTAAGTATTCAACTATGAATACCAAATTTATGAACCAACCAATTTGTACAGACTTTAGTATTGACAAGGCGATTTTAGGGTTTGATGGGTCCCCCAAAAAGGATTGCTCTTTCATTTGTGCCTACTTGCCAGTCCGAACAAGCATTGAATGTGCGGAGATTTTCTTCTCAAGCATCAATCTGGCTTTTGAAACTCGTTTCCCAAGTTCAATGCGATTCATTCTTGTGCATTTAATAGATAGGACTATAATACTTGATAAAATAAAAGTTCGTAATGTGCCTAGCAATTCCCCATGATTCACCAATCATCAACGGAGTGTGGAAGTATGCTTCATTTTGCTGCTGCTGGTGGCAATAAAGCCATGACATGAAAACACCGCTCTTTTTCAATTAGTGGGCCGTCATAAGCAAATCGAATCCATAAATTCTCAGATGTTCTTGTTCTCAAGTATGAAATACCTTGAGTTTTGAGCTACGGTCGTTGCCAACTCATTGGTCACCTAGATTGGAGCATGGTCTTGGAAGTTGGAGAAGATTCCGCCCCTCCCTTCTCTTCCCTCCCCCCCAAAAGACTACGCACTCTGGAGTACTGTTTGCTTGGCTAATTTGCCAAGTTGACTTGCATGTGTCCACCAACTGCACTTTGCCTGTTTGGCAACTCCACATTGCCAATGTCATGACGGTCCTCTTCATCCAATGTCTTCAATTTGGCAAGAATTAGATAATTTACAGGCTGGCCAATGGCTGAAACATATTCCTTTGCTGGCCAACATTCCTTGGCTGCCTGATTCCAAGAAGGGCTCAAACCTTTGTCTTTTGTTGCTTCTCTTGTGGGGTGGATTTTGATGGCTCGTTAAGCTTTAGATATAGCCTGATATCCGTAGGGTTAGTTAGACATAAGGATATCTATATTCAAGTTGAATATCAGATCCAAGCCCAAATTAGGATATCAAGTTGGTAATTAGGTTAGGTTAGTAAGTGGTTAGGTTAGGCAAAAAAGAAAGGTCGCAGTTTGCAACTACCAGAAATTAATATCTTTGTTGGAGAATAAAAAGGTCATAATTGATTTTTCTAAGCCTCTTTGACTCTCACTTTTTTATTTTTTGCATTTCTCATCCTTTCTCCCTTCTTCTTTTTTCTTTTACTTTTTTTTTTCCCTCTCTTGCTCTACTCTCACACTCTACTTATCCCTTCCTTGCCCTCTTGCAAGTTGTTGCAGAATTTGAAATAAGTTTTTTTCCCTCTTTTGTTTCCTTTTTCCTTTCCTTTTTTCTTTCCCCTATTTCTTGAAGTAAACTGTTTCTTTTGTTTTTGTTTTTTTTTTTTTTTTTGTTTGGATGTAGGTTGAAACATTGAAAAAAAGAAGACAAACCACATTTTCTTTCAGGTATGTTCTCTTTTTCATTACTATAAATGTTTTTCTCTTTTTTTTAATAAAATTGCTTTTTACTATATTTCCCTTTTTTCACATTTGTTTCCATTTTTAAATAATTTTTAAAATTCCTCTTTTTTATTCTGTTTCTATTTTATCGATTTTCAATTTTTTTTTGTTTTTAAGTGTTTTCTTTCTTTAAAAACATTCTGGTTTTTTTTAATTTACTTTTTAAAAAAATTGTTTTGGGTTTTTCCATGTTTTTAATTTTGTTGTAACTTTGTTCCATTTTTTAAAGTAAGTTTTCTACTTCTTTTTTAATTTAAACGGTTTGTGTATTTTTTTCCCCTTGTTACTCAAGCTGTTTTTAAAAAAAAACAATTGGCAAATTATAAGAATACATGAGCTTTGTGAGTTTTTCACCTTTCACATTACAAAAGATTATTTATAATTTTTATTTTTGGTTTATCATAGTCATTTTTCAATATGAGAGGAGTGAAAAATGAATGTTCATGTTTTTTGTAAAAGTTTTATAAATGTTTGCATGCATGCATTTTAGATTTTAGGATTTTTTTCAAACCTTTTGTAAACTTTACTTTTGCTTAGTATTCTCTCTTTATTGCTACAGTACATTGTGAAAAAGAGAAAATGTATGATGCATGAAATATTAGTGCATGAAACAAAAAGTGAAACAAATTTAAGAAAGTGTTTCCTAGAAAATGAAATAGAAATAATAAAAAGGCAATTGGAAAAATTAATCAAACAAAGGAAGAAATGGAGAGGCCACAACAAAAATGCATTATATTGGTCTTTTATTTGTGTGAATGATAATTAAAAAATAGATAACAAATGCCATCAACTGACGAGATGTTTTCTTTGTTATCCTATACCTATTGAAGCATGTAATAAAAAGAACAAAGTCAAGGAAAGGTTTAACATCTTATTACAAAACAAATGGAATAATTTCCTTGAAAAATCATGTGGAGTAGATCAATATGTTGTTTTATATTAAAAAAATTGAAGAAAAGATCAACAATTTTTTGAAAATAATTGTGAAAAGACAACTAACTAAGAAACATCCAAGCATATTTGGGTCATCAATCTTTGATTTCTTTATTACCAAAACCTTTTTAAACAAAGCAATGTTGAAAAATAGTTTTTGAAGGAATTTGTTCTATTGGTTGTCAAAAATAACTTACTAATACAATTTGTTGAAAATGTATGGTTGAAAATGCTTTGTATGCATTTATGTCCTTAAATGTAGTTTACATCTTGAAAACACTTTTCAAATGATGTTTTGTAGAAAAATTTGAGCAAAAGTATGTTTTACCTTTATTAGATGATTATACAACCGTAATAACAAGCTTTAATCTTAGATGTCCTTGAAGGGGCACATGTCATTTTTGCTTTATTAATTTATTAGGAATTAATTAACAACCCAAACATGTCACTATTGAACTCTTTGAAACCAATGAAAGAATTGGGTTGACTTTTGTTAAGAATTTGATTGAATTCCTTCATACATATGGTTTGAAAAAAAAGATTCTAGCTTGTGTTAAGGATGAAGGATCTAATCTAATTAAATAATATGCTTTGAAATCAATTGTGAACTATGAGGCATTAGGACTTAAGAAAGTTACAGAGGAATTTGCTTTCGACATGCATTTTTTAAAACATGCAAGTATGTGACTATTGATAGAAAAGTTTGAAGAGGCTTCAAACATGTTTCCATTAAATTTGCCCAAGTAGATTTGCAAAAATGCACAACTGTCAACATGGCCCAAGAAGTTTGGGAAAGGAAGGGAAAAATGGAATAAGGTTTGCATAAATTCTAGAATTTGACCTGGAAAGTTGAATACCATAGTGAAGATAAGGTAGTTATTTCATTTTTTTTGAAATATTCAATTTTTTGTGTTTTTTTTGCAACTGGGTTTAAGGTAGTTTGGGGTTTAAGGTAACTCAAAAAAAACCTTGCATACAATGTGTGAAATAAACTCATGACTTAAATTCAATAGTTTTGCTTGTACTTTGTATATAGCTAAAGTTGGCTACCAATAATAGTTGAAGAACTATTCCTGGTACAAGTAGCAAATTCAAACCAAGTTATTAGACATAACTAGCACACTATACTATGGTCCTCATGCATCCACATGATACTTAGGTCTTTAAAATAAAAAATTATTAGTAGGAAACTTAATTAAAACATTATCACAAATTTAGCATGCAATGAATTAATAATGAAAATCGTGCAAAGTTCATTCATTCATAGGTTCATACATTTTACACATGAATATCGTGTATTGAAATCATGCTTGACACATAGATAAATGTGTTGATGGATGAAGTATGAACCTATGAATGAACAAATGTCACATAAATTTTGCATCTTTCAATAAATCCATGGGTCAAATGTGTTTTCAACACATGATATCAATGCGTCAAACATACAAATTATGAATGAACTAATGTTACATGATTCCATTTCTAAATTGTGAGATGTTAAGTTTGTGATGACGGATGTCCAATGAGGAAGAAATATAATAAGGTGCAAACGAAATACAATGAACCAACATGATTACTTTACAAAAAGACTAGATGTCCTTTTTCCCAAAAAAACTTTTTCATACGAATGAATTTCAAACAATGTTTTTTGTAATTTGTGATAATAAATATTTATAATAATTCTTTCTTTATCATTTTTGAATAAATGTGAATTTTTGAAAGTGTTTTGATTCCTTGTAAATTTAGTGTTTTGTTTATAAAAATGATAACAATTTCAAATCCTAATCAAATGTTCATTTATATATTTTTATGTTTTCTTTTATAATAAACTACAACTTTTCTTCACACATCATTTAGATTATACCTCATTTATATCTGGTAGAAGATTTTCAAAGTTCTAAAATTTTAAATCAATATTGGAAAATTCTTTGAATTTTTAAAGTTCTAGAATTCCACATATTTTAAGGTATGAATGTTTTTTCAATGTGGTTAATAGGCCTTTATCCTCTTAATTTTTTTTCCATCAAATGTGTTTTATTATATGAGTCCTTTTGATAATCCTTTGCAAAATTGAGTTTTACCTAACACCATAGGTGTTCACTTTCAAAGGTCCTAAATCAAAATTTAAGCTTAAAATTTCATCAAATAGATTTTTGGTTTGAATTTTTTGACATATATATGAATGAAAAACAACAACTTGCCATGATTGCCATGGCTTTAAATGGCAAAACATAAAAAAATTATCCAATTTTGATTTTTTTCTTTGTGATCCAACACCTTTTTCAATTCGTTGGATTGTGATTGCACCCATCAACAAAACATTGCCTAAAGTTGGTTATGTGAGTGTTTAATCTAATGACTAACGAAAGTTGAATTACTTGGCACATGTTAGCCTACCATTTACAATGAGGTGACCAAAACTAAGGAATGGAATAAATTGGTTATTAATGGATGAAGAATGAACAAGATTACCAAAGTTGAGGAATGGCATAAATTCTTAATAGAATTGTTATAGTTAGACTTGTTGTGACAACATGGGCTAACATTCATAAAAAATGTGTGGTTGATAGGTATTTGCCATTTGTCATGTAAGCATTCCCATAAAGAGAACATACAACTGATAGTGATTAGCACATTCAAGGTCTACCATTATAGTCCCTTGTTTTACACAAAAAATGTTGTTAAAAGCAAGTTTGTGCAAAAAACTTTACATGCCATTGAGTTGCCACCCGCATTTTATCAACAACTAAACCTTATTAAACAACTAGCTAATTCTAGCTTAAACAATTTATATGTATCTAACTACACAAAATGCATACATTTCAAAAGCCAATCCAAAAAAAAAAGAAGTTTTATCATCATTTACACTTCTCATCATGATTCATTTCAACCTTATCAAGGCTTTCATCCATGTCCTAATGGGCTTTTAGTGCCTACCTAGTAGTTTTTGCTACAGAAACTCATGCTGGTTTAATATGCCTCTTTCCATGTCTTGTAAGGGATGTTCTTCTACAGAGTGGTTGAATACCTCTTTTGTACATGCATATGATACTTGATATATTATAACAACTCCTAGTGGGTTACCCTATTTTGTTGCATTGTTTTCATCAAGCTCCAAAAAATTACCAAGTCCTTCAAATGACAATGCCTTCTTATTTGCAGCTTTTGAAGCTAGTTCAACATTTGTTTCTATAGCCAAAATTGGTTGCAAGGAGTTACAACATCTCATTAGCTAGCCATGACTTGGTTTTCCAATATGTACACATTCAAGTGATGAAACCTCTCCACACTACTAGAATTTTTGGTTTTTCAAACTAGGAATTTTGGTAAGAAAACCCAAATTTGTACAAGGGTCAAAAAGACCCCCTTGTCATTTTGCACAAGTTAACATGTTTAGTGTGATTAAGGTGGTCTTTTTTACTAGCAAAGTAAGGACCATTTGATTGGTCAGGCAGGTAGGCAAGCAAGTAGTTGTAAAAATGTAGGTAGGTAGGTGGTAGCTTATTTTAACTTAACCTACCTACCTTAACCTAACTTAGTGTAACCTACTTAACTTACATAGCCTAGCCTAAACCCTAAACTTACTTTAAATCGAACTAAGTTGGGCAAAAACATCCTTGGGTGGACCACTAGGAACATCACACCTTGATTTTCTTGAACCCATCGAACTTTGAAAAATCATAAGAAACACTTAAATAAATATTTTCATAATTTTTTTAATGAGTAAATTTATTTGGTTCCATAGATTTTGAAATTTCAATCATATCAAGAATATCGTGTATTTTGATGTTCCTAAACATTACATTTAGAAAAGGTTTCAAGAATGTAGCATTGGAACCTTTTCCTTGAACTTTTTTTTGGTTAGAAACACATACTTGAAACATGATTTGAGGTTTTTTTTGGGAATTTTTTTCTTTAGGTAATTTTTAGGTAATTTTGTTTTTAAATTTTTATCAAGCAATTAATTGTATAAATATAATTTAATTGTGAATTTCCAAAATTAAGGCTTTAAATTTTTGAAGGGGCCATTTTAAAATTAAGAACATAAATTTTAACAATTTCAATTTTTTAAATTCCAAAATCAACTTCAAGCCATTTCTTAATGCATGTTCTTGATAGACATGAAAAAAAAAAATTATAGTTGTGAAAGCATTTCAAGTAACTTGGGCCTAAAAAAATGTTTTTGGTTCTTTAACCAATCTTTGAGGTGGTTCTTTAACCAATCTTTGAGGTGGTTCTTAATGGTCCACCCAAGGATGTTTTCACTCCCTTAAACCCTAAACTTAACTATGTTATAGGCCTAAGGTGGTAGGTAGGTAGTACTTAAAGGAGGTTATTTAAATCAACATGTAAATAAGTATAAAATACCTGGAAGAGGCTACTTAGGTCAATATGTAGGTAGATAGTACCTAGAGGAGGCTACCTAGGTCAATGTGTAGGTAGGTAAGGAAGAAGGTTAAGTAATTATAAATAGGTAAATAGGAGGTAAGTAGACTTAGCTAGGTTGTGGGATGGTAAGTAAGAAGTACCTAAAGGAGGTTACCTAGGTTAGTAGGTAGGTAAGTAAATAAATAAATAGGTAGGCAATTGGGGAAGGAGGAATGTTAAGGAATTATGTATGTAGGCTATAAGATGCAAGTAGGTGGTACTTCAAAGCTAACTAGGTTAATATGTAGGTAGGTAGGTAGGTAGGTAGGTTGTAGAACATGGTAGATGGATAAGTAGGATGCCCATTTGACTACAATAACATTAGCCATTTTGATTAAAGTTGATTGTCATTTGTTTCTATCCAACTTGACTAGATGTTCCATTTGATTCAATGTCATTGACCATTTTCAACAAGGTGATCAAATTTATGTCCAATTTGATTAGATGTCCAAATTGACAAATAGTCAAATAGGTCATTTCAACCAAGTTGATTGGTCAAAAAATACACATGTCATTTAAACCCCTAACCTCTAGTCAAAATGTACATGTTCATTAATCAAGAAAAACCAATTAGTAAACTTGGATTTTTTGAAAAACCAATATTTTTAGTAATGCCATTGGGCAAAATCACAATCAAAGGAACCACCCAAATAAATGGACATTCCTTAAAATCACATTTTTTAATGTTTAAAATATCACAAGGGAAGCATAATACTTTGGATTGTCATAATGTTTTGGGAATATTTTCGATTAATTGTAAAGTTTACATGATCAATGCTTGACACAAATTAAAAATGTTTTTACATGTTCAAAACACTTAAACCTTGAGAATGGACAATCCTTTTTTTTTTCAAACGTCCTTTTTTTCTACCAAATGTGCACCATTCCTTTTGAAAATTGGAAAGGATTTTAATATTGATGATCAGAAGGGCAAATTGATGAAAATTGTTTTGATAACCCATTTGAACACATTTGGTTCAAAAGTGTTTTTGAACTTGAAAATTGTGGATTTCGCAAATGTGACTTTAACAAAAGTTGTTCATACATATATGTGATACAAGGCATGAATGCATAATATACATGATATAAAATTAATTTGTAGTCAAAGTGTATTTCTATTTAAAATGCAGTGTTAAATAAAGTATCAATTTTTTTAAATTAAATTATAAAATAATGCAAAAATGACATGACATGTGCAATCCTTTGAAAATGACTTTTATGTAGGCGCCCCTAATTCATTTGACCATGGTTTCACCCTATTACATTATTGTTTAATAACTGTGAGTTTTGATTTTGGTGTTAAACAATGAATGCTTCCAATACTAGGACTCTCATGATTTTGTCATAGTTGTGTTTAATGGAAAAACTTATCCTTGTTTCCAGAAGGTTTTTGAAAATTCTATAATTACTAATCCATTAACATCACCTTCATTTAACATCAATATCTAGCCAAATTGTGTATTTGAGTGCAAATTATAAGGAAAAATATATATTTCACATCATCCACATTCCAACATAGACCATGGCTTAAAACTAGGATTCTACAATCCACAAAAGTTTGTAACAAAAAGTTACATTACAAATTCTAACTATTGTCCAACTTGCACATGAACATGAACAAATTATTCCACATTAATGCCTCGTGATGACATTCTTCATTTTGCACATTAAAATTCTTTAAAATTTTTCATTTAGCACCTTGTCAAAACATTCTTCGACGTGAATTTTAACGAATTTTCGTGCTTTTTTTTTTTTGGGCTTCCATAACATTCCCGCACCAAGAATGTCATAACTATGCATTAATGAACTCCACAAGATGTAGTCCACAAAACCCATGAACTTTATTAAAAAATTAGATAAAGACTACACACATGGTACCTAAAGTACACAATTGCACATTGTGCAAAAATGCAATGGTGAAATGATGGATTTTAATTCCATCAAAATAATTATCACATATACCCAATTAGATGTTGGGCCTAAAGAATAAAACCTTTATGGACTTAATATACACAAAGTCCATGATTGTAACAATATGCATAAACAATGGTGGGAACTGATGGATTAAAATTCCATTAAAGTAATTAGGTATATAGATTGGACCTAAACTTGGGACTTTAGGTCCACAAATCTTTCACAACTACTTGGGCAAACCCATCCTTGGGTGGTACCATTAAGAACCACCTCAAGGAATGGTTAAGGAACCAAAAACGGCCAATTTATTTTCCTAGGCCTTTTACTTTAAATGTTTCATAATTATATATATATATTTCTCATGTTTATCAATTTCATGCACTAATATATGGCTTGAAGTTTATTTCAGAAACAAAAAATTTGGAAATTTTTAAAATTTTGTATTCCTAATTAAAATTTCAAAATTTGATAGCCTTCACTTTGGAAATTCATAACTAAATTATACTTACTCAATTATTCACCTTAAAAAAACCTCAAAATAAAATGACTTCAAATTACCTTTGGAAATGAATTCTCAAGAAAAATTTCAAATTATGTTTCAATTTGTTTGTTCATGACCAAAAAGTTCAAGGAAAGGAACTAGTGTTATGTTCTTGAAACATTTTCTAAATACAATGACTAGGAACATCAAAATACATAATATTTTTGATATTATTGAAATTTCAAAATTTATGGAACCTAGTAAATGTACTCATTAGAAAAATATGAAAATATTATTTGATGTCTTCCTTATGATTTTTCAAAGTTTGATGGGTCTAGGAAAATTAAGGTGTGATGTTTCTAATGGCACCACCCAAGGATGGGCTTACCAAACTACACACTGTCCAAAAAATCCATTATAGAGAAGCAAGTTGTGGATTTGATATACACACAATCCATAAGAATACCATGTTAGCCTATAGGATACACTTGGAATACAATAAAGTGTAGAATTTACATTACACTTTAATATCCTATTCCACTACAATGAACAAATGGATTCCAAGTTTAAGGCATTGTTAATCCTAGTCCATATGATTACTAATTTAGCATCTGATTGTTCCCAAATGGATCTTGAAATTCCTTTCAACTTTCAAGACAACTAATAAAAGGACGCTACACAAAATTTCAAGATGAATTCTTCAACAAACCCAAAGAATAATGAAATGTAAAATAAAAATAGAAGTAAATTTGCATTTGGTGTTAATATTGGTGCACTTCAAATCGTCACAATGTTGAATATTGGGTTAAAATCTTTTAAGGTGTACCACATAGGACAAAAAGGGCTTAGTCCTTACTATAGTCCTTTTTTACCCTATATTTTGATCCCCATAAAAATGATGAGTCAAAATTTGTCAAAATTTTGAAAAGGACTATATTTTAAACCATTACAATTCTAGACTCCATCATAATCATCCATAAATGTGTCTTCACACGATAAAAAAGACTAGGTAAAAAAGACAAAAAAGGGTGATGTTATAACAAGTTTTTGGTACACCTTAAAGAATTTGGACCCTATTGTTTTTTTTTTTTTTTTGGTGTAGCATGAACAGACCCACTCCTTAGGTTTTGTAATCTTAAAACCTTCCCACCACTTTGGATACATCTTCTGATTGTAATCCTTCATCAAACACTTGGTGGAAACAAAAAAATGCCCCACAATGCACCATGAATGATAAATATGCAAAACAAGAAGTTTAACTGGTAGGCCCATGCAAGTAAGAACTTCCTAATAGGTGTGAATGAGCTCAAAGGAGCCAAATTGATGTTAAAATGTCAACTTTTTTGTAATTCTTGTTATAATTGTCTATGTGGTGCCATTTTAATGGCATGTGAATTATGGAAAGTTGTGTTTATTGAATAATATGAATAGTGAAAAATCTAAAATGAATAAAAAAAATCTTCCAATATCAAAGTTTGGTTTGAACAAAGGATGTTTAATAACTTCATTCAATAAAACTATTTTCACAAAAGACCTTTTAGTATTTCATAATAAAATTTCTTTGATCCTCAATAGGGTATTGTTAAACACATTTTAAAAACATTCAAATTTTCTTATTTTTTTAATTTTGTGTTTATAAACTCGAAAATGTTAACATGTTTTGGTAAGATTTGAAATTGTGACAATTTTTCAAGATGAAACACAAAATTTGGCAAGATTTATACACTTTCAAAAATTAGTATGTATTCAAAATTGATTGTAAAAAAATATGACATATTGGTGCAACTATAAATATAAGAAATAAAAAGTTTCAAAATTCACTTTGATGAAAACATGTTTATTTGACAAAAGGACCCCAAAAAGGACAATAGTCCTAAATCCAAAGTAAACACATTAGCTTGTTAAATGTCATTTGGACCCTACCACAAAATCCACTTGGTCTAATATTCACAAAAGAAATGCTCCATTCATCATCTAGTTGGTCATTTGAATCCAAGCCATTTTCAAAAGAAAAAAAAGTTTAAAGTGGACAAGAACACATCTTTTTCCATGTTCAATTGACTTGTTGTGTGTTTCTAAAGCACATCGTTGCTGCTCCAAACAATCAAACTTATTTTTTGCCCGTTCAACTTCCTTGGCTAGTGTTAAGATTTTTCATGAATAGTTGTGTATTTAGCTTGACCTTCAAATATAGCCCACTCTTCAAACAAATAACATACATTCTTTTATGCATCTACTTTCTTGGAAATCTTTAAATTCCTTGGATTCCTTGAAACTTATAAGGTTGTAATTAACTGAGAGTTTTTATTCTTTGAAGCTTTAATTGCATCCCCTATGGATGCACCCTCTGAAGGTGCAATTGCGCTTTCATTGGAGTCTTGTAAAGAATCCCATTCAGCTTTTTGCTTTGTAATATTTGCCCTCAATTCTTGAAGATGCAATAAGAGTTTTGACAATGCATCATTTGCCACCCTCACATTTTTTTTGCATATCTTCCATATGCACCTTATGAGTCATAAGGTCCTTGTTAACTTCAAGCTAGTATTGTAACAACTCATCGAACATCTCTACATCTAGTAACTAATTTCAAGTTTGTCTCACTACATGTATTTGTATCCATTCTTGTTGACAATAGAACCAAAGAATGTTTCAACTTCACATTCTTCAAAATCTTTAGGAACTTTTAGACACTTTGGGCACCAACCTTGATGACTCAAGTCATAGACCTCAGTAAAATTATTCGAACTAATAAACTTAACATTGTTAACTATTATGAAGAACCTTTTCATACAATGGATCAACATTTACATGACCTTTAAACTTTTTGCCTTAGACTATTTTGTCTTAAAAAATTTCCCATAAATTGACCTTTGAACATCTTGACCTTACAGTTGTCCATTCAATCTACTTCCACTAGTTTGACACATATCAATAATAAATTTAGACAATAATCACGTAAGCTCCATACTAGCTTTAAACATTTCAACACAAATGTTGTACACTATACAAAAGGTTTTAATCATGATGCTGAAACCAAGAAAGAAGAAAGATGACTAAAAAAAAGAAAAAGACATGCAATGCCAATCCTACATGCATAGGCCCAAATTTGAAATTAAACATCTAGGTTTGTTTCAGATGTTAGCTTGACAAAGTGGTCAAACTTACACATTAACTATAGCCCCATAATGCAAATTAAAAAGAAAAACTTAACCTAGTCCATCAAAAAGTGAACTCTCAAATGCCACATTTGAGACACCTAGACATGTTTTTACCCTAGAAATAAACAATTACAATTTTAGTTACAAAAGACAAAAATTTAGTTGTTATGGACACATGCGACTACAACCCTTCCAATTGCTTTGAACAAGTGGCAAAAGACAACTAGTCACCAAAAACTCCACATAGCATGTACAATCACACCAATAGTCACGTATTGCTTGTGATTATAGGGATTTTTCATCCATTGACTAGTCATAAACTATGCAAATACATAAAATATTAGGCATCATTAAAAGAATCAATTAAATTTAAATGATGTAACATACTATTTTAAATCACATATTAAATAAATGATATATGTATATAATAATGTAATATAATCATTTATATTATTGGTAACTTCATAATTTTTCATTCTATGAATTGTTGACACATGTCACTACCTAGGCTAGGCTAAAAATTCAATTTAGGTAGCTACATAGGCCATCTAGTCTAGGTACCTAGGTGGGCCTAGGTAGGGACCTAACTTTTAGCTATGTAAATAAGGTATATATGGTCAATATACCATTGTTGACCACAATTATGTCATGTGTGAGGTTTTTTCTTTAAACCCCAAGGATAGATATCAACTCCTTTGCCATCAAACCATCCCACCTAATGTGAAAATATAGTAGGACACATTCTATAATTTCTATTTAAATATATACTTGATTTTAAACATTACGTAAACATCAGTTTTGATATTTCAAATTTTAATAACATTTTCCAAATGGAAAAAAATTAATTTTATTATTAAAATAATTTCAATGATGTACATTATTCAATATATGTTTCTTCCAAAAATATACATTAATTTGATTAATTTTTTAAAAAATTGTTGAATTAAATTACATTTCAATCATGATTCATTGGAAAAAAAACAATTGAAGCACATGATTTTTAAATGGAAAATATTTTATGGTTCAATTTTGATAATAAGTAAATAAATAATTTATCTCCCACATTTTAATCCTTCTTTTCATTAAAATGAATTATACAATGTGATTAGAATATATAATTATAATTAATTCAGATATAATTTTTATAAATGGATATATTAATCACATTGCAAAGAGTTAAAATATTTATTTATTATTAGTTTTATGATTTATGATTCATAATATTCATCTATATTAGAAAAATAATCTAAAACATATTTAATAATGATTAATAATTAATGAAATTTATGAAATTTTATGTTTTATATTTTTACATATATTATTTAAAATTTATTTAGAATTATGATCAAACAAATGGTATGGGTCAATGCATGGTTGGATGCACCAATTTTGCCTTGTGGTTGCCATTGCATAGGTTTTAAAATTTATTGAAATGGACTTGGTGTAAAGATCTTAACTTGAATATCTACATATGCAAAAAATCATTTTATAAATTTTTTTAAATCGTAAAAGCCATGGACTTTTGAACTCAAAACTTACAAGCTACACCTTTGATTGCCATTTCTATGTGGATCATGCTTCAATCCATTGATTGATGGGGTGTGTGTGTTAGGGACTTGGAATTAATAAGACATCATATCAAAGAAGTGTAGGAACAAAATAAATAATGAGTTGAATATTATAAGTATTTATGGACTTTTGAATGGGCTAATTAGGAGAATTTTTTCATAAGTCCATATCATATTGGAAAAAGAAATATTTTATGATTTTTTTGTTTAGATGCTCAAAAAAATAGAAACTCTAAATGTGCCATTAATGACATGGAAAACATATGGAGGAAATCAATGTAAAATTACTGTAAACTAAGTGTAATTTCCAATATGTGATCATTTTTTGAGTAAATAGGGACTTTGGTTATGTGACAAATTGGTCCACCCAACCATACATCGATGCATATAGTTCTTAAACATTTAAACTTCTATTTGATTTTTTAAAAATCATATTTGATTATGATTATAATGTGTTATAATTTTACCTATATAATTTAATTTATATGTATAATATATAATTAAAGAATCATCATATATAATATTTATAAATAAATCATAATTTAAATATATTCAATAAAAGTGTAATAATTTGTATCATTAATATCAATAAACATACAATATATAAATAATCAGTTAAACACAAGTTGATTATAAAACAAATATTGTAATTCCAAAGATGGCACATATGTTTTAATCATCAAGGTATTGTAAATGAAACATTATTGTGTCTCAATTACCAAAACAACTATGACTAGTTGCAAAAATAATTAGGTTTTCCTCCATCCAAGGATCCATTCAATATTGGATGAAAAATATGCATGTTCATTTTACTTTTCCATCTAAGCATGTAATAACAACAAATTATAATCACATTTGCAACTTCATTTGGTTATATCAGCATTGTAGTTGTATTTGTGATTAAAATAGTCGCATATATTACAATAGTTGCATGTACGAATAAAATGATGTGTAAGACTAAACTAACTTCAGTCATAAAAGTAATTGATTTGTCGCATCTACAATTGTAATCATATGGTTGGAATGGACAAGATTTCTTCAAGTGAAACAAACCATTTTTTAGATTATTGAATGGAAGAAAATGTTATAATTACTATTGAGCTAGATTTGTTAACTTCCAACATCAAAAAAAAAATTGTAATGTTTTGGATGCTTTTCTTTCCTTTCTTATAAGTTTGATGAAAGAAAAACTCACAATATGTTTACATTAATGTTAGATTTGAAATATAAAAACCTTGAATATTTTCTATTAAAATTTGTTGGTAAGGAATAAGGAGTTGGTGTTGTTGAAGAATATGACAAGATCAAAACATTTTTTCCTATGCTTTTGAAGACCCATCAAAATTTTGCATTCTTTGGCTACTTTTGAATATATGGCAGAAAGAGCACGTGATGAAGACCTTAACCTTGATATTTTTGAGGTGACCTCGAAGACAAATGAACCTTCTAAAAAATTCGTGAGATGAAAGGTGGATCTATTTAGGAGATATTAGACATGCCCTTTGGATTGATGGGCTAAACATGAGTCAATGTTTCTTGTAGTTGTCTTTTTGGCTAACCAAATCTTAGGCATAGTTGGATCTTTGATATAGATAGAAAAGATCTTTTCTTTGGTTGGTATTGTTACAAGCCATAAGAGATGTCATTTGTAAATAGATAATCTAGAGAGACTCATCTTTGTGAGCAAAAATTGGCCAAACAACCCTAGGGTAGGTTCCTTTCCTACCAATGTGATTGAGCTTGTAGAGGTTGATGTACAATTTGAAGAGGAATTGGAAGAGTTTGAGGGATCTTTTGATGGAGATGAAATGGTGGACATGTTTTTTTCTCATATTTTATAGTTCATTTTTTTTTTCACTTTGATATTTTCTTTTTTGTTTTTTAGTCTTAATCACAGTTTAATATGTGAAATCCAAGTTGTTAATATTTGGTAGATTGATATCTTGGTGGAATAAAAAAGCTTGAAAATGTGATATCAAATTTGGATATTTAAATTGTATTTTTTAATATATGATTTGGACAAATAATTTTGGTTAAATATCTTTATCTAGTGGATATCACAAAAGGATGATATCTGACCAACAATGGTGGGAACCAAATGTAGCTTAATTTCCATAAGGCTTTCACCTATGGGGTTTATGGGTTTCTTTTGACAAATGTCTACAACTACTTTTCCTAACAACTAAACCTCCCATGGGATTTTTTTTGATAATTAAGTTTCAAAATATAATAAGACTTTCGGATGAAAGTATCATTGGGTGGACTTGTTATAAACCACTTCAAAGAATAATTAAGAAACTAAAGTTGGCTAATACTATTGGGTATTCCTTTCCTCAAAATGTTTTCACAACTATAATTTTTTTTTACCATGTTTATTACATGCCAAAGTATATGGCTTAAAAAATGGTGGTAATTGCTACAAATCATATTCCTAATTGTCATGGCTTGGTCAAAAATCAAATGCTAAAATTTGAAAAATTCATAACTAAATAACATAAGCATTCAACGAATTATTTAATTAAAAAATCATATGGAATGCCATTTCAAAATTATATCAAAGAAAAAAACCTTGTTTCAAAAATGGTCATGATAAAAACGTTCCATGGAAGTAATTATCATGACATTCTTCAAATTTTTTATAAATGTAATGAAGAGGAATGTTAAAACTCAAATTTTATTTATATATTATTAAAGTTTCAAAGTCTATACAACCTAGTTCGTGTATTGAGCAAAAACATCTACTAAAAATTATTCTTTAAAAGTATCCTATATTATTTTAACAAAGTTTGATGGGTCCAAAATAATGAAGGTGTCATGTTTTTAATACCAGTGAATCATATTTTCACCCTTTCAAGTGATTCTCAATAATTTAGTTTTTAGTGGCAAAGGTCTCAAGTGGGAATGACTTTGTTAAATTGGGTGGGTAAGGGTCGAAACACAATTAGACAATTAGATGGATTGGTTGGATTAACACAACTAAAGTTTTTTTACATTATTGATGAACTTAAAATGTAAAGTTAGATTCAACATTAAAACGTTGTTAATTTTTTAATTACCCGTGTTGCAATTTATACTTTAGGGCAAAAACATAATAAAGAAACATAAAAAATAGACTTTAGATTAAAATCCAATTTACATTTGAAACAATTTTTGATATATAGATAACAAAGTAAATTAAAAACCTTTATAAGTAGAGATATAAAACCATTTAGACCTCCATTGAGTTTGTGATAAATTAAATGAAAAAAATAAAGTTTTAGTATAATAAAAGTAAATAGTTTTGAAACTAATTGATCAGTATTGTGTTTCAAGTTACTTTTACATTAAGATCTTGTTACATTATGATTATAATATGCACAATTTGACAGTACATCAATATCTTCTAAACCTCCATTAATTTAAGAATAAAGAAAATAAATTTTTAATTTGCTTTCATCTACTTGCAACCAATTGGGTAAAACCATGAAACAATGAGCCAAAAACTATGTTAAATCATGTTCAAAATTGCATTTTAAAAAATATACGTGTATGTGGTACCTCTTTAATGGCATGCTAGTCATGACAAGTGTGTTTATGATTAATATAGATGTTGAGAAATCTAAATTGAACCATTGGATCTTCTGATTTTGAGTTTTGATTTGAGCAAAGGACCTTTAAAGTTGAGTAGGTGTTCGTTTTGTCAAACATTACTAATTTCACATAAAGGCCCTTGATTTTCATAATATTTGATGTTGAATTTTTTTATAATAATGGGGGATTATTAAGCACACATTAAAAACACTCAAATATAAGAAATCTACCATTTGATTTTTTTCAATTGTTTTGAAATTTTGGGTTTATTTAATGGTGACGAGTCCTTTATGACATGTAAATGGTTCCTAAAACAAAGTTGTAGGATATAATACCCAAAAAAAGCCTCATAGTAGTTAACATGTTTTGGCATGATTTGAAATCGTGATCATTTTCCAAGATGAAACATAGAAATTTAATGCGGAATCTTACGTTTTTAAAATCGTATTTATTTGAAAATGATTAACAAAGAACATGTGGTATATTGGGGAAACTATAGTAAATAAAAGTAGTAATTTAAAAATATTTAAAAAAAAAATTCCTTTCTATGGAAAAGTTTTTTTTGGCAAAGAGATTATAATCCTTTGAAACAAAGTAAACAAATTGGCTCATTGATTCATGATTACACCCATTTCTTGTAAAACCTAGACATCTATGCATAGTAGATATGTTTTTCTTCATTTTTATTATAGTAAAGTAAAAGATTATCTTTATACTAATTATTGAATAATATGTTTTTTACTTTCAATGCATCAAAGTTTATTTATGGTTACTTGTCATTTTTGTGACAAGGAGTAGCAATTGGCTACTTTACCACGTTTTTGCCATTTAATGGGAATCATAGATTCATAGTGGACTTTTGAAATTATGACATTTTTCTATCACACATACAAAATTTACACATGGATTCAAAAACATTACATAGTAATATCAAAATAAAAATCAGAAAATGAGCCACCATCAAATGAAAAGATTAAGAATAAAATGCATTGAAGCTTTCACAATGCAAAAGAAATTGATTCTTAAAACTTAATACGAAAATAATTGCTTCATTTTCATCATTGAAAATCCATTTCACACTAAAAACTCCAAGATTTCACATATTTGGTTACATCTATAGGTTATTTTACCAATAGTTTTGCACAAAAAATGAGGAAATGCACATTTGATTTCTAGTTTAATAACTATCATTATCATAAGAAAATTAACAAGTGTAAGATTTAGACTTCTCAAAATATCAAAAGTGAACCACCTAAATCATGGTTTTACTTGTATGCTAAGGGAATCAGTAGTGTCAATGAAAAGAATGATAATGATAGGAAAGAGAAAAGTAAGCATGATGGTCATAATAAATTTGATTAAGAAAATGAAACTCTTATTGTCAAGGTGGAGGAAAGAATATCGAAAATTTCATGTTAGAATTGGACCTAGAATCAAATTTGGCTTCTTGTCAACTTAGAAGTGAAACGAAATCTAGACCAACCTCTAGATTGGTCATTTGAGATGGGTGGTCATTCAAATGGCACCAAGTAATTGAATGTTCTCAATGAAGTTCTTTCAAATATATGACTATGGTTTTAAAAAACATTGAAACCAATTTTAATATAAAATTTCAAATTTCCAAAAATCAAAGAACCTTCTATCAAATTAGGGGGTCTTTAAATTTCATTTATGAAAACCACTAGTCAAGTGAAGAAAATGTTCAAAAATTAAAATGACAAATTTTCAAATTTTCAAAAAAATTGGAAATGTATGTTGTGAAAAAAATCAAATAAATTTTGAACATTAATATGAAGTATGACCTAATGATCGATGGTTCTTAGAAATAGGACAGACACCTATTAATTGTAAATCTAATTTTATGTACATACACATTGTTAACAACTTTCTTATATGGCTTGAAAACATGCTTGAGATTCACTAAAAGATCATGGGTCAAAACACACTAAATTGAGCTACAAGTGTTACTTTACATTAAGAGTGCATGTTTTTTTTCCCCAAAATAACTTTTTCAAATGAATGAATTTTTGAATGATTTTTTTTGCAACTTGTTATGAAAAATGATTGCAATTGTCCCAATAAGTTTTTTTTAAAATCATTTTTTAATAAGTCAGAATTTTGTCAAAATGTACCAATTCCTTGTAGATTTTATGTTTCATCTTGAGAAATGATGATAATTTGAAATCATATTAAAACATGATTATTTTTTTAAGTTGAATTTAATGTAATATAATTTTTTTTCCCAATACATCCTGTACATTATACCCCATTTACATGTGGTAAAACACTCTTGAAGTTTTGAAAATTTGAATTTTCAAATATACATAATTTGAATTTTCAAAGTTTTAGAATCCACATTTTTGAAATTATGAATGGTTTTTTACTATGTCCAATAGGTTGTCATCATCTCATTTATTGACGATCAACTTATTATCATTATATGAGTCCTTTGAAAGTCATTTGTAAAAATGCCATTTTTTAAATGACAAAAAATTTCACTTTCAAAAGTTCGCAACTAAACCAAAACCTAAAATTTGATCAAATGGATTTTAAATTTGAGTTTCTTAACATCCATGTGTGTTAGAAAAAAATAATGTGCTATGATTACCATGGTTTCAAATAACAAAAAAAAAATCTAAATTTTTATGACAAAATTTAACATCCGACACCCTTTGTGCCTCCTTTGATTATGTTTAGACCTTCATAGCTTTTCAAAAGGTTCAACTTGATTGCAATGTCTGCATTGACTAAAAGGGTGTCCATTGTGATTAAAGGTATGGGGCATGAAAGACACATGGTTCTTTTGGTTGGTTTTATTTACTAAAGTGACCATTTTGACCACATGTTAAGTCGTACATTTAATCAAGAAGGATAGATTTTTAAATGGTCTATCAAGATGCCCATGGCTTAATCGAATTGGCCATATTAATTTAGTTAGTTAACCTACTTGCTATGCCTACTAGGCTACTTACCTACCTACCTATTATCTACCTACTTACTTACCTATTTATCTACTTACATACCTACCTATATTTTCCATAAGTAGGTATGTACATATCAAAACATAGGTAAGTAAGCATGTGTATTTACCTATCTACCTAGTTAAGTACCTATTTATCTACTTATAAATTTTTTTGAAATTCAGATGTTAATATACACACATTGACAAAAAAGTCTATTGAAGTTCAAGGAAACATGTTAAATCCATTTCATATCATATTGGTTTGAAAAGTGGTGTGGTGGTTTGATGGCCAAGATATTGGTGTGGAGCTAAAAAAACCAAGGTTCAATCCCCTTTACCAACATACATTGTGTGGAGTATTATATTCGTATACATACCTTGTACATGTGTGTAAATGTATAATATATAGGTGGGTTGTGGATAGGTAAGTAGGAGACCATGGTGGGTGGGTGGGTAGGTACTTATTATGTATTTATTTATTACATTTTTAAAAATTGAGCTATTTCTAAAATTAAATTTGTTGGGTTGCCCAATTTTTTGTCCGATTTGATTAATAAAAAAACCACTTTATGGTTAGTTAAAAAAACCACTAGAGTTGAGTCGGACATGTTCAAATCGACTTGTTAGTACATGACTAAGTGGTCAAATTGACCAAATATGAAAATTATTGGTTTTTGGTCTAGTTTTCCAATCAAATAAACCATGATTTCTTATAGGGATTATAAAGAGAGAAAGTGGCAATGCATGTATCAAGGTCTTAATTTTGCCACAAGTAAAAGGAAAAGATTGTGAGTATAAACTTTCTATAATTGTGTGTAGAGGTAATAATTATGACTTAATTTGTAGTGTGCATGGAGCACCATTGTTGTCATTGCATGGAGGTGGAACCTACACAACAAATTTTTTGAGAGTTCTACACACCTAGGCTAAATTTTAGAAATCTAGCTAGAAGCCACACTTCTATTGCATGGACTTTTTAAATATAAATGCTAGTAGGCCTATTGATTTGATTATGTTCACCTAATGCATTGCATTGCTTGCAAAAATGTACAAGCCAATTTTGTAATCCCTACTCAACAAACAAGGTCTCAAAATGGGCTTATCAACTATTCCAAAATTAATGGCATCACAACCATGAAAAAACATGTAGAAGTTAAACACCTTAATCTTGTTCAAAAGTTTGTTGAAAAAATGAACAACATAGAGACATGCCCATTACACATTTGATAACTTGTTAAAAAGAGGTCTATAATTGGATGAAGCTCATTATTTAAATTTTTTGGTTCCATGGATTTGTTTAATCTAAGGATCACAAGCATTACCAAGTCTTCAAATACAAGATTTGGTTATTTTTGTCACAAAATCTTGTTTACAATTTTTAAAAATTGAAAATATTTGGATGTTAGGTTTAACATCACAATTGTATCCATAAGTGGTTTTCCTTTCAAAAAAAACCTTCATAAAATATCCTACCCAAGGGTGGTTTGAAAGATAAATGAACTTGTATGTTTTACTTGCCTTGGGATAATGCTTGTTGGCAGCATTTGATTATTGCTGTCAATTTCATTTTTGCAAATGGTAGCCCAAACATGTTACAATAGGGTTGTTTGAAGAAACTAATTAAGACAAGTGGTCCATCCATAGCATTAAAGCTTCATTTACATTGCTTGAAAAATTTGGAAAATTGAAAAAAAAATGCTTGCTTACATCAAAGATTAAGGTGCAAACTTGAGAACAAAGATAATAGCTTTGAAAGTTGTCAAAACTCATGTGAAAGCTTTGGATTGGAGGAGTCTTTTCAAGGCACATGTTTTGGGCATGCTATGTCAAAGGCATGCCAATATGGTACAATAGATGATAAAGTTTGTGCATAGGCTTTCTATCAAATATGCCACAACAAAATTTCAAAAATGTATAACATGGCCAAAACAATTTAAAGAAGGATGCCAAGAGTGGAGAAAGGCATGTATTGATGTGGGTTTGTCACCTCAAAAATTCAATTCACTCTTGTGAAAACAAGGTGAGATTTTACCAATTTCCATGAATTAAAAAAATAAAATTCTAATATTTTCTTATGTTTTGAGCATTGCAAATTCTAGGTTCTAGTGGAAAATATTTGTGATTTTGCAATTTGCATTAAATTTTGGTCCTTGTGATTTTTTGAGATTGTAGGTTTTAATCTATATTATTCTTTGAGTAATATAGATTTAATTTTTATTTTAGTTTATTTTTCCAATCCCAATTTGATTACAAATGGATGCCCATGCAATATCTTGTGTAGTTGTGCCCCAAATGGAGCTAGGTGTGTAGATAGTTTCATGTAATTTATTTGGGGGTAGGTGATTGGTTTATCAAATCAAACAATTCAAATGTAACTTGAGCCATTATGCCCCTTGATACACATTTTTTGGAATTTGAATTTTTGGACTATGACAATGTGAAGCCCCCTCAAAAGTAATTTTTCCATAAACTCACATTTGGCATCCAAAACATATTTTTTGATATGATTCAAAAATTCATTGCATGTGCTTAATTCATTAAATCATGCTCCAAAAAATTTCAAAATGCAACATATGAATGAAATTTCCAAATTAATTTTTTAAAAACATACTTTTAATCTACTTTCTCACAATGTGATGAACCAGCAAATTTTGCAAAGTAGATTGAAAATAGGTTTTAAAAAGGTTGATAGAACTTTTGAAACTTTCAAAAACTTCTACATGTCATATTTGATGCCTTCATGTAGTTCAAAAGGACAATCTCATAAGGCATCACCTGCTTGTCAGAGATTCTTGCTTTCTTACATGTGAAGACTATTTTTTTGGTATACTTTAGCATGGTTTCATTTGGGCATATGTTCATAAATTAAACTAACAACATGATGAAAGAAAAAATGAAAATTAGGATTTTTTTGTGAACAAAAATCATGTTTGCTTTTGCAAGTGGTAGATTTGAGGGGGTCAAAGCATGGTTGGGGTACGAAAAGGATAGTCTTTTTTGTTATCAAATGGAACCCCTCATTTAAACATGTAGTTCTAACTTAATGGCACATTCATATTGGAAGTTTGATTTTTTATGGATAGATACATTATTAAAGTACTATTGTATGCATAGCATGTCAAATTTGAACAAGTTTTAGGATTTCTACCAAGTCTTGGAAAAAAATCTTTGTCTCTTGGGAAGAAAAAGTTCAAGGACACATAAGGAGTGCCTAAACAAATTTTTTGGCCCAAGATTTTTGTCACACACATTTTCAGGGAGTTTTGAACCATTGGTAGAACATGACCCACATTGAATAAATTTTAATATTCTTACTTTCATGAGTGAAAATAATAGATATTTTAGATGCTTATATATAAAATTTGGAGGCAAATTATTTCATTTGACATGAAAAAAAAGGGGGAATTATAAAACAAGTCATAAGAAAAGTAAATCTAAAAATGTGAATTTGATAGTTTTAAAAGTGAGTCCTTATGTTTTTAAAAGCAGCACCCCAATCATGCTTGGACTTAGGGGATGAAAGCATAATCAAATATACATTTTGTGATCCTTGTTAAGAAAATTGTAAAGTAGCCATAAACTAAACCTTAACATATTAAATGTAAAAAATTATTTATTTCAAAGTTCAATATGAAAGCGTAAGCAAGATAAAGTGAACAACTTGATGACCTTGTTAAAATTAGAATAAGTAGATTTAAAATAACAATAAAACCCAATATAGAATTGTGGAACATTGAATGTTTTCATTTCAATGATTAAAAAAATATATGTTTACATTAATATTGTAACAATTTCATATTTCAAATTGTAAAAATAAGTTTCAAGTAGATTTTTCAAAATACAAGTAGCTTTTGATGTCTACTTTTCAATGTTAGCTTTTGGTTTCATCTAGGTGTCACATAGGTTCTTACAAAAAGGAAATAGATTTTTTTTTGTGATGTTCCAAAACATATGTTGATATTCATTTTTTCACTTATTACACATCAATTTCATTATTTTTTAAAACCAAAAAGTAGGTTTGAACACATAATTTTTTATATAGTTTCAAATGTATTTTCTATCTACTTTTAAAATTTGTTTGCTTTTAATTTTTTAAGGATTAGATTCTTATAAACTTAATAGAACAAATTCTTGCTATTTGACACATACTTTCACCTAATTTAATGTTATTTTATGGTAGTTATATGAGTGGCACAAGGTTGAAGTGGAGACATTACTTTATTTTGTTTTCACCCATGAAGTTATTCTTTGAATCTATGTCAATGATATTGAAAAAATATATGTTTAAATTAGTAAATTCAAGTATATTTCTAAAAAATGCACACAAAATTTCTTTTACTTTGTGCATGTTGTATAAGGCAACAAAATAAGCTTCAAGTAAATAAAATATTGGATTTAAAAAACTTTTTTAATTAATGTCCATTTAAAATTTACTTATGCACTTTCAACTTCCAAGGTAAAAATAATAATATATCAATCTTTTAATGTAAAAATATTTTGGAACACAATTCCATGAGTCAATTTCAAAAATATTGTTGACCTACTTTTAATACACTAAAGCTTTCCAAATTTTGAATATAGAATATATTATATTACAAACTCAATATTTAACACCATGATGGTTTGACAATGATTGAAAAGGTTTTGACATTATTTTCTTGAATTTATATGTAAAAATATGATTGCAACTTTTAGCAAACTTTTTTGTGTATATTTGACCATGCTCTCACCTGAAAGATAGATTTGACTAATAGATTTTATTTTAATTATTTTCAGAAGTTGCAATTACAAATAATTGCATGAAATTATTATAATGTTTTTCAATACTATTGAACATTTGAAAGGTGTCTTGTTTTATTTTTTGTTAAAATTTTTTAAATCATTAAATCATATTTCATACATTAAAAATTTAACAAGATTATGTATTCATTGAACATGGATGTTAAGTATATGGGGATTTATTTTTTATGTATGTAATTTGAGAGTATTTTATTTCCATAATTTGTGAAAATTGTCAATCGAGGTTTGCTAGACAATTGGAAATAAAGTTCTAGTATTGATGTTTATAATGATGTTAAAATAAGGGTTACGTTGGGAGGTATTTAAGGTAGCAACCAACAACTTCTATGCTTTTGTTTTTGTAATTTGTATCCTTTTTTAACTTTTTTGATTTGAAAGTTGAAGCTACATGAATTAAAGTCATTTAAAAATCATTAGTTCTTCCAAAACAACCTAGCATGGTGTGTTTTTTTTAAAATCTTGATTGTGAAAAAAATCCTAACTATTTTTCACTTCCAATTTTGTAAGTAAAATTGTTATGTTTCAAGATGCTATAGTTATGTATTATGCTATAGTTGGCAAACACAACCTTGTGTTAAGGTGAAAGCAACTAAAATTGTCCATCTTTTGGCATCACACTACAATTTCCACAGGTGATCTATAAAGGTTTAAGTTTATTTAAGAACTTATAAGCATATTTTCAAATTTGCATCAATGGAAATTGTAGATTGACAATTTTGAAAGACTAAAAAATTAGTCTAATGATTAAAAGGTTTGGTTGCAATACTTTGAAAAACATGAAAAAGGTGTTTAAACTTGAAGCAAACTTAGAATTTTTTTTGAAAGAGGATTTGAAGGTGTTTTTGAACATGAAGAGGTTTTGGGTTTAAATGAGCAATAGGGGACATGCTTTTGTTATCAATCCCATCAATTTGTAGATAAATGTTTTTTGACAAATGTGGTTGGTGGGAAAATTCAAGATTTGATTCAAGGTTGTTTCATGGGGCCTTCTATATTTAATATATCAAAGTCACTATGTTGAGAGATGTGTTCTTTTTGTGTGATCTATTGTAGTAATACTAAAAATGTTAATGTAGAGATCGAGGATCTTTATCTTTGAGCAAGGTAGTATTTGGTGTTTGGGACCACTTATTACTAGCGTGCCTTCCTTCTTATTACTTTTGGAGTAAGTGTATCAACAACAATGCAAGGTTGCAAAGTTTTATAGTATGGTAATGCACATGAGTAGTAGTAGTAACATAATGTGGTTCCATTCAAATGTGGTCCTTTTAAAGCTTGATGGATGTAGATTGTAGATTTCATTTGGTTTGAAATTTTGAGGAATGTTCACTAGGTATTGTTGTGATAGCACCTTGCCCACTTCAACACCAATTATTTATATTGTTTTGGAGTGTTCACCAACTGTTGCTCCCAAAACTAAAAGTTCATTTTCTTCTAAGAATGTGATGAAACATTTCCTTATTTTAACTATTCCTGGTTTTTAAACTTGGCTTGAAGTTCTACTAGAATTTTCTTTATTAAACAAAGAATATGGGCAAATTGTTGCAATGAAGATTGATGCGACAAATGTAGGTGAGACATGCAGAAGATATTTGTTCCCCATTTTGACATTGAAGATGAGTTCAAGGCGACCTGCATCACCTGACAAAATCAATCAATGACACCAAGGATCTGAATAAATGCCAACACTGAATACCAAAACTTGCAAATTAGGGATTCAAAGATCCTATTCCTAACCGGAAAAAAACCTGTCAATATCTGTCATATGGTTAAGTTCTTTAGACTAAAACTGTTACATATAAGCCTGGTGTTTGGCCTTGAGATGACCGAGCTGGTTAGGATCTGGGCAGGTCTGAAATTTATAAAAAAACAGAAACCAACAAGTTGTTTGCTTACACAATTTTTAAAAAGCTGGAACCAGAGGTTTTTTTATTTTCAAAATTGAAGAAAACCAGAACTGGTGGTTCCTTAAAATTCAAAACTCTGGTACGAACACATGTGCTGATTAAGAACTGAGTTGTACAAATTAAACTTCAGATGATTTTAATAAGCCCTACGATTACAATTTGAGATCTACGCCTAATAGTTACGCTGTGTGCGGTAAATGCCTACAGGTCCCTAGTAAATTACTGGTGACGTCTTTGTTGACGACTTGGAGAAAGGACCGGATGTCTCCCGATTTGAGGCTTTTGTTTTCCGTTTGTTTTTGGTGTTCCAGGGAGGCTGGGAGGGAAGGGCTGTGCTGCGTATGATTGTTTGTGTGCTTGCTGGCCTTGTCCCTTTGTACCCTTTCTTGATTAAGACCTCCTTTTGCATGCGTCATAGTATTCATTACATAGTCCCTGATGATCTCTCCACCCCCAATCGTCCCCTCGTCCCCAAGTTTAGCTACAGTACACCTATATCTGTACTTGTGAAAATTTCTAGTTCCAGTCTCTAGGGCATGCTCAGGTGGACACCTACACCTCCTTAGTGTAGTATTTCATTGGGTCTCTAAAACCCTGGGGGATTCACCTGAGCCCCCTTTATAATATTATTGATTCTCTTACTGGGGGAAGCGAAACCCTTAAACTTTACAACTTGGGGAATACCAACTAGGATCTTTGAAGTCTTCATTTCTTTTCTATTTGTCCCTTCTGAACTCATTGCAAGTTGTGAGCCCACTCCAAGGGGATTCTTTTCACTTGCACAATCAATCCTGGGGTGTGGGGTTTTGGGTAGTTTAGGTAGCAAAAGATTTTAGTGAAACTACTCATTGGCCAGAATTATCAAACCAGTTTGAAAAAGAACCCTGTGATCAGATATGTAAATACCAACTGGGTGAAAAAAGAGAAAGAGAACATCCCAGAGGCAAAGGAGACAATTGCTGAAAAAATGAATTCACAGTTACCTACAAAAATATGCATGCAAACTCACTATGAAAGGCAATAATCATCCACATGAGAGGAGATATTTTGGAGGTTATTGTAGCTGTTATTCCATGGCTGTTACTTCCAAATCCCCCCCCCCCCCCCTTCTTCCCCCCAAGACCACAACATTCGAATAAAATAGTGTCAATTAAATATTGCAAACCCTTCTGCTTTGAAAGTTAACCATAAAATTTTAAAATCCAGCATTTTCCATCGCCAATTTGCGCAACATACCAGTGTCATATACCAGGCAACCGGTTCTACATTAGCAAGAGCAAAGCACATCCTCAAATGTACAATGCTAGACCTAATTGTAACAGCTGAGAAGGAGAAAAAGATAGCTAACAAAGACATGTGCTTATCCAGCGCTGTGCAATGTGAAGTTGCTCAGCATGTCTTTCTAAAGTTTCTCCCAAATACATTACACATATCTCCTTGTCATAGGAGAGTGTATCTTCTTGTTGGGTGCAAATAATTGGCATTAAATGCAATGGACTCTTAAAGTATGATCGAATATAGGGTCTAGGCGTTGTACTAGGAGTACAGTACTCTCTAACTTTCAACTGTTTGGGGGAAATTGAATTTGTGATCATTCCACAACACACCCCAGGATGGGGGAAAATCCCTCTAATCTTCAGATTAATTCTGTTTTAGGAAGACAGTTGATTAGCAGCGGTTGTGTTTTCTTGTGATGATACTTGTACTTTGCTCTCCTCCCCTCTTCACCGGCCAACGAGACACAAATCCAGGGCTAGGTCATGATGAATTTGGTTCAGGAACCTGAGGTCCTGACTCCTTACCTAGGTCACTCCTCTTTGGAAGTCTGATGTGGCATTTCCAGTGCCTTATCGAGTAATTATATTTCATTTTAAGTTTAAAACTAGAATTCAATTATGTAGGAAGACTAGCAAAACACCTAGTTATTAAACTAGAACTTTATTCCAAACATTACCTTCTTTGGTAGATCTAATTCTTTTCAATCTTGGATATAAACAAGACATGGCCACAATGGGTAAGTAACTTTACACTGCAGGGTAAAGCCTGTGCAGCCTTGGGCTTTAATAAAGCATAAAAATGTCTTCTGAATTTTTTTCTTTGTTTTTCCCTTTGATACCCAGCAAGTATCATGAGATATTTTTGAAAAAGTGGGGGGGACATTTCAAAAAAAGTTATGGCCGCCAAAGTGGGCATTCCTTTTTTCAAAACACCCACCAAACTGTGGAGGGAAAAAATACAGTGGGTAACATACCCTCTAATCACACTACAAAATCAAAGCAGGTCTTTGCATATAAGGTAAAGGCCCAAGGTGAGGGCATTCCTAAAATAAGGAGCCTAGGATGAGGCTAGAGCCAAGTCCAGCATCACACTTTGATAACGTCACCCACTCATGGGCTTTACCCATAGTAACTCACAAGGTGAAGGTTATCATTAGCCTAAACCAGTGTAAATCCCTCTGACTCTTATAGAGTAGGCATAAGGAGGGATATTCCTGAATATAACGTACTCTCCAAATTCAGTAGGAAACTTCTCCAAGTGTTTTGGGTGTGCTCTTATATTTTTATCACAATCTGTATTCCCGTGAAGGGTGGATTCACATCCAAGGTTGTGGATCTTACATGAGATTAGGGTTCACTCTAGCATGTTAGAGGCAGGCACATGTGTACGTCTGCTTTCTTTGAATCAAGTCCCTTCTCACCATCTTTCTAATGTAAAGGATTTTGATTTTCTTGTCTAACCATGTTGTGGAGGTGCAAGGATGCTTGACACCTGTTGGGACACATGTCACTTCGATGATCATTAATCCTATACTTAAAGTAGCATGGACCTGAGCCAACAAGTTTGGCTAGATAGTTTAAAACTTGTTGTAACATACTGTAACCTAGGGTCAGTTTTCACATTGACGAAATGAATTTATTTTTCAGTTTCGAAATTATATATATTTCCATCATCTACTATAATATTGTGATATGAGTAGTGAAATTATTCAGAGTATAGCCTACAATAATTATGATGATTTTCAACATGTCAACTTCATATTTTCACAAAATTTCATTTCACTATTTTGAGGATTATTTAATGACGAAACTGACCTTAAGGTAAGGTATGTTTCAGATTTGATTTTTGAGGACTGCCACAATGCCATCCGCTGTTATTTGAAAAAACACACACAAGAAGATAGATTACCAAAATCCTTTTTCCCTGGAAAATAAGGTGTGTTTTCTTTAAAGGTACACTCATTCATGTATGAATTCAAGGGAAACTGTGAATCCAAAATAATAAAACCAGGTTTAAAAGTATGAAAGGAAAATGGGGATAAACTTTAACCTCTGGTATGGGGGATATTCAATTAAGGGTGGATCGCAAGGTGCTAATCAAATGCTTAAATCCATTTGTTGATGCCTCATCCAAGGGGGAGGCACCTTCTAAATTTGAAAGTACCCCACTATCTTATGTGGTGCGTAAAGCCCTGGGCCACAAGATTTACCAAAACAAGTGCTCATCTGAGGTAGAGCCAAGCACTGGACCAAAACTTTGGTAAAGCCTGAGGCTGAGGGCTTTAAAGGGCATAAAGCACCAGGCAAAAAATCCCCATGATACCTCTGGATACAGGTACTAGGGGGAAAAACCAACCTGAGTGTTTCAAACAACAAAATGCCTGCAGGATTGGACATTACATTTTTCAAAATGTCTGCCCTTTGCAAAGGAAAAATTCCATGCAGTAAGGCACCCTCTAACTATACTACCAAAATCCGCCCAATACTTTATGCAGGAGAGAGTGAGCCTGCATATGGAATGTCCATCCAGGGATGCCCGGGGAACACATGAGAGGCCTATTAGGGAATGTGCCAGGATCCTTGGCCACACAATTGGCATGGGGGGCCGATTTTATAAAAGTTAAAGAGTCTGAAAAGCTGTTGTAATGGGCAGAGATTTCCCACTCTATTGGGAGGGGGCATTAAATCCGTAAGATTCCCTCCTGACATTAGAGGTCGTCTTCCGCTTCTGCGTGGGCATGCGGATGGGCTCTTACACATTAAGTGTGAAAGGTCATTTTGCACAGTAAGGCCCTCAGATGGGGGTATTTCGAAAGTTTGATGCTACCCTCAGCTGCTGCGTTGGGAGAGCACCTAACAGGCCAACCCATGGGCCTTACCTACCACTATTAATCCAGGCCTGCCATGACCTTGTAACTAGGGTGCCACCCTGATGCCCACATCAATTTTTCCTCCATGAGCAAGGCACCTATTCTAGCCCACAAGGTGCCATGAGCATATACAAAAAGATTTGGATATTTCCTCTAGAAACCAGAAACATGTACAGAAAACTAACAATTTTTTTGTAAAAGTAAAATCCTGAAATGGCCCGTAACGGTAATTGACGAACCCTGGGACACGCTGTAATAGGCAAGCATTTGCTTCTCTCATTTTCTGCAGGATAATACTAATAAACAAGCTTAATCCAACGGTCTCAACTAGCAGCGGCTATCTGTGTGTCCGTGCCCTAGAGATAGTTTGTTTTGGTTGGAGAAAAAGAAAAACAATTCCTAAATTTTAAGTACAGCAAGTCATGCATTATATTCCGGAATGTTCACCAGCTGACACCGAACCGATGTGTAATGGGGTTTTAGGAACCGTTATGGAATTAGTTGTCGCGTTGGTGGATGCTAAAATTTCCAATGGACAAACAAGTTTTTCAATGAATTATAGGTGTTGTATCCGAGAGTCTGCTGCAGCCGAAAGGAAGATGGGGATTCCCTTCGCTGTCTGTCTTTGTGGCGGCTGCGCTTCGATTTCGCTGGAACGTGCTCGTCGTCGTCCTCTGCTGTGCTGTTATACCTGACTACCTCTACTTTGCGATCGTCTTTTTGATGATAGGGATTTTTGTTTAGGACCCTCTCCCGAGCGTCTTTTGAGCTTTCAAGAGTCTCAATCGGTCGAGAGTCGCTTAGGGATCGGTGGAACCCTGGTGTCCAAGCAACGAGGCGCTGATCTTGAGATCTGCCATTTTATCTCCATATTCTTTCTTTTTACTGAAGTTACAGTGGCACTGTTCATTCGCTCTCATCTTTCCAAAGTTCTTCCCTGGCGTACCAGTAGTGCCATCATCTGCATTTCATTTACAGTCTGTTTCTTTAAACAGTGTCTTCACAAGCTGCAGTCTGGTTTCGGAGAGAAGCGCTTTGCTGTAGCTTCTGGTAATTGAACGCCGGGAAGCTTCAAGACGTTGATCTCTTACGGTCCTTTCTGTTCCTGTCTTAAGATAGGGTACGTTCTGCTGAGTGTCAGTCATTTCATCTTCAATCCCCAGATCAGTCATTTGCAAAGTCGAGCATCCTCTGCTGTCGTGACTCACAAGTTCTTGTCGTTCATGAGTGTGAGATCTCGATCTGCACTTCTTTTGCTACGCCTCTTATAACTAGAAGTCTCACATTCATGACCCAAGTCTTGAAAAATGTGGAGAAATTCAGTCTTGACCAAAGTTCACCATCTGGATTCCAATTGATAGATCTTTCTCCCTGAGTGTCTCCTGGTTTGCATTCTTCATCAGTTCTGTGACATCTTCGGTTTGCTTGTTCTGAAGTAGCTGCGTTGACGATATTTTCCTACTCTCATCGGACGCTGCAAGCTCAACTCGGTGAGTGTCTATCGTCGGTCCAGAGGTTTATCTGCAATCGCCGTCAGTTTCAGAGTTGAAGGGCTGAACAGGATGGAACATCAACACCAGAACTCAGTACACGGAATGTTACTTGATGCGCCGTTGTTCGAAGATAATGCTCTCATTGCACTCGGCACACACTATCAGCAGATAATGAACTCGGCTGGCCCGGCTCCCATGTCATGGTCTACAACGGACCCCACTGTCCTTTTGAGTGACCATTCATGGAGATATCGCGCAGCACCTAGAGCCCCAGTTTTCAGCAGCGACATGACCAATAATTTGTTACATCAAGGCACACAGGTTGTTGATGGTTACAACCCCCTGCAAATTTCCAGTGACCTTGCAGATCCATTTTCCGATCCAATATGTGAGCTCTCCCACTGGCTGCAATTCTACTCTCTCGCTAATCAAGACCAACACAATGCTCATCCCTGCACTCCACCGTTCTTGCCACAGGCGATGTCAGCACAACCGACGACATGCTTGCAAGAAGCCAAATCGTCTGGTAGTGGTAACATTGCCAGAGAGAGCTGGAGAGTCGAGCCTGATATGCCTCCGCTGGCAGATTGCGCTCCGGAGGTATACAAAGCCAATCCTGACTTGTCTGCAGAGGAGTCGTCGTCGGTTGTCTCGGACGGAGGCGTTTTACGCGACTACAATGTACATTCGCACAGGCTTGACGGTATGCAGCACGAGAATTTGATTCCGTTACCGGATTCTTGGATTGTGCACAATCAAGCAGAAGGGGATGACGCAACATTGCAGTTTGGAGGGCATACAGTGTTGAAGCAGTTGAATCCCTTCGATATGCTTCCATGGTCGAAAACTAGCGCCGTCCCTCCCTTCAGAAGTAACAGGAGCTTCTCCTCCTTGAATGATCGAGAGAGGGCCTTCTGGCCTGCTCTGGATGATCCATTGCAATTTCTCCTCGCTACGGATATGACCCGACGCGTGGAGTTTCCGCTCAATCATGTGTCATCGGCAGAGCTGGCGTACAAGGAGGTTCCAGGCCGTCCTCTGGCTTGGCAATGCATGAGCGGGGCCTACGATCCCGTTGAACCGGCTAAGAGGCCTGGAAAACTTGCTGCAGATCAGGGAAAATCGAACTCCAAGATGACAGTGACTTCAGTTGAACCTCAAAGTGTGGCTGCTCGACATAGGAGGAAGAAAATCAGCGAACGCATCAGGGTTTTAGAGAAGCTCATTCCGGGAGGTAACAAGATGGACACTGCTACAATGTTGGATGAGGCAATTGAGTACGTCAAGTTCCTTCAATTGCAGGTTCAACTCCTTGAGGCCCTAGGAGATATGGCGGAATCTACTCGACCCGTATCATTGACACCGTCCTCCGCGTTGGCCAAGGGCTTGAAGAGAAAAGCGCCCAACGCAGGAGACGATGTCGATCAGTCCTGCAGTGCAGCGTTGCCGGTGATATCAGTTGCAACAAGTCCTCTTATTCTGTCGGAAGTAATTCAGCAGCAGCTCTTTAGGAAGAAACTCTGTCTTGTCTCTGTTCGCCAGTGTCCTCCTCGCTCTGTTCCATCTTCTCGAGATGTGTTTGCAGAGTTTTGTCAGGGCTTGAGTATCTAAATTTGAATCGTTCTCATAAGATTGTTCGATCGGTATATGCTCCAGCGCTTCGTATCGAAGAGGCATATTTTTGCAAGCATGATATAGCTCTCTTAGAAGTTAGGATCCAATCAACTGTCCGTTACTCGTTCACTGTTGAGAAACGTGAGTTTTCTGCACATTTTTCCGATTTCGTCGTGCATTGCAGGAAGAGACTTATGGTTTTAGGTAGCGTTCTTTGGCATGAGATCCGTCACTTCAATTCTTGTAGCTCAAGGTTTAGCGATAGGACACGCAAGTATTTTGGACCGACCTTGAATTAAGAATATTCTATGTTAATGGAAAGCTTGCCTTCTTTCTCCAAATCTGTCTGTTTGAACACAATTAGCGTCCTTTGAGAGAAAACTTTAGCCTGAGATCTATTGATGTGGAAAGGATCCATCATACTCGACGATTACGATATTTTGCAGGCAGGCGATATCCACAGGCTCAAGCTCAACAATAGCGAACCTAGTGCACCATGCAACACTTCCGACAATATTCTTATGAGCTCTCCATTACTTACCTGCAATAGATTTCCAATTTGTCCTGTTTCCCGAATGCTCATGCGGTGTTATTAATGAACTCTAAGCTGTCGCAGGAAGTATGTGTTAAGGATGCAAAAGGATTATGAATGCATGATGTATTTCGCCAGGCATGAAGGTCCAACCGCAAGACACCAGTTGTCAAATGATAATCCATATTTTCAATCGAAATGGATGCGCTGGTGCACTGCAGGCTTGTCTGCTCTGATCAAGTATTGTTCCGGAAACCCTCTCTTCTAAGCCTCGGTATGTGATCAAATTAACTGGTGCTTGTTTGTGACATGAGAAGACAGAGAGAAGATGTCCACCGAGAGTGTCAGGTTAGCTTGACCCTGGAGGCAGTGATTAGGTGAAGGTACATCCTCGCAGCTATGATTTTTCTTGTGACAATTGCTCTTTTCTAGGATTATACGGAGTCACACTCTCTGCTGTAATGAGTTCAGAATAAGTTTAGGAGAAATACCATTGTTATTGTTGTTTCAAGCGCAGAGTGTTCACAAGGGGGTTTACAGGCATGCAGCAGCATGCAGAATATTCGTGGTGAAGACTTCAAAACATTTGTGCGCTTTTGTTTATTGGACGTCAAATTACTTTTATAAGTACTGTCTGGAAGATGAAACGGGCCAATTATGAAGTTCTAGGGTTCTGGCTTGCTGGCAGTTTCAGTTGTTTTCCTTAATCGGACAGCTGCCGATGTGAAAATATGTCCCTAAATCCAAGTATATTAACATTCTAGTTGCAAGCAACTCTTCATTCTTTCGACATTTGCAAATCTCCGTGGTGAATATATTTCCATAGCAATGTTACTTTCTGGGCGAAGACAAAAAAATTTGCCGTTTGCAGCCCAATGTGTGATGAGTTCCCAAACATTGCAGAAAAAGTTACTGAATTATAACTGGGCTCTACGTATGCCGAAGTTTCGATTTCTGGCACGGTTGCAAAACTTTGTAGCACAGGATATCAGCTGCTGCATGTTCGCGATTTTCGAGTTTTCATGGATTTCTTAACCCCTTCAGACCCTAGAAGACGAAAATCTTTCCATCCCGCTCATATTTTCCATATTAACATCGAGCTGCATTAGGGCTGCTGCACTAGGGATGTCGAGCTTTTCTTGTTCATTTTATGTCCCCTGCAGTACGAGTATACCTGATGTATACATCATATTGTCATCTGATGATGACACCAAACACGCTGCATCCCAGCAGACAAAATTTCCATTTTACTCTGTATATCCGGATTCTGAAGTGGAAGTGTCTGGAAAATTGTTACCTAGAAGAAGATGAATGAATCATGATCCAACAAACTTTACTGTTACGGGTGATCACAGTACCCCTCATAATTTATCCAAGTGTGTACCTTGGTTGTTTGTTACGAGGCCCCATGTTATCCAGTCTTTTGATAGCACCTGCAGTAAACATAGTGGGAGCTATATATATATATGCTTCATTAGCTCAGATCAGAGATGTTACTTGAAAAGTGTGTCCTTTGACTCTCGGCAACAGTGAAACTATGCTTTCTTACCTCAGATGTTACCTGAAACATAGTTACGTCAATCACTTTATCATTCTTGGTAACTTCCGCCACCCTCTAAGGCCTTCAAGGAGATGCGGTGTGGCTCATGAAAGTCTGTCTGTTCACCTATACAGTGCACATTAAATAAATTTACCTATACTCCACCACCTTTGAACCTCTGAGTAGTAACGAGTAACGACCCTCACTTGTAGGAGGTCACAGCTGGTTTAATAATGTATACAAATGTGCACAGGGCCTGCTGTTGCAATCCACTAATAGCAAATCATTATATATTTACATCACATAATTATTGCATTTCTTTTGTGTAGGGTAATGACCAAATGTGGCCTGGGCATTACCAATAAGGGGCCTAGGACAAGCATGTGACCCCACATTTCCACAATTTGAGAGTGTCCCCCACCCCTGGTAAACACATAGCTAAGCAGGAGGTGAACATTATCATGAACAGAAACATATGTAGATCACAAGGCATGGGGGTGTAGGTTCTTATGCCTACTTATAGGCATAAGATCTCCCCTTCTATAGGAGGGATATCCATGGATAATGAGCCCTCCAAATACCAGAGGAAATTTCTTGGAGTGCTTTAGCATTAGTTCAAACTTATATGGTGCAGCCCCAAAACTGTCGTCCAAAGTCATCTTCAAAGTTTGATATTGTACCAATGACCAACCATAGGTTCATTGTTGAATCATGGTTGTGTTTAATCACTAAAGTTTGAATTAGTATGTTCATTGCACTTTATTGGCTTGATTTTTAAATATGTGGAGTTGCCCTAACATTACATATATGCCCATAGTAGATAATACAGTCAGTAAAAGAGTACTGTTGTAATTTTTTCCCCTTAGTCTGCTCTTTGCCTTGTTTCTTTTCCACCTTGTCATGTTTTACACCCATAACCTCCCATGTTAAGTACGAAGGGACCTATAACAAGTCAGGTAGCATGTGTCAAAGGTCTTGTAGCATGTTACACACCCATAGCACCTAGCAAATATGTCCAAAACATGTCAAGAAATGCCAAGATGAAAAACAAGGGAGCAAAGGGCAGACTGGGGGAAAAAGAATTGCAGGTGTACTCTTGTACTGAATCCATTAACAAGTATGTTCATATGTAATGTTAGGGGTGGGTTTGCACTTTATGAGCAGAGTTTTAAAAATGTGCACTCAAAATTTGGGGATTAAATGAAATAGGTTTTGTGAAGTATATGACTCATACAATCTCACGTTAAAGTATTATGCAGTGTGTATGCTATCTGCTTCATTATACTGTACCTGTACATGAACACAATTGATTGTTAGCTTCAAGTGTTGATGGAAACTGCAGTTTCTTCAGTTTCAGTTTTTTTTAATTACCACATTTTAAATACCCAGCTTTTGAGAAATTAGAAATGAACCTGTCTGGTATCAATTTGGGTCTCTAAACAATACCAGTTTCTCCAGCTAGTATTTGCAATATCCACCTACTATGAGATTTTTAATTTTTAATATAACCACCTGAGATTCACCAGCAAGCACTAAACAGGCGCAACAAGTTAAATATGGCACCGTGCATCTGCAGTACAATGCCCAACAAAACAAAAAACTTTGAATTTTTTTTATTGTACTCACATAATGAATAATGTTATAATATCTTTCTTACAAACAATTTCAAAGATAAAAACATATGATGTATTGGTCAAAATCCTCCCTTCAATTGAAAGGTGTAGGGTTCAATCGTTTTTTCAAAAAACAAATTGACAAACAATATGGATGAAAATTTTTATATAACATTTAAATAATTTTTAAAATTAATTGCCCTTAGAAAGTAACTTCCCCCAGCAAAAGAAGATTAAGTGCCAATCTGAAACAAGTTTCCCATGGAGTAAGAAAAGTTGCCTAGTGAAAAATACAACTTCCCCGAGGAGCAATGAATTTTCCTTGGGGACAGGCCCAAGTTCCCCAAGGAAAAAGGCACCTTCCTTGGGTTACAATGTATTTTCCCTAGGGAAATGCCTCAATTCCATGGGGAAATATATGATTAAAAATATTTTTGCAATCGAAGTCATCTCATTTTTTTTTTTACATAGTCTTGCAACCTATCATTGGAAAGGTCTATAAGAGAGTTACAATTTTGTACTTGAAAACATTTTGATTAGAACTCACAATCAAAAGTTATGATTAAACAAAATTTCGAACACATTAGTTCCCTAAGGCAACTTAAGCTCCTCTTCAAGAGACATGATTGTTCCCAAGGGAAAAGAGGTTTCAGTTGCTCCTTGGGGTAACTTAAACTCCTTCTCTCCCCCATGGCATGATTGTTCCCCAAGGAAAAGCCAACTTCCCTTGAGGAAAGGCCCAAGTTCCCCAAGGGAACATATGTTTTGAAACTTTTAACAATCATAGTCATCTCATATATATATATATATATATGTTTGTGACCTATCATTGGAAAGGTCTTAAGGAGATATACAACTTTGTAGTTGAAAGCATTTTAATCAAAACTCAAATGCAAAAGTTATGATCATACAAAGTTTCAAACACCTTTACTCTCCGGGGGAACATGGTTGCTCCCCAATGAAACGCAATTTAGGTTGCTTCTCGGGGCCCAAGGAACACGATTTAGGTTATTCTTTGGGCGAATTGCTTACCCGAGCACATGGTTATGCTCGGGGAACAATTCCCCTTAAAAGCAACTTAAACCATGTTCCTTTGGGGAACAAATGTGTCCAAAACTTTGTGTGATCATAACTTTTGCATTTAAGTTTTAATTGAAATGTTTCCAAGTACAAAATTGTAACTCTCCTCAAGACCTTTCCAATGATAGGTCACAAGCTTATATAAAAACAAATATGAGATGACTGGGATTGTTAAAAAATTTCAAAACGTATGTTCCTCAAGGGAAGTTGGTTTTTCCCCAAGGAATAGTCACGTCCCCAGGGAGAAGGAGTTTAAGTTGCTCCGGGAAACAATGAACTTCCCTTAGGGAAAGGCTCAAGTTCCCTAGGGAACATATGTTCCAAAATTTTTAGCAATCCCAATCATTTCAGATTTGTTTCTATTTAAGCTTTTAACTTGTCATCGAAAAGGTCTTGAAAAGATCTACAACTTTATAGTTGGAAGCAATTTAATCAGAACTTAGATGCAAAAGTTATGATCACACAAAGTTTTGGACACATTAGCTCCCCGAAGGAACATGGTTTAAGTTACTCCCCAGGCATAACCATGTGCTCAGAGAAGCAATTCCCCCGGGGAACAACCTTAAGCCATGTTCCCCCAGGGAGCAAAAATGTTCAAAACTTTGTATCATCGTAATTTTTGCATCTAAGTTTTGATTAAAATGCTTTCAACTACAAAATTGTAACTCTCCTTAAGATTTTCCAATGATAGGTCACAAGCCTATATAAAAACAAATATGAGATGACTATGATTGTTAAAAGTATTAGAACATATGTTCCCTCAAAGAACTTGGGCCTTTCCGCAAAAGAAGTTGGGCTTTCCCTAGGGAACAATCATGTCCCCTGGAAGAAGGAGTTTAAATTACCCCAAAAAACAACTTAAACCATTTTTTCCTAGAGAACATGGTTGCTCCTTGAGGCAACTTAAACTTTGCTCCCTTTGGGAACATGGTTGTTCCCCAAGAACAACTTAAACCCCTTTTTACCTTGGGAATATTTTTTCATCCATTTCATTCGTGAATGAAAAAATAATTCAAAAAAAAGTTCAAACCCAAGACCTTTGGGCTGTAAGGGGGATTTTAACCACTACATTAGTATCTTTCCTTTGAAAATAATATTTAAAAAAATATTTAAACCATTCTTCATTGTGCGGGTATAGTAAAAAGAGATCTAAATTTTTTTTCCTGGTAGGCATTATATTTTATTATATAATAATTGTGTCAAGCCTGGTGCCACATTTAATTCATTGTGCATGTTTAGTGCTAACACCACCTATTATGTAAAAAGGTCGGAACTACTTAGTATGATGTAAAGGTCAACTTTAAAGTTTGGGGATTTTTATTTGGGGTGGGCTCTGGTTTACGGTGACAAAAGAAGTTTCAAGTTTAGAGACAACCTACCTGCTTCACTTGCAAGTCTTCACACCCAAATATAAATCTAAATATTAGTTTTTTCCAAAATCATACTAAGCCAACAAGGGCTTGATGAGTATTTGCAAAGTTAATACTATGAAGGTAGATTATCAACAAGAGGTTATTAAATTTTATTTTAGGTAGGCTAATTTTGAATACCCAACCCCAGACCTAGCCAGTTAAACGGGTCAAAAATCAATATCCCATCAATATTGGTGCCTACCATTGTGTATAACATGCTATATATGTATATGCAAATGTTGAATCATGTTATTGGAAACATGGCATGTTGACTCATGTGCTATATGCAGTGATTTTTATTGCAGCAACTTTTTGTTATTTAATAAATAAATTTGAAAATAACTCAGGAAAAGGTGTATTTGCACAATATAAAATGTGTTTCTTCAACCAAAAAAAATTGCAACTTGTTCAAAAGAAAAAAATTGAAATAAAAAAACACCAGGGACAAATATTGAAAATCTGTCTTATGAGTTTGTAGTGTGTTGTGTAGGTATATCTTTTACCCAGATATATCTACCAAGTACGGATTGGTATATTATCTACCTTAATTTATCTTCTCAAATCAACATATTGTAACAAACCATATATTCAAGGGTATATTAAATTTAAAAATAATATTTTATTTTTAACCATGGATATATGTAAAAGATATCCATATTCATATAGTTTTGGAATTTGAATAAAAACAATTAGGGTAAATATGTTTTAAACAATAAATTTTGTTAGTTCTATTAATTAAATAAGGTGCCTCCCAAGTTCTTTTTTCTTTTTTTCTGGCAATTAACCAATTAGATTGGCCCAACTATACATATAGGTAAAAAGGTAAAATCTCTAGGCAAACCATATGGGATCAAATTGAGGATTGTAAACATGTGGTAAAAATGCATATGCTAAGAATGGTATGTGATAATGATATATTTCAAATGGAAGACCCCTCTATTTTGGGGGCTCATAACTTCCACACTGCTTTGTGAAACTAAATGATTTGAAAGCCTATTAGAGCACCAAATATGAGTTATAAATTATCTTTAGTCACCAACTAAGTAGCATTCATGACATCATTTTCTTTTGATACATTTAGTATTCACTTGTAAGCATGTTTATCCTAGTCAAGGATGAATCAAACACTTCGATTCTTGCATTTGACATTGCATTTGACCTTTGAAAATTGCTTTCAAATTTTCAAATTGTGAACATTTCCCTCCATTTTTCAATTAATTAATTAATGAAAATATACTCCCATTTTTACTCCAAAGAGTGTATGATATGGGGGTACTTGGATCCTACCCAAAAATATTAATTTTTATATAACTAGACCCTAACTTGATGGAATTTTGAGGTGTCAACATAGCTTTATGTAAGGATAAATAATTTGAATATATATACCCTCACCCAAGGATATATACCCACCCAACATTGGTTTGTAGTCTAAACCCACAACTAGTTACTCATTGGCAAACTACAATTGTTTGGCCATCAAAAAAATCCAAACATACCCCAAATATCTATAAATATGATCAGATTTTTTAATATGTATCGCAGCATTCCAAGAGTACGACTTGGTGGAGGGTTTATGAGGCTTTTACATATTGGTGGTTGAAGCAATGCACTAGTCCACATATGTTGTAGTTCATATACTCCTCGCATAAGTTATAGTCCTAAATAACATGTAGGCTCTTTTGCAAGATTTCATCATTGTAGTTAATTTCAACAAGAAATAGAACCTTTATTATCCATCTTTGAAGAAGTCCATTGATGTACATTTTTTCACATTCTATCTTGTCACTTATGGATATAAAATGATAATCAACTATAATTTGATCCATTATAGTAAGGGTTAACAAACAAACCAGTATTGGAAGTCATTTTCTAACATTTGTTAGCTCTGACAAAAAAATATTTAAAATATAATCCTTCAAAGTTCACATTGTTGGATTGCCATGAAACTTTTTCAAAATGATTTTTTGAATGCTTAAAGGAAATGTCTTAATTTGATCAACAAAAAAATTTCAATTATCATGATCTTGTTTATTTCTTGGAGACATAAGAAAGTTCTTAAATACCCAACCATACCTAAAATGTTCCCTTAAGAATTATTTTTCTTTTCAAATGAAATGGTCACAAATTCCCAAGGGGCAATATGACATGGCCTCAACAATTCCCCAATTTTAACCATTTTGATACTTTTTATAGCTATATTTGTCTAAATTGTTTTGCAATAAATTAATCCAATGCAAAACAATTGAGTAAAAACACACACTAATTATACACTTATGTCTATTAAATCTTTCATTATATTAGTTTTTAAATTTTTCAACTCAAATGGCTTTGAAATAATTGAATTTTCAAATTTTCAAATTCCATATATTATAAATCACTACATAACAAAAACCCAACCATGACACATTAATTTCAACTCGGGTGCAAATGCATTGAAAGGAACTAATGAGATTACTTTATAAAAAGATTGTTAATTCATTTTATTTTATTTTACTTTTTCATATGAAGGAATTTTTCAATGAAATATTTTGCAATTGGTTATTAAAAATCCATATATTTGCTCCAATATATTGTGCATGTAGTCATTGTTAAACAAATGTGAATTTTTGAAATGTGAAATTTTTGTTAGATTTTTTGTTTGGTTTTGGAGTTTATCATAATTTTGAATCATATCAAAATATGTTAAATATTTTAGGTTTTAGTTTCTTATATCATAGGTTACAACTTTGTTTTATATCTCATGTACATTGCACCCATAATTCACATGTGGTAGAGAACTCTTGAAATTTTGAATTTTAGATTCCATAACTTTTAAATTGTGAGTGATTTTTTAATGTAAATAGTAGGTTATTATCATCTTTTTTTAATCATCAATTTTTCTTTATTAAAATAATCCTTTGCAAAATTAATTATTTGTAACACAACAATTGTTCAAGTTCAAGAATCATGTAATAAAACCAAGACCCAAAATTAAATTCAATGAATTCTTAATTTGAATTGTTCAACATGACTTGTTAATCATTTAACACAACTTGGAATAATTAACATAACTTTGAAATGCAAAATATATATATAATTTGCATCATTATCCAACATGACTTCTAGTTCTTTTAAGTGTACTTAAGTGCGATCATAGTCAAATGAGCCGAAAACCATGTTGGACAACCAAAGAACTATCAATTTTGTCACACATATTTATGTAATGTCATTTTAATGAATGTTGATCAAGGAATTTTGTGTTAAATAATTCATATGAGTGTTCTAAAAAAAATTAATCATTTCATTTAAAATTTGAATTTTGGTTTCAGTAAATAATTTTTGAACTTTAAGATCAAGAACTCAATTTTATAAAGCACTAGGTTAAGGACTTTTTTAATTAAACTTTTTTGATGAGAAACAAATTGAAATGATGATATCCAACCATTCACATTCAATATAGTAATGTTCAATGATCAACATAGAAGATAAATCTATTTCCAAGTAAATAATGCAAAAATGTTTTTAATTACATAGATCATAGCTAAAGCCTCCTTTTCAATTCTAGTGTAATTATTTTCCACACTAGTCATTAATCAACTAGCATAATATATTGGGCGGTCAATAGTGTTGTCTAGACGTTGTCCCAACATGACTCCAAGGGTGTAATTTGATTCATCAATATGCACATGGAGTTCTAATTTCCAATTGGGTCCAACTAAAACGGATAAACATGCCATGGATGATTTCATCCATTCCAAGGCCTTAATGCATGTTTCCAAGTTCCATCCAATTAAATACCTCATCCTTCTTGAGTAGTTTGCACATTGGCATGTTGCTTTAGTGGCGAAATCTTTGAAATATCTTTGTAAAATCGAGTGGCTCCCAAAAACCACTTAAGTTTTATTATAAATTTAGTTGGTGTGGCCATGTTGGTAATGACAATGACCTTCCTTGGATCTACAAGTAATCCTTTGTGGTATACTACGTGTTTTAATAATACATCATAATTAACACAAAATGCGCACTTTTCTGGATTGAGCATTATGCCATTGATACAACATTAATGTAAACATTTTTGTAATTGTGTCAAATGATCTTCTTTTCTACCAAATAATTGTCAAGGAAAACCTGCATGAATTCATTTAGGTACTTGCTCAAGGTCTTGGTGACTACCTTTTGAAAAGTTACTAGAGCATTACACAATCCAAAAGGCATTGCATTAAGCATATGTTCCCCATTTTTATATAAAATCAGTCTTCTCCTTATTTTCCTCTACCAATTTCACTTCGTTATAACCATTACATCCATCCATGAATGAATATATATCATGGTTAGCCATAATATCCACTATTGAATCAAGAAATGGCAATGGAAATGGATCTTTTTTGGTTTAAACATTCAACTTCCAATATCCACACATATTTTCCGCTTGCCATTTGTTTTTGGTACAATGACCAATGGTGAAATCTATTGTGTACTTTTTATTGGATAGATGAATCTTATGTCCAATAATTTATCCAAATCTTCCTTTGCTTTGAAAGCATAGTTAAGATGCATTTTGTATTGTTTTTGTTTGATTGGTTTAGCATCAGCCATCAATTCAATCATATGTTCACAAATTTGCCTTGGAATTCTTTTTAACTCCTTGGAATTCCAAGCTAAAATGTCTGTATAATTTGTAACAATGTTTCAATTGTCTTAACAAATTTGGATGGTAAAGAGACATTAATGAGAACAATCTTCGGATTTTCCTTATTGCCCAAATTGAGTTTACTTAATTGTTCCTCTTCCATCAAAGCCCATTTAACTATTAGTTTGTTCTTAATGGTAATATCCAATGCCTCATCAAAAATCAATGCTTTTGGATTAGTTCATGTTGGTAAAAATGCTCTGAAACTTCATATTTTCATCAAGTTGTAACATATTTTTAAAAATATCTAGTAAAATTGAAATTTTTTGTAGGATTACTTCTTTTATTGACCAGAATTTTAGTAGTACTTCATACAATTTTTTTCATCTCCATCAAAATATCCCTCCTCCTAACCATATTTTTTATCTGGACATTTGGGTTGTTGTGATGGATCTAGATTAATCCATTTAATGGTATTGAGTGTTACCGTACCCTATACTCCAATCTAATAATAAAAGTATTATTTCCCCAATCATGGTGAGCTTTGGCTTGTTTAAACCATGGTTTTCCTAATAACATGGAATACATTTTTGTCCACCTTCCATGTGTAATATAGTCGCAAAAATCTTGTATGAACATCTTACTAAATCTACCATCAAGTTTTGAATTAATCCACTAGGCTACACCTTTACATTGGTTAGCCATATGGACCACATGTTAAAGGAGCTACAGTTCAAGCCTAGTTTCTTTTGTAATATTTTTGAAATGATGCTAATCAATCCCAAATTCCTTATCTAATAATACATCTTTCACTCCTAATTTTCCAATTTTTACTTGAACAATCGACATTACTTCATCAAAATCTTTGCTTTGGTTGTAATGACCTTACATGTGTCGACAATTCCTCCTTCCTTAATTTTGGCCCAAGTATCCCCTGAGATCTTCCTTAATGGCGGACAAATTCTTAACAATTTTCCCAATTTCACCTTAATCTTCATATCCGTAATAACCTCAATTAATTTTGGCTCCAAGTTTTTGATATTGTTAATGATCTGCATGTTGTCAATAATTGGCTTGGCTTATAAATACTCAGCTTGTTGGTCTTTTCGAACTAGTTTGATTGTTCTTGTACAGACTTCCCTATCAATTTGTTTATAATGGTTTTCAATATAATTTTATAATCCAATAATTTGGGGCCAATTTTACTTCCTTTTTTGGTTGTACTCCTTTACTGATTAATGCTACTAGTTGTTGTTACACCATGATTTAGCAATTTTACTAAGATGTGTTCAAATTCTTAAATTTTTTGTAGATCTTCTAATACATCTTGATGTATAGCTTTCTCTATATCCCACTTAACTATTTGTCCTCAAGTTGGGTTGACATCATTTTCCTTTGGAATTTCTTGAAATTATTCTACTTCTAGTTGTTACATAAAGATACACTAATGGCTATTCCCAATCAACCATCGCAATATTTACCTCACCCTAGGCTTCACACTCACAATTTCCTTTTTTGCATATATGTCTCCAGATAGGACAATCCTAATTCCTTGAGTGTCCTTCCAACAACAACAAAAACATTTTCGATTGTTATTCATTTGGAAATTTAGATTTTGATTATGACCTCATTGATTATAGCCATTGCCACATCCATTATTATTTTACCACCCTTGACCCCCATGGTTTCTCCAACCACATCCTCCATTGTTCTGCCACCCATGGCCTCTTGATCTCTAATGCTATTGCTGAAATTAACATACCATTTTTAGTTGTTGGGTCTTTCATAACCTCATTGTTGAAGTTGCACTTTTTTTTTCATTTCAACCTACATTGCATTCACATGCACTTCCTATCGTGGGCAACATCCTTCTCAATTCTTTTAATGCATTGATCCATGTCATGCACTTTTGCAAATTCAATAAAATTTTTGTAATAACTTGCATTGCTTAATATAGTGCCCTTCATTGTAGCAATTCTAACAATATATCCTTCATTGATAAGTATTTGTAGGAATCCTTTCTTCCTTTCATCTCAACCTTCTATGGTCATTGTCATTTAATTCTTTTATAGACTCTTTACTATTTGACTCCTTTTGATTCTTATCTAAAAATCTTCTTGCTGAAGGAAGTTCCTACTCCATTGTCTTCACTAAATTAACTATTTGAATAATGGTTGCTTTCAACATACCCAAGATTGCCATCTTCAATTTTAAATGCAAACCTTCTCTAAATGTCTCTCATAAATATACATAATCTAGTGGTTGAAGCAACATTGCACATAACCATGAAAACCTATCATAATAGTCTTCTAATAATCATGTTTCTTTTACTTGATGTTTCATAAGGATATGATGGCTTGGCCTTCATTTCTTGCCATGCTAAATCATTTTACAAAAGCTTGTTGTATAGCACCCCATCTTGCCACAAGATTTGTTGTCTCATATCTTATAAATCAATTTACATCTTGTCTCCTCAAGGTATTAGAAAAATCTACAACTTATGAGCATGTGTATTCTCACCATTAGTTATACATACTTGTGTTTGTTGTCATATGTGTGTCATAGGATCATCTTCATCATGATATTTAAGTAAAGTACCCCTAAAACATTATGGGCTAATGTGGTCATTATTTGTGGAGCCTGGAATACCCCCTAAGTTGTTGTAAATCCAAGTTGTTGTGATATAAGTTGTGTGGATGGTAAACATGTTGCGATAGTTACTATTTTCGATGGCAATGTTCACAATGGGTTATTAATTTCAAAAGATCCCACTGATGCAACACCTCTTTCCTAATTGTTTTCAACAGAGGCTTCCAATTCAAGCAAACTCAATCCTATGGTGTTTAATTCATTGCTAATTAATCAAGTATCTCGGTTAAGTGACCATCCATGACTAGGTGAAACACTTATCACCATGACACCTCTAAAGGGTGAAAGAGGATTTGTTGTTGCACCTCCTACTAAACTCGTTCTTTCATCACTGGTGATCTATCTTGTCCTTTAGAGGTATTTATAGTGGCATGTACAACTAATACAATTAGTCCCTCTACCACTAATATTTATCATTCATATCCAACTACTAAACCAAAAAGGTTCACCTTTTTCCAACATTCCCAAAGGTTTGGATTTTTTGTCTTATATAAAAGTTTTCTAGTTGTTTTTCTTTAAGCTTTTCCCACATCTTGTAATTTAATTTCTTTTGCCTTTCATTTGCTCTTGTCCAACATGAACATTGAGTCAAGTAGTCTTCCACCTCGCATTCATCTTTGTTTTGATATTTTACTAGTAATCAATTTTTTGGGAAAAAGACAAAAGATAGGGGCTCTTTAACAAGATCCTAAAAAGGTTGATATTCTTGGTTGCCTCAACACTTCATCACATAATTGCCATATAGATATAGTTGCATCCATAACATGTCACAAGGTATCCATTTTTAAATCAAAACATTGATATTTGGTTGTATGAACTCCCCACCATCTTGCACATTGATTACTCAATTATGAATGGTAATCACATGTCCAAGTGGTATCAAAGTCAACAAACATAGCAACACAAGTAACCAATGTCAATACTTGGTTAGTTTTGTTTGAATATAATAATCAATGTTCTATGTTAAACATTGCACACCTTGGTGTCACCATGTAATTTGTTCAAAGTTAGCTTTTGAATGTTCTCACTACTCAAGTCATGCCTTGAACCTATTAACAAACTCATACCAATTTATTTTTTGGTATAGTTTTTAGGGTATATAGATAATTGATGAACATCCACTTGTAACGAATGTTTACTTTCAATAATCTTTTTTCTTTTTTTCTTGTGACAATTCCCTTAGCCATTTATTTTTTCTAGAAAATCAAATCATTATTCATTTCTCCTCAAGTCTACACTCAATCCAGATGGTCATCATATTGAATATTCAACAACATGGCTTTTGCTGTCTTTTGTTTTTGCAAATTAAATAAGTTGGGATGGGTGAAAGCACATTATGATGGCTAAAAAATGTTGTCACAATTATTGTTTTTAGAAACTATGCAACTTTCAACTTCCACCAAGCCAATATTAGAAGAGTTTTTTATAAATTCTATTAAAAATAAAAGGTAGTTCAATTGGTTGAAAACACAGTTAAAAAGGGCCAAGGGTGCCAAGGTAAAAGTCCCTTTCCAAGGACCACACATGACAAGTTATTTTTGTGTTGATTTATAATTTTAAAATTTATATTTTGAGTACCCCTTTTAACACTACATTTTAAATATAAATGAATTTTAACTAAAAATTTTATTTTATATCATGTATATTATGGATCCATGCCTTCTATCACATAAACATGAACAATTGTTGTTAAAGCCACATTTTTTAAATCCATCATTTCAAGGTCAAAAAGGCCTTTGAACCAAATGTGTTCAAATGGATTATAGAAATATTTTTCATCAATTAAAGTTCTTTTGATTTTTCAATCATCAATGTTAAAATCCTCTCCAATTTTCAAAAGAAATGGTACACATTTGGTAAAAAAAGTAATTTTGAAAAAAACAAGGATTGTCCACTTTCGAGGTTTGAATGCTTTGAACATGCAAAAACATTTTTGATTTGTGTCAAACTTTGAACATGTAAAATTTTTAATTAATGGGAAATATTCACAATCAAATTATAACAATTCAAATTATTATGCTTCACTTATGATCTTTAAAGACACACAAATGTAGTTTTAAAGAATGCCCAATCACTTGGGTGGCTCTTTTGATTGTGTTTTTACTCAATTTCCAAATAATGCAATCGTCAAAGGAAACTACATTTTTTTATTAATATTAAATGATTAAAATATGTATTATGAAAAAACAAATGTTGTCACAATATACTACAAAGTGCAAATATATTTTTCAAATGATTCAAATAACTGCAAAAAGTGATGAAATACTTGGTTATATATTGAATATGAATTAATTGTATCAAATTAATTATAATTGAAATCTTTGACTCATGTGATTTCACAAAAAACATTTGAACAAGTCTTTTATTCAAACATGCATAAATGTATTGAAAAAAATATTTCTTTGAAATTTTACTTTCCTTTAAAAAATAAAAATAACAATGCTAGAGGCCTTTGTATCAAAATCCATTTTATATGTTTATCAAAATGCTAGAAAAAATCAAAGAAAAAATGCCCCCAAAAAATACAAAATGTACCCCCAAAAAGTACATTTTCTTGCCTATAGCAACACCCCCATTGTGTGTTTTCACATGGATGTGCAATTACATTTTAACACATAATACATTCATATCTTTCAATACAACTCAAATTTATTTTTCTTTGTATTCACCCAATTGTTGTGTAAAACCACAAGCACTCACTTCTACATGTATACATAATACACAAAAACCTAGATCAATCATCCAATTCCACCCTTTTTTGTTCTATCTGATGTTTAGTCATAGCTCATATTAAAGTTAGTGAATTTAAGCCCTCTTCTTCTGTCATTAGTTCAAGCTAATGCATTTCTCTTCCTTGGGAATCACATCAAACCAGTGCATCCCATTTTCCATCCCATAATGTAAGCATGTCATATGGCATCCATTTCTTGCTAAGAGAAATAATGGAAATTTGGGATTCTAGTTCTTCCTCAAGATTAATTAGTAGACACAAAAGTTTTATTGTGGTAAGAGTCCATAGACACACTAACATTGGCTACAACTATCTTCTGTATTTGGTTAACTCAAAAGTGCATATGCTTACTACTCCCTATTCTAATGCCCAAGCTTTTGTTCCATTACGAACATGCTTTAATATTTTCTCTGGCAATGGGACAAGTAATTTTTTAATATGATTTTGCAAGAAAAACCAACACTCCGGTCGGACATATTCTTTAGGACTACAACAATAATGTTGCCAAGCCCAACCAAAATGAACATCTTATCAGCACTTCAGCCTATTCTACTCAAATCACTTCCACCAAATTAGGATAAAATTGATCCTCCTGATCATCTTTAATAATTGCAACCTTAGTCTTAATTGAACCTAGAAGTTCATTTGACACAATTTCAATCTCCACACTGGTGATTACAGGTTCCAATTCATTCCTCAATGCATTATTAGCCATCAACAATTTTCTTTTGTTACAAGGTGTTTAGCTGCATTTCTTTCCACCTAAGTGAAAAGGTTAGGATATTAATGACCTTCATCATTCCTTCCATTGTCAGTGCCTCTAATGATGGATTTTCTTTTTCAATCCAATAAAGTCCCATGATATACTTACTATTAAAATCGTTTTCCTTAGGACTGGTTTGCACCAAAGTGCGGATGATACAGAATCCTAAATCGTATTCATAGACTTCTACCCAACCCATATGAACAATGTCCAAAGTAGTGCAAGCAACATTCCCCAACATGGTTGCCAAATGTAAGTTATTTATTTTTCTGGTTCATTTAATATTTTATTTAATAGCTGTTGGGTCCTTGCCCCTTATAGTTTATCACATGGATAACTTATTGGCACTCTTTTGAGTACCCTTTCAACCAATTGCCAAACACTCACATGTGAAGGTTATGATACGGAGGAACTGCAAAAGGTATAGACATTTTAAGAATTTTATCTACCAAAACCCATAAGAGGTGTAGATAGTCATCAACCAAGTCTTTCAACAATGTTTTGAAAAGCTGAGTGTATGGCCTACATCTTCTATAGAATAAGTGTTCAAAGATTATTGGGGTTTGTGGGGTGAGTGAGTATGGTGAGGGTTCAGATTGAAAATTGGAACTTGGGGGTCAATGCTTGTGTGCAGGTTGGTGGAAAAATACACATTGTTAAAAGTCTTGGCACAAGACCATGACCTACTGCTGTTCTGTCACATGGATGAGGAGGTAAATTGCAAAGGTTAGCAGGTGTGAGCTTTGGTTGAATGTGCCTTCCTTGAGAGGTTGTTATTCCATGAAGTACAAATGAATATGTCTCCAACCTGTGTGGTGTTGAAAGTGTTGCCTCTCTATTATTGTGGAAATTTGGATATTTGGGAATGCCCCTTACCTTCAAATTAGGAATCTTTATTCCTGCAACGGTTTCAGCCAACACTGCACTACACCCTACTCCAATTTATTCAGCCCTGTTATCTTCAGAAATCAGGTTGCATTGTTGGTTGGAGTATTGGACAGAGGGAGGTGAGTTGCAGGGCACTGGCATATGGATCATTCAGGGCTCAGAAATAATTTGGAGGATCTGAACCTCTGCAAAGAATAGCTGGTTCAAGGTGAAGCATTTTCATCCCTTGCCAGAGTCTCTCTGGCAACAGTTGTCTATGTCACATCATATCTGCTGCAACTATTGCACCTTGCCCATTGCATCTTTCATACAAAAATATGATTAGTTGCAAGCATTTTGGATATGCAAGGAACCTGTTTATGTAGACTGTGCAAACCTTTTGTGTCTTCCTATATCTTAGTTCCATGCCTTCTTGTGTTGTACCTCTAGTTAGTTCAAAAATGGCTGAGAATGCTAGTGACGCTGGGTGGAATATGTACACTGGGCTCAGGTCTACAGACATAACCAAACAGCCTAATGGCTGATTTACTTTTTGAGGTCTAGCAGACATAACCAACAGCCCAATGCCCAATTTGCTATTTCAGAAGGTCAACTAGTGCACATGGAAAGCAGAATGGTCACCTCCTCGGGCCCATCAAGCTTTATCATCCCCCAAATCTTGAACTCAATAGCATGGGTGTGCTGCACACAAGTAAACATATTTCCAATTTGACATCAGTCACAGATTGAGACAACCATGTCTTACTTGATGGATCAGAAAGTTAAAAGTTATCAATAAAAATGAGCTGGGCATTCTTATTGAAATCCCACTTGCAGGAACTGAAAATCTGCTATGATAAAAATGTGTGCACAGCCAATAAGCGATAAAATGAGCTGTGGCTGAAGCAGTCTTCTTGTCTTTCTTTTCCCTCTTCTTCAAAGTATCCACCTGTGCCTTCAACACTATTGCATATGATGTGTGAAATCATTGGTGACCCTTAGCAGACAGCTGCACACAGCTTACACAAATCCATCAAAACCTTGACAACAATTAAAGGTGAGGCTGTAACGCCCATTGTGACACCAGACATTGGACAAGAAGTGCAGCTCTAACGACATCAGGAGTAAATTTTGTGATTTGCTGGAGAAATGTCACCGTCAATGCTGGTAGAACAGTCCAATTGCCCGATCAGAGACGTTGAAGCAATCACGGCATACCATCACTGGCATGCCACTAGCTAAGCTTCCAATTCCCTACCTGCATCTCTGACCACATTAGAAGAAGTGGCCTATATATGACTCAAAATCTATGGAGATATAGCGTGGACAGGCTCAGCAAAAAAAGATGCAATTGCCTGGAAAGAGGCTTCAGAGCAGCAAGAGCGTACTGAGCAACTAATTGTCTTCTTGCCGTCACTGGCCCGGACCAAGCACTGATATTCAGGCTCCATGGCTGGGGTTTCTGCAATAGTTTTGCGCTTTTCTAGTTTCTCAGTGTTGCTGTGGCACCCCGACATACCAAATAAACCCTTACAATCCGTGCATCTCCTCGTTTGACAGTCTCCATTTCAAGCTATGCCACAGACCCCAGATGAAGGACTCCGAGTTTCGTTTGAACGGGACGTATTGATTGATAGAATAGACTACATATGCACAAATTTAATCTCGTAGATAACTTAGATAATTTACAACGTTTCACGGTGACCCAAACCGACCCAACAGTCTTGTTACGTTCATACAACTTCGTCAGCTTGTTCAGAAACGGATCTGCTTCTAATAACACATGAAATTGCAACGAAACACGTCTAGAATGACCTGTCAACGTCAGCAACACTAATAACAAGACCATGGGGCCCGTCCAGTCAAAACACCGACAGAAGATGCAAGCAGAAAAAACACAATACGCCTGCCTAGTTACACTGAAATCCTACCTGGAGGATCAAGAGCTGGAACAGAATCGGGTTTTAGAGCAAAAGAGAGTCACCAGTTCTTTTTCTGTTTGTGGAAAGTCTAAAAAATAAAGATTTGAAGAGATTTACCATCCTCTTCAACGAGCAGCCAGCGCCAGATGTTGGGAATAGATATCCATTGATCTTTCAAGCCAAGTCCGCCTCTGAAACCCTTATTGTTGTCTGTGTACAAAGATAGCTTCTAAATGTGGCCTCGATGATTTGGAGCTGTTTCTCAATCAGAAGGCCCCAAACCAGATAACGCTCTTAAACCGTCGTCAAAATATATTGAAAAACATTTCACAATTCTTTATGATGAATGTGCCTAAGCCATGCGAGGATAGACCGCACACTATTAAATCCTCATCTGCCAACTTGTTCCAACAACCCTTCCCACCAATCGTATCACCATGTTTCCAATTTTCTGTTCCTCCAGGACAAGTCTGATGCAATACCAAAGACTGGAGAATTGTGTGACCGAGCACCCTCCCTGGTGCATCATCCATAATTATAATTGCACAACTGGAAGGGAAGCTGTAACACATCGAATGCCAAAATTACGGACATGGCTGGAGTAGTCAATCCAAGGAACACTTCAGAGGGGTGTGCCTCGGCGTGTACGCATGGAAATGTAGGCTACTGGATTTCTGGAATAAATGGTACCTTTGGATGAGAAATCAAATGCCCTTTACAAACTAGTACATGTAAAAAGATGGGGAATACTCAACAGCTTGAAGTATTAATCATAGTTAATCTGAAAATATATACTGAAAAAAATTTCATAGTTCTTTATGATTTGTGTCTAAGTGCACACAGTTTCTACATATTTATAGCTGTCCTTCTAATACCTTGTGTTCATGCTACTGCAGATCCCTTCACAAAGGAAGAATTAGAAATTCTTCTTCAGCTCTGGTTTTCCATAGGTAATAAACATGCAAATCCCTCTTTATGATACATTAATGCTAGAGCATACATCAATCTGAATTGAATTGGCAATGTGAGGAAAACTATTGATGAGTACATTAGTCTGCAGAGACTTTGGAGTATTCTTGCATATCAACCTGCCCCAGAAATGGCAACCAGTTCTGTGATTTAGCCTGTGCTTCCCACATTGCATTCACCTCCTGGAAGGAGAGCCCTTTAGTTTCAGGCACAAAAACTAAAACAAATAGAAAAGCAAGAATAGTAATGCAGGAAAACAAGAAGAATGTTACAGAAGTGCCAAATGTGGCAGTCAAAGACAGGAATGTTTGTGCCACAATGAAATTAGAGACCCAGTTGGCTGTAGCTGCTATTCCACCACACATGCCTCTGTCTTGCAGTGAGTAGATCTCTGAATTGATTGTCCAAGGAACTGGTCCCATTCCTGGTGCAAATGCCATCAAGTAGAATGCCAATCCCACTAGTGCAAGCCAGCCATACTGACTTGGGCAACCATGACTGAACCATGAGCGCATGTTGTCACTGCAGTAGCTTGCAGAACTAGCATTGCTTGTCAAGCAACTCCCCGGTCTCAACTGCACATGATAGCCACCAAGCCCATATGATACCAATTATGTTAAAGACACTTCCAACACACCCAACACACCCACACAGAGTTAAGCCCCCACAAAACTACAAAAAACCATGGCGACAAAAATGGGAGAAAGATTACTCAGACAACAGATGAGAAAAGAGAAATTTGAAGATACCTCATCATTTGCAGCTGCACAGAACCCACAGTCTGCTTGCAAGCAACCCAAGCATGTTGCTGGATATGGAAACAATGTTCTGTTCTCTGGGGTTGGAAAAGCAGGACAAACCATCCCTGACTTTGCTAGATCAGGTGCCCAACTGATGTCAGGTGATGTCAAGGAAGTGAGGTAGAAGGCAGCTGACAAAAGCCACAAGGCTACAATCACACCTGACAGACTTACAAGTGCCAGTTGCCTTCTTCCAGCACGGTCTATGAGAAGAATGCCAGCAATGGTACCTAGTGCATTCACACCGGCCACCAGCACAGAGAGCAACAAGACTGTTTCATGTGAGGCATATCCTGCAAGCTCCACAATTGTAGGACTATAGTACATCACTGTGTTTATACCAACCAGCTGCTGGAAGACCTGCGCAGGTTGTGAAGTCCATTAATTTAGAGTCTTTTCTGTATATGTGGAAGAAGACAAGAAGTTTTGCAGCCAAATTGAAATGTCGAATGTGAAAAAAGGGACATGTTCTAACCTGTATGCCAACACCAGCTGTAAGGGCCATGCGCCGCTCCCTGGTTGCCAAAATATCCCAAAACCCAGTCTCTTTGGCAGAGTTACCCTCTTCATGCCATTCTGACTCAGCTGCTGCAACTTCATCAAATTCTGCTTTGCCAGTTCCAGTTGGGTATATTCGTCTTAACACAGCTGCTGCTTCACTGAACCTTTTCTGCAAGATGTAACCAGTATTACTTAAAGAGGACACCCAGACTGTGGACAGAAGACCTATCATCTTAAATCTAGTCATGATACAAAATTGCTTCACTAGATGAACCAGAACAAACACTGACCACCAATGGTAAGTGACATGTTGAAAATGTGAAATGGACATATACCTGACGAACTAGCCAGCGTGGAGACTCAGGCAAGAAAACAAACAAGACTGCTTGCAAGATGGCAGGCAGTCCTGCTACCCCTAACATCCAACGCCAATTTCCAGGAACCTGCAAGATAGCCAAGATCAATCCATAACTTTCTTGTCTGAACTGAAACTAGAATGGACAATTCTAGTTCTCTATCAAGTAGTCACTTTGTATCACAAACAGCCTATGGAATTCAAATCAGTTCTTCAAAATAAAGACTTCTGTCAGAGAAATCAATGCAAACAATGAGTAGGAGACCAATATCTGCATCTGGAGTTTTACCCTTGCAAATGCAAGGTTGACGAGGTATGACAAAAATTGCCCAGTGGTAATCATTAAAACATTAAAGGTCACAAGTGCTCCACGTTTGTCAGCTGGTGAGACTTCTGCAATATAGAGTGGTGCAGTCATGGATGCTGCACCCACACCTAATCCCACCAAAAAACGGCCACAAATCAAGGTGTATGGTTCAGGGGCCACAGCCATGAGACCAGCACCAAGAGCAAATATCAAGTCTGACACCCAAATCAAGGACTTTCTTCCGAGAGCATCATTCATTCGACCTCCCAATCCTGCACCTAATGCTGCCCCAGCAATGGCCATGCTTACAATGGTTTCCTGCAAACCAATTCACACATGGATCTGAATTAAATTGCCAAAGGGCCAGAAGATGTTTACCAATAGGCTCAGAAGCTGCATCTACAGAACACTTTGAACTCAGAGTGACAGAATCTAGTACTGCATAACTGCCACCCCAGGTAAACTTATCAATTGAACAGATTTTATAGGCCTGATCCAAATGAGAAGTTTAGGTTAGATGATAAGCATATGTCACAGAAATTCAAATTGCTGTTCACTAGAGGTGAACGGAACCCTAAAAAAGACTTTTTACAAATTGGTTTTCAATCATAAGTAGTTGTACGCACCTGCAAGATCCTGCTCTTTCTGACTTCCTCGAAGTCGTCCCGGATATAGAGGAGGGCCCCGGATATAACTCCTATTTCAACCACAGAAAGGCACTGACAACGAAGCTCAATAACCCACCATTTGTGATAGACTAATACTCCTCCTCATCCCTCTCTTATTGGTGCACGGCAACAAAAGGAACGCAAATAAAGTCAGGACCTCCAACATGTTTGATAAGTCGGGCAAGAAACGCATTCTGCATTAACTGATACATCCTGTTGTGATCGTGAACAGACCTCTAGGTTGAAGACGTGTCGAGTTAGTAAATGAAAAAATCTCAGTCGAAAAAAACTGCAAACATGTTGCATTCTATCTAACTTAGATGGAGTGACACATTGAATATGAACTGCCGTCTGCACGATTCCTTGAATGCCGATGTTTGAAAGACGATGGTGTGCATGGAGTAAGGACGCAGGATACCTGTATCATAGCCGAACAAAAACCCTCCGATACCAGCTGCCAGTGCCAGCAGGAAAACAATGTCCTTGGAGGCTGAAGGTCTGGAATCGTGGTGGTCATCTGGTGGAGAATGTTGTGCAGCCTGTGAAGATAAGCTCGTGCAGTCTTCGATGTCCGTCACCATTCTTACATAATCTTGCACTTTCATGCTCAATCTCTGGAGCTTGAATTCAATATCGCAATGTCGGAGCATCAGTTTTGAATCTCAACAGAAACCGTACTTGCGATAGAGATCCCCATTCGGCTTCGTTCGATATTAAGGTTCAAGTTGCTATTTTTCCTCCTCCACGTTGCCCTACGGTCCACCTACCCCTCGTGGAAGGGGGACCTGGGTATCTCTTCAAAGTAACGTCAAAGCAAACCTAATTCAAGACGTAAAGAGGTGGCCAAGGTGAACCAGAAGGGAGTCACGGACACTAACCTTCGGGTTGAATAAGGCCCGCTTTACACTAGGAGTCAGGGCCCATGTTCAGCCCAAATCCAGCATTCCTATTGGTGCAAAAGTTGAAATCAGCCACAAGGGCATTACACTAGGAGTCAAGGCTGAAATTTAAAAAAGAACTTTTCAATCTGCCCCAAGTACTAATAAATGCTGAACTTTATGGCCTTGTATTGGCCCCAAGCCTGGAAAAAGGATACCATCAAATTTGGAAGGCCAACTTGCAACCCTTGGGGCCAATGTTCCAGCATTTATTAATATCCTGCCGTCAATGTTCTAGCATTTATTAGTAACTTGGGGTCAATTTGCAACCCCAAAATGATCAAAGTTGGCCCCAAGTTTTTTGGCCCTGACTCCTAGTTAAAGCGGGCTAAGGCCTCTTCAGGAAATGCTGCATTTTGACTTGAAGACATCTTATTTAGTTGTAGGATGCAAATTCATGTTGTTTATTAGAGGCAACCAATTTTTTTGGGCGGGGCAGGGGTTGATTGTGCCATGAAAGGTGTAGTTTTCCCTTTCATACCATAGTACCATGGCAAGTTCAACATTTCAGTGTTGAATAATTATTCTATTTTGAAAATGGAATATTACAGATTTTTTTAATATTTTAATATTTTCATTCAAAAATATTTAGTCTTTGAAAAAAAAAATTTGAAAATTTCAACATCTTCTGAAAATATTATAATTAGTGTCCAACTTTGCTGTGGAATGGCCAATGTTTGCAGAGGGAGACCCCTTTCGATAGTTGGAATAGTTACCTAACCAAAAAGGACTTTGGACCACACCTCTTGAACTGAGTAGGTAAAAGGAGTCCCACCAATTTTGGATGAAAATATTCTCATCATCTATGATGTTAAATGTGTAGGAGAAGGGTCTGAAAACAGACCCTTCACCTATGTAAAGCGTATCAACTTTTTCAACCCTAACTTTTTTTCTTTCAGTGGATCATTCCAACGAAAAAAACCCTAAAATGGCACACATTGCATATTGTCTTTTCATCATTTACCATTCGCCACTTTAAGGTAAGTCGGTCGTATTTAAGGAGGCAAACTTCCTCTATTTGCTTCTTTTCAATGCGCACAACATGAGCTACTATTTCCTCACTTTCCTTCTTCTCCATGTGCACAACATGAGCTCTTGCTTCCACAATTTCATTCTTTTTTGTGCGCCCAACATGAGCTACTACTTCCCCACTTTCCTTCTTCTCCATGTGCACAACATGAGCTCTTGCTTCCACAATTTCATTCTTTTTTGTGTGCCCAACATGAGCTACTACTTCCCCACTTTCCTTCTTCTTCATGCACATAACATTAGTTGTTGGTTCCCACTTTGTTTCTATTTTGTGTGCATAACATCAATTATGTCCTCATCAGTTACTCGTTGCTTTCTTTCATTGTTCTTGCATCATCATCTTTGATCAATGGTTTTTTTTCATCATCTTATTCTTTTTTTCAACACACATGCAATGCTTCTTCTTTTGCTTTATGTCTCGACAATTGCATTTTCTTTTCATTTTTGTTTCGTGCACATTTCTTTCACACTCTGTCTTCGATCTCACTTCTTCTTTAACAATTGATTTTTCTTCTTCTACAACTATGTTTCTATTTCGATGCATTTTAGCTTTGCATTTTTTATTAACATTTCTTCTCCTTCCACTTGTTTCTTTTAATTTTTTTCTTTCATATCTTGTTTTAATTCATGTTTTGTTTCTTTTTTGATGTGTGTAGGTTCATTTTTGTGCACCATCATGACATTTTTTTCTTGCATTTCTTTTATTCATCGTTGGTGTTAAAGCATCATGACCTCTCCAGCATCACAATTCTTTCTACATCTTTCATCACGACTATTGTTCACAACTATTTCTGCATCTTTGATTTTTTATTGCAACTGTTGTCCTACATTTGTTTTCCCCACTCTTGCATTTCCTCTCCATTTCCAAGTTTTTTCATTGGTTTTTTAATTTTGTTCATGTTTCATGTGTGTAGGTATTTTTTTGTTATGTTTTTGTTTTGCAAATTTTTTTATGCAAATTCCTTTATGCATGCAATTCACAACTACGTCTTGCATCTTCACAAAATGTAACATAATTTTTTTCAGGATTTTTACTTTCTTTTCATTCTATGTTTTTTTTCTACAATGTCTATTGTTGATGAAGCATCTAAGAAAAAGTTCTATAATGAAGGCTATATGAGAAAAAATGTTCTTGACATTTTGAGGGAAATAATGCCTTCATCTTCTTTTCTACCCAATGAATGTTTTGACCTACATCCTTCTAGTTTTTGTCCTACTACACCTTATATTACACCATCATTGATTATTAATGTTTCTTATGTGTTGTTGTGGTCCAATGATGGAGATGACATTTATGTGCAATGCATTAAACTTCATGAATCTACCATTAACTTTTCTAATAATAAACTTAATGTTGATTCCACTCAATTCTGTCATGATACTAATAATACTCCTCTTCATTCTACTGTCTTATTCTTCAAGCAGTTGGTGATTCTTTTGGGCATTTTTTCAACCTTTACATTAGTTTGCATTTGGAAGACTTTGATTTCTTTCCCAATGCCTTTTCAATTGCATATGTTGTTGTTCCTTATAGTGAGGTTTTTATTTTTGTACCTCTTTTTGTAGCTCCTCTTACATGTGATCCATGTTTCCATTCCAATCTTGATGTTAGTGCTTCTACATCTTCTCCTCTTATTATGTTAATATGTCTTTTAGATGTGAAATTGTTGAAAGGACTAATTATGAGTCTCATGTTAAGGAATTAATTGCAAAATTTTAATTATTTAAAATTGATGACAAAGAGCTAAAAAATGTTAACAAAGGAGGTCAAAGAGTGAATAAGCACACCGAGCTTTGGGTGAAGAATGCATTTGATGAATGGAAATTATTTTGTGGTTTTGACGCATTGAAATTTATTCTTGATCTATTTGTAAATGAAGGTTTGATTAAGGACCTTGTGGATATGTTGTTTTCTTTTGTTTTGCAAGTTGCAAAAAAGATGACAGCCTATATCCTCCTACTATGTACACTTCTTTACCATTTCTTGAATGTCTCACTGCAAGAAAAGTTGTCTTTTGTGACTTGATTTATGACTAAGTTGTTAATCATGGAAGACATCTATGATTACGTGATTATGTAATCCAACAGGACACATCATTTATAACCCTAGTCACTAATGTGGCTCAATCACAAGACAATTTGTGATTATGACTTTTGCAACTATAAAGTCATGGAAGTCGTCAATGTTTGATGAAATCCATAAATTATGGTCATTGGATATAATTCATTAAATATGAAATAAATATGTTCTCCGCCCATGCCATGTAAACGCATGACATGTAGACACATGGTATGAAGGCTAAAAACCCAACCTATATGTTAGGAATGTAAGCCCTAGCTTACCTAGGAATGTAGGATAACTTAGCTACCAAGCTAAGCTAATTAGGTTAGTTCACTAAGTTGCAAGTGTGAGAATTTGAACCCCTCACTTCCACAATGAAAAAAAAATCTTTAACCCCCACTTAACCATTGCACCACATGATTTTTACATGATAAAATTTGTCACCATATTGTTATAATTTTTTTTTCTTAACCTACTTTATAAGTTAGGTACCTAGAAGTACTTACCTAACAACTTAACACCTACCTAGTAACCTAGTAGGTACCTAGCTTGGTAGGTAATAATAATAGATAGTAGGTAGGTACCTATTCATAAGTAAGTACCTTGGTAATAGGTGGATAAGTAGGTAGGTAGGTGCCTAATAATAGGTACATATACATACTACCTATCTAGTATGTAAGTAGGTAGGTACTTAATAATAGGTAGGTAGGTACACACACATGTACATATGTACTACCTAAAGTAAGTAGGTACCTAATAGCAAACTTACATAGTAGGTAGGTAGATAATAGGTAGTACTAGCCCATAGGTATAACCTACTTAATAGGTAGCTAGTAAATAGCTAGTAGGTAGCTAGCACCTATTTAAACTACTAACATAGGTAGGTTTTTAATGTATATAGGTTAATCATGTAATCGCAATGTAGTCGCAAAATAGTCCTAATTTAGTCATGTAATCATAATGCAACTGCAATGTAGTCACAAATTTGAATAATAATATATGACTGAAAACATATGACTACATGACTAAATTAGGACATTAGTTGTAAATGTCCAAGTCATGAAAGAGACGTTTTGGCATTGTGTCTATTGAATTAGTTTTTTTTCATCACGTGTTTTTATTTCTTTTTGTTTTGTTTATGTTTTGGTTGTTTATGTGTTTCTTTTTATTGGTAGGTTTGGTGTTTATGTTAAGGTTTTTGGTTTAGGTTTTATTTAAAGGTTTTAGGTTTAGGGTTTATTCCTTTTAGTTTCCGCTCTTGTAGGAGAAGAATTTTTGATAGACTTGATGTACCTTTCTAGTTTTAGGTTTAGGATTTCTATTGAAGTTTTAGGTTGTTCTTATCTTTCCTAATTGGTTTGTTCTTTTGTAGGTTTGTGTTTTTGTTGTGTTTATTGACTCTTTTTTTTGCAACATTCAAGCCTTGATACGTGGTATTGGGAGACTTAATAGGTAGAGGTAGCATTAGCAAATTGTGGAATCAAGTAAAATACCTATTGTTCCCTTTAATATATTCACGAATGTAAAGTACCACCGAATGAAAGTTGTTGGAAATAAAATAGCTCTTCAAACATCGATAATACGTCTTGACAAATCAATCAAGAAATCAAACATTCTATCAGTTGAAGAAGAATAGAAAATGTTGGCACGTGATGTGTCAACCTACATCCCTTGTTGTTCAAACTTCAAATTTGACTAATTATGCATGTAATTTTTTTATATAAGGAGTCGATTTAAACGTCGCAACATTGATTTTGATGAATTCAATTTAGTTTCATTGCCTACCAAGGTGTTGTTTTACAGTTCTTTCAAGATGTTTCCAAAAACTAATGGATTGACATCACACATTGTTTTGCTGATTGGATTAGGCTTACTATTGATTACCCAATTACTAATGTGATTGAGACTTTCAAAAAATTTGTTCGTCATTGTCCTACTTCTTGGCCTATTAATAGGCTTAAACCACATCTGCTATTCTTGCAATCTAAACTTAAATGGAGGTTTTTTTATGATGTTTGGTTCAAAACTACTCCAATTGATAGGAATTAACTATGTTTCATTGTAGACAAACTCATTGGTGTTTTTCCATATTTGATATTTTCTTTTGAATAAAATTTACCGAGGTGTTGGAATCACCTGAATGGAAAAGGCACTTTGCCCTAAGAATATGGGATGGAGGTAATTAGTCATCGATATCCAATTTCATATGGAAAGTAAGTTTTAATTTTAATTTTTAAGTTTTTTTTTCTTTTTTCTATTTTGTTTTTGGTTTTTGGTTTTTATTTTTTGTCATCTTCCTTTTATGTTTCTGTTGTTTGTTATGTGTGTAAGTACAACCAAATAAATAAACATCTTTGAGATCATGCCATGCAATGTATTATTAGAGTAGAAATGAGATCTAGTTGACTATTATACTATGAAAAAAAAATTGCCGAAGAGATTGCTACCTATGAAAAATAAAAGGTAAATAATTGCATCTCATTTCTAAATTTTTGTTTTTTATTAAAATTCATTTCTGGTATTTCATTTTGTTGAAAATTTCATGCAAATATCAAAATTGCTTACAACAATTATCTATTACAGATTCCTTTGAAATTGATGCAAAAGGACCTTAAGAATCAAATCAGGTTCTTTTTCCAAAATCACTTCAAGGTTTCAGAATATTTTTTGTCATATTTGGCTTTAAGGTATTGTAAGTTTTTGCCTTTCATTGTTAATGTTTTATGGACATGCAAGTTCAATACTATGGTGGAAAAGAAACAATAGTTCATCATGGAACTAATGATATTGGCTTTGTTGTTGTTTCTATTGCTATGAGAATGAATGTTCATCTTGCAAATGTTGACCTTTATGTTGCTATGTTAACTTTTGGAGTTGCTAGGGGTCTTTTTCCTGTCAATTTTTTGCAACTTCTACTTTTGTGAATACCATGAATAACGTCTCACCTACTATTGCTTTTGCAGATCAAGAGAATGGTTTTGTATAGGTACCAAATATGGTGGATCCACAATTGATTATGAAGACATGACGTTTTAGAACACCATTTTTTAAAAAAAGTTGCCAAAGTACAAAAAATGGTTGGATGCCATCTTTTTGCAACCACCACTTCATAATGTCAATGTTAACACGACGTTTGGCCATGTCTTCAACAACCTTCATAATTTTTCTATAAACATTACATATGTTGTTGATCCAAAATTAGTTCCCACCTTAACATTACTAGGCATAGTTGATAGTTCTTAATTTTCTAGCTTCATCCTCATTCTATAGTCTTTCCAAGATCTTCATTTTTTTTATTGTTGGCAATAGATGGTCAATAGTCAAGCTTACTTTATTTAAATAAATTGTTGTGTTTTAAAACAAAAAATCTCCTTGCTATAACACATGCACAATAATTATTAGTAGGGGAGGAATGTGGAGAGAATGACAAAGTGAGGAATATCTGGATTTCATAAGGATGCCCCTTTGGGATCTGTTTTTTATTTGGGATGAGTGATTTTGGGGAGCTTTTTGTCTTTGGGTTTCATTTGCAGGTCTAATTCTTTTGTTTTTTTAAAAAAATTGTTTAATTTTGTTGAGTTGTTGAGTTGTTTAGTTTTAGAATTTTCAGTTTCGAGTTTTTAGAGTTGTGAATTGTGAGTTTTCAGGTTCTCAGTTTTGAGTTTTTGAAGTTGTGAGTTGTGAGTTTTTAAAGTTCAGAGTTTTGTGGTTCTTAATTTATTTTATTTTTTGGTTGAGGTTTTGCTGTGGAGTTTCTGGAGTTGAGTTCTGCTATGTTGTGATTAGTGAGCTTGGCAACATTTGTTCTTGGGGTGCATTTGTTCTTTGTTTTGTTTCTTGAGTTTTGCAGTTGAGATGAGTGAAATCTAGATATGCTTGAACACTAAGCTTGAACAGTAAGAGTGCTGATCCATGGTTCCACCCTGAAAAATTTTATTGTGTATGTGTATCCAAAAAAGATCTCCTTAGTTTCTAATATATTTGTAAATTTTACCTTTTTTGAATAAAAAATGATTAATTTTAATTTTTTTGTGCAACCGACAACATTTGTTTGACTTGCATTGTTGAATTTTTTTTAATTATATATATATATATATACACACACACACTTTTAAATCCAGTGAAAAGAAACAGAAAATCAAAAGAAAATCAAAAGAGAAAAAAAAGAAGAGAAAAAGATGAGGAGAAGGGGAGTAACTTAAACTGGGTGTAAGTTCATGTCACAGCCTATAGAGTAACTTCCATCTGTCTGGATTTTCTTTGCCAGGCTGTCCAAAATTTTGGACCTCTTAGGGCAGGTAAGGGACCATAATTAACAAAGGAAAAAAAGTTGCGGTGCTTTAGGTGTGGAGAGTAGAGAAAAGATATTCTTCAAAGAATCCTCTTGAGACACTTTCATATATTGCCTTGTCTTCATTAGCCCCTTAGTGTTCCCAAGAACCCACCAGAGGCTTCTTAAAAACTTGCTCCCTAAATCTCTTTTCTCCCTCATGTTCACCCACACAGTGCATTCCAAAGCTGATGATTAGGCAAGATAAATTGTGGGATTTAAATCTCCAAGTGAAATTGGAGGCTTCGCCATTAGTGCATCAACTGTTGCAACTTGCTGCAAAGTGGGATTGGCACACGTGTTGGAAGGCATGATAAGTGTTTTCTTGAATTTGTGCATGTAAATGCAGAACCCCTACAATTGGTGGTAAATTTGTAATAATGTTTGACTTGTATCAGAGCTGCATGCACCAAAAGTCACTTACCCAACTAAAAATATTGTGACATGGCATCAAATGAAGCAATAATATTTTTCATGCCTCCCTAATGATGAACTTTTGGAGTGATGAAGTGAAGCTTGTTGCAAGAAAGGGATCAGAACCCAAATGGACTTGCAGACTTCAATCCTGTATCTTGCCAGCCAAACCATGGCCAGAATATAATAAACAAAATCCAGAATCCAAAGAAAACAACAGGTTCACATATGCATGGATCCAATAGGACATTGTCCAGAGCTGAGATAGAGCAATGCAGAATGACTGTTTCCATTGCATCATCAGTAAGGGACTAAAATTCATATACCAGCTCTATAAAACCCTGCAGACTCACAAATACACAATGGAACCTAGTATGAAAACGATGGGCTTTAACTTGTCTAAAGCAACAGCTATCCGCGGGTGGCTCAATCACCATCACTTCGGAATGGTGTTAGGCTAGAGAGTAAAGCCATTTGGTTTCCTTACCAGTAATGTGGTCCATCAAACTGGTTCCTGAAACAAACCACATCAAGAAGCATTCCCTGAACCTGCAATCATCACACCATCCAACTCTTCTCAGGACCTCAACCATGAAATCTGTAGTACTATCTCAACTAGTTGAACTCATCAAGCTGTTTGATTGACCACAATATCTTTGACACTTGACAGAGAGATCCATGGCCACAAGGGACAGGTAGAAGTTGTAGCTGATTCCAAATAATTTTCAGCCAATAGGTTTGTTTGACTAAGATAATACCACCAAAGTATAATCTTCAACCTATCATAAGGGAACAAGTTACTGCAACCATCTCCAAAGACACTGGATCAACATTGAGGTAAAACCATTTCTTTTTTGCTGCATCAAATTGCATTGACCATATTTTAGATGGCTAATGGAAGGTAACAGATAATCTTACATTGTTGGCAAACCATACTGTATTGGGTGAGGTCAACACATGGTCGGGGGGCATCGTTGCCGTCCATCTCGGTCCTCCTTCAGCCCTGTATAAAACAAAGTTCATGTCCACATAGGTTTCTCCATAATTTAGTTTGAGGCTACAGATTTTGTGCTATGAAAGGCACACTGGCCATCCCATGCTACAGAAGCCCGGTCACAAGATAAATCGACATGAAAACAATTCCTCTACAGTAAAATGGTGGATGGCTGATCACCTTGAGGCACATTAAGAGATTCAAAACCAGGCCCTCTGCTGACAGAAGAGATATTGGGCTTGGCTTCAGAAAGTAAGAGCACTGATGATGTAGCATCTTGTGGATCAAAGTGCTGAGGCTGAACAGCATGCCCCCCGCCATCTGAACTTCCTGTGCCATTCATATCCCCCATCATTCCAGAATCATCCTGCACCATGTCCACCTCTTGTTGCCTTGGCCACTTCTCTTTTGGGGACTCCACATCAGTATCCACTTCTGATTCACCATCCTTTAGGCTTACCTGCAGAAATTCCTCACCTCAAAGAGTTCAGTTGTTTATCCCCTTGGGTAGCTCTCAATAAAAAATTAAAATAGCTATAATCTTATGGACATCTGATACCCCTTGGCAAGACCAACAAACACCTTGGATAGAAAACTGTGAATGTTTTTTGGGGAGAGACTGAAGCAGGTGTGAAAAAAGACCATGTGCCAAAGAACTTAATCTCTACACTGACAGCGCCCATAATACCAGTTCAACCTTTTAAACTACTTTGGCAATCATAAATCCTCCTGGGCCCATCTTTACAAGGACCTCACTTCTATATGGAGGGGAAAGTTTTAACTGTTTCCAGAAAAACTTTACATGGAACGACAAGGATAAAACAGTAACGAAAAGACCACTTGAAAGTTCACCATATAAATCTTCAGGAGGATTGTGCTTCACTCAAGTTCAAGCAACCAAATAGAGGTGACTAAACCTAAAGTAACAGGTTGGCAAAAAGTTTGCTGACATCATGCACCTGCAATTAAGTGAGGACTACAATAAATCCATCACTCAAAGCTATTAGTACAGCAACTCATCATAGTCATGGATATTAGGATTTCTTGAATAGTTCCAAAGGATTGTTGCCATTTAATGAAGTTTTATGAGGTCCATGGAACAAGCCGTGGAGCCACAACATGTGCAAAAGTAGATAGCATTCTTTACTTTATTTAATGTTAAGCACCCATGTACTGCCTTGTCCACATCTGTTTACAAAACTTGCAAGAAACACCAGAAACAAAAAAGATACCTTTTCTTACTCATAATTGAAATCACAGCAGCTTGCATTGTGCATCTGCAGTTGAGATCAATATGCCAATTATGTGATAGCACCAGATGTTATCCAACAAAATGCATACATAGGAATACACCAGTCAGAGCCCAAAGTAAACACACTCAAGGCTACACAATCACTGGATTGCCATTCAAAGGGATGGGAGTGACTCTTGTTCATACCAGCTGCTGCTTTCTCTTGGCACGAGCCTTGCGGTTTTGAAACCAGTTGTAGACATTGGTCTCAGCAATCTGACCGTGCTGACTAAGCTCAGCCACTATCTCTTTAATTCGCTGCTTGTTAGGGGTGCCAGTTCCTTGATCAAAAAGCCTCTCAAGATACTGCAACTGGCTTTGGCTTGGTGACCACCTCTGTCGTGTTGTTGTCTTGAGGCTAAGTGTCCCTGTCAACTGGTCAAGAGACACATTTTGTGCCCCTGCCATCATGCCTGCCGAAGTAGCCCCATGAGTGTGGGCCTCTTCAACCCAGCATCTCTTCAATTATAATGTGCACACACAGATGAACTGTTTGTGTGCACCTGCTTCAAGTAACTGAAACCTGACTTGGAACCTTTATGCTTATCAAATCAGTGCTACCTAGTTGCACCTCTTCTATGTTATATTACAGGTCACCATCTTCTGACACACTGTGTACATAATCAGGGCTAAAACTGATATATGCTCCTGCACAGGACCCACTACTTATGGTTGTGATTCTCCTATTTACCGTCTCATAGTAGGTCAGGAGCATAGGGTAAGCAACTGAGCATAAGAAAGCTTACCAGATGGCAGACACATACAATATTATTGCCAAGAAAAATTAAAAGTAATGGCATACAACAGGGATGGGCAACAAAACCAACAATGTAAACTCAATAGTGAGGACCGATAAAAGCAGAGAAAGAAAGAAAGAAAGAAAGACTTGTACGTTGTGACCAGAAATGGATGTATAATGCGGTATGAGGAGGGGATATTGGAACTAACCAGGGAGCGAAGATTGCTGAGACAAACTGGCTTTGTGCATTTCCACCAACTGTTTGCAAATTGTTGCATAGACTGATATCTGCCGTCGCAGTGTCTCAAGCTGCTCCTCAGTCATCACCTACAACCACAATTTCTTATTCAGACTCACCATCACACTTTCATAAAGCAAAATGCAAAAGGAACTAAATAACCACAGAAAATAGTCTCCTCCTCACTACCTGGAAGTAAACCACTTCCCTGCAATGGCTTCACAAGCACCCATTTTAAACACAGCGCTTAAGATGCCTGCACAAAATCACTGTTTACTATTCTATTTCCAATAATACCAACCATACTCGCACAAACACTCTAAGATAGGACTTCAGGGACAGCGAATCATCAACATAACCCTTTGGCGTTGGTGAAGAACTCGAAAACTTGAGACTCTAAACTTCTACTCTACAGTCTATTCGCAGGGGTTAGAAAGGCCTTGCCAAACGAGCTAAATGCCGCAAATCCTGACGCACACATCACATAGCTTTTCTTTGCAGAGGTCTAGAGCATTGTCACAGATTCAAGATAATTTGAATCTAACCTGTCCGGGGCACTGTGCGTACGAGGGTTGGTGCAAACTGCTATCCAAAGGGGTTGCAGAATCCACCATCGGCCCCACCCCGCCGGATGAGACTGCTTGTCCGTGTCCCGCCGACCCTAGTGGCACCATATCTACCATCGTGATATCGCCCTCTTCCTACCTTCACATTCGCATCACCCTGAAACCTCCAAACCCTAGCCACTTCAAAATGCACATCTCTATTTGCGTGTGAGCGCACTTCAAGACCCCAAAACTTTTTAGCATTTATTTCTCATCGATTCTTGTCTTACTCACTTGACCGCACAGCAAAGGTCTTGGTAATATCAATTGACAAAGAGAGAATTCTTAGAGAGCCTCGAGGAGGGTGAGGAGATAATTCCTGATTGAGAAAAGTGAACGCTGCCTCTTAGCAACAACACACATCAATTCTGTAAACTACTGTGGGCGGGGTGCAAACATTTTTTACCAGAAAAAGCGAGCATGTCAGAACTTGATCTACCCCGTGATATGCGAATCAATTGGCAATGGCTAGCTCTGCCATGACCTGGCTTCCACACCTGGTCATCTACAAGCTTCTCATCGCATTCCCCACCAATGACGGGAGACAAGAACCACTGTGGACGGCACGATGTCTGCTACACGAGGAGTGACGCGCATTGCCCCTTTGCCTGTGCAGCGCTTCAAACTCCTCCGCAACGCTGCAACCGGAGCGAATTTGCCCTAGCGTTTCCGTTTGGCTAGGTAGTAGGTTACTGAAGAAGCGGGACGGATCACATGGGAGCTGCGTGCTGTAGGTTAATTGGGTTCGGTCGCCGCTCTCTTCCCGACCCCATTATGTACCTGCTTTTAGGTTATTTAGTTCCCAAAATAGAAGGGACCGTGACGTTACCCATAGAGCCCAGGCTCAGACTGTGAAGCCCAAGGTGTTTTTTTTTAAGGATTTTGTGACGTAGCCAAGGTGGCGACCATCCAGAAACTAATTTAGCCAATTCTGGCTACATGCCAGATATGAAAGTAGAAAACAAGCAGGATCCTTCTCTATACCTGGCTACCTACTGGAACTTATTGTCGAAATCTGGCGATTTGTATTTTTTTTCGAAATATGGCGAATTTGGACCATTTTTCCCATGAAAAATCATTAGGATTGGTCGAAATCACATTTTTCAGGTCAAATTTTTGCGAAAATTCGCCAATAAAAAAAACAATGGTGAAGCCCTAAGGAATACCCAAAGGGCCATACTGGAAATAATTGTTGTTTGAACCTTGGGATAGTATTAACGGGGTCAGGGTTGAACCTTAAGTGTAGGGTAAGGACCGAGAACGGGGCGGTTTTGGGAATGAGGCCTCTGCATAAGGCAGGCGGTGAGCGTTTGACCCGACCAGAATTGCCCTCTTCAAGGCCTTACCAAGCCTAAAGATCTGGTAGAATTTATCATCTCTGATTTTGTTGGCAAAGGCGCAGAGGCACCTTAAAAAAATATGGATTTCTTCTGGGGCAATTCCCACCTTTTTTTCAAGGCACAAGTTTTTTGGTTGTTCAAACCGATCAAAAGCCAAAACTAGGTGGGAGATAGTGCAAAGGGTGCTTCTCTTGGAGGTCAAAACATAAGGTGCCCTCCACATTCAAAAACTTCTACCAATTCTTTATGATGTATTTTCGTTTTGTATTCATCTTAACTTGTAACAGTGAAGGAGGAATTTCCCACAGCACCTGAATCGTAAATGATTGGTCTAAAATTTGAATCTCCTCTTTAGCTCTTTAGCTTAAGGTTAAGTTATTTTTTTTAACACTTTCACCTAAGGTTGAAGATCCGATCCATAGCGGAAAAAGATTTCGGGATGGGACTAGGAAAAGTGATAAGTAATTTATTTATTCACTCGAATCTGCATCAAACCAACCAATAAGTTGGTTAGTACAATGTTGGAGCACCTTTGGTGCTAGGACGAACCACGAACGACCTTGGACTCACAAGACTCATCATGGCCCGGATTCAAAAGAAACCACCATCTTCCCCCATATAGTATATTCTACACCTCTTCACGAGGCTCACATCCAAATGGCTTTTTATCATGGGACTCAATGGAGAGTCCCGAAACTGCCAAGGTTGGCACTCCCACAATTTTGCAGGGCTATACCTTCGCGCTCAAACCTCCAATCGTGATGAGGTATGAAGCAAAGTTGTAACTCTCGTTGAAAGCTTTCCAACAGTGTGTCACATGCCACCTGCACGCATGGGGGTAGGGTCGATTCCTGATTTTTTGTGGTCGGGAGTCGAAACCCGGCCTTTCTTTTTGCCATAACTTGTGTTGTAGATGTCCAAATGGGTCATGCAAGCCCATTTTAGATATCTACACTTCAATAACTTTCCAATGATATAAAGAACTACTCAATGCGAGGTGTTCTGACCTCTGCAATCGCTCTTTGAAGGTTCGAGAGTTCACTGGGACTCCAACTCCCAAAATGGGAGTTCACTTGGGAGTGTGAGTCTTCATCCTCACACTCTTTCACACTTCTCCTAGCTCACGCCCCTACAACCTTTTTTTCCTTGGTCGCAAGCCTAAGGCTAGGGTTACGACATTCACCACCTCCTACCACATGTTTTTGTTCAACATTTAAAATTTAATATCCAATTGGTCACATGTTTAACTCCCATCAAGAAAGGGATACGAATAAGATTTCATGGCCAAAATCAAGTTGATGACAATCACCAAAGCATTAGACAACAACTAATGACCTTTAATTGATTTAACACACATGCAGACATTGTCGCAACCGTAGCCTTGGGCTTGCGACCAAAGCAAGGGTTTGCAAAGGTGCGGGCCAAGAAGGAAGCCTGGGAGTCACATCTTGTGCTCTTGGGAGTGTAGGAGGGTGTGAAGGAATGACCCTTCACACTCCCAAGGGAGCTCCCACTTTGGGAGTTAGAGTTCCGATGGACTCTCGAATTTTCAAAAAGTGATTGTAGGGGTTAAAACCCAATGGATTGAGTAGTTCCTTATTTCATTGAAAATATACTAGAACATAGATGTCTAAAATGGGCTTGCATGACCCATTTGGACACTCCAAACACAAGTTATGGCCAAAAGAAGGGTTGGGAATCAAGTTGGCAATTTGAATCTTGACCACTAAAAGTCAAGAATCGCCCCAACTTCCTTATGTGCAGGTGGCATGCAACATATTGTTGAAAACCTCTTAACGAGGGTTACAATTTTACTTTAGACTTCATCTCAATTGGAGGTTTACACGCAAAGTTATGGGTCCCCCAAAGTTGCAGAAGTCCCAGTCGTGGGAATTTTGTCGCAACCCCACTTTGGCCAAGTGTGCGGGTGAAGCCCAACACTTGCAAAGTTGGGGATTTGGAGTCCTCTAGGACTCTCGAATGTTTAGAGCTCGACAGCAAGGCCCAAAACATCTCGCATTGAGGTGTTCTTGGTGTCATTGGAAAGGTCTTGAAACGTAGATATCGAAAATGGCCTCGCATTGATCATTTGGACATCTGCAGCCCAAGTTATGGGCAAAAGAAGGGCCGGGAGTCAAATTGACAATTTGACTCCCGACCACTAAAAGTCGGGAATCGACCTGTTCCCGACATCCGATTCGAGAGTGCGACATGGCGTTGAAAAGATCTCAACGAGGGCTACAACTTTGGTTTAGACCTCGTTGCGATCGAAGTCTACGATCGGGAGTTATGGCCGTTCAAAGTTCCTGGAGTCCCGTTGGGACAATTTCGGGACTCCATTTCGGGAGTCCCAAGAATTTGTGCCATTTGGATGTAGCCTCCATGGCGAGCTGCAGAGACTACTATATGGGGGAAGGTGGTGGCTTCCCTTGAGTCCGGTCTGTGGTGAATCTTGTGTGTCCAAAGTGCATGTGGCTTGTCCCAACACCCAAGGGTGTCCCGAATGCTAAACTAACCTCTTGTGGTTAGTTTTTGGATGCAGATTCACACAAGCTAAGCTAGTCCCTTTTCTAGTCTAATCCCGGGGCTCCCAACATGACCCTCTACCCCTTTTTAGTGTTAGAAGTCGGGAGCGTGCCCCAAGTCCCAACTTTCTGCAACTTGACAAAGTGAAACCCTCAAGTGGGTTCACCCCGGGACTAGGAGCGCGTCATCTCAATTGGAGGTTTGCACGCAAAGTTATGGGTCCCCCAAAGTTGCAGAAGTCCCAGTCGTGGGAATTTTGGGACTCCCACTTGGGAGTCTTGGGACAAAATGTCGTTTGGGTGCTGCTCTCATGGCTAGGCATAGAATATATTATAAGAAGAAGGTGGTGGCTTCCCCCAAGTTCGGGCCATGGTGAATCTTGTGCATCCAAGTTTAGCCGTGGCTTGTCCTAACATTAAAAGTGCTCCAGATATGCACTAACCAATTTGTTGTTTGGTTTGTGCAGGTCTGTGTGAATGATTGATTGCTTGTCATTCGTCCTAATCTCATCCTGGAGCTCTAACACACCCTTCTACCCCAAAGTGCTACGAGCTAAGGAGCGTGCCCCAACTCCTTACTCTTTCGTTATTTTCACCTCATACTCACATTTGAGTCTATCAAGGAGCATGGGAGCGTGTCAAACACCATTGGATTCAAACACATAATGACTATTTCAACAATGGTCCACATTTGGGGTTTTGGGACTCGTTGCAAACTTAATGTTTTTTGCTTGCCATAACACAATAGAGTTAATATTTTAAATCATAAAATTTTTTCAAACATGATTACCTTGCCAAGAAACCTTGTTTTGATGAGAGTTTTTAACCTCCAAGGCTACAACCCATTATCCATGCTTGCATTTTCCCATGTTTATTATCTCATCTATATATGAATAGGATAAAGATATAAACCTAGTACACACTTACCAATTGCAGATAATGTCGATTATAAAAATTGATAGAAAATCCAAATATGCATTTATGCATATCCAACTATTATATGTCACAACCCCACTTTGAGGCAAGTGTGAGGATGAAACTCACACTCCCAAAAGTGGGAACTTGGAGTTGTTAGGGACTCCCAAAAATTCAGAGCTTGATTGCAGGGGTCAAAACACCTCGCATTGAGGTGTTTTTTCTACCGTTGGAAAGGTCTTGAAGTGTATATGTCCAAAATGGATTTGTATGAGCCATTTGGATATCTCCAGCACAAGTTATGGTCAAAAGAAGGGCCGGGAGTCAAATTGCCAATTTGACTCCCAACCACTGAAAGTCGGGAATTGACATGATCCCGGTGTGTGCAGGTGGAGTCCGACACATCGTTGGAAAGCTCTTGAGGAGAGCTACAACTTTTTTTTAGACCCCATCCCAATCGGAGGTCGGAGTCGGAAATTATGAGCTCCCAAAATCTCGAGAGTCCAAACCGGAATAGTTTCGAGACTCTTCCTTGGGAGTCTTGGGACAAAAAGCCATTCAGATGTAGCCTCTGTGGGCGAACGCAAAGAATACTATATGGGGGAAGGTGGTGGCTTCCCCCGAGTCCGGGCCATGGTGAGTCAAGTGAGTCCGTGTTGCTCGTGGCTTGTCCCAACACCAAAAGTGATCCAGAATGAAGACTAACCAACTTGTGGTTAGTTTTGATGCAAGACCGAATAGCTAACTAAGTTGTCCCTCTTCCTAGTATAATCTCAAAGCTTTCAGCACGCCCCTCTCAGCCCCTTTAGTGCTGGAAGCTGGGAGTGGCACCAAGTTCCATCTACTTCTGCAATTTGACATAGTTGGATCCTCTTTGGGTCTAATAAGGAACTTGGGGGTGCGTCATTATACATATTGTTATTGAAGAAAAATCTTATAATCGGCCAACATTGGTTGGAACCTAAAATAAATGTCCCATGATTTTAAACAATTCTATTACAATCCTTAAGTCAAATGTCCCTTACCATAGGGCAAAATTATAGCAAATTGAAATCAATTGTATTTAAACTTGAAGGTGAATGTGTAACAACCACAAGACAAATTATAAATCAAAACCCCACCCAATAATCTTGCACCCTAAGACAAATGTCATGAGCTTTAAAAGATTGACTTGGGGTTTAATACGTAGTCACCCTAAGCCAATAGGATGAATTATATATATATATATATATATAATGGTTAAGTGTTAGACCTTGTGCCAAGAGATTTTATTTCAAGAGTAAAACTTAATTTGGCACATGCAAATTATCCTAGGGTAGGCTAATTTTTTTGGGACGTTGGTATTTGGTTTGGAGTTTGGACTCGAGTTCTAATACAGCCCTTTGGGATTCCATAAGGACCTTATCCGTTGGTACCTTATTGTACAACTCAAGGGATGGTTGTCTAGGGGTCCCCTATAGCCTTATTGAAAGTGTTGATTCTACCTTGGATACCTCCTTTATAAAATGAAAGACTCTGCCCATTATGGCTGATATTTTTAATATGTATCCTATGGATGAAATAAAACCTTTAGGTTTAGGAAAAAATACTATCATGCCCTTGAATGTTATGTGAAGTGATCATACTTTGTTTTCCTGTTTGACCTACCTCATTCACATGTGGCATTGTGAGGTAGTTGAACTAAGGTATGTGGTTTTCCTGTCATACATTAAGGTATGTGGCATGCAGTTTTGGTGTACCAACATATGAAGTCTGCCTTCTATCAAAATACCTTTTGTTGATAACAAAGGAATTGATATCTTATTTTGGTTTGACAATTTTTATCACATATTATTTTAAAGGAAAAGAATTTAGCAAAGCCAATGGTGTTCTTGTTTTTTGACTTTCAATAATTAAATTATGTGTCCACATGTCTGCTGAAAAGGGCTTGCATTATTTCAAAAGTTTGTGGAATAAATGATTAGGTTGTCTAGTGTATGGATATGCCAATTTGAAGCGTTTAGAGTTAGAGATAAGTATAAGCTTGTGTAGTGTATGGGTATGGTGGTAGAGGTCAAGCATTTCAGGTTTAGGATACGAACTTAAGGTTAAATGATAATTATAGGGTTATGAATATGGTGATTGATCAAGGGTTAATGGATAGAGTGAAGGATAAGGGATAACATTGTTTAAAGTAACATTGCACGGATGAAGGTCTAAGCTTTAGGCTTTAAGGTCAAAGTCAGGGTTCAAGGAATTGTGAAGATGGCTTAAGGTTTTATGTGTTGAATTAGGGTTAAACAGTAAGATTATTAAAGTTATGATGATATAGGTCAAGGTCTAATGTTTAAAAATATATGAGTAATGTTAAGGGATAAGGTTGATTAGAGTATTAGTTAATGACAAGGATTAAGGTTTAGGGTTAAATAATGGTAAAGTAGGTTTTGGGTCAAGATCAAGTTTTTTTTTCGACTTTGTGAGGTAGGTGATGTAACAATCATACAGAATAAATTTTAACCAAATTTAACTACATGTAAGAGATGAGAATTGAAAAAAATTAAGTTTCCTAACTTGGTTTGATGACCTGCTGGAACCTCTAGTCAAAATATGGCAAATTCAGTTTCATTTTTTTCAAAATATGGTGGCTTGTGGGCATTTTTTCAAAAGAAATTTTTGAAGTGAAAATCATGAGTGAGGTATGACAAAATTTTGAGAGTCAATGGTTTGAGGAATGATGAGATTAGACATTTTGATTAACATCATCTAAGGGTGGGAGGGGTTGCCACGTTGATTCAAAGCACCAAGCACCTTTCTCATTGTTGTAGCCTCCTGCGAGTAAAGGGTTAAATCAAGAAACCATTCAAAAAAATAGGCCAAAATATGGCACCATATGGCTGGACGCCACTTGAGAAATACAAGAGGTAGGAAGAGGGTTGAAAACTATATGACACACAATCAAAACCTGGGTTGTGAAAAGGCGACAACTGATCAATACTTGGTTACTATACCCTTCCTACCCACCTGCCCCCATCCCAATAGGTGCAACGTGTGTTCAAACTTACTATGCTGTGATTGGCTAGTTTTTATCTTTGAGCAGGCCCTCTCCCACCTCAAGAGGCTGTTGCATGCCTTGTTCTCATCCAGCCCGCCCTTACATTGACAGGGAATTCCCTGGTCAGCATGCCGTTTGAAGCCTACCACACAGACTCCACATGGCCCAATAAAAAAATGTTTATTGTTGTTAGATCGATTTTTTTTTTAAACCTTTTCTTTTTGGCTCATGGGATGCTTAGGGGTTAAAATCTAAAGGTTGAATCTACAAATATTATAGTACCCAACTAGGTATTTATTATATTGTGTGAGCTCAAGTGATTATTATACCCTTATATTATTTCAAAATAATATTTTGAAACTAGTATTGCAAAGAAATATTTAAATAAGTAAAGTTTGTTGTGGTTTTTGGATAGCCATCACTTGCACTTCATGATTATAATTTTAAAGGTTATAACTAATAGTTGGATGAATGAAGTCATCTGCAAAATGGTCATATTAATGTGTACATGTGCAAATAACAAAGTGCACAAGTAATGTGCGAGAACCTTGTGTGTAATTAGCTACTGTTGTATCTTGGTAATTTGGACAAATGCCTATTGAATAATTAATCAAATTTGAAATTTGAAAATTTGAAAAATTAAATATTTTTGGAGATTCTATATTTTCCTCCATCAAATTTTGTTACAATTATTTTGTTAAGTTTCAACATTTAAAAAAATAGTAATAATTAGTGTTGGAGCTACCAAGGTAGCAGCGTTAACAAACACATTCAACTATTAGCTCAGTGAAGATAACTAAGAAAACAATAGAAACCACCAAATCCAACAATCCCATTGGCCTGAAAAAAAATTCTTAAGGATTACACACAACCCTATTTTGTTGAACATTGAAAATAAAGGTCTCTTTCTACCATTTATGTTGATCTTCTAAAATTTCAGTGAACCTACCAAACCTTAGTGCTGATTTAACCAGCAAATCCAGCAATTTCATTGGCCATAACATTTTCTGCACACTGACACACAAGCTTATTTGACACCCTCTACAAATTAGTACACATGATGTACATTGCCCTTTCGCATGAAGATTTTCGGAAAAACGTTGTGAATCCTCTTTTGGCCTGGAATAGTGTACACTATAGCAGTGCCATGGAAGAGCACCCATAGCAGGAAATGACTGTTTCTCATTGGCCAACCACCATGATTGACCCAGGTGGTGAGAGTTAAATAATTTCACACTTCGTACAGTCCATCTCTTCAGGTTCATGGCTGGGGAACAGCGATGCAGGAGAAACTAAAACAGCGCACATGGATGGGCTAATTTATGCTGATAGAGGGCTGCTATAAGCCTTGTCTCTATATAGATAGGGAGTGAAAAAGATAAGAACGTGTGCAAGCGTAAGGCCCAGGGGTCACTTCATGTTGAAGATGCTAATGCTGCAGATTTACATTTTCATAACATGATGCATTGGGATAAACAAATTGTCCCTTATCGACCGCTTCAGCATCCAGTCATCCAAGTTCTTTCACCTTGTAAACTATGAACACAACAATATAATTTGTACCAAGGTCGTCAAAACACCTCATCAGTCTTGCCCTACAAATCTTGCAAATCATTTAAGTTTGAGAAAAGTCACAAACCTCAAACCACAAACCCTCAGGGTTTTTTTTATTCACCAGTGCTGTTCCTTGGGGTTAATACTATACGTCGACACAATAGCATGATGACTACAGTGTAATAAGAGAAGTTTGCCTCTTGACTATGGAGGGTTACTATCACATTCATTACTGAACATGGATGTGAACGTGTACAGAAAAAAAGGTTGAAGCAATTGCATAGAGTTGCAGGTGACAGACAAGAAGATTTGCATGGCTTATGAGAGGCTCGTGAACTCCCACCATGAAGGTAGCCTGTTTTGCTTAACCTAAAACCCCACCTTAATGGTCTGTAGGAAGAGACATAGTGACCTGTTGCATTCCCAGGACCAAAAGAGGTTGGAATAGGTTTTGTCAGGTTAAAGTGCAAGATCCTGGGCCACTGGCAATGGGGAAGAAACTGGTGGTCAAGTGCAAGGAAGTGAAGCTTCTGGGAGATTGTCCTGGTGTTGCTTACATCTTTCAGACAGTTGGAAACTTCTAAGCTACACCCTCCTTCTCATTCCAGCCTTCAAATGTGGATACAGTTCCAGTTGCTGCAAGTATTTCCAATTATTCAGAGACTCTGGTTGGGAATATACCTGTGGTAATGAAACTTGCTGTGGTTCTCTTACTAAGTTATCGTGTCATAGAAAAAAAATCAGAACAAATATATCACAGTTAGGATCACAGATGTATGTGAAATTTGATCCCACAGCAAAAATGTGGACAAGCTTCGCATGCCACTGTTTCCAGCTTAATTACCTGTCAAAACCACATTATCATGAACAAAAACTCCAAAAGTTCATCTTATTTCCTTTCTTAAGTACTATACATTTAAAATCCACATTTCACTGGCCACAGAGTTGAAAAAGCAAGGATGACCGTGCAACTCACTAGGAACTTGAGTGAGAATAACCCAAGAGAGTGTGATCACCATCCAAACTTCTTGGTAAATCTGACCACCAATCACCCCATTGCCACATAGAAAGTGTAACCACCACAAACATTCCTCTAAAGTAAGACAGCTTCAGCATGCATCCAGGAACAGGTTTCCTGACCCTGACTGGATGCATCAAGACTCATACAAAGCCTGCAGATTGGAGGGTTTATGTTCTCCGAATTTCAGGCACATAATAATTGCATGAACCTGGTTGAATGCCACACAGCAAGCTTGAATGGTGATAGATGCATGAGCACCACAAATCAAAGAGTCTGCTATAACATTTGGATTCAAGACTGGGTGGCCTACAACATGTTGCTGATTGAGGTTACAGATGTGAATTCATGCAGTTCACACCTGATTCCACAGGAAGCTCCATAATATCCTACCACACTCCGAAAAAAATCATCTGACATTACTCCAGAAATAGGAGGTATGTCATTCCCCTCCGACTTGTCCAATTGAAGTAATAACACTTCTATTTGGAAACAAATCAAATGTGAATATATAAACAAATAATTTCATAACTGACCCTAGAAGAAATCTTCTACATGAACAGACTAAGCTGTTCTTACAATGAGGCATCAGATGCTGGCTCAAAGAAACATATCTGCTCATGAAAATAAGCTAACTGAGATAATAACTAGAAGAATTTGCTTAGCCAGTGCTTTTTCTTCCCATGATAATGTGCTTGATGGTGCAGAAATTTTTCTGAATCAAGCAAACAGAAATAAGACCATTAGAGAGGTAACCCTCACAGCCACCAGTTCAGCCTAAGAGATATTCACAGCATATACATCTCGGAAGACTGCCCCCCAAACACTCTCTGATGGTTGATGATACTTGAGTTTGAGGATAAGAGGCATGGCAACCTGAATCTAGATCTGGACCACAAATTCAGAGAAGTGCCTTGGCATGTAGCACCACATGCCAAACATAGGCTCCACCATATGGCCAAAACAGTCTACTGAAGGCATTTCTGTTCAATGAGAGGATATAAAAAAAAAGAATTTGACTCCTACAACCTCCCTTTCAGGAAGCTCCATTCACCTTCTTCGACTCTTGGGAGTGGCCTCCAGAGCCATTGTGAGATCCATGATTTTGGCATACTGCAATTATGCTCTCTAAGGAATCAGACATGATGTGCTAGAACACAATAAACAAAACAGAGTCAGGTAACAGTGTGACCTACCACCTATAGGGTAGATTGAGTTGTAGTGGACCTCTGCCCAGAAGCTGAGATACATTTCTGCAGATATTTCCAAGACAATGAATCTGAAAATGATGTGGGTGCAACATCTATTGGGCCTCCAAAAAGAAATGCTGCACTTCATTTAAGAACACAAATGCAAATCATCAACCAAGACCATGTTGGGATTCAGAGAATTGATTCTGTCAATGAGAAGACATGTTTCATCCATGTTCATTCTCAGTGATGTTTCAGATTCACAATTGACATTAACAGAATCTGCAATTTCATCAATGACAGAGAACATACATGATAAATCTTCAGTGAATATACTAATGGTAAAAGGCACAGATACAAACCTCGCTTGGACTTCTGCTCAGTCGGAACAATCTCAATGAAGCATGTGTCTTTGAAGGATGTGATTAATGAAATTTTAACACCATACTGCACCAAACATACACTTTCAGTTTGAGAAGTCTGCCTTTCTTTTTCAGCACTCCACTTCACCTACCTGAATATTATCTCTGGCTAACATCTATCACAGTACATGAATATGTTTACAAAAGCTGATCAAAATCATACCTTTCCAGCATCAGAATTAATAGTCTACATGTCAGTCTTCTGCCCTTCTCAGCAGATTGATTGTGATCAAGCCTCTTCAAAAAACAATAATCAAAAGAAGAAAATAGAGGTGATGGTCAAAAGACAGTCAAATTCTACACGACAAGATCTTACAAAAGTCCCTTGTGGTGCAAAGGAGCATGTGAGCGAAGGGAAGAAAGAAGGAGGACTAGCATCTGGTAGGCAGCTTATGGAGAAAAGGTTGCCAGGGAGTGAGAGAGAGATTACATAGTCCGCAGCTGCTTGAAGTGTCACATGGTCACCCCATTCACCATTCCTGCAACCCAGTCCTTTTAGGTCTCTTGATTTGTGGTCAACATCTTACCTCCAACAGAACTTCAAACAGAAATGTACAAAACTGGAATTGGAACAACATACTTTGCCATATTCTTCAGATAGTCTATATACTTCATTGGCACATAGTTTGAATATGCATCTGGAGTTGTCTTTAACTGGCCAATCAAACCCAAAAACAGTGAAGGAAAGAGTTAGACTTTGAGTTTAAGCTCTCAAGAAATATGACCACCTGCTTTGATGAGCAAGTTTTTGAAACATTTAATTGGAAGAGATCGAGGTGGTGATTTGTATAGAAAGATGTGCCCTAGCTTCTATGCATCTAGAAATGTATGACTTCAAACCCAGAAAATCAACCCCTAATTACCTCATAAGTACCTACAAACCAAACGAACAATACTCCTATATAGAAACTTTAACCATCCACTCAAACAGCATAAGAACATAAGCCTTGACTTTGAGTTTCCTTCTGTGCCAAACAGTAATCATTCAAAGTTTTATCTATTAAGCTAAAACTACAAAAGCAATATAATAGAAAGCCCAAGAGATCCATAAAGGAAGAAACCTGAGTCACCACTGACTTCCTCACAAATTTGTGATGCTCAGGAGTGCGATAAAGCTGGTCTGACAATGCCCGGAACTACCACCAGCCCATAATTCATGCTCACAGAATTTAGATGGAACAGATGCACTGCTGCATGCCAAACTTTTTTATCTTGACATGGTAGCAAAACATTATAAACAAATTTCTCAGCTTAAGAGACAATGGACCAGGAGTACAACAGCAGAAATCTTCCAAAACCTGTGAACTGTCAAGGAAGGCAAAGGGATCTTAAACTTACAGCCTCTACAGAAATCTGGAAGATTACCAGATGAAATTCAAACAGAACCATTTAGACATTGGATTATAATGAAGACAAATACACTGCATGGACTGTTCTGCATCCGTAATTGATTGAAACTGCCATGAAGGCAGGTCTGCTGTGTTACCTGCTCCTTTTGTAGAATCATAGTGACTGTACATCCCTCTGTGCAACTATCCTAAGCCACTCTATATCGAAGGAAAAAATCAGAAAAGGTCAAAGAGAGCTGACCTGGCAATTCCCATCCCCTTTGATTTTCTGCTCAGTCAGCCCATAAAGATCCAACCTAACATTCAGCAAACCCACCTCTGTAAGATTCCACTTGTTTTCATATGAAATAGCTCACAGCACCACTAGAAGAAGGGATTTCTGATCCCATCCACAAATGCATATTGATAAGATTGTAGAGAAATCTCCACAATGGGACTTCAAAGGTAACACAATGAGTGCAGTCATAACCTTGTGAGAGTTGCTCACAAAGTATCAGACCATCAACTTCATCATGAATAGCAGTGATGACCTGCCACAAATACACTCTAATTTTGTCAGCTCCTGATGGTGGTGTAGATAAAGTAAAGAATAAACTACCCAAAGTTTGGGCAAACTCTTATACAAAATTTGTTTCCTGAGTTTCTGTCACATTTTCCGAACCAATGGGAAGACTCAATCATGATATTAGCTAATCAAACAAATGGTATCCTCATTCAAGCTGCAACAAGCTTGTGAGGGTAAGCTTCATTTTGACTCGTCCCTGTAAAAGAATCTAAGCCTAAGGCATATGGAGGCCTACATAGAGTGTAGTTGTTGGGCCTTCCTGTACCCTGAACATATCCTTTACACCCTGAACGCATCTACAACTGCAGTGAAAACCACTAACTCAATGTATTACAGTGAATCAAGTCAGAACATGGCAATTTTCCCTCACCTATCCAGAAGGCGTTGGTGGTCTGCTGAAGCATCATCATAGGTTGGAATTGATCCATTTATTCGTGGGATATGCTGCATTATGTAACATGTCATTGCACAGGTTGAGTGTCTTATGTATTCATTATTTGACCCAATCTACATTCTGCAATAGAATAACTACATGAGAACTGTACAACTATTGTCAGGCAACACACAAGACTAGGAAATTTCAACCAAGTACAGAGGAACTTTTGGCATCCTATTGGAAGGCATCATAGATAGCACCTTGAGCAGAAAGTACCTTGACAGGCTCAAACTTAGTCAGACGTCTGGCCACTTCTTTGTCCATTTGTGGGAACTCAGAAAGGGTTAACGCAATTTGGTGATCATTTTTGTCCAAATCATAATGCCTATTGTGATGAAGGGAACTTGAGGAGCCTGACCCCGGTTTCTGTTGGTCCATATCCTTATAAGGGATCCCAGTTGTGGGTAGTCACTTGGCCATAGTTGCCCTTGCCAAATGTACGGCACCCACCTTGCTCTAAGTGCTCAGGGAACTCTTCATTGAATTCTGGGCCCTCTCCACTTAAAGTGCTATCTTAATTTGTGGCTATATCGACCCAATTCTGCATATAAAATGATGCGTGCAAAACCAAAAAGCTGTGAAATTCAACTGTAGATATAAAAGATGTGAGTTCAGGTTGAGGCTATTGTCCATGCACATGCTCTTCAGAATAGGCTAATGTAACTACATGAGTTTGTAGTGACTCAGGAATATTGCTGAGTGCAGCTTTAAATTAGTTCAGGAAGTTCATTTCTGCTTGTAGAGGACTGAATGTGGCTGGCATATTCTAGTCTTGGATTTAACACACAGCTTATAAAGCTCAATCAAACTGCTGGGGTAGGGCATAACATCTCCAATTCCTAAAATAATATTCATGTGGATGACCACCTCACAAGCATCTCAATGTCACTACTCTTTGCTCTACAGTATGAAAACAGCAGTCCACTATTGGAGGGAAAAGTAGTGCTGGTCTCAAAACTATGGGAAGTCCACTCATGAGGCCAAGTTGACAGGTTGAGTATTTAAAGCCAAAGGCAAGGTTGACCTGAAACTGATTTTTGACAGGAGTTGCACGCCCTGCCTCCTGTTCATCAGCAGGTAACTTATGAGAGTCTTCTTGCAAAGCCTGCAAAATTACTGCATCACCTGCTGTGCTTGGTAGATGTGGTAGTGCACCAAATCAATACAATGACAGGCCACTGACTCAACATAGCAAACTGCTTCAGGTTCAGAACTATGTTTGTTTGACTCAATTATTGTTCTATGACCACTGCTTCCAGCATCATTCACAACCCGGTTGCCTCCATCTAGCTCATGCAGGCCCAACCTCACCAAATTCTGGTCTGCTGATCTGATCATTTGTGTTATAACGACTCACTGTTGCTAAATCTTCTTGTATTAGACTTCCTGATACCAGGAACCACCATGAAAAACTTGATGATCCCCATCCCCCTAGGCCACATCTACCAAGATGAAATCCTCTTGCAGAATATGATAGCAGCTTCCTCACTGGATTTTAAACAGTAAGTCCAGTGAATCCACTAATAGACACTCAACCCTCCTGAGGCTAAACATCACATTTTAGCACTTGACATATTTGTACACAATAGAAGGAAATGTGAAGTCCTAGTAGGTCCTTTGACCTCCCATAAATTAATCCAACTTCTCCTGCTCTGATATCCAAACCTCCAGAGACCCAGAAAAGGTCTAAAGAGCAGCTTGACTAGTTACAGATTACTGATCCTTTCGCTAAAACCATGTTATGTGTATATAACACCCCAACTCAATGCAAGATGTGAAAACTGTCAAGGACTTCCATTACTTTTGGGACTGATCCAAAAAGTATGCACTATTGTGCACACAAATGTTGGAACCTTTTTACATTGTCAACCTGTCTTTGTATGTCACTCTAGTCAGTCCCTTAAAAATTGTCAAGAATGGGATCATCTGTAAAAACATAAACAGTACAACACAAAAAATATATCTGGCTTTTGACCTTAAAAGAACCATTCACATTCTAAAATACTTTCAAAGACCACGATTTGAACATCACAGTCACATCAGCCATCTTTGAAATCATACCTGAGCCTCCATGACATTGCATTAACCGACAATGGACCGTACTTTGTTCCTATAAATTCTGTAGTGGTTTATGAAATATCTATACACTGCATCTGTGGAACATGTGAAGATGATTAGGAAGAACAGACATCCAATTGCAGAGACTAAGGAGCCCCTTTAAAACAAGACACCACACTCTTATGAATCCTCAAGAAGGACAGCAACAAAATTTCATCCACGTAAACCATTTGCACTATACAGGGTGATGTTAATAATAGCAATCACTGGAGCAAGGAATTGTCAAAATCCCCTAAATTTCAGTGACTGGAAGATTCAATCGTAACCCAGACGATAGCTACAATACCAAATAACTGAGCTTGACAATAGGCAAGCCAATTACCAGGTCAACTTCTTTTCCACAACAATCAATTTTGGCGGCAGGGCACAAACTAATCATATTCCTCACGCGCAGGTGATTAGTAATGACAATGCTACAGAAACTTTTTTCACCTCATTCTAAACCAACCGATGTAGAGAACAATGACGAGCGATGGCCGTTTTGTCTTCCTTTCAACGATGAATTTGCAACGACAGGTCTGCTCAATGTAAATTAAGAAGGAAAGGATTGCTACAGAGAATGAGATCTTCCTGGCGGCAAACAGAGCCCTAAAGATCTTCCCCTCTCGCAAACAATTCGAGCTTTAGATCGGAACAAAAAAGGTAGGCAGAGAAAAAATTTGAGATAGCTACGGCTACACGAAGGTGTAACGATCGGACCACGAAAGACGTGGAAGTTGAGGGAGAGAGCGAGAGAGAGCGAGAGAGAGAGAAACGTGTTGACTTACAAGAGAGATCTACTTCTGCTGCGTCGCCCGTCCTCCCATCATCACACTCGCCTGCGTCGGCAAGAAATACCACTAACGTCGCAAAACGAAAGTATCCTTCTCCCAATCCTGAGATAGCTCCCAGCCCTCGCCTGTACCGTTTGCCCCAAAACCTGGAATATCCCAAAAAGGGATTTAAAATCTTTGCGGAGCCGAAGCGAGCGTTCTGCATACTTTTCAATCGGACGTGCGTCCGCCTCAAACGAAGAACCACGTTAGAGCTTGGTGGTGACGCAAGGGAGGCAGAGGTAGGTCATGATCATTATCCACGTGGTAGATATCTAGTAGGTGAAATGCTTGCTCTGTTTTGCACTTGATCCCAACGTAGTGGGCAAGTACTAAAACAGGTGCAACTAATTACATGTCTTGGATAGGTAGTGTTTTTTTCTAACAATTTTGTGATGTAGCTAGGGTGGCGAGCATCCTTAAATTGTTTAGCCAAATTTGGCTATGAATGAATTATGAAGCTTAAATTCCTGAACATCCTTCTACCTATTTGAATGCAAAATAGAAATCTGGTAATCTTTTAATTTTTTTAAAAATATGGCGAATTAAACACCCCAAAAGCCAGTCATTTTTTTTTATTTTAAAAACAAATTCACCAAGTGGCGAAATTTCACCCATAAGAAAAAGAGTGAAGATGCAAAGAGTATGTAATACAAAAGTAGGTTGCTAGCCCAGTGTGAATGTTAGGCTGATTTTGGGATCTAGGTCTGATTGAATTAGCTGTCTTTTTTTACGGCGCCCCATTAACTACTACATGGATTGCATGGTTCGCTTGGTATTTGCTGGTGTATGTTGAATGGTCCAAGGGAATTGGCGACTGGAAATTATGAGAAGGATGGAGCAATGGCAGTAGACGGAGGGAGCCGGATGGAACGGAATGGCGAGTAATTCAGGAGGCTTCGGAAGGAAGCCAACGGAGGTCTGTGAACGATTTGAGGAAATGCTGAGAAGACCGAAGGAGGCAGATGTGGTGTGGGAGCTCTGAAGGTTGAAAGCGGTGAGAAGGGAATGATCAGACAGTTTTGTTGAGGTTAGAGAGTTTTGTTTTTTTGGTTAGAAGAAAAGTATTAAGAGGTCGGATTAAGAGGAGGAAGATAGTTCTGTGAGGATAGATCTGCTGATTGTTGCGAAGTTAGAATGGTAGTATGATGCACATCGCAAGGAGGAGCTTTGTAGTTTAGGAGATCTCGGCTGAATGCCAGAACCGTCCGTTGCGCCTAGCAATCAGTCTAGCTGCCACTACAGAGCAATTGTAGAGGAATCAGAGAGAGAGAGACCAAGATACTAGACAGCACTGGATCTGATGTTTTGGGAATACTTGCTGAAAGGCAATGCTTGTGCTGTCGGGGAATGTACATAATCTGCAATGCGAATGAAAGAGTTTCTTCAGATGGCGTTTGTGTGAATGAGTAAGCCAGGAAATGAATGTTGTTGGGTCTGTTTTGTTGTTGTTTGTGTATGTCCTCGATCTGCAATGCGTGGAAGAGGGAGTTAGTAAGGGGTTTGAGTGTTAGGTAGATCGGAGGTCTGTATCTGTGTGGTAGATCAGGATCATATGAACACCAGGGTTCGCTGAAGGCAGTCTGTATGCTGCTGGATGTAATCGAACCCTCTCTTTTTGGTTACAAGTACACAAGTTTAGGCATGCCTGCTAGTGATGCCCTCCAGGAAAGAAATTCCCTTACATTCTTGTTTGGATGAATGCTAGAAATTGAATGTACTTCAATAAAAGATCACCGGTGCCCGGATCTAGGGCTCATATCCTACCTATGATTGATGCTTGGCATTAGTTAATTTTCAAGAGGGCCACCCCGAAATAATAATAATAAAATAATCCTAACCTTACAATATCAAAATTTCATGGAATTGAATTCAAGACCTTACCTTATGTAAATAGCAGTCCAAACCATTGAGAAATATGAGTAAAATTATTTTTAAAAAGAGATTTAGTGTACTTAATATTGATTATTATCAATATTTTATAATATTCATATTGGGATTGTTAGATCTTTTTTGAAATTTTTGTTATTTTGACGAATATCTACCCATTATAGGTTGTGGATATGGCACTTTAAGTTATCAAAAGGACATTCAAATCTGATGGAAACATTTATTCAACAGTCAACTTTCTTGGCATGGTCTTTTTTCAATTTTCTAATATAGTCTCTTTGGTGAGCATTCCCAAAGGATGTAGCATTAATTGGCAACATGTATATATACTGTTTGTTTTTTCAAGCATTCTTTGATATGTCTAGTTCCCCATATGTGTCTAGGTTAAAAATTGATGGTTTTTTCCCCTTCAAAATGGAGAAAAAAACCTTCAAAACATCAATTTTTCATGTTTTTTCTTTAACTATTTTCAAAACAAAATTTCCAAAACGGGAAAATTTGCCTACAAAAAACCTTTGTGACTTGGATGTCAAATTGTGTCAATATTCCAGCGAAAATGATTTATCAAGCTTGTTTAGGTAGATCAACTTTAAGTTTCGTAAGTTATCCTTTTGGAGAACAATTCCAAATAATTCTAAACATGAATTTATTTGGCTAATTCTTTAAGTAAAGAAAAATAAAAAGATGTTTTTTGGCGATTTAAATGTTTTCAAAGTTATATTTGGCATCATAATCACAAGTAGATTTTCAATATTTTCGACATCAATTTGTATCTCGTTTTTCTTCAATTGAATTTGAATTCAATTCTATTCAATTTAATTTAATTTCAATATATTTGAATTCAATTTAAAAATTTAGATTCAATTCAATTCAAGTTACATGCAACATTATTCAGTATTTTCATTCAAATGGAACTTAATTTTCACAATATCAAAAAAAAATTCTATCAATTGATTGCCATTGGTACTGGGTAGCAACACAAAGCCCAAGTTTATATTCTTTCATAAATGTATAAATAGGGAGGAATTGGGAAGTCTTGGAGAATGGACCAATCTAGGGAGTTGACATAAAATGTGAACTTGGGGAGGTGGGAAATAACAATGAATAAACTCCCAAGATTTCAAAAATCTAGGGAAGTTGTACAATGGATCACCACAAATTGGACAACATGACTATGTTAACAACTTGACCAATCCAAGGAAATGGAAAATAGACGAACTCCATGAAATTGGATAATTTGAGGAAAAAATATTGTTATTGCCATTGTCATTGGTTAATCTACCTTTCATTTTTAGGCCATGTGTATATGAAAGTTCAAAAGTAAGATAGTGGATGAAAATGGAACTAAATGGGAAATAACTACATTAACTCAAAAAACCAAAATCCCAACAAAATTTCATTTTCATTTGTTGTCCAATTGTTTCACCTTTCCCAACTAATTCCTTATTCATACATTGTCCGACTTTTTCAACCTTCCCAACCAGTTCCATTTTTTTTCTTTTTTTGGAAACACAACAACACAAACTTGACTAGACATGTCCTTGGCACCCCCAAGTTAAACTTAATGGCAAGGGCAGATAGGAGTTTTAGCTACAGACCAATTCGTTGGAACCCAAAATCTTTTTCAAGTCCCGGGGTCCCAAACAGTCCGGCTATACCACCAAGCATCACCCTGGAGTAACTACTTGCACTTTCATCCACTATTCAAATTTTAGATTAATCTTGGACCAGTCACTCAAAGGATTTTAGTGGGTGCACAATCTAATATGGGAGTGTGAAAGTGCTTCCCCCATTCGTTAAAGTATTTACCAATTTGGGTTATAAGATTTTGGTTCTTACATCCAATCAATCTTTGAAATCTTGGGCATATCATTTTGGGGGATTTCAATGTAGACTAAAAGAAAGATTTTTTTACTTAAACTCCATTTCTCATACTTTCCATGTCAATTGCTTTAAAGTAACTTCACCAATGCTTGGTATTTGAGCTTTCAAGAATAAATCTCACATCCAAGATGGTTGGGTCATTACTTCCTATCCTTACAAGAAATTTGTATATTAATAATTTTTTTAGTTGTAAATAATTATTTTTGAATTGTAAATGACACATGTAATTACAAATTTTTCCAATTGCTTTGGATAAGTCATGTAAACTTCTAGTCTTAAAAAAACTACATGGCACCGAATTGAAACAATAAATGCATTCAAATGTGACTTACACCCATTTTTAATCCAACTGACATCCAACTTAAGTGTGCCAAGATCATTTACAATTGGTTTTTACCAATAAAATGTGTAAAGACATAATATGTGTACACGGCCAATCATTTGCAATTAGTTTCACAATTAAAATATGAAATTTTGGGGAGTTTTTAACCATTGAAATGTTGACATGGGACAAGTTCCAAGTTGAACAAATGGCATCATGTGGTTTACTAGCTTAAACTAGGTCACTTAGAATAAAAAACTTGTTTTTAATGTTTAGGCTAAGTAGCCTAACTTGGATAACCTAAGTTGTTTAGGCTAGGAGGCCTAGCCCTTACCTAGCTTAGGTCACCTAAGCTGAAAACATGGGGAAGGCTAAAGATTAGGTGGATTCACTACTAGAATTCTTGGTTTTTGAAATAGTCGATATTAATTGGTCTTTCTTGACTAAATTGACCATGTACATTTTGATTAAAGGCTAGGGGTTTGAATGACATGTGTATCTTTTGACCAATCAACATGGTTGAAATGACCTATTTGATTATTTGTTGATAATCCAATTGAACAAAAAATTGACAACTTTAGTCAAAATGGTCAATGACACTTAGTCAAATGGAATCTATAGTTTAGTTGAAGAAAAACACATGACATTTTTAATCAAAATGGCCAATGGAATTTTAATCAAGTAGCACATTTAGTCAAGATGGCCAATGTTATTACTACATACCTATTTACACACCCACCCACCCACCTACCTATTATAACCTACCTACCTGCCCACCCACCCACCTACCTACCTATGTACTTCATAGTCTTGTAGTGATGTATCAAAATAAATATGTGAAATAAAGAATTCGACAAAAGTTGAACACCTTTTGATGGTGTGTTCCATTGGCTAAGGATTCGGGTTATCATTGGGGAGGTCAAGGGTTAAAATTTTAATAGTTGTAACCTATGTACATGTTTAAGGGGCTAAAATAGGTAGACTGGGCTAAGTTAATAGGCTATATTTGGTTAGGTTAAATTAGGTGAAGTAAATAAGATAAGGTAGGCTACCACCTACCTACTTGCATTTTTATAACCTACCTACCTATTTCCCTACCAAAAAAATTTGATAATATTTTTAAATAAATTATTTAAATAAGTTGAATAGTCAAATGGTCCACTGTTCATTAGTTAAAATGACCAATCAAATGGTCTTTGACCACCCCAATCACACTAAACATGTTAAAATCAATTTGTCAAAATGATAAGAGGTTTTTTTGACCCCTATCCAAATTTGGTTTTTTAAACCAAAATTTCCGATTTGAAAAACTAAAAAAAATTTAGTAGTGATTAGGCAAGGTGGTTTAGGCTAGGCACTTTGTGGGCGTAAAATAAGCACCTAAACTACTTAACTTAGACTAAGGCAAATAGGTTGCACAATAATAAAAATTTGATTCCTTCACGTTCACATTGAAAGGCAAAATGTTTACTGATGCACCAACTTTTTTTTATGTAATATGAAATGGAATCACATTTTAATAAACATCTAACCTACATAAACGGCATATTCAAGCTACCCTAGGTTATGAAGGCTACATGGAGTGCTTAAACTACCTAAAGATTACCTAGGATACCTAGGGGCCTACTTAAAGGTTGTTTAAGCTACTTAAGGTCCTACCTAATGTTTATTTAGGTTACCTAAAAGCCTACATAGGGGTTACATAAAGTACCTAAGGCCTACATACGTTACCTACAACACCTAGGGGTTACTTATAACAACTAGGGTACTTAAAAGCCTACCTAGGAACTATTTAGTTTACCTAAGGCTTGCTTATACTAATTGTGGTACTTATAAGGGGTTTACCTAGGGGTCATGTAAACTAGTTCTAAGGTACCTAAGAGGCTACCTACTTGGGCTATTATAAAGGCATGAAAATGTAGCATGCAACACATTACCTTCCTTAGGGAGGTAAGGCCAAAGGAACAAGGTCAACTCCTTTCTCCCAAAAAGAACTACTTTCACTTGACTTTACTACAACTACTCAAGTAACCGTAAAAAGTTCGTACAAAGATGAAAAAAAGAAGGTAGGGTCTATCATCTAAGGACATACCTACCATCTTGATTGTAAACTACTCTAATAGTGTAAGAAGAAGAAAGCATAAACAACAAATTAACAAAATATGAAGGATGGGCAATCGCTACTTTCTAGGTCTTTATAGTACCTTCAGTGCATCACAACGGGGTCACATGGGGTTACAAGCCTTCCACGGTTGTTGTCCTTCCTTCACAATGCCTGCAGACCTTCTAAGGGCATTGCCTATTATCTAAAGTCCCTTGGAAAGCCTTCTTGTTGCTACGTATTGTCTATAGCCACTATAAATTATTTTGATTATTGCTTACTATTTGCAATAGTCCCATGCAGTACCCTATAGACGTCAACTTCCAACTAATCTATCTTCCTATTGCCATATATGGGTTACTACCTTCCTATGGTAGCAATTGATTCCCTACTCTAAAGACTAAAACCTTGCCAACACTTTTACTATGTTTTGTAGATGAAACGCATTTAATTATTGTACACAAGATGTAACAACATAATATGCAAGTTTAAACTATCTATTATGTTCCTTCATTTTCAAATAATATTAATAAACACAAATTGGTAATGAAATGAGACTTTCTTGATGCGGGTTCATTGTTCCTCCTTGGTTATATTGACATTATGAAGTGCCAGAATCCTCATCAATTTGTTTGAATGAAAATTCTTTAACTCTAGAACATATATTTCTCCAATCAAACATTTTTTCTAAAATCATACCCAATGGAGACTAGATATGATGGGACAAAATTTCATGTGATATTGATAATCCACATGTTGTGACTTTGTTCCTAATTTAACAAAAATAAATATATGGTTTTCTTAGCAGTTACAGCACTTATGACAAGTTCTATCCATTTTACAAATCAATTTGGATGATGAAAAATATCATGCACTTTGGTGCTTTTGCAGATCGAATAAATTCCACTCAGTAATTTTGTCATGTTCTATTTCTTTTTTTGCTAGGTTTCTCATCTTTGGATAATCCATCTTTGAATTGTAGCTTGAAAAAAATATGCATGTTGTTAGCACCCTTCTAGTTAATGTGGACAAAAAATGAACCAGAATTCTAAACTAGTTGAATATTGGCTTCACTCTTGGATTATAGGTCTAAATTGAAGTAGCTTATACACTTCCTTGTTTTGTTGAAGTTTACCGTAGGATTGTAGACAACCTCTTGTCTTATGGTGTGACATCTTTACAAATTTTGGGGCTAACATTGGTTGTTGAAAATATACATGCTTGTTCCAACTTTACGTTGTTTTGTGTCAAATTCTAATAACATGACCAAAACACATGTGAAAAATAATTAAACCATGTGTTTTAAATTTGAATTTTTTTTTGTGGCTATGATGTTAATGCCTAAGCAAGCGTGCTATATCGAGGACCATGTCATTCCTTATCATATCCATATATTGTTGTGCGATATATTTGGCTTGATAAAAAATGAATTAGTTGGTTTTTTTCTCAATGTGTAAAAATTTCACTATCCAAAACAAAAAGTTATTACCTATGAAAACAAGTTTTTATAGATTATAAATAAATAAAATTTTAGGGTTGGTTGCTTCTTGAGGATCGGAAATCCATGTATTATGCTTCAACTGACTACTTTTAGCCTTATGTATCAACACATGCTAATGTTAGTTCTATACAAGTTCATGGCACTTAGTGCCTACCATTCATGATGAATGTGTTGGTTTAACACCCATAAGATCATGATTACTCCTATAGTGGTTGTTACTTTTAAAGTTTGCAGGTATTGGATACCTTCAAATTATTGTTCTAAAGTTTTTTGCACAATCTCATATATGTGTGTTTTTGTGCAATGCCTAGTTGATGTTAGCATTATTAGTGACGTGCTTGAAGGATATGGAAAGGGGTAAGAGGCACCAACCATTACATTCTACATGATAAAAGCTAGAATCAATAGATACCTTCAAGTAGGACTATTGTGGAGTTTGCTCTTCAATATCGTGGATGTAGGTTAGTATGAAGTTTGTAGTATGTCTAAAACTAAATTTGAGTATACAAACTATGGTGGTAATGCTGTAACTTTGTTCAAGAATTTGAGCAAGGGCTAGGAATAATTTCATTGTGGACAAATATTGTTCTTGGGAATAAATGCCATTAAATAGCTAAAGCATGGAATTCATTATGGCACATGAACTTGACGTTTTGCCAATTCAATGTTTTGTGAAGGTAGTAGTAAGTTCAATTGTCCTTTGCATTGACCAACATAAGGGCAACCCCAACAAAAATATAACCATTTCCAAAGCTTGGAACAACATCATGGATGTCATTTGCACAAGTTGATACTCAACAAACTTTTCCTTCCCCATGAACTGCATGCAACTCAACATACTTGTAAAAAAATCCAAAATCCATGACAACACATGAAACACCTAATGTTAACATCAATTCTAATTTCAAAATTAGGAATATACAACATGGCATGGGTGGCACATGAATCTGTACTTAGTTCCCAAATACATGTGATGACGTATTTTACATTATAATTTCATAATATGTAATGTATGTACCTTTTAGCATTAAACAATTGGTGACACATGTTTCAAATTTTGTTTAATTAAACACAAAACACTTTATTTCGGAAAGCCCAAGTAAACACCTACTATTTGTGCAAACCCTAATATTTCCTTGGCATTTTTTTAGAATCTACTAAAGACATGGAAAGACTTTGGGTAGATCAATTTTGCAACCTATCCAAGCTAACAAATGTCTCCACAAAAGAGCAAAATTGGACATTATCAAGTAGCATGAGTGCTCGACAATGCAAACATGAACTTGCATTGGCCAAAAATGATGGAGTTGTGGACATTGTTGAAACATCGCAAATGAACCTTTGTGAACAAGCACGGGCTCAATGAATTCCTAAGCTCCAAGCACAACTACCTCCATTAGAATGTTAGTATCTTGAACTATGATTGTACAACATCCTCTTTTTACCTTTGCAAACACATGTGCGCTTTTGAAATGTAGGTTTACTACAAATTACATGTGTGTTAATTTTTATATACATAGGGTCAACATATGTTCCACTATATGATCCAATGTAGGGAAGGTCGAAAATCTACAGGGTGGGTGGATTAAGACATGATGCTTTTAGATCATGCTGGGTTGTGGGTCAAACCTACCATATAGGTAAGTATTTTCGTTAAGGTTTGTGTCACACAATGACATGTTTACATTCTTAAAACCAATGCATTGCCCTTTCACTCATGTTCTTGTTAGTTTGGAATTTGTATCTATCATATTACTTACACAACAATGTATGTATGCATAGGTCAACAATTGGGAGCTTTGAAACATAAATGTTCCAAATGCTTTGTCAAATTTTTTGGCTTACACCAAACAATTATTTTAAAAGCAGTTATGAACAATGTTAACCAAAGTTCAAGTGTTTAAAGATTGTGATGTTTGCTACAAATGAAAAACTCCACATAAGAAGAAGACTAAATAACATCTTGTGGATATAACAACATCACAACCACATAAGAAGAGTGGTAGGATTGTTGCAAGACCATAAGCAAGCATGGCAAAAGAAGGGGGCTCATCAATGTCTGCATCAAAAAACAAACGTGACACCATTAGCAATGAAGAGTTGTTTAAAAAATAATATGATAGCACTAGCTTTGAATAGCAACAACATATTATTTTGTTCAAGGAAGGATGCATAACTTGCAAAATGCATCTTCAATTATAAAGGAAGTGAAAAACCTTGGCAATAAACAAATGGCAACAAGGACACTAAACTAGGTTTAAAACAAAAACTATTTTTCATAGTTTCATGCAACTAATTTGTTTTTGGAAATTGTTGGTAGTTCAAGACTCAATATTTGTTTAGATTAAGTGGTCAAGATTGTTTGCTTATTCCATAACCACCAACATCTAGATGATTGCAATCTTATATCTTTTGTGCTTTGATTTTGCAAGAATGTTTTGTCATATAGTTTGTCCCAATGTTCTTATCTTCATTCCAAACATGGAATGACTCTATGTGTTTTCATGCAATGATTACAAACATTGTAATATGTATATATGTTATCAACACTACAAGAAACATGTCTTTTTTTGTGGTAATGAACAACATTTAGTTTGCACCCCATGTCAAAACTTGGGGTTTCACATTAATGTTTTGTCCTTCTTGGTTGCTTAGGGATAAATTCTCAAGAGATCGCAATCCTATTTGAATAGTCATGAGGTATAGTGAGGATTAACAGACCATTTACTTCTTGCATTCCTAGCATATAAAAAAATGGTGTGTTTTTTTTAATGGAATAAACCAATGGATCCACATTATATCATTAAATGTTTGTAAGACCATTTTAGTTTGTTCTATGGTTCTACCCAATGTGTGGAAATGACATTTAATTTTAACACTCCCATACATTCCTTGAGTCATGGATCTAGAACATGATCATGCCAAGTAACTTGATGGTGTAAAATCATAAGTTCATGTTGTTGATGTGATTTTATCTTGGAACTAAGGTCTTTTTTTTATTGTAGTATCTAACTTTAGGGATATATTGTACCTCAAATTTGCCTTCCTTGAATTGATGATATTATGTTATATTGTGAAACGTCTTTAATAATTAGGTGAATCTTGTTGTGTGCCAAAAGCTCATATGTCAATAATGTAATGCAACTCATAACAAATTGTCTAAAGCTTCATTTTTTTTGGTAATGTGTAATTGGCATTATTATGTGTGGGAGTTGCTTAAGCTTTGTCATGTGAGTTGTAGTGCTAGATCAGCATTTGGCTATAAACTCACATAACTGTGCAACTCACTAGACATACAATAAGGAAATTGATGTTTGGGAAAACATTAAAATTGTAGAACATGTACATTTAGGTGTTCCATTATAATAATACACATCTACATTTGTCATTAGAGTTTTTGGATTGTGGTTGTTGAATAGGTGCATTGATATTTTGTGGCTTGCTCATGTTTTTTGCTTGTTTGTGGATGGTCAACATTTGTTCTTTTGAGAGAAAGTTGTAGTTTGACTATATGATTTTTGCAAAGGAATGCCAAGCTTTGGAGGAAATTGTACAATAATATTACAACCATACTTGAACAACACCCTTGCCATACTTAAATATTCAACATGTGACACTTCTTATTTCTTGTTGTTAAGAGGTCCAATATTGTAATGCATGGTACATGCAATATCAAGATTTGGACCACATTCCATTTTATTGGCTATTTATAACACATTGCTCATTTGACTGTGTACAAATATTTGCAATGTGATTGCCATGTTTTCATAGGACATAACTAATCCATAATGGATCTTTAGCCATTGAATATTATGGTGAAAATGTCATGTTGTATGCTTGCGATTTGAAAGTTAATAACAAAAGCTTATGGGCCAATTCTCATTATTGCTAGTATCCAAATTTATTTTTATTTTGGTATGCATGAAAGTTGGTAGCAAAAGCTTATGGGCCAAATTTCATAATTGCAAATATCCAAATCCTATTTGTAGTTGTATTTTGGTATGCATGTGTTCAAGTGAATTTTCTTGTTAATCTTCCTTCGATTTTTGGAGCATTCTTCAAGGATATGTCATTTTATTTAGTTGAAACAACTCATATGGAATGAAGATCTTATGAATATTCCAATCAACCACTTGACATGGAGGGTTGTTGCAATGTGCATGGGTTGTTTTTTAAAGGCTTAGTAATGAAGGGAACATTGTGGTTGCTTACTTATTGCATGTTATAGTCAAGGAATGTTGGATGTAAGAATGTGTATGTTGATGGAACATGTAGAACATTTTGTTGAAATGATGGATGGGTTCAACTTTCTAGCTTTAGTTGAGTATTATAAGAGCTAACCAAAACATGGAAGGATCAAATCACAAATTGTCATTACAACCCAACATTAAGTTTATAATTTCCAAAACTCTCTAGGTTTTTTGTAGTTTCTACTAGGTTAACTCAAGGCCTTGGATAAAATTTACATATACAAGGTTTACAAAAGAACGATGGATGTAATAGATTTTCAACCTTAATGCTATAGCCTATTGGTTGACATTGGTGTTGCATGTTCATTACTACATATTGTGCCTTTTTGCGAAGGGCCAAATAGAAAACTTGAAGGGTTTGCGAAGCAAAAACAACCTGCCATATTTGCGATGCGACACGCATCGCAACTTGTGCAGCACCACCCATCGTTAATTTATAATGTACCTTATTTCATCACAACACTTTTGCGACATATACCACAAACAAAACTTTGTGACCCGCTCAATCTCCATCCACCCTAGCGATATTCGACATTTCGCAACGTTTAATCATACTTAAAACATCGCACATTTTACAATACACAAAGTATCGCTACAAACTTTGAGAGTCACAAGACATCGCAAGCTTGCGTTATTCAGCGCTTCACATTTTGCGTTTGAATATGTATCGCAAACCTCATCACAAATTTTTACAAAACTTTCCGGTGGTGTACGTATCGCAAGTTGCAATGTGCGTTAGCTCACAAATTAGTGAAAGGGTTACTGGAGAAGGAAGTTTCGCAATAGGTTTTGCAATGTCATCTGATTCCCAAAACGCCATAAAAAAAATAAAAAATCTTTTAAACCAAATGGAAGCTATAAATCCATTTAACCATTATTATAATCTATTTTGCTTTAGCAGACTGAGTGAGAATATTAGTAAAGTACGCATAGCAGTGCTCCTATTCTTAAAAATAAAATTACACAATGAAGCAGAATAGGTAGAAAATGACACAATGAACATTATGCAGTAATATAGAACCACAAGCCTCAATGGCAATTTGCATAAAAATAATGAGTAGTACATTATACGTGGTCATCATCCACCTCAGAGGTTGTGTTTACAACCTCTGGTTTCTCACCTAGAATAGAACGAGACCGTGGCACATATGTGACAACAAGTGACCACTCCTCTGGGTTTGGGGGATAAGGAAGATAAAAACATTGTTCTACATGACTGGGAAAAGTAAATGGGACTGAAGTTTGCCAATGAGATGGCTGATAACTAATGGCAGATGTCTTTAACCGTGTGTGTCCGCACTCATCCTGAACTACAGTGCAATTTGCACCAGCAAGGTTCACTTTAAACCACTTGCACTTAAACACATACTCTTCAAACTTTGAATGTGCATCATGAGATACCACCAAGATCTCTTCCAGCTTCCCATAATGTGGCACAATATCTCGAACAATATTCCTGTCATGTCGACTGCTTCTAGAGTCCTGAATGAATTGCCCTTGAACTCCACAGTCAAAGGTGCGGCCCCTCTTTTCATCCAAACTGGAAATCCTGAAATTAATATTGTGTTAGGCATTGTGAGTCAACAACTTATATGATAATAGAAACTTCATCCCCATAAAAATCATCCTAGAACATTCTAAAAAACTTGTCTGGAATGTGAAGATGAGTTAATATGCCTAATGAAATAGAAAAAATAAATACTTGAAATGTCCTCCTTGTGTCCACATTGCTGAATATGTTGTCACAACTCTCAGTGGTCCATGAACAATGGTGTGAACATCATCTGTGATCTCTGGAAAACATGTTATACTTTCTCCTTGTGCCAACAATTGATCCACTTCAGCCAACTTCTCTTTCATGTACTTATGAAACGTAGGAAAAATCCTTGATCTCCCACTCATACTTTTGGCATTCTCATAGAAGTTCCTCCACTTTTCCATGACATTGCTATTATTCAACATGAATGTGGTCAGCTGAATTAACTTTGTAGGTAATAACATACGTGTTTTGATGGCACCAGTCAAACGATCTTCCTCCTCTTCTCTTTCCTCCATCCAGACATGAGGACATGATGGATCTATAGTGGCCAAGATGTTGGTGCAATAAAACATGCTCTCTGCTGCCAAGTGTCTTGTTGCCATGCTTCCCTCCACTCGTGCATGGTTACGGACATAACCCTTTAATACTGCCATATATCTTTCAAGCCAATACATCCACCGACAATGCACAGGACCAGCAATGGCTATCTCATCCACAAGGTGAACTTGTAAATGCACTTGACAATCAAAAAATGATGGAGGGAAGGCCTTTTCCAACTTGCATACCACCTCTGCTGCTATTACCCTCATTCTTGGAATCTTCTCTACAAATAACTCCTTTGAGCATACCCATCTCAACAGATATCCCAATGACCAAAGAACATCTTGTACTTCTACACTAGCTAAGCTTATTATTGCCACATGCAATATTTGTTGCAGTAAACGATGATAGTCATGTGTCTTGAGATACCTTGGCCACTTGTGGTCATCGTCCCTACCAAAAGCTTTTTGAAGATTAACTCCATAACCTGCAACAAGGATCCATAAAATTATACAAAAGTATTCTAGACATCCAACAGATAACATTCTATACTTCAAACTTTTTTTCCAGTATAAGGCATACATATTTAAATATAAATAAAAGCAACAGAGTACTTCTAAATTCAACCCTTGCCATCAAAGTTCAAACTTGTAGGGAATCGCATCTTTCCTATGCGATTTCGAAAGTCTTTTCTTTCCTGTGTAGTAAGTGTCCATGGAGCTGATGGTCGTTGCTCAATACCTATGTTAGGATCAACAATAATCCACACATCGAGATGCCTCTCAAAATCCTCACAGGCCTCCCTAAAGTTATTGTCCTTCTCTCCATAGAGTTGTTTTATGATAGCCTTTCCCACATTTCCCTCAATGTGCATGGGGTCCAAGAGATGACGTATTTTCAGCTCACCTTGGTAGGGCAAGTTATTGAGTATACCCCACCTTGTCAATCCATTACCCTGAAACACCATAGAATCATTTGGGTCAATAACTCTATTGGCCACATCCCTCCAATATACAAAAGTGGTAGGTTCTGGAATATCACGTTCATCACCATAAGGCATGTCAAAAGATGAAAATAAAAGTGGGTCTGATCTCATATCATGTCCCAGTGGAAGAAACTTTGTATGGCCAAGGTAAACAATTTTGCGAAGATGGCTTGAGTATTTAGCCATGTCCTCCAAACTTGGGCCACATGTAGAGCAGGCCTTGTAGCCTTGAGTTTGCAGCCCACTTATAAAACCAAACCCTGATTGTAGAAGAACTGAATATTAGAACAACAAATAATCACAAAAACAGAATAAAAAAAAATATATAGAGGCATGTGCATGATTTCTTACCAGGATAATCATGCATTGTCCACATGCAGATTGCCCTCAACTTGAATACACGTGGTATTCCTCCAATGGTCTTCCTCCCATCATATGCCCATACTCCATCCCACAGCGTTTTGAGCTCATCGACCACTAGTGCTAAGTAGGTGTCTAGGTTTTTCACCTTACTTGGCCCTGGGATAATAAGAAAAAGCAACAAAAATCCTTTTTTCATAGACAACCACGGAGGAAGGTTGTAATTCATGACAACAACTGGCCAAACAGAGGTAGGTCGTCCCTTTCCTCCAAGTGAATGTGGATTAACACCATCTGATGCTAACCCCAACCTCACATGCCTAGGGTCACATTCAAACTCTGGCCATGTTGACTCCACATGCTTGTGAGCAAGAGAATCAACCGGTAACCTCATACATCAGGCTCTAATCGATGTTTCTTATGCCAAACCATTAACTCAGCCAAGTCTGTACATCGATACATGTGCAGCAAGCGAGGAATAATGGGAAACCACCTTACTGATTTCCTGGGCACCTTCTCTGTAAGCATTTGAGGATCATATCGATCCTCTTCACATGTACTGCACTCTGTTAAATGGGCATTGTTCCCATGAAATAGCATGCAGTCATTAACACATGCATGGACAATTTGATATTCCATGCCTATGGAAGATAAGATCTTTTTAGCCTCCTTCCAAGATCTTGGCAAAACATTTTCCTTAGGCAGTAAGAGGCTATGACAATATTGGAAAATGTCTAACAACATAGTATTGCTTGCCTTGTGTTTTGCTTGGATGTTTAACAACCCCAGTATGGCTGCTAAACGGTTTAACCTTGCACCTTGAAAAATAGGTGTTTGAGCATGTGCCTTCGCCTCTTGCCATTGCCGTTGTCCCTGGGTAGTATGTTGATGACGTGGATCATCTGCATTGGCTCCTTCATCATGTGGGTTGCCAGACATATCATCAACTATGTCAAGTCCAAACCAGTCAACCATGAAGTCATCCATCGCTTGTTCTTGGTTTGCAGGTAGTGGTGCTTCCTGAACTGGTTGAGAGACACCTTCATCATGAGGAGACAAGTCATTTGATGAAGAATGAGTTGATGAAGAGTCTGATTTGTGTGGCATGCCCATTTTCCGATATGTTGCTCTCAACCTCCATGGCAACATGTCTTTAGAAGGCCGAATATTCTATGCAATACCAAATCCAAAAGATCTTAACTATATACCAAGCATAGTTGCATATTACATTATAATTAAAAAATGCCAAAATGCATGTATATAGATATGGTATGTTATGTCTTAAACAAAATACATAGTTTAGAAATGGTGGAATCCTAATTCCACTCATAGTGTGTAAACAACTCATCTCCTAATCCGATGGTCCTAGTAGCTATAACCAAGCAATGGTCTCCATGATAAGTCTGGCCATATGGTGCTGGAGGAGGTCCCTCAACAAAAACCCACTCACAATTAGCCCTATGCTTAGGCTGAGTCCCCACCGTACTGTTGATGAAACCAGCAATGTTTCCAAAACGTATGGGGTCTCCATCTATCACCCTCCCATCACTATGCCTCCTAGTGTTACCAGCAAATGTGTCCATCTCAAGAGCAAAGGTCTTCCACTCAGGATGTTGTGTGAGGATCATGTTCTAATGTTTTCTCTTATAGATAGGCCCACCATAAGGGAACAAAATAGGACCCTCTCTATGACAACTAGCTGAATCCTCTACAATGATGTCCTCACAAGCATATACTCCATAGCCATGCCTCTCTCCAAGTGTAGAGGTCTTAACAATCCATCATCTACCCCAAACCACAACCTCCTCATCATAGGGCAAACTATCAAGTAACCGAAGAATTGCAGGGTTCCATGACTGGATAATACTGACACATTTGCCAGTGAACTCACACATACCCCATTTGCCCTCAACAATAGTCCTAGCATGACCTTCACTTGGACGTTGTGCTTTGGATCGCTGCCTAATGGAAGGCACACGTGGCCTTTCCTCATGATGTGGCTTACTGGCCTCATGAGAGGTACCAATCCCTACAACAAATGCATGTGAAAGTGCATTTCCTATGGCAACTAAAACCCCTTGTGATAGAACATAGGGTGGTGGTGTCATACGGGAACCCTATTACATTCAAAAACCACAACAAACCATGGAAGTGAAAATAGTTTCAAAGAGGATTTCATGAAAAATAACATGTATCAAGGAGGAAAAATGACAATGGTAAAATGACACTTACCACATGAGATGAAGAAGCTCTTGGGGTAAGACCACAATGACGCCCAAATCGTTGAATGTGTTGAGCACAAACATATGACTTTTGTGAAATCTGACCAACACACTTGGTGCATTGGCAAAGTTGTCGAGGTGGACCACGAGGAGAATGAGACACCTCTGCCTGCGTATGAGCTGATGTGCCTTCATTTGAGGAGGATGAGTCACTAGTGGAGACAACGGAGGAGGAAGACATATCATCTGTCACATTAATAAGGCACAAATGTAAGGCAAAGACCAGATTAGACTTTCAAAAATCATGTGATACAACAATATAAACCCTTGACTACTCATAAATTGAGACTACCTAAACCAAAAAGAAATGCATACCTGCATCCAATGTGGGCTCAACAATGCCTATAAGACTGGTTGCCCGAAACGCTTTGGCATATGCAAAAAAAAACAACAAAATGTTAAAGCTAGAATAAATTAAAACTTTGCAAACCCATTGCGAACCCCCCACCATCGCATCCCTCTTTGCATCTGCATACGTTACTTAAACCAAAGCCCTAAACCCTTTAACTTCCTCCTACATTAGTGAAACCCTAGACTTCGCAACTCTCTAACTTTGCGAAACTAACAGCATTGCAAGGCCTTCGAAAATGCGTCCGTTAGTCATTTTTGAAACCTAGACTCCTTTGCGATAAATAGCATATCGCAAGTTGAGATGCAAATTACATCGCAAGACCTGAATTGCCAAAAGTCCTTAAGTTGGAACGGAATCCCTTGAAGGTGTAATGTAATCTTTCTGGGGGTCTAGACTAGAGTAGGATGGCGAGTGAATTTGAATTCATTCTCGACATTACTTGAGAAGTGTCGAAGGAAAGCTTGGGCAGAGAGGAGGTTGCAAATTGCAATGGCTAGGATTAGTGGAAGGAGTTCTGGGTCTAGAGGAGGTGACAACAATGAGGAAAGGTTAAGGAAGATGGTTGCTGATCACTTGAGAGTTTCAGAGCTGTTTGCAATCGATACTAGGACACCTGAAGGGTTGGCATCCTTAACAGCCATCTTAGGTCAAACATTGCAAGCAGGGCTGACTGTTAAGGAAACACAAAGAGAGGAGGAGACAAGGAAGGCTGCAGAAGCCAAGGCATCAGAAAAGAAGAGAAAGAGAGATGAGGGAGCAACAATAAGAGCTCTTTCACCTAGAACTCTCGAGAAGAAAAGGAGGAAGGATGAGAGGGATGCCATCAGAAAGGAGAAGCTTGACCTAAAGAAGGAGGAGGAGAGGAAGAAGCTCCCTCTGATAACATTGGTAGAGGAGGGAATTCCAACCGAGCTGGCATACACTGGGGCCAAGAGCACCATTAGACACATTGTCTCCACCAACTTTGCACGAGGAGTTGAGTGGGGCACTCTCTCAAAGGCAGAGCAGAAGAGAGTGATAAATCAGGTCAAAGGAGCATTTCGAAATGGAGGAGAGCTTGATTCATAGTGGATTGCAGACAAGATCTCCAATTCAATGTCTCAAGCAAAATACCATGACAGGATGAAGATTCGTGCTCACCTGAGAGACCTGAATGTGTACAGGAACTTGGAGAGGCCGCTTCAGTTCTCAGAAGAAATCTGGAATGCTTTCTACTAGTTTGAGGTGCAGCTGAAAGCAACAAGGCAGCTGAAGGAGATCACAGAACAGCTAGCCAAGGTTTCGAAGGCAAGAGAGTTTGGGAGGTTTGACCGTGACTTGAAGGCACTCGAGTTGAAGGTTGCTGAATGCCAATAAGTGGTGGACGAGGTTGGTGATCCACCATTGAAGTTCCTCAAGGTAGTAGAGCGAGTGAAACTGGTTCCAACCACCACCCACAAGCTAGGGCAAGGTGGCATTCCCAGCCTCAAAGCAGCATTTGTAAGTACCCTCCCTCTCCTCCATTTCTTTCCTGCAAATATTCAAATAAAGTTGAGTTTCTGTGGAGTTAAATATGACTGTTTGCAATACCTTTGCGATGCGAATTGCATCGCAAATATAGGTCAAATGGCGTTTGTTTCGCAAAGATACGATGGGATTTGTTTCGCAAACTGCTTTGCAAGTTTCAGTATGTGAAGGTTTGCGCTTCGCAAAAGTGGTCGGAGACTTGAATAGATTCTTTATGCATTTTTATTGACATGTTGTATTATGGGGACAATACAAGAGGTACAAGAGGAAGATCACAGCTGTAGAAATGATAATGGGCCAGGAGCATGGCAAGGAGCATCTTTTTGAACATGTTGATGCACCATTGGTGAGTGGGTTTGGTTGGGACTCAATTTCTGTTTGTGTTGAGATTGTTTTCATTTGAATCAAGATTTTCATTTATGGTGTTGACTAAGCTTTGCATGTTGAAATATAGGCATCTGAGGGTGAGAGTGAGAGCTCCCAGGGATGCGGAGGAGAGAGGTGCTAGCACTGCTCCGAGTGCTACCACTAGCAGTGGACCCAGTTCATTTGCTAGTTGAAATGCAAGTTCTGCAGGGGGCAAAAATAAAGAGGATAGGGAGGAGGAGGAGGGGCAGGGGGACGATGAAGAGAGGGAGGAAGATGAGTAGTCTCCCCCTCCACCAGAGAACACTAGGAAGAAATCCAAGAGGGGAAGGAAGTCTAGATAGATAGCTAGTGTGTTGGATACCCAAGGGTTGCAAACCCTTTTACATTGTAAATTTTGAAATTTTGATATAGATATTTTTTTTGCCTTCCAAAGTGACTCCAAATGAATATAAACCTACTTCCAAAATAAGAATACAGTGCCATGCTCTTGTGATACACAATGGATCTCAAAACCATTTGCGAGTCATAATTCTATCATATGCATTGCCTAACCAAACAGCTCAAAAATAATGTTCATAGGGCCTCCCTTAATAACCTCACAAATTATGCATGTAGTTGAGCTCCTGTTGAAATGGATTTCTAAATTTATTCGTTATAATTTATTTTTTTTACAATCGTTACAACCAACCAGTAAATGCAATAAGATAACTATGAGATTAAAAACAACCAAGAATCATACGCACACGGACATTCACATGACATTTATAGGTCCACTAAAATTCGAGGAATCCATTTCACTTGAGCATCGATTTAATCTTATATATAATTACTAACTGTGTGTCTATGCGTTCGTCCGATGACGTTCTAGGAGCGTTTCTATGGCGAAACCGGCCACAAAGATTTTCTATGGCGGAACTGGCCACAGAGACCATGACCACCGGCTACCAATGACCCAGGTCTTGAGACCTAGGTCTTGAGAGCCAAATGCAGCAGCCCTCGCCCCCAAAATGGCCAAAATTACTAATTCAGTCATAACTCATAGGCCCTTAAGGTTAACCAATGGAGGCAAACTTAATTAATAACAGGCTATACTTGGAAACTTAGGTCAAGCCAAACTAACTCAAATAATCTTTGGATTTTAACATAATACCAGCCAATGGATGAAGAAGAAAGACTCCAACATTGGAAGATTGCTTGAATTTATGCAAGTTGTTTACTTGGAGCGTGACATTGTTATTTTACTGGCAGACTAGAGCAGATTGGTGAAGTGAAGGTAAAAGAAATTAATAAATAAATAAAAGAAGGAAAGAAAATGGTCCCGGGGGACTTCACAGCGTCCGAAGGGCACTGGCACCCACTAGTGTGATTAAATTACATGCATTGAGGTCAGGAGAAGAGAGCTCGCCAGTAAGTTCGGTGACCAATCAGCCGATCGAATTACCAACGAGCACCAAGTAAAACCTGGCCCCCACAAACATTACCTAACCAAACAGCTCAAAAACAATGTTCATGGGCCTCCCCTAATAACTTCACAAATTATGCATGTAACTGAACTCTTGTTGAAATGGATTTCTAGAATTATTTTTTTCCAACAACCGTTACAACCAACCAGTAAATGCAATAAAATTACTATGAACAAACCAAAAACAAATCAAAAATCATATGCACACGGACATTCAGATGGCATTTACAGGTCCACTAAAACTCGAGGAATCCATTTCACTTGAGCATCGATTAAATATGATTAAATTACATGCATTGAGGTCAGGAGAAGAGAGCTCGCTAACAAGTTTGATGACCAATTAGCCGACCGAATTACCAACGAACATCGAGTAAAACCCGGCCCCCACAAACATTGCCTAACCAAACAGCTCAAAAACAATGTTCATGGGGCCTCCCCTAATAACCTCACAAATTATGCATGTAACTGAGCTCCTGTTGAAATGGATTTCTAGAATTTTTTTTTCTGACAACCGTTACAACCAACCAATAAATGCAATAAGATAACTATGAGATTAAGAACAAACCAAGAATCATGCGCACATAAACATTCATACAACATTTACAAACATTTATGGACATTTACAAGCACTTCAAAAGACAAAACAAAGGTCATTTACACGATGTACTTCTCAGAACTCGCCGACTCTCTAGAAAGAACATAAAAGAAAGGGAAGAAGATAGAACTCCTTGTCCTGTTCCAGAAATACTTACCCGATCTCACAAATGTCGGTACTTCGGCATCCTAAAACCAGTGCAACTCGAGGAGAATAAATGTCTGCACTCCCCTCTCAACAAAGCTTGCTGCCGGTATCTTAATCTGAACACCCAAAAAACCAACACATTTGCTTACCCTTCCATGCATCTTTTCTTCCAACCTCTTCAATGTTTTCTGTACACAGTCCTTAGATGCCTGCACCAGATGAAAGAATTAAATCACAACTGGGTAAATTCAATCTTGATACTGAATATTTACCAATTTTTTGTGCCATTCTAGAATATATCACAACAAGGCTAAGCAATCCACCAATTGAATAACTCTCAGGAATAAACCAATCTTCTTGGTTGCACACATACATCATAGTCCTAGGAATAGCACAACCCTAAGAAAATATATACATAAAGCCCCACTTCCTAAAAACCCAAATCAAAAGCTAGAAGGATCTGACACAATTTTCTTGTAGACACAGGCAGGTAAGCACCACAAAACTACTTGCACAATAAGTTCACCATCAAAGAGCCTTTGAACTCCACCTTCCTTGACTATATCAGACACATTGTCTTGCAATACACAAGTATCAAAGACTCAGTGAAAGAACGCCACCACTAGTTCAACTATAAATGACTGTAAGCATGAGCATTTCCAAGCAATCATGTGTAAATATATCACCCCTCTTCATGTACATGTCCAAACTGCTCATATACAGCTACTAGAATGAATTGTTTTAGTGAAGCAAATACATCCTGTGACTAAAAATACCTAGGTAGTCCTAACACATGTAAGTCCAGTTCTCACCTCATTATCAGCCAAACCATACAGAGCAAAAGCTGCATTATGCTACAAAGATCCATTCTTTCAATCCAGAAGTTCAAGCAAGGGCTTCAGCCCACCATCGTGGACAATTCCAGCTCGATTATGTGTGTTCAGTGAGGACTATGAGAACAAGTGTTACAATTTTAATATGTCTAATCAGATTGATGCAGAACTCAAAAAGGTGCATCATTAAACACCTTAGAAGGCCAATGACAAGCTGAAGTGCTCCTGCTGAAAGAATTTCTTTCTTAATGTTGACTGAAGAATGGACCAGATTGCCAATCGCCCCAACCTGCCAGATAAGAACCCAAATGCTCACCAGAATCAAGTTGGGTGTTCATACCTGATTTGTCACCATCAGCAGCAGGAGGAGAGTAGGGCAGAATGGGCGGCGTTTCCGGAGATTGCTCCCAATACCCATTGCTGAAGAACAAATCGTTCGGTAGCTTGGCTTGAATCGTCCCTTCTGTTGGGCAGCGTTTGTACAGTTCCTCCTTACAACCAGGTTTTCCATGCCAGTTGCGTCCAGGCTCGTTGCTCGTCGACGGTGAAGACAGCCACCTCGAAACGCTGCCGCCCGAGTTCACAATTTTATACAACTCCGATTGCTCCTCAGGTTGCTGCTGACTTACCACCTGTTTCCAGAAAAAACCCATGCAAAGAAAAAGAAGAACCCACAAAAACCTCCCACCCATTTCTCCAACCTCGAGTTCGTTCTTGAACTCCCTGCTGCTGCTACTGGACACCACAAGATTCAGTGATCACAACGTCATCATGTTTCTTCCACTCTCCATCTCCTCAAACGCCCCCCCATCCACGCAGCAGCGAACACTTTGAAAGAAGATGGGGAAGAACCACTCTTTTGCTCCGTTGCGCAGCTCTCAGCTGATGTCAGACCAGAATATGATGCCCATGCACTACGACTACCATGTGGTGGTGCTCACCTCTAGCACTTACGGAATCATGAAGCTGGTGGAGGCGGAGAAATATGCAGTGAACGACGAGGAGTTCCTGGAGTCGAATCTCGTCTCAGCTGGCTGTGATCATCATCCTGCAGTTGCTGCGGTTGCTGCTCCTGGCATGTACTCGAAGATCATGAGGAAGTCGGAGTCCATGCCTGCTCGCAGTTCCAAACCTGCGCCTCATCAGACCTGGACGGAGATGGCAATGGGTATCTCAAGGTCGATGCAAACTATTGCAGGCTCGGTGAAGACCATGACCAGCAAAGAATTGCAAGATCATGAGGACGAGCAGGAGTCTGTGAAGACGCCTCTGAAGAACGAGATCAGTTCTTATAGCGACAACTGGGAGCAAGAAGAGCTCGAGACCATCAACACTTGGGAACTGATGGCAGGTCTCGATGATCTCACTCCGCGACCTTCCCCATTGCCTGTTGCTGATCCACCTCTACTCCAATTTTCTGAAGCAGCTGCAGCTTCCCACGATGATGATTCTTCGCTGCAGAAGGATTTGGAGATCATCATCAAACCCGTACTAGCTCATGTGCAGAAAAAGAAGGGCAACAAAACACAGCTTTCTCGATCTCGCTCTCTCTCATCAATCGAAGACCTGAAAGCAACTACATCCACAATCGTAGAATTGGAGATGCAGATGGGTGAGAGAGTGGTACCATTGGGAAAAGCTCCTGCTCATGGGCCTGCTCATTCCGTCACAGACTCGAGCTCACAAACATTGTTCTCCAAATTCTCCTCTGCGGCAGCAACGGAAGAAGAAGAAGAAGTTCTTGGCTACAACAACAACAGCACAAGTTTACTACTGTTTGATCCAGATATCTTGGCGTCGTTTGCTGCAAGCTCTACGGATGGGAGAACCGAGACCCAATCACAAGGAAGAAAGCTACCAGAGCAGAAGCGAAGCACTTAGGAAACCAGAAAACCAGAGCCACTCAGTGCGTCCACACTCACCAATGCGATCCAAATACCTAAAAAAACAATCATTCCTGTTGTTGCTCTTTTTTTTTCTCTCTCTCTCTCTCGATGATACTCACTACACAGCTTCAAAAGGGGCTCTCGAAGGCGGCACCACGGGAACCAAAAGGACCGTCGTCAATCCAGTGCCATGAAGAGAGAGAGAGAAAAAAAAGAGCGACCGAGGTTTAGGGTTTAGGGTTAAAAAATAATTTTATTTTTTTGACTTCATACCTTAGGGCATCATCCCATTCAGGCCTTCCTCTTCTCTCTGTTTCTAGCCGCGATGGGCGGATCTCACTTTTTGTGAAAACCAACGCTTCCGGTTCTCCCAGCCATTTTAAAGAACCTTTAAGGTTCTCGGTATTAAAATAACCATTTAATAACTTATCTTTATAATTATTTCACCCCTTTTCGTAAGTACCCCCCAACCATGGATACAAAAAGATAAATTAATGTGTGCCTTTCCATGTCCATGATATTTATATTGATTAACATTAAATTTTTACGTTGACATAAAAAATAATGATGAATTTTTGATATTATATTGATTAAAATTAAACGTATGAATCATATCAAATTTTCTACCTTTATATATTACCCTTAAAATAAAGCATATTCTTGAACATCAAGTTGTCCAACATGTTTTGGATGAAGATTAGTGAAAATTTGTCAAAATAGGGCTTTTATTAAAAAAATAGCTTGGGCTAAACATTTTTATTGAAGATGTTGAGGGTCACAAAAAGCCATTGCATAGTGTGATGCCTACTCATCGGCCCAAGTACACTTCTTTCTGAGACACATAAGTTATCTTGATTGTGTTTTCTCACATGTCCATGTTCTGTTATGTATCATATATGATATTCATAATTTGGTAATGAATGAAGGAATTTATTTCACATTGAGGTGAGAATTTAAAACATTAAATATTAAGATTCATTGGTTTTTGGGAATCAAATTATTGTCAAAAGTGTCCATGGACATTAATTTTGTGAGATTTTTTGGCTACTTGGGCAAAAAGAGATGATTGTTATGGTGGTTGTCTCCATTTTTTTATGTATGATTTAGGGTTTAGTCTACATCACAAAAGTTGAAAACAAATAATTTATGAATCATCACTTTTAGCTTCATATTTTTATGAACATCCTTTTATAGTTTTTTTTAATGTAACAATTTCATAAAAATGACTCCATCCTTCTATGAACAACTTTTTATAGGGATGTTCTAACTATATATTTGATGAAGAAAATATAAACTGAGAAAAAGTGAAATTTGCGGGTTTTATCACCAAATTTTGGGGGAAAAAAGAAAAAGAAAGAAATCCCAAGAATTTATGTTAGGTGCCCGTAGTTAGGAAACAATATAGAAGAGTGCTTAAATTGTTCCACTTTCATATCTTGTTTATAGCCCAATTTGGCTAAATCTTTGTTATGGAGGATCACCACTTCAACTACACCACAAAATTAGAAAGAGAGAAACAATAATCACACCATTGAAATAAAAACTATCCTGCATAAAAATAAAAATAAAAGGATCAAAGAAACCAAAAAAGATGGAACAGAAACATTTTCCTCTTTTTTTGGATTTTTTTTTTTTTTAATGAAAAAAGTTCCTTTGATTCACTAATGTCAGTGATTGACCCATAAGGTGACATTTGATTGGGTCTTTTTAATTTACACTATTTTAGTACCTTGGACAGCTTCAAGGGAAGGAACTTTCTTCCTTTACAATATATATGATAATCAAGTGAGTTCGGTGAGCTTTGCATTAGCCTACTGAGCATTTTTTTGCCCCCACCCACCAACCAATGTGCCATCTGTGCACATTACACAAACACCAACCATCTGCAAGCATCGACCTACTTGCCTTCGACCTACCGATCCTTGACACACTTGTTCCTACCAACCGCCCATGAAGCGATTTTGATTTTCCATAAGACTTTCAACTAGGCACAATCTTATCCAGTCAATGGGGGGCAAAAATTGATGTGATGTGTCAACTTTTCATTGGCAATGATGTCAACATTCCAACAAATTGCATTGGTTCCGCCATCATATTTGCCACCCATTCGGACTTCAAGTCCCTTTCAAATGCAAGCAAATCAACCGAAGCCTGGTATAGAAAATAATACCAATACATGCCATGTATCAGTGACCAAAAATAATCTACCCCGTACTAGTTGGTAAACCCATTTTGCAAGCAAAATGATAAGGGGAAAAGTTTTATCACCTTTGAAACCTTCCCCAAAGAATTCATTTTGATTGGCCACATTTGTGATATACTACAGAAATCGTGAAAGATTCATGTTCTCTATCGACATGCTAGCTTTTAAAAAAAAGAATAAAGACAAGAGGTTTATTTTTAAATTTTTAGTAGTTTTTCTTTAAAAAAAAATTCTTATATGGTTTTTTTTTGTTTTTTTTTTTGCTTTTAGTTAAAAGGTAGAAATGTTTAAGCAGAAAGCAAATAAATTTTTTTTGAGTGTGTGTGTGTGAGTGAGAACTCACCTCCTCATTTTTGTGTGTGTGTGTGAGTGAGAACTCACCTCCCGATTTCAGTGTGTGAGTGAGTGAGAACTCACCTCCTGATTTGAGTGTGTGTGTGTGTGAGTGGGAGAGAACTCACCTCCTCATTTGTGTTTATGAGTGAGAGAGAGAACTCACCTCCCTTCCGCCCTTCCGTCCAATCACATGTCGGACAATCTTCTAGCCAATAAGATATTGGACGGACGGACAGACAAACAGACAGACAGACAGACGGACGGACACACACGATTTAGTGCAAAAACCCTAAACCCGGACACACCCAAGAGGATACCCATTACACTGAGTGATACCCTAACATTGAGGGATACCCTGACACTAAGTGATACCCATTACACTGAATGATACCCATTATTACTTTGAGTGATACTAATACCCTGAGTGATTTTTCCTCTCACTGACAATTCTCACAACCCACCCAAGAGTTTACCCATTACACTGAGGGACCCTGTTTTCCTCACAAACAAACCGGACACTGAGTGATACCCATGACACTGAGGGATACCCCTAACACTAAGTGATACCCATTACCTTGAGTTCCAGCCAATAGGATACCGGACAGACGGACACACACGATTTACACTGAAAAAAAACCCAATTCTTTTATATAAGTAGATTGGGGTTATATTGATGATGGACGTGATCAGAAAATGAAAATGATTTGCGCAATTGGTGTTTTTCCAGGCAGTTAAAAATGATCTCAATAATGTATGGATGACCAAAAATAATCCACATCATCCATGCCTTCCCAAAAAAGGATCCACCCTATGTAGTGAATATAAATCATCTCTTTCATCCACGGGTGATTGAAAATGATCCACGACATCCATGAATGTTTGGAAACGATCTACCCCATCCATAAACGATTTAAAAAAATGATGAAGGTTTTTTCGAAAAGCGATTATGCATGATGTCTGCCATTCATATGTTAAAATTATTACCAAGATTGCAATCCGACTCAAATTACCTTTTGAATAGGCTCTTAGAATGTTGGATTTGCGAATGTTCAGATAAGTGCATAATATCGAGGATCCACGTACTCCGTGTTAGGCTTTAACTAACTCTTTGTTGAATTCTTTCCTTTCATTAAAAATTTTGTCATCATTTGCATCATTTTTTAGCAGGAGTATTGTAGGACTCGTGCCCTCCAAGGACGTTCATTGCTTGATTGAATGGGAAAAGAAAATCGTGCCTTATGAAATTTCCTGGGTTTTTGTTTTCCCAGGCTTGAATGACCGAACACCCACCAGTGCCCCATCCACAAATCTCGTTTTAGGGTTTAAGGTTGACAAACTTTTCTCCCAGGGAAATTAATAAATAGCTCGGAGAAAAAGGAGAACGTGTATTTGTAAAATAAAAAATCTATACCATCAAAGAGGTATTTGATATGAATTTGTTTAGAACAACCCAAGCCGTATCACAAAATAAATCAAGAATTGTTTTTTATGACGACCAAATAACAATTAGGGTTGTTTTGGGAAAAGGAACATTATGGCAACGCCGCAGGGCATATCTAAAGTATGTCATCGTGGCAAATCGCGATTAATTTTAATTGGTAAATATTCTAAGACATTTTTGGTAAACAGTATTAGAATTTTCATACTTGCACAAAGTTTAATATATCACACACATTTTTAATCTATAAACATTCATTGTAACAAAACTTTGTTGGGATGGAAGACGAATTAAATGTTTATTAAACAATGAGAATAAGAATCAGATCTATTTCCCTCCAAAATGGCCACAGCGTTCCCATTTGGTTGTGGACAGCCAATCCCAACGTTATACGGGTCAATCTATTTAACATGTAAAAATTATAAAACATGTTTCATATATGGTGCACATGATTTTTGTACAAGCCACATTAAATACTTAAAATTATGTTCAACATTTCCCAAGTGTATTGAAAGAGGTGGCATCCATATTGCAATGAATACATAATCGTATCAAATCTAACACAAAGTAATCTACCTTTTTTCAAAATTAAATTCCATTTATCCAAATAAATAACATATATATGCATGGACGGCAATAAAAAGGTACGACACGTGACAAACAAAGGGGGGGGGTAGATATTCATTTTTTTCCAATTTTCTTGTGTGTGCAAGAGAAATATGTCATGTAAAATCCCACGATTTGGAAAACCAAAAGCTATTTTGTATGTGTAGTATAGCAGTATATATATAGCACCAAGCGTTTGTTCCTCGGGTGAGCAACACAACATATATCTCCATGTAAAATTCACCGATCCATTTTGGAATCTTTTACACATGGTTTGCCCAACATCCGAACTGTGAACGATTGAATTATCATTTTTTGCATATGTTATGTTGAGAGGGAGCATGGCATCACAAACATCGCATGTTAAACTCTGCGTGCAGGATTTGTTGGGTTTGGAGGATGAATTAATGTTTATTGAACGATGGGAATAAAAATATCATCTATTTCCCACCAAATATACCAAAGATAAATTGGCCATGAATTAAACAGGTCCGCAAATGTTATGTGCTACATCAATTATCATTGAAACAATACCAAAATTAAATCAATACAATCTAAATCTAAACCAATAGTATTAAATTAAACAGGTTCTAATGTAGTATGTGATCATAATGGAATGGCATGACCAATGTTTTTCTTCAAATTGTCATATTGAAAATTTGGTGATTTTTTCAAGACATAACAAAATTAGTTGAATTCACACAAGAATTCTTAGATTGATATTAAAACAGTTAGGTTAATCCATAGCTTCTTTCCCCAACCACAGGGATCTTGTCTAGAAACTTTGGCTTCTTCCTTTTTGGTGCTCTTATTTTCAAAAATTGACATAGACTAACCAAGGATTTCCAGTCTTTTCATATTTATTTTCATATATTTCCAATTTCTAACTTACGGTAGGCAAATTCACCCTCTAAAAATTATTGTTTTGTTTTGAAACATAGTAGTGTGCCATATATATGATGTTATAATTTCCTCAAAATTTGCCTCAAAATAGCAAAATTGGTTGAAATTAAATTAGAAAGTAACATTGTCTAAAATTTCCTAGATTTTTTTTACAAGAAAGGGATAATTCACTCCCCAAAAAAACATTGTTTATGAGGTATATGGCCAAAAAAACAGTGTTTTATGAGGTATATGGGGGTTGATCAATTTGGGGTTTGAAGGGTTCAGGGTTTAAGAGCCAAGTCATTAAGGTCCAGAATAAGTGTGTACTTTGTACCAAATGTACATGCACCTCCATTATCACCTCAACTTGATAAAATTTTGCCCACGAATAACACCTGATTCTAGTGTACTGAATAGTCTTTTAAATAACCCTTTACGAAAATGACGACTACCTATAATGACGAAATCTGTATGGGCATGCGACAAAGAAAAGACTGTTGCTTACATCAAGCGTGCTTTCAAGCAATGTCACAGTAAAGTTGCTAGTTCAGAGGTACCACCAGGATTCGGGGATTGAGCATCTCAGAAGTAATCTAGATGCTTGTTGTCGATGTTCTCGTGAGCATCCGGTATATCTCAAAAGGCACAAAATATGTCTAGATTGGTATGGTGTTCATGGTAAACTGAAATGCAAGCATATCCCAATATTTGTGAATGATCGAGCAGCACAAAGGTTGTTGTTTGTTCAGAAGCTCAACTTCACATAAGTGAATTTGTAGGTGTGATATAAAGTTGTTCCCCTATTTTTAGATCCTTTTTTACTAGCTCCAACTTTTATCTTACAAACTAGCGATGTTTCTTTTAGAATGCACGATTGCTCAGAGTTCACACAATGGGTCAGTAGATTTTAATAACCTAGTTGCTAATGGAGGGACTATGGGGGACTCTACAGGTATTGAGCAGTGTTGATGCGAGTTTTGGTCTTGGTCACAATTCGCAAGGTCCTTACCACGGGCCAAAGCTCGAAGAGAAACCTGACAAGCTTGGGAGAAACCCTAATAGTTATTAATCATTGTTAAAGTGAGATGGACACACGAATGGGTGTTGAGATGGAGTTGAAGGTTGTCAAGAAGGATTTGCAATTTGCATCTGCCAATTCAAACACCAAGGTGGTTGAAATGGTGTCCCCTGCACCACCATATGCTCCACCGGCCAAATTCAAGTAAACATCTATAGTAAGGGCTCTTGTAGAATCCAAATGTTGTATAAAACAAAGCCTGTTGCTCGGTGATTTTTATATGGCGAACTTGCATATGGTTGTTGTGGGCTCAATTTAACTGCATTACGTTACAATGGTTGTTTCTGGGTTTTCCTAACAAGAGTCCATGCTCCATCAAACATGGAATAACCTGTAAGGGACAATGTAGGAGTAGAAAGTTCCTTTTAGGACTGTTTTTGCTTTTAGTGGTTAGGCATCTATTTGGCTGTGGCAGGTATGAACGGTACCAAACAACCAGTTTGGTTGTGGTTTGTATTTTGGCAAAGGCAGCTGAAGAAGAAGATCTAAAAGTTCATTTCAGTGAACACATTGTATGTTCCAAGTTCTATATACTCCCAGACCTTGATTTTGTTTGTCAAATAGTTTGGTTGTATGTTATATGGGCTTCTAATGACTTGTATGTGTTTCCAGATCAGCTGCACAATTTTTATAGCAGTTTCTTCACCCTACATTGAACTGTCCAAAAAAATGGCTCTAGGCCTCTGTTATTAGGTCACTATGTGTTTCTGAAAGCCCAGTGATAGATGGGCCAGTGTTAGGGTCTCTTTCCATTAGGCTGTTGTGATCACAGTTACACACAGTGTGTTGTGATCACAGTAGCCTAATGGAAAACCACTGACATATTAGCATCTTGTTTCTTGCTACAGGGACAGTTGGTTTCCATTGGAGAGTTACAAGTGTGGTGAAAATATGTAGTTAATTAAAGGTCATATAAAATGATGAATGTTGTGATTTAATGTCACTTGCAGCAAATGATGGAATGTGTGTTGGCAGCTAGGCCTGGTCATTAATCTTAGGGAGCCATTGCCGTGCATGCTACAACTCCCCTTGTTTGGCAAGGTGACTAATTATAACTATGCCATTTGTGTTACAGTAGAAGGATAAGCACATTGCTAATGTGCCTAGGCTACTCACTAGGTTAACTCCCACACGTTGACTGTGTAGGTGATCCCTGCAGAGTGTAAATATGCCTGCTTGAAAACCAAGTTGGAGATCAAACTTGTCAAGGCTACGAACATTCATTGGATGCAACTTGGGTGCAACACAAAATGCGAGACTGACTGGGACAAGTTAGAGGCAATTGTTAAAGAAGAGGTGGGTGTTTTTCAGACTTGATATTTTGTGACAAATATGCCATATGGGTAAAACTATATGCACATTTTGCCTTTAGTAGTAGACCTGTGATCTAACTCGGGCTAGTCTTGATAGGTAAACCACCCACCACCTATACAATACACTACAATCCTAAATAAAGGTAGTGAAAATTGGGCAGAAAAGTACAACGCATTAGAGGCCCAAATATGTGAGCTTGAGGAGAAGATGAATGCAATGACCTTGGAGCTGAAAGAGGTATGCCAAATTGTACTACCGAATTCATCAGTTCCCTTGCCTACACAACCCAGCCGCCTTGGTGCAAATCCAAAGACAGTTGCAGAGGTTGCAAGGTGGTTTTTCCCATCATGGGAACCACTTGAACCATGATTTTTTTAACTCCCTAATTTTTGATACAAAGCTGCTTGACGAGTGTCCATATTAAACCTGTATGGACCCTAAATGTTTTTGTGATATTAGTCGTTGAAGGAGTTAAACCGATTGAAGTCAAATGTACCCAAGATTGTCACCTTAGTGGCATTGCAGATTTGTGAAACCTTTTTGGACATCTCAGCTTGCAACATACAAGGTAGCTATTCCTTAGAGCAGCCCAATCTAAAAGGATCTGAGTCCCTAGCTTGGATGTCTGTATCTTGTGGGCAGAATAGGACATTTTTCCTTTGAGCCTCATTCTCCTTCTAGGCTGTAAAAGCTCCTACCATTGTGGCTGTAGGGTAGAAGTAGTGAGTAAGGAGTGATTTCCGTTCATGATCTCATACTTTGTGAGTAGCACCCAAAAGGTAATCACTGGACTCATCTTGTAATTGTGAATCATTCTTATGGAGTTTTCTTCAAATCTCATAAAGACGAGTAAGGTGTGATGCCTTGTGACTTGATAGGATATTGCAAATGATGCAAATGATGAGACTTTGTTAGCTTCAGTGGAATCATCCAGTTACCCATTTGATACTACAAGCAAAGGGGCTCAGTGGGTAATTCATGGCCATGTATAGTGGGAGAGCAACAGATGCTGCCAAAGTGGTTACATTTAGAAAGACCCTAGCTGCTTCTGCTATCGACATTGGTGTGTTCTGTATGTAACCTGTGGCATTTTTGGTGGGTGCAACAGAGTTGGTGATCTTGACGACTTGTCCAAGGTCCAGAGATGAAATTGGTTCTGGCCCTTGGACCAAAAAAAAGGGTTCAGGTTTTTTGTCAAATTAGGAGTCACTTGCTTTGTTTCAAACATCTTTAGTTTGTTCATATTGTTCGCTACTTGTCTTTGTTTTCTTTGTTCTAGTTTTCTTTGCAGCCAAAACGTGGTGATTTGGACATGAATCAGCATGTCAACGATGTGAAATATGTTGGATGGGTGATGGAGGTAAGCTTCTCTTAGCCTATTTTCTCAGAAGTCAAATAAAAAATACTTGTTTCTTTTATTGATTACTTACATACATACCTTAGTTTGTGATGACCAATGGTGTGTGACAGCTCCTTTTGAGAGCACCTGGCTTTAAGAGTAATTATGCTTTTCTACCTGATGTTTGGGAGATTTGGTGTTATTTTCTGTTATCTAAGTGCCATGCTCATGCAGGATACTTGTTTCATTGTTTGGCTGGTCAATAGGAAATGTGGACACAAGGCTAATTCAGAATGTGGCTTTGGCTGCAGAGTGTTCCAGTTGCAGTTTTTGAAAACTATGAACTTTCAAGCATGACACTCAAGTACAGAAAACAATGCAGCCAATCTGATGCTTTACAGTCAATGTGCAGTCCTACATCCTATACTGCAAAGCTAGAGAAGGAAGTTGAAGTAGAGGTGAATGGAGCAGGTTGTTCATACACAGTTGAATCTCAAACATCAATTCTAGATGTTGCCAAGTGTGTACCTCCACATTTACAATTTACACATTTGTTGTGGTTGCAAATTGATGGTGCAGAAATCCTCTAGGGTAAAACACAATGGAGATTAAAGAAGTTTAAACACTTGCATTGAAATTGGGTGTTTTTTGTAAGGTAGAGAAGAATATTATAGGACACTTAAGTCTATCATGATATGTTATGATAGGTGTGTTATGGAAGTTTGTCATGATATGTTATGATAGGTGTGTTATGGAAGGGAAGGTAGGGGATCTAGTAACATTATCTGAGAGTTGTGCAATTCAACACTTCATAGAGCCACCTCTTCGATACCCAAGGGTTACAAACCCTTTTACATTGTAAATTTTGAAATTTTGATATAAATATTTATTTTTGCCTTCCAAAGTGACTCCAAATGAATATAAACCCTGCTTCCAAAATAAGAATACAGTGTCATGCTCTTGCGATACATAGTGGATCTCAAAACCATTTGCGAATCATAATTCTTCGAAACATTACAAAAGCCAAAAGACCAAATATACCATGTCACAGACATCGCTACACTCTTACGGGTAAAATAATTCCAGAATAGGTTTGCGAAATCATAGATTTCGCAAACTTTTAGCGGCATTTTGAGAATCCCAAAATGTTTGTGTTAGATCTTACATCGGAAACAGATAGACTTTTGAGTCGATTCGCTAAGTCGTTGCGATGATGGGTTTGTTGTAAATAATTTCCGATGTATTGTTAATCGCAAACTTTTAGCGGCATTTTGAGAATCCCAATTTGTTTTTGTTAGATCTTACATCAGAAGCAGATAGACTTTTGAGTCGATTCACTAAGTCATTGCGGTGATGGGTTTGTTGCAAATAGTTTCCGATGTAATGTTAATCGTAAATTTTTAGCGGCATTCTGAGAATCCCAATTTGTTTTTGTTAAATCTTACATCGAAAACAGATAGAGTTTTGAGTCAATTTGCTAAGTCGTTGCGGTGATGGGTTTGTTGCAAATAGTTTCCGATGTAATGTTAATCGCAAACTTTTAGCGGCATTTTGAGAATCCCGAAATGTTTGCGTTAGATCTTATATCGAAAACCGATAGAGTTTTGAGTCGATTCGCTAAATCGTTGCGGTGATGGGTTTGTTGCAAATAGCTTCCGATGTAATGTTAATCACAAACTTTTAGCGGCATTTTGAGAATCCCAAAATGTTTACGTCGAATCTTATATTAGAAATCGATAGAGTTTTGAGTCGATTCGCTAAGTCGTTGCGGTGATGGGTTTGTTGTAAATAGTTTTCGATGTAATGTCAATTGCAAACTTTTAGCGGCATTTTGAGAATCCGAAAATGTTTGCGTCAGATCTTATATCGGAAATCGATAGACTTTTGAGTTGATTCGCTAAGTCGTTGCGGTGATGGGTTTGTTGCAAATAATTTCCAATGTAATGTTAATCGCAAACTTTTAACGACATTTTGAAAATCCCGAAATGTTTGCGTTAGATCTTACATCGAAAATAGATAGACTTTTGAGTTGATTCGCTAAGTTGTTGCGATGATGGGTTTGTTGCAAATAGTTTATGATGTATGTTAATCGCAAACTTTTAGTGGCATTTTGAGAATCCCGAAATGTTTACGTTAGATCTTATATCGGAAACCGATAGACTTTGAGTCGATTCGCTAAGTCATTGCGGTGATGGGTTTGTTGCAAATAGTTTCCGATGTAATGTTAATCGCAAACTTTTAGCGGCATTTTGAGAATCCCGAAATGTTTACGTCGGATCTTATATCAGAAATCGATAGAGTTTTGAGTCGATTCGCTAAGTCGTTGCGGTGATGGGTTTGTTGTAAATAGTTTTCGATATATTGTTAATCGCAAACAATGTATAGAAGCAATTATAATCGGAAAAGTTTGCGATTTTATCAAGTTCGGGAGTTGTGAAGGACTTGTGATGGTACGGGTGCGAATGTTATGGTATCGCAAAAGGTTAAGAGTTTGCGAGGAATTATGGTTCGCAACAACGGGCTTTTGGAAATTTCTTTCTTTGTTGTTTGCGATGATATTTGGATCGCAAAATAACCCCCTGTTGTTGTAGTGGTTGAACTAGTCACTACATACAAAAAAAATGTTACTCATGTAATTATTATTGTTGACAAGTTTGATGAAGGTGGAAAAACTTGGCACCCATTGGGCTATGGCCTTGTGCGTTTGTTGTTTACTTTTCTATGCCTTGTTTTGGGTCTGGTTGTGGAATGTTTGTAGTTGGAAGGCCTAAAAGGGCAACATGATTCTAGGTCTATAACATGTTCATTGGTTCATAGTTAGTTTCATACTTCAATCTAAGTTTAGTCTAGATAAAATGTTTTATGCTTTGGTCAAAAATTGGTTATGTGCTTAAATTAGACACATGAAATGTTTGGGGATTGCTAATGTCCATAGGTAGTTTGAGTAGTTCATAGTGGGGTAGGGACAAACAAAGAACCATTCTTTAGCTAGGTAGGTTTTACTTATAAAACCGCAACAGCACAATTGATGCCAACCATTTCCAATACTATGAATCCAAGTTTGTTTTTTATGCATTGAATGATTTGATTATTGGAAGTTGGCTAGGTGTAAGAAACATATGTTTTCAAATTGTTGACATGGGATAAAGGGTATTGTGAGGATTATTTGCACACCTTCACCATTAAGTTATGCACTCACATAAAAACCGGTTGGAAGTGGAACTACTATGTAGTGTAGTCTAACAAGTAAGGTGGTTCGAAGTAAGTAATGAAATTCACAAAAAATAAAATAAATAAATAAATAAAAAATCTAATGCGTTGTGTCCAAATTTCATGAGTTTTTTAAATTTTTATTTTATGTCTTTGTCCAAAGTTAAGCCCGAAACTAAAAACTATTTGCTTTGATTGAGGAAAACAAAACAAACATCTCAACCTCTTCTACTTCCAACACCTGCAACTCCCTCACAACAAAACCGATCAAGCTGAAATTTGAAGAGAAGCTTTTACATCTTTTAAAATAAGACTGATTTAATTTTGAAGCAAATCCAACGGTGGATTTGAGAGAAACAATTAATCAATCAAAAGTCCAGAGGCTTCACCATGGAAATCCTTCCATGAAACCCTCTTCAACACCCTCTACTTCCAACACCTGCAACTCCTTCACAACAAAACCGATCAAGCTGAATTTTGGGGAGGGCTTTCTACACCTTCCAAACTAAGACTGATCTAATTTTGACGCAAATCCAACGGTGGATTTGAGAGAAACAATTAATCAACCCAAACGTCTAGAGGCTTCACCATGGAAATCCTTCCATGAAACCCTTTTCAACACCCTCTACTTCCAACACCTGCAACTTCCCCTCAGCAAAACCGATCAAGCTGAAATTTGAAAAGAAGCTTTTACATCTCTTAAACTAAGACTAATTTAATTTTGAAGCAAATCCAACGGTGGATTTGTGAGGAACAACTAATTAAAACAAAAGTCCAGAGGCTTGCAACAAGTACTTACTACACAAGTTCTTTTTTTTGCCTAATTCTTACACACACTCTTTCTATGCTTGATTCTTGCACACATAAGAACTAACAACCAATCTTCATCACACTCCTCCTCCTCCTCCTTCTTGCTTTTCCACATACACACAATGCCCCCTTCTTTGGTGAGCCTCCATGACCCCCTGAGCTTGTTCCCCTTGTCCAATGAGATCTTCGAAATCCTTTTGCACCAATCAAATGGCTTCCTCATCCTTCAAGGGCCAATGAGATTTTGAGAATGAATTGCCATCCAATTGAAATTAGGATGAGAATCCTTGGGCCCAATGAACCACAACAGAGATTCCATCCTTCAATCAAAGAGGATGACAATCCTCATGACTAATGGGATTCGAGGATCCATCCTCCCCTTTATGTTGGATATCTTGATGAGGCCTCTTGAGCTTGATCCTTATCTTTTCCGTCCGTTGACCCTCACATCCCCCTTTTTCACCCTAATTACTTCAAGTAACTAACTACTAGGATCATTTATCAATAGTAACAAGGAAAAAAATCCTTGAGTTCTTACTTGACTACGTCAATGGTTGGAGTAACATTTCCATGTACCATTTACTCCTTTGATATTCCCTACCTATTTACTTTACTATGCAATAATTAACTATGTAGTACATAGTTAATTGGAATTACAATTTGCATCACAAAAACTCTCACATACTTCTAGATCCACCGTTGAATTTAAGGTTTGATGAATCCACTGGATCTAGGGTGTTCGAGTTTTCATGAGGTTCCGCCGTCATTCCCACACTTTACGCCTACCCTAATTTGTTAAATAAAAGGCCTTGACCCTTTCTAAATGCCAGTATCACCTTGTTCGTACTACCTTCTTGGTTTTGTTGATGTAGGCATAACTAGTCATGGCGAACGACGACACTACGCCTTCAATTCCTCCGGTCGCACCCGTACAACAAGAAGAGTTTGAAGAAGCACCGTTCGACTTGGATGTTTTTCAACGGTCGCGCGAAGAAGAACCGCCCAGGAAAGTGGTGCGCACTCAAGTTGCTCGTTCGGTATGGGATCGTCGACTGTCTCCTAACCCACATGCTTTAGCCATTTATCTAGAGTTTGTTCCTGCTCGTGGAGCCGCGCCAGAAAGGTTTGAAGAGTGTCAGTGCGAAGATGATGATGTCCGTCTCCATTGTCGAATGTGGGTTCCCGGTGATGGCCATTATCGTTGGCTACAAGGCCCGATCAACCCACTTCCCCTGGAGCATTGAGCCGAGTACCTTGCTCGCACCATTCGTCGCATCCTAGAATTCTTACAACTGTGATCTATCCTTTAGTCAGTTATTCAGTTGTAATTCACTTGAGGCTATTCAGGCGGAACTGTTGCTACTTAAGTTTGATTTTGATTCTATTCCAAGTCTAATAGAAGTGAGACTAAATAAAGATGTATTAGGACTACATCCTAAAAATCCTACAAGTACATCATTAATGCTTGAAGATCATTCTACAGACTAACTCAACCTTGTCATGCGAAATATTGTTAATTATGGCTTGTATTCCCTATATATCAATAAATCACATCTAATTTTACATCCCCTTCCCCTTCTCTACAAACTAAAAAGGATAATGTACTTTAAAAGGTTTACTAGGTCCTAAACTAATTAAGCGTTACATCCACTGAAATAAAGAATTACTCTATGCCTAGAAATATCACAAAAACTAATTCAACTTTTAATAATGACTACTTCAAGGTTTATAAACATTCAAATCATTAGTACTAAGGAAATTTACGGAACTAAAGCTTAACTAATTGTTGAGCTATGATCCATGGCTCACACGTATGCTTAAAAGCAAAAAGCAAATTCAAAGAAAGTTTGTACAATTAATCTTTCACAATGCGGTCAAAGGTGGGTGGAAGGTCGCATTCCACACCAAGTATAAGAATCAAAGCTAATGCACAAGGTGGGCCACCTCCAGGATACAGTGGGCAACAATGGAAATTAATTGATAGATAAGCAAAATGTATGCCACCACCTAGGCACTACGGACACCTAGGGCAATGGGCAAGGGGACAATCAAACTGCCCACCGCATGGGCATTATAAACACCAAGGGCAATGGGTTGTTGACTACCAAGGACAATGGGGTGATTGTAGCTTACACAATCCATTTTTTGGTGTCACAAGGGTAATTTCTAGGGGGTACCTCTAAACTTGATACAATAAATGTTAATATATTATTTATTTTTAAAAAAGATCTAATTAGTCTATAACACTTGTAGAACGAAACTAAAAAAATTGAGAATAAAATTTCATCATTTCATTACAAGCTAGATTTTTAAAGTGATGTAAGACCTTTAATTACAATCCATAAAATGTTTTATGGAATTTTTTTCATAATAAACATGTGTAAAATGTTTAAATTTTTTCCTAGTATGATTATGAAGTTCATGTAGTACTATAATAAGGCTTTCCAACCAAACTTAATTTGTGATCCATGGGATTTAGGCAAGAATGTCAAAAGTGTAGAAAATACTTGATATAATGAAATCTAAAAATTGGACGAATTTTTGGAAAAAAGGACATTATTACCTTACATAACATCTGCCAAACATAAAATTTGAAAAAAACGATGATTTTGGTCTTGATTGTTCCATTGGATGACCCCCCCCCTTTAGGACATGTGTCACAATTTAAAACCCTTGACTTTAGGGTTAAATTTATTGCCACCAACAATGACGCACCCCTAAGCTCCTTGATAAGTTCAACTACGAGTCCAAGGTGAAAACAACGGAAGGATACGAAATTGGGGTACGTTCCCTGGTTCGCAGAACTTTGGGGGTAGGGGGGTGTGCTAAAGCTCTAGGATGGGGATTAGGACAAGTGACAAGCGGGTCAATTATTCACACGAACTTGTACAAATCAAGCAACAAGTTGGTTAATGCATAGCTAGAACATTTTTGGTGCATGGACGAATTACAAGCAAATGCAGATTCACAAGACTCACCACGACCTAAATTTGGGGGAAGCCACCACCTTCCCCCTTATAATATTCTTTGTGTCTGGCGATGGGGCCTGGACCTAAATGTCATTTTGTTTCGGGACTCCCAAGTTGGAAATCTCAACATTCTCAAAATTAAAACTTTTCCACTTATGGAGGCCTATAATGTTTTTATGCAAATCTTTGATTGAAGTGAGGTCTAAAGCAAAGTTGTAGCCCTCATTGAGAGCTTTCCAATGGTATGTGGTATGCCACTTGCACTCAAATAAATTAGGGCAATCTCGGACTTTTGTTTTAAGTACCCAAATGGGTCATAAGAGCCCATTTTAGACATCTACTTATCATTGGAAAGCTCTCTTTAAGAGTTACAACTTTGCTTCGGATTTCACCTCAATTGGAGGTCTTCACACAAAGTTATGGGGCCCCCAAAGTTGTAGAAGTCCCAATTTAGGGAATTTCGAAACTCCAACCTGGGAGTCTCGTGGCCAGGCACAGAGAATACTATAAGGGGGAAGGTGGTGGCTTCCCATAAGTCCAAGTCGTGATGAAATTTATGAGTCTGTTTTTGCCCATGGTTCGTCCATGCACCAAAAGTGCTCCAACTATGCACTAACCAACTTGTTATTTGGTTTGTTTGGTTTGTGTGAGTAATTGATTTGCTTGTCACTCTTCCTAGTCGCCATCCTGGAGTTCCAACACGCCCCTCTACTCCCAAACTGCTGTGAGTTAAGGAGCATGGCCCAACTCCTTATTCTTCCGTTGTCTTCACATTTAGACTCGCAATTGAGTCTACCAAGGAGTTTGGGGTGTGTCACATCATTACACATATTGTTTATTAATTTGTTGATTTGGTTTCCATATGTGTTCTTTTGTGTGTATCCCATTTCCTCAAGTTATAGAAACTAGTCCCTATTAGAATATCATTCATTATTTTCCATTATTATATATAGTGCATGAGTTTCTAATTTGTCATATATAATGTAAAATAGTTTGTAGAAAATGCAAGAGATTCAAAACAAGGTAGTTGAAACAAATTGAATTGAATTTAAAGGAGTTGAAGTTTCTGCTAGGATGTTGCTTGGCATTCCAAAAACTTAATTCATGCAAGTTCATTTATGGGTTCATGGATAGTTGTAAGAAATATGTCTTGTTTGATTTTCACATGTGGTACCTTTTTAAAATTTAAGTCATGTTGGGTAGCTAGAAACATGAAACAAGACTTGCAGATCATAAGGACAAAATAATATTCCTAACTCATGGACAATGATTCTTAATCTTTATTACCCAGGAAACCCTCCACTTACTTTCTCCAACACACCTGGACTTGTAGCATGCTTGAATTCTTGTAGTAGCAATCATTAATCAGGAAGGGGACAAAGTGATGAAAGGAAAGTAAATCTTATATATTTGTGTAGGGGTTTCTTTTTTCTCAGCCAAAATTGTTGGCCCATCTTTCTAGTAACTCAATTTAGATTTTCTACAAGTTTTGTTGTTGGGATTGTTTCAAATTGTTTAACATTTTCCCAACATTGATATATGTAAACATCAATGGTGATGAAGGTCACATTGGGTGACAAGCTTGTTGTAACCACTCATAAGTGCATGTTTGAGTTCTATGTAGCAACCACAAAGTGGTGGCAATGGAGAATCAAGATCCATGGCAGGCATATGGTGTGATTGATTTGTTGCGAATAACAGTTGTGGTTGCATAACAAACCTAAACCTTTGAAAGTATAACTCCATTGTAAAAATCAGCCATCAATGCATAACAAACTCATTTAGATGCAAGGCAATTTCATTAAGAGGTATGAGGCCTAGCCTAGGTGATCACTTAAGTTAAGCCTAAACTTAGGCCACATGGCACCTAGGCTAGGTCTAGACCTATGCCACTTAAGCTAGGCCTAGATTTAAGCCACATGGCATCTATTAAAAATACCATTTTTTTGGGGGGTTTAATCAAGGTTAAACATTTTTTATTGGCTCATCCCCAAATGAAATTGCATTTTAATTTGTACATTATGCTCATAGGGCACCTCCCTATGTAGTTGACAAAACTAAAATGGGAGGCAAAACATACGGGATTAATTTTGTAGTTGCAACCTAGTTGCAATGTAGTTACAACTAGTCATGCAACTACTTACGCTACTAGTGACTCCTTAACATAACCTACTAATTCTAACCTAATTTACAACTCATTAACCTATTTTATTAATTAACACATTTTATGATGTGGCACCTAGTCTAATCAAGTTGCCATGTGGCATGGAAAAAAGGTTAATTAAATGCCACGTGGCATGGCCTAAACCTTACTTAATTGCCATATGGTATGTCCTAAACCTAACATATGTGCCAGATGGCATGGCTAGGTTTAACCTAGGTGCCATATGGCATGGCTAAGCCTAGCATATGTGTCATGTGGCATGTCGTAGCCTACACTAAATGATGCGTGGCATGGCATAGGCTTAGCCCAAGTGCCATGTGGCATGGCCTAGGTTTGGCATATGTGTCATGTGACATGTCCTATCCTAGCTTAGCCTAGCCTAATTTAACATAGGTGCCACATGGCATGGCATAGGTATAGCCCAAGTGCCATGTGGCATGGCCTAGGTCTGGCATATGTGTCATGTGACATGTCCTATCCTAGCCTAGCCTAGCCTAGCTTAACCTAGGTGCCACATGGCATGGCATAGGCCTAGCCCAAGTGCCATGTGGCATGGCCTAGGTTTGGCATATGTGCTATGTGGCATGTCGTATCCTAGATTAGCCTACATGGCATGTCCTAGCATAGCCTAAGTGCCGCATGGCATGTCATAGCCTATTTTACGTGCCATGTGGCACATTTTAGCCTAGTTGAAGTGCCATATGGCATGGTTTAAGTTAGGATAGGTGCCATGTGGCATGACTTTAACCTAGCCTACGTGCCACGTGGCATGGCTTAGGCCTAGCATATGGCCATGTGGCATGTCATATGCCATGCTTAGGTGCCATGTGGGATGGTTTAAACCTAGCTTATATGTCACGTGGCATGTTTTAGGCCAAATGTATGTGCCATGTGACATGCCTTATGCCGTGTTTAGGTGCCATGTGGGATGATTTAGACCTAGTTTATGTGCCACATGGCATGACCTAGGCCTAGCATATGTGGCATGTCTTATGCCTTGCCTAGATGCCACATGGCATGGCCTAGACCTAGCATATCTGCCACGTGGCATGTCGTAACCTAGCTTATGTGTTATGTGGCATGGCTTAGGCCAAAAATATGTGCCATGTGGGATGTCCTATGTCATGCTTAAATGCCATGTGGGATGGTTCACACCTAGCCTATGTGCCACATGGTATGGCCTAGGTTTAACATATGTGGCATGTCCTATACCTTGTTTAGATGCCACGTGGCATGGCTTAAACCTAACATAGATGCCATGTGGCATGGCTTAGGCCTAGCATAAATGCCATGTGGTATGGCTTAGGCCTAGCATAAATGCCATATGGCATTTAGGCTTATAGGTAGGTAGATATCTAATAAATAAATATATATATATATATATATATAGGTATGTCCTTGCTAACTAGGTAGCTTAAATACTTCACAACTAGCATGTGACTATTTTGGTTGCATTTGCAACTAAATGTATATACAATGTTATAAAAAATACAAAGACATTATAAAAAATAACACAATTTAAGGATGAAATAAATCATAGTCACAACCTAGTTGAAAAAAAGACCAAGTTTCATCCAAATTTAAAAAGTAGTTGCAAAGGCAACCATTTGTAATTGCAAGCAACATTTGGTTGCATGTAATCGCATAGGGATGGGTTGCAAATGGTAGGATTTTTAATAGTGCAACCAATTTTTGCATGTTGTTTTTTTCTATCTTGTTTTGGCTTGCAAATCTTTTGTGTCGTTTGAATTTTTTTCAAAGGAAACTCAAGGATTGTAACAACCTTGCATTAGTTTTGACTACTACATAAGCAAATGTTTGCATCTCAAGACACTAGCACCCAATGCATGCAAATCAATCAAAACATCAATGCTTCCCATTTCTTGAATTGCTTCATCATTCTACCATTTTCATTTAAGACGTGAATTTACATGTTGATAAACATTACAAGTGGGGAATTTAGGGATGGGTGGGGGGGGGGGGGGGGGGGGGCTAGAATGTAGGTTGTGTTCCAAGTTGCATTGATTGTACATAGTGGGATTGCACTTTTTAAGCCAAATTCAATCCATGTGGCCCAGAATTGCATAAGGCATGGGTGATGTAGAAAAAATATTCAAGGAGCTTGCTAGTGTTAAAGTATTCAAAAGTAATTGGTTGGTGTTTCCTTGGATGTTGTAACACGGCCACCCCCCCTTTCGTGCCTTGCACATTGGGTTTAAGGGAGCCTAGGCTACCTCAAATCAAACTTACCATCTTAGTGAGGACACCTCTCATGACAAACATTTTGTTTATTTAACAGTTTCCATGACATTCTATGATAGTCTATGACACAAATATTTGATTTTAAGGTTTTGGGTAAAATCCAGGTCTTTGGAGGATATAGCATCAAGGCAATCAAAAAGTTCACTTTGTAGTTTGCATTTTTGGTGATTCTGAAAGTTTGGTCAAAATTGTGCAATGTAGGTTGTTTCTATTTATATTTACCACTAGTTTGACCTACTATTGTTTCCCATATTTTGGGTGTCTTCTTTAAACCATAGGATTTGTGGAATGTAGAGTATCAAAAGGAGCCAAAATATCAAGACCAAACACATTCAATACATAAGCTTGGGTAGTATTTAAATTATGTTGGAGATTGTCATGTCAATTGTAGTTAGTACCATCTGGAAGGCAATGATATCTACTAGCAAAAACTAATAGAAGAAAAAAATATTGTTTCAAAAGTTGAAATCATAGTTCTATGTTAACTACTGAACATTGGCAAAAATGAATTGGAACATAACTTGGAAGTCTAAAGTTATCAAGTTAAGAAGGAATCAACAACAATGTTGACTTGGGTTTCTAGGTATTATAGAATTGTTGTCTCAAGATATACAATATTGTTTCCAAGTATTGTAGAACTATTGTTTCAAAACAAACAATATTGTTCCAAGTTCTATAGAATTATTTTCCCTAGACAAACAATATTATTTCTAAGTATTGTAGAATTGTTGTGCCCAAGACAAACAAACAAATAGAATGCCCAAGCATTTGCAAACATTATGCTGAAATGACACATTGCAATTTAAGTCAAATTAATGAAATTGTAATATTTTTGACACAATTAGCTACCCAAGGTCTCACTCCAAATGGGTTTACCTTGCCTGCAAGGTGAGAATAATGGAGGCATCATTCTTGAATGAATATGGAACTTGTTATTTTATAGACTACCATTTTCCAAGTCTAATAAGTGACATTTTTCCACACACACACATATAATTAAACTTCAAAGGTTATTTTAGAGATGGGGATTCACTAGTTTTGGCTGAAAATGGTAGAAGTTCTGGTAGCTTTACATTTGACAAGGAGTTGGGGAATATGTACAACATTATTATGGAGTTATAAAATTTCATAATATTAAGAATCAATATATCATTGTTGAATGTGTTCACAATGCAAAAATATGGGGTTAGAAGAGTAATTTTTGACAACACAACATTACCATACATTGCGCAGCCAACATATGGTGTATGTCATTCCCTTTTTCTTTTCTCAATTAAAAAAATTGAAGTAACAATGCCATGCAATACTGCTAATTCTTTGGCAATTTTTTTTAAGAAGCCAAAAGTAGCTATTGCTAAAAGGCTTTCCGCATCTAAAAACATGAAAGCAGCAGCTATAGCCAATAAGGTATGACCCAAGCATAAATGAGAATGTGGATTCCAAAGGTAACGAATATTCTACCCCCTATGTTTAAAATCTTATTTCCCAAGTCTTCAATTCTTATCTTTTGGCCCATGATAGTTGAATGAAATTGTAATTTTCAGTAATCTTCAGTGTTATTTATACATTGTTTGAATTTTTAAGATGGAGCAGTATGCCATGATCAAGTTTTGGGCTTCCATTTGTCTATGAAATCATGTTGCCAAGTGGCCAAAGGCTTTATTTTCTTCATAACATCAAGATAGTTTGAAGTTTTGTCTATGTTTTTTGGGGAGATATATTATTCCCGTAGAAGAGGTAGGATGTTTTGTACTTGTGAACTCCCACATGATGTTTCATTGTGTTATGGGTGCCTCCAACACTACAATAGAGATAACATAATGGACCAAGCCTGTAGTTTTGTTGCATGAGTCTTTTGGATTGGCTATTAGTTGCGGAATACAAATATAATATTTCATTTAATCGATCATTCCATCAACATATATGTTCATTGGGTATGTTGCATATAACGAATGAACTAAGGCACTAAAAGAATTAAGTGGGATTATTCCCTTGCTTTGCCTAGATGTTGTAGTTGTATTGTTTTTTTCTAGCTTTTCAAATTCAGATTGTGTGACATCCTCCACATTATTTTCCAACTACATGCCCATAACCACTTGAGGCATATCCAATGCCTTCTTGATGTTTCTCTTCCAAGCTTGTGGTGAAGGTAAATGTTTATTTACTTGTGCTTAGATTGTTAGTATTACATGCACTTTAGCCCTACAATTAAGGGATGTCACCTCCTAAAGGTCCACAATTTGTCCATGTTCAAAAGTTAGCATGATACTCCCTACAAATGGGCTTATTATCTTAGACTTGATTGGTTGAGAAAAGTGGCACTTTTCTTGCTTGATAACATAAAAAGACATGGAAGTCCAAAGTGGTTTTACAGGAACCTAACCAAAGTTTAATTTTTTCACAAGTATGCTGGTTATAAACTTCTAAGACCATGATATTGCCTTTTTTGCACCTCAAGAAACTTTGAACATATATTTTTGGAAATCACAAACTAATAATAGAACAATGAACTATGGACATAATATGAATGACAATGGACTTTGACTTCAAAGAATCTTGGACACTTTGGATTTAGAATCTACAACATAAGTGAACTACATGAACATAATATCAATGGAGTGGGGACTTTGAAAATAAAAACCTTGGACATTATGGACTTAAAATAGAACAGAGATGGACTCACAATATAATATGAATGGAACACATGGACTTCGAAAAACAAATTATTTGGGACCTAATGGACTTAAAAGACAACATAGATGGATTGAGAATAAAATATGAATGGAATGTGGGATTTTGAAGGGAGAATTCTAGATTCTATGGACTTAGGACAAAACATAGATGGACTCAGGATGGAATATGAAGGGAGCATAGGGACTTTGAAGAGACAATTTTGGACCTTATAGATTTAGAAAACAATCTAGATGGAATATGAATGGAATGCGGGATTTTGGACAAACAATTCTGGATTTTATGGACTTAGAACAAAACATAGATGTATTATGAAGAGACAATCTTGGACCTTAGGGATTTAGAAGAAAACATAGATGGATTTAAAGCAGAATGTGAATGGAAAGATTATTTTAGATTCTATGGACTTAGAACAGAACATAGATGTATTATGAAGAGACAATCTTGGACCTTAGGGATTTAGAAGAAAGCACAAATGGATTTAAAACAAAATGTGAATGGAATGCATGATTATTTTAGATTCTATGGACTTAGAATAAAACATTGATGGATTGAATGGAATATGAAGGGAACATAGGTAGTTTGAAGAGACAATTTTGGATTCTATTTAGATGCAAAATAAAATAATATGGATTGAATACATTATATGAATGGAATGGGGACTTTGAAGGTACAATTCTAGATTACATGGATTTTGAAAAGTTCTTCAGAAATGGATTGACAACATAACTATATGAACAATTGGGGATTTTGAAGAGACAAACACACATCCAAACTAATTATTAAAGAACATAATAGGACTTCTAGATTACTGGACTGTCAAACCTAGCTGCATGAATTCAATGGATTGAATTCTATAGGATTTTAATTTGGATTTAAACCAAATTTGCAAGGAATTGAAATTTAAAAGACCTATGTATCCTGGACACATCCCAATGAAAAGCTTCAACTATTACAAACCACCATAGATTAGGGTAGTAGCTTACCTTCTCCCATGTGAATTCCACCATTTTTTGTTACATTTCCAACTGTAGGTTTTCAAATTCCACTCATTTCCACCAATCCGGGTGCAACTCTTGGTTGCAACTCTTTTCTATGCGTTTGTAGGAGAAATTGAAATGTGCCATGGCACACCAAGAATGGTATGCATGGTTTCAAAACAAAACCTAGCAATCCCAAGCTAGATCGACTTTGACAATAAAATGAACAAATGAACAAATTGTGATAGTTCGACCTTTTGTCACAAAATCACTATTGGCATCATATTGGGAAAGGCTTTATGATTGGTTCTTCCCCTCCATGTTGCATCACACCAACTTGATAACCAATAGTAGCTAGTTGCTGCTTACATTTGTCGCTCCTTTCAATTGTTGCAAATCATGCCTCTTCAGTAGTAGCAAACTTCTTCAACATTGCCTTTTCCTCTATGTCCCCTTTCGCTAGTAAACCTTTAAAGGCTTCCACCATACCAGCTTGATAATTAGACTTACACTACAATGTCCCTATACCCTTGACCACCTCATCCATCTACATAGACAATTTCAGTTTTTGTTGACGCTTCTAAGTTTTTTAGAACCAAATTTTGAGCATTTAATGGAAGTTATAATTCCAAGAGCTTAACATTTGAATCATCAACTAACTTTTGATGATGTTTAACATGTCCATTGTGTAATCATCACTATGCCAAAACGTGGCATATATTACTTCATATATTATTACATAGTCATGTAGTAAATCAAGACTCATGGCTTATGTCATTTGTAATATTTATGGTCAAAGTAATTTATGTCATTAGTCATGTGACTTTTATTACTATAGTTAAGAAATATAATTAAATAACATATATTTATTGACTTAAGAATGAAATCAAGTGTTTAAACATAATCATGCCACGTGGACTATATAACTATCTATTTATTAATCTAGCCTATAAACCTTGCATAGGTTAGTAACCTACAACTTAGGCTAGCCTTAAAACTAGGCTACCTAGGTTAATTACATAGATTATCTAACCTAGGTAGCCTAAAAGCCTAGCTAAAAGCTTAGGTAGGTAGGCCTATTATAGGTAGGTGCATAGGATCCTATTTTTTTTGCTCACAAGCCATTTTTTATTGGCTCATCACAAGTGGTCCTTGCACTTGGAATACTAAATTTAGTGTGTGTATTGTATGTACATCATTCTTTCACTTAGTTATATAGTTTACAAAGTGAAACTTTTTGACAAAGGATATGGGATAAATTTAGTGAAAGGGAAACATTCCAACATCGTCCCACATCATCCTTTCTCCCATACAAATTAAAGTAGGCAACTTTAACCATTGTTATCTTTTTCATATTTTGTTCAAATGAAAAAATTGAAACTTCGTAAATATTTTTCCAAGATGTACACATTTATATTTTTTTAAAGAAAAAAAATATAAAGTAATTTGACTGAAAATGCATTTCAATTGTCGCTATTTAATACATTTCAACAATAATGATATCTTGAAGATTTTTTCTTCTTCAAAATGATTTGTAAATAAGCCTATTTAAAATCAACATTGAAAAGGTTTTTTGGGAAAATATTTTTACAATATTAATATATTCTTAAAAATAAATCTCCTTACCTTTTAAAGATATATTGAATCAATCAATGTTGTATTAAAATTATTAAAATTAAAATTATGATTATGATATTATTTTATTAATATATAATAGTATGTGAAAGATGATATAGAATATTGAAATATTATGTAATTTTTTTAATTATTAATACACACACACACAGACACACATAACATATTTTAATATCATAAAGTTTTCATAATTTTATTATGAATAGTAATTTTTCATATTTTGAAAAAAAGATGTGTTCATTTTATTAGATTTTATTGAATATATTATAATATTTTCCCCAATTTGTCCAATAGTAGTTTTGATAAATTATTTAGCAAATAAATGTTTAATAAACGAGTTTCACCCTAGCCCTATAACTTGACCCTTGTTCCTTTTTTGCATTTCTTCTTCCATTTTTTTCTCACTTCTCAGAAATAGTGAAGAGGAAGGTGGAATAATTTTCCATAAGAAAATAATTTGAATTTTTTTCATAGAGTTTCTTAAAAAAGGATCAAGTTTTATATTCTTGGCCACTCATTATATGACAACTTTCCATTTTGGGGCACATTGTGAATTTCTTTTTAGATATATTGGATATAATTAATAGGACTATATATCATTATTAATATCAAAAAGTTCAAGGAAGATGTTGATCAAAATAACCTTTGAGTGAAAGTCCTTTAATGATTTTTTGGGATGAATTTTCACAATGTAAATTCAAATAAAATTTGAATAATTTCAACATTTTTTGTTCAAAAATAAATAAATTAGAAAAATCTCAAACTATTGGGAAAATAAATAAAATTTCAAAACCACAACCTTGAAATAAAAAAGATCCTAAAACAACCATAGCATAATAAGAAGTTTCACATAAATTCAATGTTATAAAAATATATGTAATATTGAATTAAAAATATATTAGACATATCATTAGATCAAAGGTAGGCTGAAATTTGTGGATTTAATGTTAGACCAAATCATATATATGAAAATTTAAAATACATTACAAAACCCATTGGATCCAAGAAACTTGATAATAGCAATGCATTGTTTTTTCAAGAGTGAGCCAGGGTTCAATTTGCAAATGTAAGTCCTTCATCATGATGTCCAATTTTGAAATTTTGGTCAAACAAGGTCAATCGTACACCTAGTATTTTTTTTAAATGACTATAATCGTAAAAAGTTGTGTAGGCATGAAATGACTACAATCATAGATGGCATAGTTGCAAGATGTATATTACTCCATGACTAAATCGAGACTTTAGTTATATATGATCAAGTCATGGATGCCATGTTTTGGTGTACTAAATCTTTGCATTTCAAAAGAAAAGAAAGAGTAGTCTTCACTTTAGAATACTCTTCCCCTAAAACTAAAAGCATTTTTTGCCATTTAACAAAACCCTCAATTCCTTGCCCCTTTGCAAAACCCTCAATTTCTTGCTCCTTCATGCCTCGTGAAACACCGTTGCACATTGGGACTTGGTATGCAACCTTTGATGGTGATGGCATTGTGTCGTCCTTTGATTCCACGTCCTTTTCTTCCATACCCCCTCTCTCAACTCTAACTTGTCTTACTTTAGACAAGTTCATTCTTCAAAGCTATTCCTTGATTGTCCACTTTGCAAACATAGCCCATATTACAAGGTGATTTTTCCTTTCACAAACAATGCCTCGAGTTAAAGCTTTGTTGATTATTTGCGTGGTTGGCATTTTCATGTGTTGATGGACGATCATCTATAGTTTTTCAATGTGCTTCACCAACTCTGGATTGTTGTTAAAACTGTAGCAATAGCCATTTTTGTTGGTAAGAGGTCCAAACAACTCCAAAATTTCCTCCTTTGTATAATCTAACCCAAGCTTCAACTTTTTGGGAAATGGCCCGATGCTATACAACCCATAAGCCTCAGCAAATTATTTGCGTGTTAATGGAACCTTCCTATCAAAACTGATCTTAGGTGGATTTGCAAATAGTGGGTGTACATAAAGAGATACGGTGCTCTCTACCTTCATTCTTTTTTAGGTTTCTATTTCCTATGTTGCACATTTGTTGAGACATTTTTTTGTTCAAAATACTCTTTATGACAATCATGTCTTTCCAAAGTTTAATGATCACGCACATGTCAGGTTTTGACACAAAAAAAGTTCACTCTATTATTGACCTCAAACTGATAGCAACAAGATAGAGGTCATGTGTGACAAATCACATAGGTCCAAGCACTAGTAGAATTGCCAAAAATGCATTCTATTTGTGACTACATGCGACTATCAGTTATTTGCAACTACATTTGGACATTTTTGCAACTATTTTTTGTGTTGGTCATATTTGCGACTACATTACAATTAGTTAGCAACTATTTTGATGTTCATTTTTACATGTGAACAACATTTAGTTTGGTTTTCATCCAAGAATAATAGCTTATGTCCCATTAGTTGCAAACATGACCAATTTAGTTGCAACCCTATGAATATACAAAGGTTTATTTTGTGAATTTTAAGGAATATAGTTGAGTGTATTAAGATTTATAAATGTATGAATGTATATGAACAACCATATTACATATGTATTCAAATAATATTACTAACATAAATGGCCTTGATATTTTGGTTACATTAATTAATGTAATGTTTGAGTATATTAAAATTTAATGTAATATATTTATTAAATATATTGTGCCCATATTACAAGTTTATCCACACCATCTTATTATACCTTTTAAAATTATTACAAATGACAATTTATTATGATTATATTATGATTATGTATTTATATTAATTACATGTAATAAAAAAATTTCAAATTTATTTTTGAATAAAATTCAAAAAATAGCGATATTTTATTACATAATGATGATAATATTGGAATGATAGGAAAATTAATTATATAATTACTGAAATAATTACGAAAAACCTAGTATATTATTATTAAAATATTTTCAAATGATCCATTTATTTATTAATAATCAATAATTTAAATTAAATAAATCATAATAATTTTAACAAGTGACAAAATCATATATAATAATAATAATAAAATAGCTAACCCCGGCTAGCCACAAATTCCATTATTATTATTATTATTATTATTATTATTATAAGTAATCAATTATGAAGTATTACTATATTATAAAAAATTACAGGAAATATTAATATATAGTTCTAAGTTTTTATATTTCAAAATTATAATTAATATTCATTAATTATGAATTACTCAGTGATTATAATCAATTACTGATATATAATTTTTATTTTCAGTTTTATTATTTTATTATTCTGTACTAATTACTGTAGTAGTTAAAATGGAAATATAATAAATTACTATACAAATTCAGAAATTATTTTCGAAGGAAAGATACAATTTATTAAAAATTAAAATATTTATTGTAATGCTTCATAAAATAGCTATAATGAGTGAAGTAATAATCTGAATAGTAAAAATAAAATAGATAACCCTTGGTACCAACTAGCTAAAATAATAATTGAATTAATGCTAGTTTTATTATTAAATATTACATTTATTTTTACTATTAACTATAAAAATGAAAATAATAATGGGAGTAATTATAATAAAATAGTTAGTGTAGGCTAGGTTTTAATTATATTATTAAAATTTAAAAATAATACTCAATATCTATAATTAATATTTAGTAATTATTAATTACTGAATATTTAATTTACTATATTTATATATTTGGTTACGAAATAGTAAATAATTAGTTATTAATAATTAGGTTGATATATCATTATAGTTAATACATAATTAAAATTAAATAATATTACTATTTATCTGGCTAATAATTAAATAATATTAAATATTAATATAATTAATTGAGTAGTCATAATATATTGATGATTATTACTATGAATAATTAGTTAGTTTTTAGTTTAGTTCTTGAGTAATTAATTAACAAGTTTGTTAATTTATTTGTCTATATTTTATTCATTAAATAATTAATAAGTTTATTAGTTAATTAGTCGATTTATTAGTTGATTAATTAGCTAATTATTTAGTTAGTTAGTTGTCACTTACCTACTTAATTATATACTTTGCGACTAAAAAATGTTTAATCACAAATTGATTGGAACAAAAAAAATTATCCCATATGTTTTGGCATTCATTTTCATCTTGAAAAGTATATAAACAAAATGTTCTGTCTTACATTTTCATATTTAAGAACATGGGCATATGTAATGAACCAATAAAAATGACTTAACTCAAAATAAAATAAAAATATTCATGTGTTTACACTTAACTACCTACTTCCTTAACTTACTGACCTAGTTTTTAACCTACCTACCTACCTAAATAGGTATTTGGCCTAGGTAGGTAAATAGGTCTTATCTAGATAAATGTTTAGCCTCGATGGGTAGGTAGGTATATATGTAGGTAGGTACGTAGTTCAACCTACATACCTAAATATTGATTTAAATTTAATTTGGACAAATTCAATTAATATTCCACCACTACTAGAAATTTGCCATTTTGCAACTGTCGTATGCAACTGGTTTTCAGTTGCATGCGACACATGCAACTGCAAATTCGCTAGTTGCATGCGACCAACCGTAGCATATGATAGTACGTATATGACAAGTATATATGGTTGGGTTATATGGTTTCATCTATACTAATAGTTGTAATTGCGACTGCATGCAACTACAGGGGTTGCGTTCCCATTGAACGTACAAACCCAATTGTATGCGAACATGTGTACTTTTTTTTTGTAATTAAATATTTAATTTTAAGAATACTTTAATTAATCTAGACCAAGTCGTAGCCATTGGGGTGTGGACATGTGTTGGATCAACCAGGGTATGTCATTGTGCACGTAAGGAAGATTAAGGTTAGGGTTAGGGTTTTTCATCGTACCTTTTATAGTGCACCACATGGCAGCTCAACAATTGTTAGATTTAGTTGCAAATGCAACTGCTGGCCTATGTTTTAGGGTTAGGGTTAGGGCTTTTCATCGTACCGTTTATAGTGCACCACATGGCAGCACAACAATTGTTAGATTTAGTTGCAAATGCAACTGCTGGCCCATGTCTTAGGGTTAGGATTAGGGTTAGGGTTTTCCATCATACATGTTAAACATGTTTTAGGGTTTAGGGTTAGGGTTCAGGGTTATGATGTATCAGGATTAGTAGCATTAACCATTGCCACATTAGCATAAGTAGCACACCTACACCTACTTTAACTAATGTACATTATACATATCAGGTCTCTATTATATTCCTCTAGTGCTGAAAAATCAACCAATAAATATTACACACATAGATCTGTGATTTGCAATTTTGCAGGTAAGAAATCTGCCATTACTTAACCAACAAATTACCCTTTGTCAGAACATTGAAATTCCATCCAATGGGGTTTAATGGCCATTGTTCCAATTACAGCAACCAGGAATCCATCACTCTATCAGGTCTATTAAACCTGACAATGTCTAAAATATCATTGACACCCAAAAAAGGCCATAACTACTCATTAGGGTTTTAGAATTCAAAAATCAACTAGCTCCCAACCTATAGTGCCCCTAACTTAAGCATGCTTTCGCATTAGACGACCTTCCCATACAGTGCTTGAACCTATTACATCCTTTAACACACATTGTGGGGCACGCATCTCATCTGTCCTCCACAGAATCTCAATCTACAAAAAAAAATGCATCACCACCCAACAACCCAGTTCATGGTTTTAGTTCAAATATCTCCCAGCAGGATTCAGGTTCAAATCCACAATCATTTGCAATGAGCGCCATCAGCACACACCTACTACTCAAGCTCCTAGCTAGATGTTGATCTGACCTGGAGGACAGCAATGTTCAGATGAGGGTGTAAGATCAAATCTCTGAGGACAAACCTCTGCTTCCACTTCTGCTTCCACCTCCACCTTCTGTGCAGGACTGAGCCGTGGATCCTGCAATGATTTGTCCAACAAGTAAGGCAGAAAGAAACATGAACTTTATCATCAGCTGGGAAGCAGGAAATTGCAAGTAGAGAGAAGAAGAAGAAGAAGAAGAAGAAGAAGATGTGCAACCTCACGATTACTGCAGAGCAAAAAGATTCGATGTAAACATGTGAGAACTTCTCTGTGTTGTGCCTCTGTTGGGTGTGCTGTAAACACTGGATTGTACTGCCCAAAAACACAACAAGAAACACATCATCAACTAGGGTTCTCATCACTAGCAACATCAAGAGACATGGGAGTATTGTCATCTTCCATGGTCACAGAGACCTGGTGAAGCTTGCTTGTCTTGGGGATTGGCACATAATCTTTGCCAATGAATTGTTTTTAGACTTTACCTCTATCCTGTTCAGTAAAGCTTGGAGATCTTCTGCACCCACATTTGCCTCCTTGAAAAGACGCAGTGTATGGTCAAAAGATGCAGGCCACAGTGGTCTTGCATTTTTGCTAGCCCACACCTGAAACCCGAGCATTTCCAGGCTATCAATCAAAATGGAGTTCATTTAAGGCATAGCTGAAGACAGCAGTCCATCATCATCATCACTACTGCAGAAGACTGTATTGACGAATCTTAGCGGTGGTTGTCAAATGTGCTGCTGCAAACCAAAGTGCGGCAAAACAGAAAAAAACATTCCACCATTTTCTACCTCTTCTCGACGCCTTCGATGACTATGTGCTTCATCAGCAACATTCAGAAGTGATGAGTACAAGTAGAAAATCCTGATTACAGCAGTCATCTACAACAAGAGATTAGATTTGTAGATAGATTAGGGAAGAGAAAAAATTTACCACATTCACATCTGACACAGTAAGAAAGAGAGAGAGAGAGAGCGTGCGGGATTCATGACAGGCTGCCATGATCCATCCATATCCTTTAGCAAAAACCAATACTAACTTCACTCCCAGGATAACACTAGCAAAATCTTTATTTGCAGTTCTCATTCAATGTTCAAGCAATAAGGACATACCAAGGGCTCTTCCATCTTCTCAATGTAGCGCAGCAAATCCGCTCTCTTGCATGGATCCTCCTTGTTGCGCAATTGCTCAAACCCATTTTGCAAAAGCAATGCCTTGACACCCACAACATATGAAACATCATTACTGCAGTGCACTTTTTCCTACTCCATGATTTCCCTTCTTCTTTCCCAACATGGCAGCACCTCTCTCTCTCTCTCTCTCTCTCTCAAAAGAAGGAAATGTGAGGACTACAAATCTCTATTCCATTGAAAGCGGTGGAGAAAAAGGGACTTCATACTCACTGCCTCAACCACTTGAGCTTGCCCATCTGCTTGCACTACCTTATCCAATGTGCTGATCAGAAATGTCACCTGTCCATGCCCACGGATCATAAGCTCTCATAATTCAAGTTTTGCTTTGATTGCCTTCCTCATGGAAATGTAGCGGTAATAACCAGTGTCTATTAATGTAATGTTCTTGTGAACCTGTTCCACAAGCTTGGGATCATCATGTGACGTGTTAACAGTTTTGCGCCGCTTGAGTTTGGCAAGTATTCGATCCTTCACAAATGGCCACTTGTTCTCAGGAATAGCAGTATGGCTCTCCATGTCTGAAACTAGAAAGATGTCCAAGATACGGTTGTTTTGAGATTGCAGCCTTGCACTTTCCACACTGCTCCAGATCCCCCACCCGCCGACAAATGGGCACAAAATCAAGGATTGGAAGAAAATTACCGAATCAGCTTTTCGCCTGCCCCTAAGGCTTTAAAAAGGCATCCAGTCACCTGGAACAACATGGAGGAACCTCGGTGGAGATTCTTGGATACCTGGAAAAAAAGAGCAGAAAAATGGAAGAAAAAAATTTCAACCTGATTCCCATTTCACTGAAGCTGGTGGTCACATCCATGAGCAAATTTTCTTGGTCCATCCCATCAATTCCAACTTCAGTACGTCCTGGAGAGGTTTCACTGTCAAACGTCACACTATAGTCTTGTTCCCCATCACTCATATATAGTTGTCAAGGCACTCCTGCTGATGATTCTGTGACCATCGAGAGGAGACTCCCATCTGCACTTACAGTTGTTCCACTTGACTGAGTATCGTAAGGTGCAGAGGATTCTGAACTCTGGTTTCGGATCACTAGGTTTGCACCACTTGCTGGAACAGCAGATGTCCAAACTGTCTTCTTCTTCGTCCATGCACCCAACCCATTCCTGCAACAAAGCAACAACACATAACGCCAGCAGCTTGCATGAAACCAAATTCAGCAAACATTCTAGTGGCTGCTTCTTCCAGAAGCAACAAGATCCCTGATGCCTCTGACTTCAGACTTGCACTTGACACTCCAGAGAATATGTTTTCAATCTTGGGAAGAAGATCCTGAAGGCTTTCATACATGTCCAGAACTTTGAAGAGCTTCTCTGGTGACCTCTGACCAGTGGCTAGAGCTTTGCTTAAACTCAGAAGCTGCATCATTGTTTCATTGGCAACATCACTTAAACATGTTTCTGAAATGGGTGCTCGAAACACCTGCAAAAAAAAGGATGCCAGATAGAACTTTTAGGTATTGTGGACACATATACTTAGATTCCTGAAAATGCTGACATGGGTGCAAAAGCAGACCTTGAGGATCAGTAAGCAACCAACTCTGTAGTAGGTGTCATAACAATGACTGGGTTGCAAAGCTGGGTGTTACTAAAAGTGAGTCAGCTGAAATATGGTTATTTGCATTGGGTCTTGTGGAGGCAAAAAAGCTGAGACTATTAGTGTGAGAGATGATGAGAGAAACCTGTTCACAGAGCAGCTTCTCACTTGCAAACAGCACCAAAGCTCCCACTTTCATTGCCTGGATCCACTTCCGCTTCTCCACCCCAAGTCCATACAAACTGTCGTCCAGCACAGCCTTCCTACAATTCACATACACCTGACAACACTCAAGTTGGTGATTTGACGCAATCATTCGCTGGGCTATGTTACCAAGGTCCATTACAACTTCAGGATGCACCAAATCCACTGTCGTCGGCACAATTTCTCTGGGTCTTGCCACCGGGAGAACGTCTTCGTCTTCATCTTCGGCGGCATCTTCCTCCCCGGAGGAGCTGATCTCCGATGCTGCTGCGGCATCATGATGATGATCGTCATCGAAAGAGCTTCTGAATGATCCAGCCACTGCCATGGAGTCAAAGAGCCAATCCGGGTCCACAGATCGGCTGTTCTGCGCAAGCAAGTGGCGGAACTCCTCCTCTAGTCTCTCCATCGCCAGCTGAATCACGTTCTGTGCTCTCTCCAGGGTTGCAGGCTGCTGCTCCTCCTCCTTGTTTTGCACGGACAACTGATCCAGCAGGTTCTGTACCTCGTCCACCGCTTCCAGATAAGTGGAAGCCTCCTCTTCCGGGCACTCAAAAATTCTCTGCTACTTGGCCCGCTCTGAGTATCCCAGATGCCATCGAACCACCACATCCTCCGCATGATCAAGGCGCGATTCGATCATCTTCAAACTGCCCGTGCCCCGTGAAGAAGGTCGGGAACGCTTCGACTGCAGATCCTCATCTGTAGCTGTTGTGCCTACCGCATGCGAAGTACTAAACTCTAGCTTCTCGGGCTTGTCATTCATGCTAGAGAATCTGTGATCAAAGTTCGAGAGAATTTGGAGCATGTCGTCCGTCATAGCAGTATCTGTGGTGCCTAACGATCTCACAATCTGTTGTGCTGTGATTAGAACTCGCTTTTTTCCATCTGCTGCCATCGACCGCGGTATTGCCGTATCCCGCACGCAACGCGATGATCTAATCAGTGGTACAAAAACACGGCGGGCCCTCTTCTATAACCTCCAAATCAAGTCATCCTCGCCAAGGAAAAAAAATCACACACAGCAGCAAAGAAGAAGCTCCTGCCGCCTCTTCTCTCTGCACTTCTCCACCCCGTCCTCCTCCAAAGCTCATGAACAATATCCGGTAGTACTACTCTAACTGGTTTCCCACCATCCTAGAACTCTACCAAAAACACCAAACAAGCCAGACCTAAGCAGTTCTTCGTCTGGAAAAGTAGCAAGCAAGCAAAAAGGGCTCTACAATTCCTCTAACAAAGCCCAATCTGCGAACGAAAAATTGTGCACAGCCAAGAGAAGAGTGAAGGAAATCCCGTTAGGGTTTCCAATGCCGAGGTTTAGGGTGCCGCTGAGAAGCTCGAGACAGACACCGAAGACCACGACACTCTCCCGAGTTCTCCAACTGTGTTTGAAAAAACGGTCGCTGGTTACAAAAAATGTGTACAAAGATTCCAGAAAGAGCAAACAAACCTGCCGCCTCTAATCCAGTAAATTAGAGAAAGTTTTTTTGTTGAGACATGCGAGAAGAGGTTCTTGAGGGTTTTGAATTGTTGCGTGGGAGGGAGAAGACGGAAGTGTTTTGGCGTGGGACGTGGGGGTGGTAGAGAGAGAGAGAAAGCGGCATCCGGATCGGCAACCATGTCCGCAGCAACAACAGCAACAGACGCAACCGCTGCAGCAGCAGCAGAATGTATCAGCGCTGCAGCAAGCACAGGGAGGAGCAGGGCCTATCTATCTTATGACAAAGGAGCGAATGCCAGTCTCGTACCAAGCCAAATGGGCAGACCTTCATCCCGACTCGCAGCAGCTTCTTCTCCATATCGAGTGAGTATCATCTCAGCCTAATTTCTTTGCACTAATTCTGCGCACACATTGTTGAACATCTCAATCAATGGAGTCCACAAGCTCCATGCTCATGGCTGTGGGATTCTCTCTCGGCATTCCTCTTTTTGCTCGGCGACTCTGCATTGCAATCTTACATCATCCTAGAACGTGGCTGATAGTTGCTGTGTGGATTAGGGTTTCGGATTTAGAGCTTTCCTGCCTTAGCTTTCTTCTGTTAAAACTCTCACTATCTGAGCTCTTTTCTGCATCCTTTCAAAGAGTTGCAAAGGAAAGATCAGCTCATAGTCTTATTGATGTTAAGTTGTTGAAATGTGTCTGTAACTATTCCTACAGATTCTCATGTTGTAAGGCCTCCAAAACTCTCTGTGAACAACACCGTGAAATGAAATCAGAACGTTTGCATGACAAATGTGCACATAGGTGGCTGCACATGGGAATGTGTGTTGTTTTCCTTAGTAGTCGAATGTGTGTCAATGTCATATCACAGATGTGTATGTTGGTGACCACATGTAGGCATTGACACATTGTTCTCTCCTCAGCAGCAGCTTCACCTGATTGAAGAAATCATGCCACCCATAAATTGGATTAGAGTTTAGGGTTCAGGATCTCAGGAAGAATTGCTCAAGCTCAGCAGTAGCTTCACCTGATTGAAGAAATCATGCCACCCATAAATTGGATTAGAGTTTAGGGTTCAGGATCTCAGGAAGAATTGCTCAAGCTTAGCAGTAGCTTCACCTGATTGAAGAAATCCTTGAGAAGCCTGAATCATCATCATCATTAGAGGAAGAATTTGGCAGAGACATCATCATCATCTTCCAAGATTCTGACTTGTAACAATGTACCCACCTCATTCTTTTTCACCTGAAACTCAGGAATCTCTGAGAAGCCCAAATCATCATGGAGAGTATGAATTTGGCAGAGCCATCATTGTCATCATATTCCCACAAACCCTAAACCATCCTGTCGATATTCACAGCAATAGTACAACAAGTTTCTCTTAGAGACTGCAAGCAACAAGTGTGACTTCTTGTTTCTGATCAATTGTAGGCTGATAGATCAGGTCACAGGTGACAGAAACTGTCTAACCTTGAAAAGAATGCTCATCACGATGTGCAGGTGCGAGAAGCAAAATTCAAACAACTGCAAACTATGTGATTTATAGTCTGTCATATCAAAGTGTAGAAGGTTTTATGTTTCAGGTCAGGGTTTTTTTTTGGTCCCCCTGTTTTCCATATATCATGCTTTCACCTTTGTGGTTTCCTCTCGCCCTACTGCATTCATGGTCTCTTCTAGTCTGAATTGAAATTTCTCAACCAAGTGTGTCAAAAGCAGACCTATTAAATTGTTTTACACTCGGGTTGGAGTCTATGGATTGGGGTAATGAAACCATCCTGTCGATATTCACAGTCAATGAATGACAATATCTTATTCACATGTCTACCCATCATGACTATCAGGGCTGACTTTGGAACCAACTCATGCATTACATGGACTATAAGGTGTATATGTGCCATGAGACCCTCACTTGTATTGGATAATTGTTGGAATAAAATAGATTATTTAAACCCTCAAACCCACATATTGTAATCTTGAGGGGATTAATTGGACATTCTTGTTGAATACACATATACATTGTTTTGCTTCATCAAGTGATAAACTATTGTAAGTAAACTTGATATCTTCCATTGTCAATTGTCTTCTAAATGTTTGTGAAGCAAGCTACTAAAAGTTGGGGATAGCTACATTATCTTAGGTAGGTGGCAAAATAGATTAGGTTATTTTTCACCTATATCCTAAACTTTATCAATGGGATTGTCATTTGTAGGCAACTCTAATCCTAGACATGCCTACAAAAAATGTGTACCTAGTTTACCAAAAGACCATAATAGGCCTATTTTGGTTGCACATGCAACTATGAGTATATGCATATCAAATATATACGATAGAATACATCCAAAGGTATATATACGGTAATATATATCCATAGAAATCATCCAAAGGTTGGGATGAAGGCGATCATTGTTGCACCATGGTTGCATACACATTCAAAAAAGTTGCAAAACTCCATTGTAGTTGCATAAATAGTTGCATGCGACAGGCAGTTGCATCCCAGTTGCAAACAGGGTGGTTGCATATGACAGAATTTCTAGTAGTGCACATGGCAAATTTCTATTGCACCATGTATCACAATTTAAACTACCCAAACATAAAAATTAAATGTCTTAGATTATTTCAAAATCATAATAAGATATTTTTAATTATTAAAAGTTGAGACACATGGCAACACATAACTTGTTCCAATTGTTCACTAAAAAAGTTGCATCTTAGTTGCCAACGACAATACATATATGACCAGTCAAATGAAGAAGGTGTACTATGTTGATTTATTTTTTCATCCAAGATTCGTTGTCGTTTGTGACTAATGTTAATGTAACTTGTCCAACATGACAATTAGGATTTTAATTTCAAATGACATTTGCAACTAAAAATGAGTCACAAGGACCAATTGCAAAATGACCATTTTCTACTAATGAAGTAGGCTTGTTCTATAGCTTTGTGTTTACACATGCATAATCTATTTCTAATGAACATTTGAAAATGATGCGTAAATTGGCCAATCCCACTTTGAATGATACTATCTTGTCATCATCTTGTGTCAACACTATGCATGGTCTAACTTTTGCAAAATGGACTTTGGGCCAAGTTTTGTTTTGCCAGGTTTTGGTCCACCCTACCATGCCAAGACCCTTATTGTTGTTGAATCATAATAATAAGAAACGTGTGAACTTTGAAAAATAACATATAATAAAATAAAATAAAATAAAATAAAAGGTCTGTCCCATTTGGTGACAATCCTTGAATACATTTTTTTCAATCTTTGGTTAATGAGGTATAAATTACTTGAGGTTAGTGTTTTCTTTGAATATTCTAAGATAGATCTAATATTCTATTATGATTTTTTTTAGTTAATAACAAAATATTTAAGATTGGGTGTAATCAATGTTGAAATTAAAAAAATGTTTCTATGATTATAGGATAACCTATATGAAGGGAGAATTATTTTCAATTAAGAAACATTTTAGAATAAAATATCACGAATTATAACAAAAAGTATTTTTAAAATATTAACTTTACAAAATTAGTCATAATGCAACAAATGCAAGATTACATGGGAGCAATTACAAGATTGATTCATGGCATCAAAAGGTGTCAATGTATTAGTGAGAATGAGTGTCTAGAGATTGTTAGCACATCATAAAGATCAAGATAACCATGCATCTAAGAATTTTGAATGACAATGTGTCAAGCCAAGGCAATCATTAAATCAATAGCCTAAAAGAGTTGAAGAAATACCTCCTAATCACATGGGGGATGTTATTTGGTGAATAGGTGAACGTGAGCAAATATAAATATTCCCTCAAATGTCCAAGGGAATGTTCTTTGACATGTTCACTTGATGTGGATCATCAAATATTCTAACACATCCCAAGATGTTGTCACATCAAGGAAAATATTTGAATATTACCTAACACATAATCCATTTCAATGTACACATTAAATTACTTGCATAACAAGAAAAAAAAATCATGCTAAACAATTATGGTTTTAAAACTTTACAAAAAAACTCAAGGTTTTTGTGATTTTGGTGTGTATCCGAAATCATCATTACATCTTGTTTGCTAGATCTTTGTTTTGCCACAATCTTTGAAACTACTACTACTTTTAGGTGGTGTTGTGGAGGGGAGGTTGCAAAGTTGAAGGACACTGATGATGAACAACATTTTACTTTGTGTAATCATGGGTTGAGATGATCCATGTAACAAACATTGCACATAATCATCATTTTGATGATGAAACATTTGTAAGGTACCCAAATACTTTTTACATTGGAAGCAACCCAAGTATGCCAAATTCATTCTGTGTGTTAGATTTTCACTTTTTCTTTTACATGTGTGTGTCACATTTGGGGGGTTATGAAACTCAACATAGATTTCACACATTTTATATCATCATCCTACCAACACAAAGAAAGAAAGAGTTAAGCCCCGAATTTCTTTCAAAATGTTGAATGAAAATCTCTAAAACCTTGCAATTTTAAAAACTTTTTCAATTTTTGACTTGTGAATTATCCCCAATTTTAAAATTTACAACAATGCCCATAGTGTAAGGAACATTGACTACATAATTTATATATAAACTCTAAAGATTGACTATCTCAAATCAATATAAATATTTCAAACTTTCGTAACAAATGTGTAAATGGTTGTATAAAGCAATGCATGCCCAAGTTTTGTTGGCAATATTTTTTTAAACTAGTCATTTGTGGTCGAATATTTCAATTTTTTAAAATTTTGAATGTAGTGTGAAAATCCCACCCCCCAATGCCAAACCCAAAAAAAACAACGTGATCCGATCATTGTAATTTTGTGATAGTCCAACTAACCTTAAATGAATTGCCTTCGTGATTTAAGAGTTTTCACAATTCCAAACTATGTATGACCATTAAATTACAATGTTGCTCTTAGCCTGATTTATATGAGGGCATGGGCATAATTGCTCATGGGCTCAAGATTGAATGTTTTGGCCCAACAATTGGATTCAATGTACAAAGTCATAAAATATGTTATTTTTATGAATTGAACTTTAAGTCATGTAAACCTTTTTGGTCCAAGTATAAGTCCAAAATCTTATCTTATCTCCTTTCTCTTAAGTTCATCATTCCTTTCACACTACCTATGCAAGAGTTTCAATTTGTGTTTTCGTTTTTGCTCTAACATTTTTTGACATTTTTTTTCTTTTGTTCATTTTTTTGGAATATTTTTATTTCAACTCACACTTTCTACTTTCATTTCTTTTTACTTTTATATTTCCTTTTATTCATTTCTTTCATATTCATTTTTTTGCAATTTTTTTTTCCTAGTGTTTCTTCTCACTTTTGAAATACCCTAACTTTAGACCATGGAAAAAAAAAGGCAAAACATCCTTGTGGCCTTTTTTTTTCATAGTCATCAAACATGTGATTGCTTGAGCATTTTGGCATTACAACAACTTGTCCTAAATGAACAAAGTGCTACATTGATGATGATGTTTTTTTTCATCATGGAAAAAAACAGTCCAAGAAACAAAATGGTGTGGACTGATGAGAGGACTAGAGGACTCATGGAGTGACACCTTTTGAGTTGTTTTAATTTATGAAAGAGTGTTTTGTTGAGGTTAAATTTAACTATTTTCAAGTATCTATATCAAGTGTTAGCTCTTGCAATTAGTAGAATAGATGCAAATATGAGGGCATGTGTTCCAGTGGAAACTAGGGTTGCATTACACTTCCAAGATTGGGAAGTGGAAATACTTTTTAGCTTGTGATGAAATCTATGGGGTAGTCATTGGTACGATTATTATTATTATTAAAAAATGTTGTGCAACAATTAAAACCTTTTGAAACCTCGAATGTTCAAGATCCAACACTAGCCAAAATAAAAATTATTGCAACAAATTTTGAAGCCTTACATGGAATATATACCTTATGTACTTGGAACCATTAATCGTAGTCACATACCAATCATTGCACCTCCAAATGACCTTGCCTTATACTATTGTAGAAAATGATTTTATTTTGCATTGATACAAGGGGTAGTAGATGTAAAATGAAAATTATGGGATTATGATTTTGGGTGGGTAGGAAGAAAACATGATTGGACATTGTTTCAAAAAATTGAAATTGGCAAAATGACAATGAGTGGAACATTTTTACCTTACAAATTGACAGTTGATGTTGCTTACCCAAGGCACCCTTAGTTTTATTCCCCATTCGAAGGTGAGAAAAATGGATTGTTTTAAAAGAAGTCCCATTGCAATTTCATACAATTTAATACTTGAATGGTTGGGTGAAAACATGGTAAAGTATACAATAAAAATAGTTCAAAAAGGATAGTCAAAACATGGTCTAGTTTTTAGATGAAGGTATATTGAAAATAATATAATAAAAGCATGGTGATTTTCTTTGAATTTATAGTGAGATGATTACAAAATTTGAAAAACTTCAGGATAATAAAGCTAAATATAAATATCTTTGAAAATGACTAATCAAAATGAGTTTAAACATATTTTTCCAATAAAAGTTTGATGTATTTTACTATAATATTTAAACATTGTAAATTTACACTTGTACATTTAAAAGGTACATTATATTGAGAATGGATGATATTCAATAATTCATCTATTTTCACCTATTTATACAAGTTTGGACAACCTAGAATGTCGGAAAAAAAAAAGTTATTAAAAAAAAATCTATTTGAATGCATATTAAATATGTGATTAAACAATATCATTGTGATAAAATTAAAGATTATTTTCATGTTGATCATTAAATAATAATAAAAAATTACTTTCAATACATTAAAACTTGTTTATGGCCATTTATTTTTTATTTATGATAAGGAGTAATAATTGTTTACTTTACCCTCGACTATAGAAAGAACATTTGGAATATTGAAAGGTAGATGGAGTATTTTATTGAAGAGGATTGATATGCCAATTTGCCATTTACTAGACATTGTTATCGTAACTCTTTGTTTACACAACTTGTGTACAATACATAGTGATGCATTCATGGATTGGGCAAGAAAAGTGGAAATGCAAATGCAAATAAAAGCAAATGGCAAACTTAGAGATTTTCAAAACCACAACATGTTCCACATTGCATGCAATGCCATAGAATAGATGAGAAGATTACAAACAACTATGATCACTTAGGATGTAGAAGATAATGCATTAAATTCAAGTGACAATGAAGGGGTGGATGGAGGAGTGCAAAACAAAAGGGAGAAAGAAAAGAAAATTAAAAAAGTTGTACAAAGTTACAAAAACCCATGAATTACTTGCCAAAACCTTTTACATGACCAAATTGAAGGAGTCCATGATAATTTTTTTAGAATCAAACTCAAATTCTAAATAAGACATAAAATTTTAAGATGGATCTACTACAACTTGTTGATTAAGTGATCAATATGAATGTCAACTTTCTCTAATAAAAAATGGTTTGTTGAAATTTTTTCATCATGATAAAACTATTTTCCACCATTTGGCAAACATTGTAAGAGCTTGGTCAGGAAATTTTTGTTCACCTTGTTGAGTAGATTGTGATGTAATTGCCTCAATTTCAGTCTTGATGTGATATTCATTCTCCATTTGTTCCATGCTTTCACGTTGTAAATCCATATCATCAATAGAAACCAAGACATGTTTGAAGATAATTCCTACTTATCAACACCAAAAGTCCATGGAATCATAAAATTTGCATTCATGATGATTATTGCCCAAACTTCATTTGTCATATTGTCCTTTTTATATTGTTTGAAAAGGGTGTTGAATTTCTTCTTACAAGTAATGGCCATTTTTTAGAAATAAAAAATCAAAGCTGAATAATCACACATGAAGTGTTGCTCACATATCCACCCCTATTGAAAAGGAAAACAAGGTTGCATTAAGATGGAAATGGATGGATTCAAAGTGAAATAACTAGTTAACCTCTTTGGCCTCTTTGCAAAAAACTTCATAACTTTTTGTTAATTCATTTAATTGACCTCAAATCTTCAAACAAAATTGCATCATGAAGTGACGCACCATATTCAATTTACAAAATTCAAAAATAAATTAAAAAAAGAAGTTATGTTACTTTAAAATAAAGGGATTTCAATTGATGCACTCCCAAACTTTTTAATAGACTTAAATGTGAGTCCAAGGTGAACACAATGGAAGAATGAGGAGTAGGGGTATGTTCCTTAGTTCGTAGTACTTCATAGGTAAAAGGGCATGTTGGAGCTCTGGGATAGGGATTAGGAAGAATGACAAGCAAGTCAATTACCCACATGGACTTGCACAAATCAAATAACAAATTGGTTAATGCATAATTGAAGCACTTTTGGTGCATGGACGAGCCACGGGTAAACACAAATTCACAAGATTCACCACGGCCTGGACTTGGGGGAAGCCAACACCTTCACCCTTATAGTATTCTTTGTGCTTGGCCATGGGGCCTACACCCAAATGTCATTTTGTCTTGGGACTCCCAAGTCGGAGTTTCGAAATTCCCAAAATTAAGACTTTTGCAACTTTTGGAGGTCCATAACTTTATGTGCAGGCCTCTGATTGAGATGAGGTTTAAAGCAAAGTTGTAGTCCTCGTCAAGAGCTTTCCAAAGGTAGGTGACATGCTACTTGCACAAAAATAAATCAGGGCAATTTTCAAATTTTAATGGTTGGGAATCAAATTGACAATTTAACTCCCAACCTTTCTTTTGGCCATAACTTATGTTTTAAGTGCCTAAATGGATAATGCGAGCCCATTTTAGGCATTTAAGTTCCAACACTTACTAATGATGTAAAAGAATCTTCAATCCAATGAATTTTGACCTCTAGAATCGCCCTCTAAAGATTTGGGAGTCCATTGGGGCTCCAACTCTCAAAGTGAAAGTGTGGGGAGTTCATTTGGGAGTGTGGGGAGTTCACTTGGGAGTGTGTGGGTTCATCCCCTCACATTCTCCTACACTCCTGAGAGCATGAAATGTGACTCCTGGGCTTCACTTTTGGCTCACACCTTTGTAAACCTTTGCTTTGATTGCAAGCCCAAGGCTAAGGTTGCGACATAAATTGAACAAACATGGTTAAAATCTCTTTGGCCTCTTTGAAAAAAATTCATAACTTCTTATCATTTTATTCAATTGACCTCAAATCTTAAAAAAAATTGTAACATGAAGTGATAGCAATCTGGATTTAAAAAACTCAAAACAAAACATATATAAAGACTTGAAACATGACCTACAAGTCTTATTATGAATGTTTAATAGGTTTGGGGTTTCCAATTCTTACCTTGTTTTTTGCCATTTTTCACAAATTTTAGTTCCATTTCCCACGAAAAGCAGTGAGAGTTTCAACATTTCCATCAACCAATTTTTCCTATCCCAACTTATGCTTTGATTGTCTTCTTGGGTGTCTTTTTTTGTTGAAGCCGTTTTGTTTTTTGAATGGAACATTTTTCAACATGTGAAGAGCCTCACCATCTTCATCTTTTTTAATTGAATCCCCTTGTTTTCTTTTCAACAATTTTGTTTTCCCACTTCTTCCTCTACGTATCCAATTTGTACCTACAAGAATCATGCTAGGGTCATAGAATGGTGAATGCAACAACAATGGTAGAAATATACCCTTTCCAATGCCCTCAACTCTTTGATCTTGCCTTTTTTACATTTGGAACTTCTATGGCACTTTGTGAGCAAATTTTTTTGTTGTGAAAATCCTTCCATCGTTTACATACAATGAAACCAAAAAAACAAGAGTGTTCTAATTCTAGAAGCACACAAGAAGTGATATGCATGAAAGAAAAAAATATGTGCAACATTTCTAGCTTCCCAATTCACTCCATCTCTGAAAATGACATTTTGGATCCAATAGTTATGATGGTAGAAAAACTAATAATTTTTTTAATAAACTTCTTGGGCCCAAGGGAGGAAATTGGATTTCCATCCCAAGAGTATTCCTTTTATTATCTTGGGCCCAATTGACGCCATAAGGTGTGCCATGTAAGATGACATGTCATTTTAATGATTTCTGACCTGAACCCCATGTAAAATCACTTGGGCCCCAATTTAAGTTCTTAACCAATAGGATTCCTCTATTCCGATTTCAAATTGGACCTATAAGCCCTCATGTAAACCGGGCCTTAAATTATAGGGCGGAATGTGCCACCACTGTGGGCTCATTACGTTACGGACGGAAAGAGCTCTACTGAACGTGGTCTCTCCCGGACCACTTGTACTAGTTCCCACGGGGATGAGGATTTTTTCGAATAACAAAAACAGGACAAAATTGAGGGCCGGACGAAACGTGTGATTGAGAGGACGCGGAAAACTCCAGAAATATCGTGGGGAGAGAGAGAGGCTCGGGCCATCGTGGCCAGAACAAACAGGAAATCCGTCGCCGTTGTGGAATCGAAGGTTTGATCAACGAGACTGAGTAAGAAGTTGTGATTTGGAAAATCGAGGCATTTTGGCTGTTCTAGGGCACAAGGCAGGAAGGAACCAAGGAAGGACGGCAGAGGATCGAGTGTGGTTTGCGACAAAGGGGAAGTACACACTGCAAGAGTGGTGTCGGAGAGTGCGGGTAAATAGGAATACGCAATTCGTAGTAGGTGTGTATTCCTCATTGCGGAAGGCTACTCATTTATTGTGAGCGAAAGGACCCCATATTAATTCCTTACGGGTTTTTGCCTTTGTGTGAAAGAGAGACAAAGAGAGCTGTGTGAGCTTTTGAGTGTAATTACTCACCGTTCGCGAAAGAATCCCCACCTTTTTCACAAGTGCTTTGTTTTTGGCGACAAAGGTGCCCTCCTGTGGAGCTGTATAGCAATCGGAGATTATGGCGTCCGGAGTGCTGTCGAGCAGGCAGGTCTGCACTGCTGGTGTGGCAGCAGCTGCATCTTCCTCCTTGCCACACATTGCCAGTCGCTCTTTTCGCGCGCCACTCGGTGAGTGTGTTTTTTTGGCACTGCAGTCTAATTAGCTTAGGAAGGGGTGGTGAGTTTCCAGTTGCGTTAGGTGGGTGTCAGACAAAGAACCCTCTCTTGTGATGGGAGTCATTCGGTGGATCAACTATGGAAACCAGGCGGCTTGGAAGTCCTTCAGGGAAGAAGATTCGAGCAACATATTACCGTGGTAGTCAAGTGTTCTGGGTTGAGAACGTCATGAGACAGTTCGAGAAGGAGCCTGTAGCCCTGAGGGGTGAAGGCTCTTCATCGGTCCGCGCAAAAGAATTTATTTTCCTGACAGATGCAAAGAGAAGACTGCACATTGACCTTACAGGCTTTATTTGGTGTGAGAGTGCCATTGATCTCTGCAAAGTTGACCTCTCGTATTGTCTTTAATGCCAAGTCAGACTGCTTTCCTTCTGCAAGGTCCCTGAATATTCTTTGAAGGTCGTCCATGCTTTAGTATTTAGTGATGGCAGATTGCGTCAAGAAAAGATTTTTCATATTGTGTGTTGACTCTAGCTCATTGGAGGATCTGCATCTGGAGACCACATTTAAGTAGGGTTGACTCTTAGATTTTCAACCAGTGTGCAGCAGCATAGTTCATGCAACCCTATTTGTAAGCGGCCCTAATCTCCTTTTCGTCATAAATTACACATGCAATCATGTTGCAGTGCAGTTTCAAACACTGTACTATTATGTCGCATGGTGGTCCAAAATACTACAATGTTAGTTTCAAATTGTCTCTGCAATGCTGTGGACATGTCCAAGTTGATGCAGGAGGTCTCTGCAATTCTTTAAGTGGTTGATCTATTACAGATTTCAACTTCTCTTCAAGCAATTTGTTGCAACCCTTCCACTTGAACTAGAAATCTGAGCTTGAATCAACAGATTGTAGCAGTATAGGTTAAAATGCAAATAAGAATTTGAAACTAGTAGAGTCAAGAAAAACTGGAGACTAATTCTAAAGGCTGAACCACTGGATACTCGAAGTATTATTTAAGCACCACAGTCTTGATGGGGGTTTGTTTGGGAATGGGTTCCAGTGTCAGGGTTTCATGGGTCAAAGCTAGTTGTAACCCATAAGGAGGAGTGGCAAAAGAAATCCCAACAAATTGTAGCACAACAGAGCATGTCAGGGAAGGCATATGCCACAGCGGTTATCAATGAAGAACTGCAACAGTAAGATCTTGCTGATGTATTCTTGAATGTTGCTATAACACGCGTGCATGTCTAGTATTGCTTGTATACTTTTACAAGCTCTGAGAATCAAGTCAATTTCTTGGTGCTATCTTGCAGTAAACATGGGGCTTAGGATTTGTCTCACCCGATTGTAATATTCCACTGCAGTTCATTCAGATATATCTTCTAGGAAACTTGCTGTGATTGGCAGCTCAGTGAAAATCTGCTAAAGGCTTTGCAATATCATTGTTCGGGACTACCTCTGTGACAAAAGAGTAGAACATGGCCACAATGGTATTGTTGAATGGACGAAGATATGTGACAGGTACATGTTGCCAACATGGGCAGACTTTGAAATGGGGTCTTCTCCAGTATATTGGGAAACTACAACAGGTCGAGCACCTGCATCAGTATGTGTTTTTCTTCTGGCCTTCAGTGTTTGGAAGTAACCATTTCATGTCTTCTATGTAAATGAGGTTAGAGACTAGAACCACCGCTAGAAAAATCATGACAAACTTTATGCAGACAAGATTCAGTGATTCCTACCTGCTCTCATCTGATGTTTAGATCAATGAGGTTGGAGCTACACTATTAGGGGGTCAATTGTCTCGATGCTTGTTTGTGATTAGCATTCATACACAAATCCAGGTTTGAAGAAAATAGGACAATAATCTCATAACTCTACAGGTACAAAATGTTGATTGGTTGTAACTCTTACAATGTGGAGATCTTTATTTGCACTATGTATGCCACAATCACTGTCCCTGCTCACAGTTGAGGTGGGATATGGCAGGGTCAACCACTAACTATTTATTTTAATCCTGCTCCTACCAAGCTTGTGCCTAACCCAGAGTTTGGCATTGGCTTTAATGGTTTGTCTTTCCTTCTCTCTTCATCTTTCATTCTATGAATCTGCAATGCTTATTTCCTCATAACAGGTTGTATGTAGTCAAGCCGTATTCTTGGGGAAAATATTTACAAGAGTATCTAAGGCAAATCCACAGTCTACTTTTACTGCCAGTTAAAAGTTTTAGTGGGATCACAAGAGATACTGAACACTATTAGGTTATTATTATAATAGTCTCCCAGCACATGAGCTGTTATTCTCTTTTGACATTTGCTATAGTGACAGATGTACTGGTGAGGTCATCCATATTATTTAACTAGAATCCTATCTGGGTAATTTGGGAATGTAAATACAGGAGGATTCAATCAACCAATCATGTGCGGAGGTGAACCTCGAGTCATGACCAGAAAAGATCGGGGCAGCCAGTGCCAACCATTCTACACAATTAAAATCAATGTCCCTTTCCATGGTATGTTATCTGGTGTGAAAAGACTCATGTTGACCTCTGCATGCAGAACTTCCAAAACCTTGTTGGCTGGTAAAGAAAGAGATGTCAGGTGGTAGGAGGGGCTTTCAGTTCTGTATGCAATACCAACTTGAGATTGAAGTGAACTACTAAAACTAAGCCTACATAATTCTTTCTTCCCTCTCAGTCATGATTTTATTATCATCAGTGTGTTTTACATCTGGATGGGAGCTCTTGAGGACTGTGGGTAAAGTTTGCACCTAGTCACACCTGATCAAACCTCAGTTGAATCACCTTGCAATGTAAAGTTATTATTGCAGCTGCAAGGTCAAGTTCTCAATTAATTTCTATTTTTTTGTGTGCGCTACAGGTTGTCTTTTTCTTGCTCTTGTCTCATTTTTGATATTGTGATTCTTACCTGTTTGGTTTGATTGTTAGTTGACTTATTCTTTCCTTCTGGACATGTTTTACAAGTTTTTGTCTTGCGTGATGATAAGTACAGCTGGAATGTGATGAAGATGATACATTTTCTCTTTTGTGTCTGAGCAGCTGTCTCTTTGGAGTTTTCTTTTACGGATGGGAGCAATTGGGATGGGCCCTATAAGCTGAAATTTGAGATCCCTGGAAAATGGTGGAATATGCCTATCTCCTTCTTCAATGAGGTATGAAATTTTTGCTACCGGAACCTTTCTATAGTAGGAGGTTCATTCTTTAGGCCACTTGTATCAAATGCAAAGTTGCTGTGTTAACAAAGGCAATTGAATGAAGTATGCTATTCGGCTCGTGTCCCTTAATGTGCTTGTCATTGAGATTACTTTTTAAAACTAAAATGTGAAGGGACTGGCGAAGGAACTGGAACTTGATGGAGCCTGTGATAATGCCATATACCCAGACGCAGTGTTTGTGCAGGATCGATGTCATTTCCCCGCAGGAAGTTTAATTCATGAAGGGGTAAACACTGTACTCATCCTCATTATTTGTGCTGTTACTGCAACAGGTTTTAGCATGTGGGTTTGACATTTCATTATGTGGTATGAAAACAATAGTAACTTTTCAATGATAGACAAGTTTTCCTGTGAATAGGGTATGCAGGAAGTTGAATTGTTCAGATCTTTGTGGGGCTATTTTGGGCTTCAGAATGTAGCTCGCTTACTGTGTTTGGTTTTAGTGTAGGCAGCTCCCATTCATTGATGGAAAGGTTAAGAAATTCCTGTATAAGAAAATAGGAGATTTTCCTTTTGTGGCTAGTATGCATGTAGTTCCCAAAGTCAAGCGAGCAGCTACAACTGATGCTTCTGCATGTTTTTGCAGGGAAACCGCTGCGACCTTGATTTAGTGCCTGGATGCACAGACCCAGAGTCACCATTCTATGATCCATTAGCCAATGTGGATGATGGATGCCCTTATGTTAGTGATGGTGAAGAATAGCTCTTGGCAATTTGCCTTACAATTGTTGTTGAAGGTGTATTCTCAAGTGTCTATTTTGTAACAAAATTATAAGAATGATGACTGAAAAATTTGTTTATTAGTATGTGAATTCTGTTCATGTGTATCACATTGGAGTAGCATGTGGTAACTGTGTAAACAAGGGCAGCTATTTCTGTTACTAATCCATTGCAAACTACAAGCAGAGACAAGTACAGTACTAGGAAAGTTGGGCATATTGTAAGAGCCTCCTCAAATAGCCACCATCTTAATGATCATGTGTTCTTCAGGAACCCAAAGGATTTGAAGCTTTAGAGCACAATGCCGTGTGTCAAAAGTTAAAGTTATGTGGAACCAATGATTTCATTTCTGCCCAATCACGTGCAAATGTTCCTTTCCTATTTGTGCATGTCTGGTTCTATGCCTGGCTGCAATGCAGTGAGAATTTTGATGTACTTCGATGGCCACATATGGCCTATTGGCTTACTTCATACATGAATGGTTGGCATCTGCAGTCCATGCATGCTTCCACTCTGTCAATTTTGAAATGCTGCTGAGTATCTGTGAACAAAGGATGAAACGTGGTATGGAATATTGCACTGGTCATGAAGTGAATTGGAACTAGCCATAACAGACCTTGCATATGATAGGAGAAGGCTTTTCTGTATGGTGAGGAGGGTACCTTGCTTAAATGAACTGTCAATATCTTGCCTTATTGGACTTGTCTTGAGCGAGAACTTTGCAGGGAAATCTGATGTGTGTTTCAGTCTGTGATGGCATATACCAATACTGTTTCAGAGCCAGCATTTGGTTAGAGCAAGAGGCCTGGGGTACATTGAGGTGGTGGCATCACACGGTTGGAAGGAAAAGCTTTTGCCTTTGCAATTTGATTGTAAAGTTTCTGCTTTGATACCTCTAGATGACCAGATGGACCTTGAGGCCTTGGCAGATGCAGAAAGCCAAGTTTGCTTTTTGGCAATCAGGTGGGAATGGCTTTGCTGGTGTTCTTCATGGACTTGCTGAAAATGAACTTAGAGAAATGAGCTGTGTTGCCAATGGAGTCTTTGTACCCACCTCTAATTCTCCTTCAACTTCTCTATTCCAATTGCTTCAAAGAGGTCCATAGCATATCAACATCTTCTTATACAGGCCTTGTCAGGTGGCTTGACATGCGGCTAGGTGAAAGAGTAATGTGACATGAGAGAAATTTAGTTAGCTATTGTAAATCTTTCTTTACACTTTCGTGCTGTTTGTGTCCCTCTTTTTCCCTCTTTTTCTAAAATTGATGACTCCTAACATACTATGGAACGAGCCTTTTCCACCCTCACAAGCCTGACAGGGCAACCGCCATTCTGTTAAGTGGCAATGGGCTCTTTCAAGACCTATTTCCAAAGTGTAACTGATTAAAAAACAAACTAGTCACATTTGAATCACATTAGGAGTTGTCAGTTTAAAAAATGGGTCACTCACTTCACAAAAAATGATACTAGTAGAGGGCTACTTGTCTCACGGAAGAAAACTCCCAAAAGAGAACCGAATGCACCACCATAACATAAAAACCTTGGCAATGTTTTCTAGTGTATTTCGAGGGTTGTATTTGTATTATGTTGTACCCAAGAGGTGGGCATCTTGGAAAATGAAATGCTCTCAGGAGTTTCCTTGAAAAGAAGCAGGCAGTTTGTTTTTCAAAATGCCTGTCATCATTTTTTTTCATTTTTACCCTGGTATCTGGTGATTTATTTTTTTAAATAAAAATTTGCATCAGTTTTTATTCTTGGTAATGGCCTCAAAGTGGGGGAGTTGATTTTGCACTCAGTGACACCCTTGAAGTGGGGGAGTTCCAAAAGTAAACACTAAGTTTTGCCTTGCCTACTTTTGAAACTCCTCACTCGAGCATTACCCTACATGTAAAAACCTACTGGGTTTTTTTAGTGTATTGATAGGATCCCTTACAAAGGGTAGAAAGCCAACATGCTTTTCAAAATGTGTAGTCCCTGTGGAAGTAGGCATTTCATTTTTTGAAAATCGCCCATTGACTTTTTTGACGTTGTTTCCCACAATACATAGCATGTATTCAACAACTACCCACTAGGTATCACGAGAATTTTTTATCATGTGCAAAGCCTATGGACTAGGGCTTTACAGATATTCAAGAGTCTTTTGGCTCTTCCCCAGGGTCCATTACATGATTACATGATTGAGATGTGAATTCTCAAATCTGAAGCTGATTAGGTTAGAATAAGCCCTGAAAGAACCTGTTGCTCGCTAATGGAATGAAAAGTTTCAATGAGCTCATTGAGGAAGTTTCAATGCAAGCTTGAACAAAATCAGAAAGTAGATCAAAGGGGTTCCAAAGAATGATGAAATGATGATGCTACTAAAACTTAGAGCAAAGCCAAAAAGCAGATTGAAGGTGTTGCAAAAAATGACATTGCAAAAACTTAGACCAAAACCAGAGAGTTAATTGAAAATGTTGTGAAAATGATAATGTTACAAAACCTCAAAGCAAAGCAAGGAAATGATGATGCTGCAAAGTGAAGTGAGAAATGAAGATGTAACTAGCTTGAGCTATGAAATGAAGATGAAGCAACTTTCCAAGGAACTATGGTGATACCTCTTTCGACTGCTAACAAAAGAGACTACATCCTGAATAGTGCTTGTTCGACAAACAAACTTTAATCGAGTGACCTAACTTTAACCCCATGTGTGAACATAAAATAGGACTAATATACTCATAGGGTAGATAGTGTCGAATTAGGGTTAACAGCTTAACAGCTATAATCGTACGAGCTACTTTCGAGTTAGGGCCTTTCATTGTGACAACCTATCCTTAAGTGTGAATTCGAGTTAGGGCCTATCATTGTGACAACCTATCCCTAATTGTGAATCAATCCCAAGTGAATCTTATATATAATTACAACAGTGTGTTTGTCTGTGCGTCCGACGACGGTTCCGCGTTTGAATGGACTGGCGGAACCGGCCCGGACGGTCGGATTCCGAGACCGGAAACCGGCCCGGACAGTCGGATTCTGCAAACAAAAAATCCCCACAAAAAATCGTTTGTGCCTCTTGCCGCGTCGTGCGTGAAAACCAAGGCCCGGACAGGGGGGGGGGACAGCAGGGGGGGGGAGAAGGGGGGGCCCAGCAGGGGGGCTGGCAGCAGGGGTGGGGGAAGGGGGGGGGTGGGGACGGGCGGGGAAGGGGTGGGGGGGGGGGGCCAGCAGGGGGGGGGGAACGGGTGGGGAAAGGGTGGGGGGGGGGGGGCAGGGCGAGGAAGGGGTGGGGGGGGGGGGAGAAGGGGAGGGGACGGGCGGGGAAGGGGAGGGGGGGGCCAATTATTTTTTTAAATTATTTTCATTATAGAACATTTTTAAAAAATTAGAATCTTTTTGAAAATGTTCTGGGGGACTTCACAGTGTCCGAAGGGCACGGGCACCCACTAGTCAATCCTGTTAGTCGAATGTACATAGGCAGTGACGAACTTTTTTGGGGATGACTTGGACCAGAGGAGGTTCTATTGAGTGGCAGGGGTACAAAACACTGAGTTGAAACGACCCTTTTGAGGGCTGCTATGGAAAAAACTGGCTTTTAACACTTTTTTGAGATGTTGCTCATACGTGTGTAGTTCTTAAACATAGCAGTGAAGATTCGTGCTCAAACAATGCACTAGAGCTTGAGAAGTTAAGACTAATATCCAAAGCTTTCAATCAACTGAGAATTTACAACAACAGAAATAACAATCAGAAGAAAACACCCTCAAAGAAAGATGCACAAGAGCTTGGGAAGTTATGACTAGAATTTAAAACCTTCAGTGGGCTGAGAATTGATAACAGAAGTAAAAATCTGAAAAAAACAATGACTGATCTCTCAGGACTCTAACCTTACCAACCAAGGGACAACTAAACATCCAAGTTAGCATGGAATGATTAAATGCTCCAGTTACAGGCTGCCAACCTTTGTTGCCTAATCCCTCAGTTTCCTGGCAAAAATCAACTTGTATGATCTCTACATTTTGCATGAGACCAGGAGGAGCTAAGCAGACAGTTAGCAGATCTCCCATGCACTTAGATCCCTAAATATTGCCACAATGCTCATCTCTGCTGCCACAATGTGAACAAGAGGTAAGTAGCATACTAAAGGATCCTAAGAGCTCTTTGCATAAACTGTGCTAAATCATTCCCTGCTCCATACAGGAAATTATCTTACACAAGTTTCTTCAAACTATCATCCTTGTAGAGTTACTGCACCCTTGCCCCATGTTTGCCAACTAAAAATTAGACATGAGCCAGTTCTTACCATTTCTCAGAACCCAAGGACTTCAAAGCCCATTTGAAGCTGCAACTGACTGGTTGGCCATGTCATCCTTCAGGGGCTCAGAATTCCATGGGTTCCCACAATATGCAGCAAACTGATGCTTTGGTTCCAACTGCCCTAACTGCATGTCAACCAAATTGGCCATGATCTCTTGCACCAAGGACAGGGAATCAACCTGGGTATCACACAATTTAGAGGTCTGCCCACAAAACCATGCATTCTTATTCTGGAGTTGCAGTTTCAAGCGCTGCTGAATCTGAAGAAGAGAAACCATGAACAGCCTGCAACACTGGGTCATGCTGCTGGAACACCAGCACTGATGCTCGGATCTGTGGGTCAACAAGTGCATCACCGATAGGACCCAACTCAGAGCAGTGCGCATGCCGATGGAGAAGTCGTGCCACAATTGGGGTTGGCCTTCGAGATCGTCCGACAAGAACAAGATCAAAAGCATTTGTCTTGCTGGTGAGACAGGTGAAGATTGCTTCAAGAGGATCCACAACATCACTGATCTCTTCATAAGTGATTTTCTTCACATCAAACCCGTTTTCCTTGTTCTCTGCACCCTTTAACTCACAGCCTTGCACAAGAGCTATTGCTTCATTGTCTAGCTGTCGTTGCTGCTCCTGCTCTTTTGACCCCAGAGTAATAAAGTCACTGAAGGGTCGACTGGTGCTAGCCAATCCATTTGTGAGTTCAGAAAGGTGCTCACCAAGTGATATTGAATGCATATTGATCCCAATGTGATCGTGGGCAGTAGTGCTGGAGGAAGCAGTCTGATGTGAATCAATTGTGCTGGGAAGAATGAAATGTATGACATGTAGGTTTACCCCAGGATGCTCGGCCATGCGACAGCCATAGGCAAGAGCTTCACGGTCATCGGCACCACCAAAGAACAGGACAACAACACTATGATCAACGCTGCTGGAAGCTAACTGTGATGAGCCACCCAGGCCACGGTCAACAAGGATGGCAACGGAGCATGGTGCATGCTGTAGGACTTTGTGGTTCACATTTCTGAAGCCTGGGGTCGTGGTCTCAAATGTGCCGTCAAGTCTCTGGTTCTTGTGGAATGGCAATATGATGATGACGACGCGCTTGTCTGCTGCTGCTGTGCAAATGTCCTCATGCATGTCCTCAAAGCCAGAGATGACCGTCATGGGCCGCACAGTCACCTGATGATTACCAACATCTCAGACACTCTTTCCAGTTCTAATTTCTATGATGACTTGGAACTGTACTCTTGACTCAAACCCAACTGGTGATCCAAGACCTAAGAAAGTGCATGGCAGGAGATGGCTGGCTGGAGGCACTCATCTTCTTACAGATAATTTGGTAACTCTCCTATCCATCCATGAAGAGGATGGTCCATTCATGAACTTCCTTCGTGTCCTATATTTTCTATTTATTTTTTAAGAAAGAAACATTCCTTGATGTCTTCCTGGACCTTAGCAGTCCAAGGCTTCTGCCCTTCCTTCTCTGCAGCTATTGATGTTGTACTGGTTTCAGGTACCATTTCTGACCCTTCACAACTATCCTGAATGTGTATGGAAGAAAAACTAAAAGAAGACTTCAAACCCTGAAAGTTGACAGGCAAATGCCAGTTCCTCCAATTGCCTACCAAGGCCCTATCATAGACAAAGGATGTGGACTTCTGTCCACATATGGATTGCTGCTGGCTTTGCAACTGGAACACCACACTTATTGCATCACAAATTAGTTTGGTCATAAATTAATGCTTAGTGGTCAAAGAGTGAAAGAACTTGACAAGTTCACTAGCAGGGTTGACATTGATCTGTGAATTGATCAATGACCATGCACTTATCCCCTTTGTAGGTTCACTAGTTCTTTGAATGTTATCTATTATATGAAGAAAAGGCATTCAGTTATCTATTGTTCATCAGAAGGAAGACAACAATGTAATGTGTGATTCACTCACTTTGCTTAGCTGTCCATAAGCTTCAAATGCCACCACAACCTGATCCCTGCTGTCAGGGTTGGCCTCATTGACAAAAGGGCGCCCATCTCGTCGTGCACGCTGTACCATCATAATGGCCGATGTTCGTTCTGACAGCTCCATCAAATGCAGGATGTAGAGCCGAAGGCCATGCTTGCAAATTCCTCGAGTTGTTTCCATGAGATTGATCATTGTCGGTACATTCTTCATCCCATGCACACAGGACAGGATGCGGAGGTCATTCTTTGGATCATCCTGCATGTCCAGCTTCCGGCGCGTGTATGGGATTGGATTTCTTGCAGGCTTGTACAGTGCCATCACCAGAGGTGTTGTGATGAATGTTGTAAAGAGCGCCATTAGGACCATGATTGCAAATGTCTCCTCATTCAGAACCTGCTCATAATTCACAAGATCACCATAAGAACTTGTAACTGAAGGGCCCACAAAAGAATCATAAGCAGAGCTCAACTGTGCAGGAGCAGAGTTCAGAAAAAAAGGAATGGATCGACAAGCTCAAATTAACTTGTCTCCTACTGATCTCTTTAGCCTCAGGGCCCCTGCCTCTTTGCAGACCATGGTAAGTTACTAAATAACTCAAATGAGGCTACTCCTTCAAAAAAGACTTCAGAAGCTCCTAGGAGCCCACAATTGGATGGCTGGTTACAAGTTACACTTCACATTGCCGTAAAGGGTACTGGGCAACATCCAGAGTCTGCACCTCGAGGGATTTGAGATCTAATAGCAAGGTTGCCGCAAGCTTTACCACAACGCGACTGGCTTGGTGCCAGGAAGACATCTTGCGTACAGAAGCTCAACTGTGAAAGTCCACAGAAAATATCAGGGAGGATCTGAGATGTTATCTTACCCCTCTAGACCTCCCAATGTTGAGTACAATGAGTTCAACCAATCCTTTGGTATTCATCAACACCCCTAGAGTTAGGGATTTGTTGAAGGTCAAATTGGTGGCCTTGGCTGCAAGGAACGTGCCTGTGATCTTGCCAAGGCAGGCGACAGTGATGACCAGCACGAGCAAGCCTCCTGCTGTGGCACCGTGAATGCTCCCGACGTTCGTCTTCAACCCGCTGATGGCGAAGTAAAGCGGTAACAAGAGAATAGACACGAAATCTTCCAGCTTTTCTACGAGAAGCCCTGCAAACGGTCCGTCCTTCGGGATTACTAGACCTAAAAGAAATGCACCAAAAATTGAGTGGATTCCGATCGCGTCCGTGCAGAATCCGGCCACCAGAACTCCAGCCAGAGTGACGCAGATGTACATTTCCTTCACGGGCTCATTGGTGGTACAGTGGAGAGCAATCCAAGTCATTACGGGCCGGACTGCGACGATCATGAAGATGACAAAGGCGATACCGCATAGTAACACCCAAAGGACAATCGTCGGACTCTTCTCGGATCCCGAGAGCGCCACAGCGAGCGCAAGAAGCACCCACGCGACCACGTCGTTTACTGCAGCCGCCGACATTGCGAGCTGCCCCACATCGGTTGTCAAAAGCTTGCGTTCCGCTAGAATGCGCGCGAGCACCGGAAACGCCGTGATCGACATCGCTACGCCCATGAACACAAGAAACGGCCCGAATTTTACGTCTTGGGCGATCGTCTGCTTCAGCACAAAAGAGACACCAACTCCTGCAGTGAACGGCAACGTGATTCCTGCAGCAGCAATCGCTAATGCCTGCCTCCCCGTTTTGCGGATTTGTTTCAGGTCGAGCTCTAGGCCCACCATGAACAGGAAGAACAGGAGGCCCATGTCAGCGAATGTTTCTAGCGTCATCACGCTTTGCGGTGGGAAAATTTTCGCCATGTAGATTGCATTCTTGCCCAATGCTGACGGCCCCAGTAGAACGCCTCCCTGCGCATTCCACAATAATATCATCATAAGCACCCAAAGCAATTCTAACGGGGAATCACAGCACATAATTCCATGTTCAAGATGAGGAAGCAATGCAAGGTTGACGTTGGTAGTTTGGTGACAAGGATAATGTTCCTTAGGGTTGAAGACGGCAAATAAGTACGTAGCGAGGAGCAATATCTACATCTTAATCCATTCAGACATCCACCTGCATGCGAAGACGTAACTGCACTCAACGCACATTGCAATGGAGTCTTCTACTTGCACGATCGCGAACCGCAATCGACGAACCAAAATCTCAAAATAAGGAACGTCGTACAGGCTGGAAATTCAGCTCTGGAACACGGATCCCGAAACCACGGAAACTTTACATCTTCCTCGGTTCCGAGTACACTTGCTCAAAGCAAGGTGGAGGGGATGAACTTACGATAATCTCCGCAACGACTCGTGGCTGATGGAAGGGCTTCACAAGCAAGCCGAGCGCCCTTGTAACGACTATAACGAGAGTGATCTGAACGATAAGTAACGGGAGTGAGAAGTGAATGGGGTTGTCGCCTTGCCACACGCCATTCGACGTGACTGCCATCGGCATTATGCACGTCGCTGCTGTCCCATTTGACGAAACCATCTCAACGGCCTCTCAAACGTGACAGCCTCGACAATGTTCAACCGACTCCCAAAGACCACAGTCCACAAGAGTTGCTGCAATTTCTCGCCCGCAAACACAGGACACAGAATTCTCAGCTCGTCTTCACCAAACTGCCCAAAAAGGGATAGCCAACAATCTCATCTCGCATCTCCACTACAATCGTCGCAATCAAATCCATATCACGACCAGCTCAAGTCCTTGCACAGGACTCGCTTTTTCAATCTCTCGCCAAAGAGACAGACGCCCAACGGGCACAATACAGTTGAACAATACCCACAACCACGAATCCACCCAAAACCAAAGAAAAAAGTCTCAATCACGCATCACCTGGACACCCATCAAATCCCAAACAGAATCAGTAAACTACTTTTAAATCCACTTAAAGAGCGCTCCGCCTACTGATCACCTATAGCGCTCCCATTCCCAAACGAACCCACACGCCGCCCATTGTCCATGATGAACAATGAAGGGACGAGAGAAAACGAGAATTCTCAATCAAGCATCTGCGTTTGTCTGCAAGACCGGGTAAGAAAGTTGACCAAGACCACAACCGAAGAAACACAAGGGCAAAGACTCACAAGGAGGAAAGAACAGTAAGTTGCAAAAGCAATGTAAACGGCGGGATCGTGTCAGACTGAGTTAGCGAATTCGACAGCGAAGGAAATGTATGTTGGTGCAACAACAATGCCGACTGACGACGGCGGTAGATCGGGTGTCAATATATTATACAGCAGCGTAGGCAGTAGGGAGTCAAGAATTCAGGACCCACCTAACTAGCTTCCCGCTTTTATCTCCTCTATAAATGTCAAACCTCCTTTCACCCCTTTGGAGCAGGAGAGATATTAACGGGATTGTGAGGCAAGCAGGCTCATGCGCCGCGATTTCCGCTTGACTTCCTAAAACTGCTCCACTATATCATGGAAAGCTCTGACACAGGTTTACTCGATCCAAGCACTGAAGATAAATTGATGACTGAGAGACCAACAGATGACGCAAATGTCGCATAGATTCGTATATTTCGCTTCTATTTACCATGAGCGCAGCAGGGATCTAGGTGGAGGAGAGGTCATTTTGGCTCTTGGATTGTTGACACACCACATTAATGATCCTGGACGCTGAAATTCATTGCACCTGCCGATTAGTGATAAGAATACTGCTGGCATATCTGAGATGTGGCATTTGTCGAGTTTTATCTGTAGATGCACTACCCCATATCTCCAACATAATAATATTCGTGGTGTCTGTCTGTCCGGTGTCCGCCGGCGGTCCTCCTTTCCATCCATCCGTCCCATCCTCCGTCCATCCAAGTTCCTCATCCCGGAAGAAGAAGATGATGGAAGAGGAGGAGGAAGGAGGAGGACGAATGGCGGCAGCAGCAGTTTATCCAAACATTTTAACAATTAGAAACTTTTTTAAAACACTTAAAACTAGAAACAAAATGAAAACATATAAAATAAATATATTTAAACATGAAACAAGAAAGGGAAATATAGTAAAATAATCTTAAAAGAAAATTAAAAAGCAGATGACAAAAAATAAGAGACAAAACAAAGAGCAAAAGAAACAGGAAAAAAACCATACTTGAAAAAACAAATGAGGTTTGTCTTCTTTTTCCAAACTTCAAAACCTGCATCTAATCAAACAAAAATACAAAAGTTTTTAAAAATTATTTTCATTATAAAACATATTAGAAAAACTAGAATTTTTTTGAAAAATAAAATAGAAAAAAATAAAAAAAATAAGTGAATGCATAAAAATAGAAAAAAATGAAGATAGACAAAATAAGAATTGAAAAAATAAAAACATGAAACAAACATAAATAGAAAAAAAGTAAAAACGCAAAAAATATAAAAAAGGAATGGAAACAAATGAAACAAGGGAAGGGAAATAAAGTAAAATAATTTTAAAAGAAAAAATTGCAAAATTGAAGAAATCAAATAAAAAATAAAAATAAGAAAAAATAAAACTTATAATAATGAAGAAAAACCTTACTTGAAAAAGAATGAGGTGTGTCGTCTTTCTCCAAACTTCAAACTTGCATACAAATAACAAAAATATAAAAGTGAAAAATAAACACTTTATTTTTATTATACAAAATAATAATAAAAACAGAAAACACATAAAAATAAAAAATAAACAAGATAAAAGTTTCTAGAAAAAACAAAAACATGAACCAAGTTTAAAGAAACCGGGGGACTTCAGAGTGCCCGAAGGTCACGGGTACCCACTATATATAATATTTTAGGTGTCTGTCCGTCCGGTTGTCCTCCTTGGGGGTAAGGGGGTTAGGGTTAGCACGCCCTTCATAAACACGTTTCAAAAGAAGAAAGCCTGGAATCTGCCCAAAGCCTCCACAAATCTCAGTGATTTCAAAACCTGTTTTTTTTCTCCTCAAAATGTGGCGATTTCAAAACTCTTTTTTTTCCCCTCCTGGAAATGTGGCGATTTAGTTTTTTTTTGGAAATTTTCCAAAATGCTCGCTTCACCATGTATGTTTTCATGGGGGACTTTTCAACGGATTTTCATCACAAAAAATAAATAAAATAAAAATAAAAGTAGTTGCTTTGCGCCTTTGTGTGTGTCTCTCTTGGTTTAAAGAAACCGGGGGATTTCACAATGCCCGAAGGTCACGGGTACCTACTATATATAATATTTTAGGTGTCTGTCCCTCCGATCGTCCTCCTATAAACGCGTTTCAAAAGAAGAAAGCTTGGAATTTGCCCAAATCCTCCACAAATCTCAGCGATTTCAAAACCTGTTTTTCTTTCTCCTCAAAATGTGGCGATTTCAAAACTTTTTTTTTTTCCCCTTCTGGAAATGTGGCCGAAGGTCACGGGTACCCACTAGTCTCCAACATAATAATATCCGTGGTGTCCGTCTGTCCGGTGGTGTTGGTTGGTGTTGGTCCTCCTTTCCATCCATCCGTCCCGTCATCCGTCCCATCCTCCGTCCATCCAAGTTCCTCATCCCGGAAGAAGAAGATGATGGAAGAGTCTACTACTATAAAAAAATTGGTGTCCGTGTCTTGATGCAGTTATTCCTGATTGGCTGGAGCCCCCCTCCCCACATCCATTGAGGGCCCCAGCCAAAGTGAGCGGATGGTGGGATGGTCAACATAGTGGGAACCAGGGAAAACTGAAAAATATCCTCCTCTACATCCCCCGCCCCCCAAATTTAAAAGGAAAAAATGCAAGGCACATTCAGTGTGTGCTTGGGCCTTCCCATGGGCTGCATGAAATTTCTCCTCCCAAAAACGTTCATCACCATTTTTGGCCTGACCTTTATCCCTCACAAGTCCAACTTTTTTTTATTGAATTTGATTGGCCCCGGCATAAAATAATTGAAACTATGAAGGCTCGCAAAAATTGAAGATTCTATGGATAGATGGAATGCCTCCCCCTTTGGCCCATCGATATATGTGAGAAGGGGAGGACTTTGAGCAAAACCTATGGGATTAAAGCAAGGTGCGATAGGGAATACCCATGGGGAACGCATTGGGAACGTGGGGAACAAATTGGAGAAATGGTAGGAACACATCAGCAACTCATCGGAAAAATAAATAAATAATCATCCAGCCAATTGGGAAGTGCAATCATGTTCTCAGGGTGCCTTGGTTTTTTTCCTTTTAAGTTTTGGGTTTAGGGCTGGGAGGTTGGACGGGAGGTTTTTTTTTTTCAAGCTGTATTTGGTGTGGAGAGAGTGGACTGTCATTTTAGGATATGGTTTTCAGGACATGGTTTTTGGGACTTGGGATCTCAACTTTGGGGCCTGGGAAATTTTAGGATATGGTTTTCAAGACATGGTTTTCAGGACTTGGGATCTCAACTTTGGGACCTGGATGTGGGATCTCGATTTTGGGACCTGGATTTCACACAGGGGCTTCACAGTGGCCTTCGGCCGCGGGCACCCACTAGTCTACTTATATAATATCCTTGGTTTTGTCCGCTTGCGGTGGTGTCCGGTCGTCCTTTCCATCCATCCGTCCCGTCATCCGTCATCATCCGTCCCATCATCCGTCCCGATGACGGCCACCAGTGCTAGCCTTTCCCTGGCGCTTAACAAAATGAAACTTTCCACACAAAATGAAAAAATATAAAATAAATATATTTCAACATGAAACAAAAAAAGGAAATACAGTAAAATAATCTTAAAAGAAAATTAAAAAGCAGATGACAAAAAATAAGAAACAAAACAAAGAGTAAAAGAAACAGAAAAAAAACCATACTTGAAGAAACAAATGAGGTTTGTCTTCTTTTTCCAAACTTCAAACCTGCATCTACTCAAACAAAAATACAAAAGTTTTTTAAAATTATTTTCATTATAAAACATATTAGAAAAACTATAATTTTTTTGAAAAAGAAAATAGAAAAATAAATAAGTAAATAAATGCATAAAAATAGAAAAAAAATGAAGATAGACAAAATAAGAATTGAAAAAATAAAAACATGAAACAAACATAAATAGAAAAAAAGTAAAAACGCAAAAATTATAAAAAAGGAATGAAAACAAATGAAACAAGGAAAGGGAAATACAGTAAAAAAAATTTAAAATAAAAAAATTTACAAAAATGAAGAAACCAAATAAAAAATAAAAAATAAGAAAAAATAAAACTTATAATAATGAATAAAAACCTTACTTGAAAAAGAATGAGGTGTGTCTTCTTTCTCCAAACTTCAAACTTGCATCCAAATAAACAAAAATATAAAAGTGAAAAATAAACACTTTATTTTTATTATACAAAATAATAATAAAAACAGAAAACACATAAAAATAAAAAATAAAAAAGATAAAAGTTTCTAGAAAAAACTAAAACATGAACCAAGTTTAAAGAAACTGGGGGACTTCACAGTGCCCGAAGGTCACGGGTACCCACTATATATAATATTTTAGGCGTCTGTCCGTCCGGTCGTCCTCCTTTGGGGGTAAGGGGGTTAGGGTTAGCACGCCCTTCATAAGCGTGTTTCAAAGGAAGAAAGCTTGGAATCTGCCCAAATCCTCCATAAATCTCAGCGATTTCAAAACCTGTTTTTTTTCTCCTCAAAATGTGGCGATTTCAAAACTCTTTTTTTTTCCCTCCTGGAAATGTGGCGATTTAGTTTTTTTTTGTTGAAAATTTTCCAAAATGCTCGCTTCACCATGTATGTTTTCATGGGGGACTTTTCAACGGATTTTCGTCACAATAAATAAATAAAATAAAAATAAAATTAGCTGCTTTGTGCCTTTGTGTGTGTCTCTCTTGGTTTAAAGAAACCGGGGGACTTCACAATGTCCGAAGGTCACAGGTACCCACTAGTCTCCAACATAATAATATTCGTGGTGTCTGTCTGTCCGATGCCGCCGGTCCTCCTTTCCATCCATCCGTCCCGTCATCCGTCCCATCCTTTGTCCATCCAAGTTCCTCATCCCGGAAGAAGAAGATGATGGAAGAGTCTACTACTATAAAAAAATTGGTAGGAAAAAATGCAAGGCACATTCAGTGTGTGCTTGGGCCTTCCCATTGGCTGCATGAGATTTCTCCTCCCAAAAACGTTTATCACCAAGGGGGTTGGGGGGGCCAGGGAAGGTTTTTTTTTTTTTTTTTTTTTTCTCGCCCTAAACTGGCCAGGACTTATTATGGTTTTCAGGACATGGTTTTCGGGACTTGGGATCTCAACTTTGGGGCCTAGGAAATTTTAGGATATGGTTTTCAGGACATGATTTTCAAGACTTGGGACTTGGACTTCACACAGGGTCTTCAGAGTGGCCTTCGGCCACGGGCACCCACTATATATAATTACAACATGTGTGTGCGTCCGTGCGTGCGTCCTACGGGACAGTTCCGCGTTTTAATGGACCGGCGGAACCGGCCCGGACGGTCGGATTCCGAAAACGGGAACCGGCCCGGACAGTCGGATTCCGAAAAGAGTAATGGGTATAACTCAGCAGGGGTGGGGGGGGGCCAGGGAGGTGTTTTTTTTTTTTTTTTTTTTCCGCCCTAAACTGCCCAGGACTTATTATGGTTTTCAGGACATGGTTTTCGGGACTTGGGATCTCAATTTTGGGGCCTGGATTTTCACACTCGCGGTTTCCAAGATCGAAACCTGAAAACTTTTAGGACGTGATTTTCAGGATGTGGGATCTTAATTTTGGGACCTGGATTTCACACAGGGACTTCACAGTGGCCTTCGGCCACGGGCACCCACTAGTCTTATATATAATTACAACATGTGTGTGCGTCCGTGCGTCCGTCTGTCCGTCCGACAACGGTTCCGCGTTTTAATTGACTGGCGGAACCGGCCCGGACAGTCGGATTCTGCAAACAAAAAATCCCCCACAAAAAGTCCGTGTGTGCGTCCGTCCGACGAGACAGTTCCGCGTTTTAATGGACCGGCGGAACCGGCCCGGACGGTCGGATTCCGAAAACGGGAACCGGCCCGAACAGTCGGATTCCGAAAACGGGAACCCAGGTCCTGATGACTGATGCGCCGCGTCGTTCGTGAAGACCAAGAGACGGAAATCTCGAGGCTAATTTTTTTGGTGGTTGTCACTCTCAGGATCACTAAGAGCTGCAGAAACTGGTCCCAACCCAGGGTTTCGGGATCTCGACAGACAGGACCTCGGACAGGACCTCTTCTTTTTTTCTTTTTTTTTTTCTTTTTTTTAAAAATTTTAAAATTTTATTATTTTTATTTTTTTTGTGTCCGAAGGTCACGGGCACCCACTAGTACTAACAAATATACTAACAAGTATCCAGCACACAAGCCTATAATAAGCAAATATGAACTTCATCGCCTACAATAACACCATTGTTGTTGTGATGGTTGATGCAAGTGAATAAGTTTTCGTCTTCAAGATTTTCATTTATTAAGTTTTGTTGTAGAATGTTGTTGTTATGTGATGGTCATTGTTAACTTTTCAACACACTAGAGGTAAATTGAAGCTCTGTTCTATGTTGCATTTTTTGTTTTTCTTTTGTGTGCCAACAACTATCAATGATTCTTAGAATAAGACATTTCTAATTTGTAAATGTGAGGACCCAACAATGAAAAAAATTTGGGTCTCAATTTGCTAGCTAGAATGCCAAAAATCTGTTTTTGAGCTATAACAATGGTGGGAAGTTTGTGATCTTGTATGCACCAAGTTAAGGCAGATGTAAAATTGTCTACATCAATAAAATAGTGGTAGAATCCAACAAAGTTTCTTGACACAAGGTCTTTGCTTGCACATAATCCCTTCAACCACATTGGGCATCAGCAACTTGTAGTACTCCACCAGTAAGGGCAACAATAGCAATTGTCATACTCACCAACCAACATGGAAGCATTCTTGTGACCTACATAACTGACGACCAATCATATGATCCCAAACCTAAGATCCAACATCAAAGTCAATACATTATAACCCTTTTTTCCTATCAAGTTCATGCAAAAAAAGATGAAGTAGGACATCCAACACTTGGTGTTTCATTTGGATCTTGTGTTCCTCCAGCTCTTCATCAAAAGCATTTACCTTTAGAGATTAGCAGACCTAAAACAATAATCCAATTTCAGAGTACTTCACAAATCTCACATATTAGTATGAAAAATTGTAGGACAACTACAAGCAGCCAATGTCCATGGCTCTAATTGAAGATGCCATTCTTCAAGCTGGAATGTATGGAACTTCAAAAGAATTAGCAATCTCAAGTGTTGTATTTTGTCAAAGATGTAGATGTGCATGAATCACTACTAGACTCTTATTGCCATTTTAAGAATCACTGTAGGAGATGGACAAATAGGAACAAAGAGACACTTCATCAAGTGGGAGGCTGAGGGGAACAACAGAAAGGTTAGTATCTCCAGAAGTTAAATAGTTTTCATGCCTGGAAAATATAACTTGCAATTAGGAACATGTTTGAGCTGTCTGTAATCCCGAGTCATGTTCAACATGACCTATTTGATAGAAGTAAGATCAATTTTCAAAACAATGAGAGGGGGGTTTTCACTAGATTAGTTTGTAAAACTATCATGTCCTCTTCTATCTATTTTGTACTTTTGCACTGTATTTAAATTGTAGGACTCAATTGATGCATGGAAATCAACTCCTCTTTCCACCGACACCTTGATCATAACAATCAAGCCTGATAAAAAGTATTCATACTAAGGTATAAGAAACAAAAAAATATTTTTTCATTATTAATTCTATAAGATGTATGATTAGAATACTTGACAAGTATCATGATGTTTAGTGTTGGGCATCACGACCAACCAACCATTTGGGATACAATTCAAACACTTTCACATGATCACAAGCTCAATTTTTTTATCATTTTTTTCAATATCAAAGTTGCCCCTAGAGCCAAAGGGCAAGTTCAATTTTGGTTTCAATGTACACAAGGTAGTTGGATTTATCACATGTCACTTCAACTACTATTTTTAAATATCAATCTAGAATGCTCACAACAAATACTTTTGAAAGTCCTTAATTCTATTTCTATGCAACTCAATATAGTGAATGGTTTTATGTCTTACACTATTGTACCCCCATTAAGAGAAAGGTGATAGTCCTCATCACAACCTAACATTTCTTATACTTCTCTATTAGTTGACTATGGTTCAAGCTTTAAGGATTGGTTGGGCAAGGTCTGTATCAATTATTCTGCCCATGAAAGCCTCATTACATGATATTCTTGTCATTTTTTTCTACATTTTGATTCATGTCCTTTGAATTGCTTGAGATGTTGACTTCAAATCTTAACTCATCGATCAATTCAATGGGGGTGAAAGTCATGTCCTTGATTTGGCCCTCAGATATATTGAGAAACCAATTTTGTTAATAAAAACCTTAAAAATTGAAAAAACATTCGAAGTTTTTAATAATTTGTGAAAGCAGGAAGATGAAATGGTGTTCCTTCATTCCATTTCCTCAAAGTAAATTTGTGAAATACCCAAAAAAAAGATTGATGAAACATCTATGAAAAAGTTAAAAGACAAATGAGAAAGGCATCCCGAAACAATTAAAACAAAAGTGATTAATGTCATACCATCCAACATTTCAAAATGTCATTTTTCAGCCCATCATCTCTAGATATTGTCAAAAATAATGTTCACATTGTAATTTATATTTTGTTCCTCAATTCCACAAGACATCATCTCATGAATAAGTTGCCTTCCACACACATCATGTACAACTACCAATATGGACACCATCACAATTTTTCACACACATCATTTACAACTAACAATATGGGCACTGTCACAATTCTTCTTTTGTATATTTTAGTCTTGCAATAGGTTGAAAAAATCATGTTCATTGATGTCGCAATGGTGTTAAAAAAACAATAACTTTCACAATTCAAATGGTACTCTCCAATCTGCCAAAATAATTTTGGCCAACCTATCCCTCCTTGCTATCCCTGTCACTATGTACAACATTGTCCCTTTGCAATGTTGCTATTGTGATGGTGCTTTATGTACGAAAAAAGTCTATTAGCAAACCCTTTTGAATTTTTGACCCCCCTTGACCTACCAGACTCAAAGGGATCTCAAATCCGGAAGGGTCTGCTGATAGACCCTTCTCGGATACATAATCATTTGAATCAGATTGAAAATTTCATTTCCAATATGAAAAAATAAAATTAAAATTCAACAATTTTTCACTTGTCTTTCTTGGTGTTTGATTTCAAATATTTAAAATTGCAAACGTACCTGAAGTTCTCAACCTAGGTCTATATGCTTCTTTAGAGCTTAGGACTTAATGAAAATTCATTTCACAGTTTTTGCCTTTGTCCAAAAGCAGTATCCATTTCATGCAAAATGCTTCATATGGAAAGAAATTGTTGGAATTCTCCCCATAGTGCACTCTATTGTTTCATGTAGTTCTGAATGTTGCAGATGATTGGAGGGTCCATGAAAACACACCTTGCAACCAAAATCTTCAATTTATCATTTTAACTTTCATTATTTCACATACCATTTTGATGGCCAGGGTTGACCAGCATCTACACTAGTACCTTCACCTTCTTGAGTGATGCCTTTTAGCCTAGTGGCCATATTTAACCCAGGAAATGCTAAATTTTGACTCAGAGAGCCTGGTTTAATCTTAGGAGGGGATAGGAACCATGATTAGAAGTGACCGAACAAAATTCAGGGTTTTTATCATTGTGCGGTGGTCCTTCTTAAATAGAAATAGATTTGTGGGTCGCCCTCTTTGGTGGTTCTTTGTCTTCTTGGACGTGGGTCCTTCCGTTTTATTCCTTTTATTCCCCCTTTTAAAGGTGCTATGCTTTATTTTTGATCGGGCAGAAAAAAATTAAAATTCCGTTTGCTCTATATTTGAGTGTATATTCACTTAACTGAAGGGTATAATTTGTTTTAAAGAACTGCAGATCCCAGGAATCTTCAGAGTTGTTGGTGAAACATTTGAAAGAACCTGGCCTCCCCTGCCTTTAACGCCAAAGAGCGGGCTGTAGATGACATATTCTGTCAAGTGTAGAGTGTGGACCCCATGCTCACCCAAGGCATGCTTACTTGTGCAAAATCCACCACTGCTACCACACGTACCCTTTCTAGTACGAAAAGTTTGCACTATGCACAGTTATAAAGGAAAATGTTGTCTCCTTGAGAAGTGTGGAATGCCCATGCAAATGTGTTCATTAGATAAACGCACATAAATGTGTTGATTAAGTAAATACATTTATGGGGAGCAATTAAGTCAAATGTTAAAGAGTTTTTCCATCTTTCTTATTCATATTGTTCATTTTCTCAATGTACGTATCATGAAGTTGCATATTTTATTTTGTCATTGACAGACATATACATAGCTTTGTCAATAATTTGAATACATTCACAAACTTTTAAAACAAATTGATAACTAGGACCCATCACATTATTATTTAGGGACAAGAACCCTCCTTTACAACCATTCATTTTTAGATCATGAAATAACAGGTTCTGTAATGAACTTTAATAAATTGAAATATGAAAAACCTACAACTGAACATATTTAGAATTTCTTTTTTCTTTTTTTTGATATCTGGAACTACTCATGATGGATTAGAAAAAAACTATGACTATAGTTCTTTAAAAATTCAAAGAACCACCAACATTCACAAGGAGTCATAGGGATTTTTGAGTCAATTTTTGAAATAAAAATGATTAAATTAGTCACATCTAGACTTAGGCATTTCTTAGGTCCTCACTTGTAGTAGCACTTTTGTAAAAATGCTACATCCCACAAAGGACATGCATCATTTCATGCTAATTAATGCTAAGGATCATGGCTAGTGGACCTACTTGAGGAGTTTGAAAGAAAACCTTGGTCAAGACCAATGTAGGGTGGTTTTTAACCTTCCAATAAGGTTTTGGATTTTTCTTAACATTCAGAACCTCCAGCTAAGGTTATTTGTTCATGTTCCCAAACATGAGGGTTCTCAAGTATTAGGGTTTTTATTTTATGACCAAAGGTTGGTCCAAATAATAGTTACAGTTTAGGGTTAGGGTTTAGGTTGTGAAAATTTTTAAAAATTTGATGATTACAATTTAACCAAATATGTCTATTTTCAAAAATTTGCATGTGTATCAATTTAAAAACAATGAAGTCTATCAATGTGAAATTTTTACTCGTAATAATTACATGCTTATGTACTGTTCGTAGTCTTCAATACGCAACATGTATGTGTTTCCTCATAATTGAGCTTTTGGGCACATTTGACCTTAAGAGACTTTAAAGGACTGCCCTCTTATTCCCCAAAAAAGAATACATCAAACTAGTAAACAAAAACTAAATCTTTTAACATTTTTCAAAAGTCATTCCAATTGTGGATAATTATTTCATGCAAAGATATTGTTGAAGTTATGCACCATCACTTCAGTTGAACGAAACTTGACCTTAGACTGACATCAAAGTCTAGACACATTTAACCTCAAAAATGACCAAAACAATGCACCCAACATATGTTTCAAATTTCAGCCAAATCAAATCTGACCTAGAACTCCTACCACATTTGACTTCAAAATCTAGCCAATATAATCCCAAAATCTTACGACATTTAACCTCAAATTCTATCCAAATATAAGTTCAAACTTTGAACAAATTTGAAGTCAAAATCAAACCACATCTAACCTCAAATTTATAGCAAATCTGACCTCAAACTCCAATCACATTTGAATTCAAAATCCAAAGACTCATCTAGTCACAAATTGACCCACAATGCAACACATCTAAGGCTTTAACATATGACTCCAACAAAGGATAGTAGTTCCAACACATGACATAGACTAAAGACCATAAGTTCAATGTTAGGTTCCACTAATTTCATCACAAGAAAATACCGACAAATGTGAGGTAAGGACATACCCAAGATTGTAATGTTGTGGAAGTCGTCAACTTCAATGCAACAACACACCTTCAACCAACACTACAAAACCTTTACAAATGCACTAAGAAAATAACAAAGTAAGATTATTCACACAAACAATTGAGACCAAAATGTTAAAAAGAAAACATTGGGAAATTAGAACTTGAAATTAGAATTGTGATAAAATGAAAGTGAAGCTTGAATCCTTTTCAAAAAAATCTCATTCTTCAAACATTTTCTTGTGCTTTTCCACTCAACTTGTCTCAAATGTCAAAAATTCAACCATGTTTTAGGCTCAAGGATCCATCACACCCAACATAGACATCGTTGGGCCAATTCTTGATGACAAAATGAGTTGATCCAAATTCTCAATCCCAAGTTTTAATTGTTTCAAATTAATGATGACATTCACAACATTAAAAATCCACTCTATTTCAATTTATGATCCCACATTGCCAAGGACTTGATGAGCCAAGAAGGAAACATAGGGAAATTGCACCCCATGATTTGCCCACCAAATAAATGGGTTTTCAATTTCTGATGGCCACATGAATAAACCACCAATACAATTGCAATTCATTTTTCAAAGTGGACATGATTACATCATGATACAATCTATGTCACGAGCATGAGAACAACCAAGATTACAAGATTTCTTAAACCAAGACGAAAACAAAAGCATGTTTAATATCTCAAATTTAGACTGTGAAATAAGAAAACAAGAATAAGAATGTGACAAATACAAAACAATAATCCAACAAGATTTTATTACAAGGAAAAAATAAAAACAAAACAAGGTTATGACAAGAAAATGTACTTAAAATTGGTGTTGAACATACTAAAAGCAATGAAGAGTTACATTTTTATTTATACCCTTTCGGCACCTAACTCTAAGAAGTTTTCAAAGAAACTTCCAATTTACATGTGGCCCATGTTCACCCATGTGCATCAATGTGCACCCATGTGTGAACTACAAATGAATTAAAACTTAACTTAGAATGAACTAAAACCTAACTAAGAACGAATTTAAATTTAGTTAAAAATGAACTAAAGGTTAATTGGAAGTAAACTAAAAGTGAATTAAAAATTAATTAAAAGTGAACTAGAATTTAACTAAAGTGAATTAGGACTTAACTAAAAGTGAACTAAGAGTTAACTATAAATGAATTAATGGTTAACTAAAAGTGAACTAGGACTTAATAAAAAATGAACTAAAAGTTAATTATAAGTGAATTAGGACTTAACTAAAATTGAAATAAGAATTAACCAGAAGGGAACTACAAGTCTAATGGAAATGAATTAAAATTTAACTGAAAGATAATTAAAAATGAACTTAAATTAAAATAAATTTTAGATAGAAGTTTATTATAAGTCATGGATGAACATTCAAATGAATGAAACCCATAGCATTCACATTCGTGACAACCCAACCAAAGAACATGTCATCATCCTCGATTGTTACTAGCTTTATTGTTGCCTAACATAGTTCAAATGATAAAACATTTATAATAAAAGTGAATACACAATTTTAATGTCATAATCTACCACAATTTGGATGGCAAAAACATTGCCCATGAAATCTTATATAACCTTCGTCTTTTTGAAACGAAGGTTGAACATAATAGTTAACATGTTATGAACCTTGGCTTGATTTAAGTTGAAGCCAAGAATGGAGTTAGAATATTAATGATTTATATCATCATCTTGAACTTGAATCCTACAATTTTGAATCAAAATGCCCACAAATTAATGATTAATGTAAAGCTTGAACCACATTAGCTTTCATGGCAATGCATAAGGTGAAAGTAGAAAAAAATGCATCCAACAACCACTAATAGCCTTGGCTTTGGTTCAAAACGCAAAATTTCACAATAGCATGTAACGTATATGTAATGGTTTGAGCACTAGCCCAAGTTTGAAATGTTGGCATTTTAGAAAATAAATGTAAAATTTGATGCCATTTGGAGCAAATGGAGATAACATTTCAATATTCCAATGTTTTTTGGAAGAAGATGTTTTGAGAAGCAAACCATGTTTCCATTGGAATTTTCAACATTTTAGTGAACAACCCAACAATGATACAAGATTCCTTCCAATCATGACTCCCTTTCCCAATTTGTTTTGTCTAGGTAAGATTTTTTACAATGATGATTGAACTTCTTTCAAGTTAACTTTTGAAAATCCAACACAAATTTTAATATTATCAATAATGTATCAAGCCACCTTTGACATAACATGCCCAAACATGACCCTACAAGTGGGCATGCTAGCTAAAAGGTAAACAAGATATCACAAATGTCAATGTGCTTAAATTAGACCCCTCATCTTTGACACATGGAACTATTTTGTTAAATAAATTAAAGGAATCTAACAAAGTTTTTACCTGATTTGCCATGGTTGCACTTATTGTGTCATGCACTTCAAAAAGGTCAATAATCACTTGGACGATGGATGGGTTTGCATGAGTTGTTGATGAAACTAACAACCATGGAAAATTTATCACAACTAGCATGAAACATCAAAAGTCAAATGAACAGAACATACAATGGAAAGGATGACATACTTTTCCTTGGTCTTGTCCACTATATTTGGGAACTTTCAATCACCATTTGGTGCCAAGATGGAAACTACACATGCCCACATTGTTGCAAAATAACACTTCAACCACAAATTTTCAATAGAAGAAAATGGAATTGATAACCCTTTACAACATACAACACCAAGTTTTTAAAAAAATTGATTTGTTGTAAGAATGATGGCTACCAAAAAAAAATGTGTTATGCAAAGGTGGCTCAATTTTCCTCTTCTTTGTAGCTTGTTTGTCATTTTTGGGTTTTGCAACCTTTTGGAAAACAAAACCCCCCATTTCTTGTAGAAATCTAAATGTTCACGATAAACATTTTTTAACAAAATACTTGTGCCATGGTTCTTATTGTAGTTCACAAGCCCTTTATGCTTTCTTTGGGCTTCATTTTCCAACCTATAAGGTGACACACAACACACCACATCATCCATAGGTTGCAAATGTTTGTTAATGCACCATTATTCACCACAAAAAGAGCCATATAAGTTGATGACTTATAAAAAGGAGACCATTAATTTTGATTGGCCTTTAACTTTGGAGTGATAATTCCCCAAGCTACATCTACCTCAACATTGCACACGTTTTATGATCCAAGCTCAGGTCAGATTGGGAAACAAAATCAATGTTGCATTTTTCATCATCACAAATTGTTATTATAGGTTATGTGGCACTTGTGGATGCCATTGTTGACATATGGTCTTTCATTTTTGCCTACAATAAACATGAATAAGTGAGGTTGAAAGTTGAAAAGGGAAAAGAACAAACATTAACAAAATAGACAAACAAAAAAAATTAGTTAGATTTCAAAATGATGTTTGATTGTTCTAGAGTCTACCAAATCAATTTCCTAAGGTCCTTCCACTTTGTGCTACATTATATTGAAATGGAAATCAAGGCATTGGAACCATAATGAAAATCGCATGCAAACCCATCCACTCCATATAATTATTTTTATCTTTAGAAACGAAAACACAAAAAGAACCATTTATTCCAAGGAATCCAAAGGAACACAAAAAAATTCGATAATTATCAACAACATATCCTTGCCTCCACAAGGGGACTTTAATAGGTAAGCAAATTTTATGCTCAAAAGTTTGTCATCACATTCGTTAGCTTATGGGTGAAATGGATCATCATGACCTTGTCCTTATGAATTTGAACCTCCCAATTTATGAAACATTGAAGCATGCATTTGAAAGATTCACTTGTCGTTCCCTTTTGTTCAACTTAGTTGGAGCATGATGGGCCTTTTGGTTTTCAAAAGGAAAACAATACCATTTATTAAATCATTAGGTAAACAGAAAACACAATTCAAAATTCTTGAAAAAGAAAATGTGTGCTAGTATTCGATTTAGTTTTCATGACCTAGGGCTACTACAATCTTGAATGAGACACAATGATGGACCTTCATGTCACAATTGATATGTACAATCCTCATTTCATAATTTTTTTGGTTCGATATAGATGACAAAAGTGAAGGGTCCATTAATGTCTTGTGTTCATCATCGTATAACATTTTTGTGATATAAGTGCATCAAGGTGAATATGATATGTCCTTTGGGGAAGGTGAGTCATTTTTTCTATTTTTTGGGCATTGCTTTGGAGGTTTTGATATTTCAAATGAATGATTGAAATCTCTACATGATCGGTTGTGGGTTTACCTCAAATATGTAAAGTTCACATGTTGTAATTAAGTGCCAAGTATTTTGCATTTGATCCAAAGAAAATTGAGGAAAAAATTCCTATAATCACACAGACATTACAATGGGAGGAGATTTATGAACAATAATTAGCATTATGATGATTTTTAATTGACCATCATACCAAAACAATAGATGAACAAAACACTTGAATTTAATACATGGCCTCTTGCATAGAACAAACTAAAGGAAGTGAAATGTGGCAAAAATTGTTTTTTGCATTGTTGTTGTTATTCAAGCGACATCAACTAAGCTATTTTGCTAAAGAATGTTCATAATAGAAAATAGAGAGATGAGGCTGAAGTCATGCACACATGTCCTTGATAAATTAGGGAACACTTTTCCACTCCTTGAAATTATAAAAACATGGAAAAGACAAAATGGTGGACATGAACTCAATTGACAATATAGCCATTAACAACCAAATAACTTCCACCATAGTTAAACTCAATTGTAAATCAACATAAAATAGAAAATAGAATTTTTTTTCAAATGACAAGAATTCATTTACATGCTAACATATGCTTGGAAGTCAATTAAAAAAAGTTGCATACAAAACCATTCACCAGTCAAACAATATGGTTTGTGCATAAATGTTTTTCACCAAAGATAATCACATTTGGTGAATATAGAAGTCATTCACAAGGACTTTGTAGCACATTTTGGTAGACCAAAAATGAAACTTGCCCACTCATCCTTATCCATCTTGTTGTGATGATTATAAAAGAAGTATTGTTGCAAGATCATGTTCTAAGCCACTGCACTTTGTAGATATCATCTTCAAACTGAAAATCTAGACAAATACATATATTTGTTCAAAAAAATTGCCTATATTGCATTAGGTGCTTCAGGCCCTTTGAATTTGCAAGTACATGTGAGACCAAATTATGTTTCACAAAGGAACTAATTGTTGAATTCTATGAACTGGAGAAAGAAGAATTTCCAAGAATTTATTATATGTTGCTTGTCCAACTTGTCATTAGGGATTTGGGTAGCTAACATGAGAGCAAATATGATCAACAAGCACAGTTCAAAAAATTTGTAATCAATAAATGCATTTATTGTGTGGCATGTGGTGTCATTTGATGCCATAGTTGGTTGAGAAATTTGTTTCATAATTGTTGCAAGGCATATGTGCAAATCAATAATGTAGAATGTTAGTACATCTTTTGGTGTGCAAGAAGTTGTTCTTGGTGTTCCTTGCAGTTCTAAACTGACAACAATTTCAAAAGACAAAGTACTTGTAGGTGTAACATATTACATCACTTATTATTACTCTGATTGGGTGCATTCATGAATTAATGAGCAAATTTGTTTACTTTGTTTTGAAGGACTATAGTCCTCTTGTCAAAAACTTTTTCACAAAAAAGAATTTTTAACAAAATATTTTTTAATTATTATTTTTACTTATTATAATTTTCCCAATATATCTCATGTTCATTGTTAATCATTTTTTAACAAATATAATTTTTTTTTAATGTAAGATTTTGCACTATTTTTTGTGTTTTGTTTTAAATGATCACAATTTTAAATCATACCAAACATGCTAATTACTTTAAAGTCTATTCTTTTATATTATATGCTACAACTTTGTTTTAAATATCATTTACATTTACGTTGCATTACATTTACATGTCATAAAAAACTCATGAATATCAAATAAACCCAAATTTTCAATTTTTTTCTTAAAAACATCAAATTATTGATTCATTTTATTTTGAGTGCTTTTTATGTGTGTCTCATAGTCCCCTATTATAACAAAACAATTCATCATAAGAGAGTTTGTATACTATGAAAATCAAAGGTCTCTTTGTGAAACTAGTAATATTTCATAAAACACTTGCTCAACTTTAAAGGTCCTTGTTCAAATTAAAACTCAAAATCAAAAGATTCAATAGTTCAATTTGGATTTCTTACCATCTATATTAATCACAAAGCATAACTTGCTACGATCAACATGTCATTAAAGGGCACCACATAAACATATGTATATAAAGGTGCAGTTTTGAACATGATTTGACATAATTTTTGGCTTGTTTTGTGATTTTACCCAATTTGCTCATGTCTGATAATGTTTCCTTCATCACATTCTAGTCAAGATTTTGTGTTCACTTCACCTTCTCACTGCACAGCTTTGCCTTCAGAACTGGTTTTCAAAATTTGATTGTTAATCATATGCCTAGAGGCTGATTATGTGCAAGGCCCCTTTATTGACCCACTTGCACAACCATCATAACATCAACAATTTCTCAAATTGTTTTCCAAAACACACAATTCCAAACACTTGCCATTTCTCAGGAACTATTCATACTTTCACAAAGAACATTGCTGTTGTAATTCACAAAGTACCACACCACCAGAGATTAAGAATTTTCAAAAATAAAATCATCATGCAGTCATCAGCAATGATCAATCAACTTGAGTGCTTCTGCGACTGTTTGCAGCTAATTAATGAAGTTTTGCAAGGATGATACACTTCCTGCAGATCAAGAAGAGCATCATTTTTGAAGTGCCACATTAGAGATAAGAATCAAACACAACAACAAACCACTCCACTTTTAGTTGGGTGCTGATAACCCATAGGAACACTCCTCTCCATACCCACAATAAGAGATCTTTTGGTCATGGAAATGATTAACATGGGCATGTAGGAAGCATTTTGTTTAATGCATTTTGGTCATACACAGCAGATACTTCCGTAAAACTGTATCATCCACCACCAATTTAGCAGCCTATGATTGAAAAAAAAAACCATCAAAACATTGAATTGCAACCAATCAGATCTACAAACCTGATTTTAGCAAGTCTCTAAAATATGGATTGCTTGTTCGTGCATCACTTGAACTTAGTGAGGGACAAGAAGGGAAGGCAATCATTGATCTGAAGAAGTGCAGGCATGGGTGTGCCTGGCAGCACTAGTGCAAGCAAAGGCAATGTAGAGTGCACATCTAATGTTGAAAAGGCTGGGAATCCTGGCAGTTCATGAGCCAAGTGCTGAAGGGCACTGGTCACCAATTGAGGCCTTGGGATTCCATACCAACATAAGTAACATGCAAATAGCACCCTTTGGATCCTCTTGTCTTCTGCACTGTTGAACGGCCATTGCCATGTATCCAAGTAAGATATGAGCTCTGAAATGTGGGTCTTGGATTTAGAGTTGTGGATGTCAGAGGCGAGGATATGTGGGTTGCTCAGGACATCATCAACTCGCTTTGCCAAAGCTGCTAAAAAAGTGCGTTGAACTAATGATCCACCTGTGTCTTGGCCTGCCACATCACTGTATGCTATTGCTAGCTGTTGAACCAAAAACCCCAATGTCAGACTTTAAGGCCCTCTTTTACTACTCAACACTGCATAATGTCCAGTTGTGTTACACATGTAATCAAATCTTCCCCACACTCTTGCCCTTGCCACCACTCACTCAAGTTCATCCAATGGTTACCAGTATGGAACTTAAAATCCAAGATCAATAATGGGTATAGTATTGACCAACCTTGAGACTATAGAGGGAGAGAGAATCACTGCATATACCACTTATGCTGGTACCTCGACCAGTAGCCCTGTCTATTAACGCCTCCACTGCTGTGTACAGGGCTAGATATGTCTATTCCCAACAAATAAAAATAAATGTCAGCGCCTATACTAGACAGAGTGCAGTCTTACATGCTCTTCCATTAGCTAGGATGCAAGAAGACTGATAGATCATGAGGGTTGAAATGAGAATTTTAGACTAACCTCTGACACAGCTTCAACATAAAAGAAAGACCATGGCTTTGAAGCAGAGGAGAGAATGGGGTCTTAAATGTTATACTTTCATACTTAGTCAATCTGAAAAGAATTGCGAGATGACCTTATAATAAGGAAATGGACCGAAATGGGTCCCTAAATGTTAGTAAAGTCAACTGCCAAGCATGAATTGACATATGGTATCACTGCTCATAAGCTTGTCCCATTTCAGATGTACCCATAGTGCTGCTTAAGAAAGCCTTGGTGCACAGTGGGCAGTAAAGAACTATCTGGCCCATTCTACACTCTTGCAAGTACCATGGGTTCAAATGTCAGTCCTATAGAAACTATGTTAGTTGCATAATTAGCATTTGTTGTCAACTTGTAGAAACTGATCCTAAAAGGGGCTCAGAAGGCAAGAGACCTGAAGCAAAGCTGGACGGTCTGTGCTGACACATTCAAAAAGAGCTAACAAGCAGAAATCCTCAAACTTGCCTTGAAACCTGTCAAAATGTACATATTCCAGTTTATCAGAACATGTTAAGCACTGTTCCTGCAAACAAAGATAGAAGCTATGCCATCCGATCTTAGCTCAATTTGCTATGCTATCCAGATCTATGGTGTGTAGAGGCTCAAAATTAAATGACCAAGTCCTCCTGTGTTAGTATGGTGACCAGCTCTCAAAAGATGAAAGTCATGAGAATCATTCCTGTGCAACCAATAAGAGAACCATAACACTTTGGGGGGATCCTTCTAAGACTCAATTTATGCATACCCAGAACACATTGTCTCTGAACTATCTGGAGAGGGCTCACACCTGAAGGTCAGCCTCACAACGTGGCTTAGAACCGACACAAACAAGGTAAAGTGGGAAAGAACTGGAGAAAATCTCCCACTCTGTTGGTTGTAGACTTACTTGCTGTTTTGAGACCAGTGACAAAAGAGCTGTGCAAATGCCAGCATGCTAGGATCAGCAGAAAAAGTGCTGATGAGCTGGTCCATTTTGGAGTGCCGGCCTTCACCCATTGCTATTCCTGAAATTTCTAGATTTGCATTTTCACCATCCTGCAACCAAATCAATGCATGTTAAGTGCTGCAGTGCAAGCTCCCATCCACATTTCCGTCAGGTACCATATATACATACTGACTTATGCTAAACCTAAACCTTAACTTGCTTGAAAAATTCAAGATTGGAAAGTAGTTCAAGTGATCCACCAAAAACATGTGCCTTTTCAGCCCTTCAAAATTTGATAGCATAGGAAAGCAATGCCATCATCAGTGGTGCTATTAAAAAACTCTTAAAGAAGAGTGTCAAACCTTATGGAGCGCCCGAGATAGCAAAGAGCGACAACCAATTGGATCATCTGCATAAGAGCGTGCCCCAACTTTCCGCTTTACATAGAGTATACCACCATGAAAAGGGCCACGTTCTGCAGCACCTGGTTCCCACCAGGGTTGGTCTGTTGCACCAAAACAAGAACCCAGAAATCACCTCAGCATATTCACAAGGCAGTATGCACAGTGCTTGTTCTTAACCTTAGCATGATATACTCCTCACTTACACACCTAACAGATGTACTGTCATGATGAATCATTGCAACACTATGTTTGGATACAAAATAACATGGTGCCCCATAGTTATGGGACGATGAATATGTAGATTATCGACAAGAAATGCTTGAAACTCATTTTCTGAGGGTTTGTGGCTCTGAAATTTAGGGCTTGCCTAAGCATGGCAACTCAATGTCTTGTGGCCAATACCGGGGACCACAAACTCTCACACGCATTAGCTGCAACTCAGCAAGACACAAGTAAAATACAATCACCCAACAATAGGTATACAAAGAAAATGGGATTCATGAATTCCTAGAACCGGAGTAAAAAAAACACAGTTGTGAATGCAGTAGAAGTGAAACAGACATACAGAGCACCGCTCAGGTAGAATACATGGAGTGACACGGCAGAATGTAGTTTCACTGTAGAAAGCTGACTCCTTGATAGTCATTTCAATTGGGGCATATACAGGTAGGCCTGTGTCCACATCCACTGTTTGTAAACAGCGTGCCTCTGTGGCCAAGACATATAGGTGCCTGAACGCCTAACACAAAAACACAGACCATGTAAGGCATGGGCCCTGTATACACAAGTGCAAGCTGATTACTTTTAGACAACAGTGCAAAAAGTTTGCCAATGGAGGAAGAATGTAAGTAAGTCAGCTAGAGCAGCAAATGTGCCTCAGCAGTTGACGAGACATGTGACGGTTATCTGCAGAAAGGTACATGACATATGCTCTCAGGTTGGAACCCCTGAATGGAATCAAGTCGAACATCTGTACTGTTGAAACAACATTCCAGCTCTGGCTGTTGGTAGTACCTGAAGATGACAGCGATGGTCATTCGGAGCAGTTGGGAAGCGGGGATACAAGGCAATCAGCAATGCTGCCACTGCACCATTGTTTGTTGCAAAAGTAAGGCAACCTCCACCCAAGAACAAAAATCCAATAGACATGCTGATCTGCATCCAAAATCCATGAAACCACTCAAACCAAAGCTCCTACTCTGATGTAAAACATGTCCTGTTTTCAGACTTAAGGTTACAAACAAAAGAGATGGAAACAAGAAAACAAGAAGCTGATACCAAAGAACATAGAGATGATTGAGCCAAGTGGCCCTGCTCAGCACAGCAGCTTCAGTTGTATGGTTAAACATAATAAATAGGACCACAAAATTAGGTGATTTCCTTCAGGAGCTCCACATTCAAAGGTAACTGTGAATATTGTAATGATATGCTTTGAAAGGTTTGCTGGAATGACAATGAATCCATGCAGGTTGACTGGAAGTATAACGCAATTTGAGGCTGAATGCAAACATAGAGAAAGTTATGCAGCAGACTACATAGAAACAGATCATAAGCATATAAGACAGACCATTACCGCCATGTGATTGCCAAAGCTGATTGCTCCCTCTGAATCATTTCGGCGTCGGAGGTATCGCAAAACCCTAAATGTCTCCAAATGCCCAGTGCCAGCCATTACCTGCAAGACAGATGCAACCCAGTGATGAGAATAGCCTTGGAACTCTCCTAGCTTGTCTGCAGGTGTTAAGGTGCATCTGAAAGACTACTGACCAAGTTTAAGGAAAGAACACCAACATCACAGCATGTCTCAAAGAGTACTGACCAAGCTTAAGGAAAGAACAGCAACATCAAGGCATGTCTCAAGAGTGCCTCGGTCAACATAGTGGCGCCGAGCATTGGGTCCAGAGGCTCCAATATGAGGCACTGCCAATCGCTTCTGCACATGTCAAATCACTCACATCAAAATGAACGCTGTAACACAGATTCAGTTAAGAGATCTAAATCTAAGTGGAGAAACTAAGAGAGAAAAGAAAAGAAATAATTTGACAGGATCCCTCTACATCACAGTTGTCAAGAATATGTCATGAAATAACACGGTTTTATTGCCAACCTCATTCAGGAAATATAAAGCATAGTGGCGCAATATTTGTTGTGCTTCTTCACTTGCTGTCCCAGCATATCGAAGGCCTGCAAGAAAAATGAAACTTAAGTTGGTGACTAAACCTATGTGAGCAAAGTCCTGTCAGCAACCAGATCTTCAATATGCAGTGAAGTTCCCACCAACAATAATGAATCATCAATGTAATTTTGAGACCCTCACTGCTGGGAACAGATTGAGTGTAAAATCTTCACTTGGGATGCTCTTTCTGTGCTTCTTCTTGGCTGACTGAATTTCAGGACAGCTAGATTCTTCATCTTTCAATTCGAGAGATTTTAAGCTAACTCATTTTCCTTACCAATAGAGAGGCAAGCGCCAGCAAGGATGTTGACATGTGCTTGAGCAAGAGCCTCCATGTCTGCATCAGCACTCATTGGTGTTTCAGAGGCTCCAAACCCTTGAGAAGAAACAGATATTGCCTCCTTCACAATACCAGGCACTTGAGCTTGAATCCATTCTTCTGTTGCCTGTACACTGAGCATGGACAAAGTAAATATGCACAAATTGTGATCAGTGATATCTGTCAGTGTTTGAATACCCACCAATGGTTTGAATATAAGTCTCTATTTACTCCAAATCAAATAGACATCTACTGTCTTCAGGTTTGTCTGATCTCAGTAAGAGATATCTTTCTTGAGTAAATTTCTTATTTACTCCTTCAAGATCAAAAGGCTCAAACTCTGCAGCAGCAAAGGCTACAACCAAAAATGTTGCCCATTTTCCCACAAAATCACCTCACAGTAATATAGTAGTATATTTTCCAGGGGTATTTTGAGAATTGAGACTTGGAAAGCTGCCAGAATATGCAAAATTTTGAGAACAAATCAGGGGCATACATGACTTGCCATGTACCCAAAATTTATGTACAGCATCTATTACAGTTCATAGTTAGTGCAGCAGGCTAATGCCAACAAATACCTGTCCCACAAAATGAGGCTTCGAGCAACAACTCGAAGTAGGATGAAGTCAGGGCGCACATATTCAAGAGCAAAGTGTGTGTCTGGAATAGCAAGCCTTGCTGCCACTATTTTACAGTTGGTCTGCAGCCAAAACAGGAATTAATATTCTTTAATCCCCATGTTGCCAAACCATCATAGGCTGCTCCACATATCTGATAAGAAATCTGAGGGATCTATTTCTCCCATCAACACCAACATGTTCACACTATGCCAAAATTACCAGTACATGTCCAAGTCATGATGGCATTAGCTGATGTAACGTAATAGCCTTCCTTCCTCTGATCAAAGTTCATTTGAGCTTCTGAAAGAGGAAAGTTTGCTAAGAGCGAAAAGTATACAAGTATGAGATTGCAGAGAAGTCTCCACAGTAAGCCTTTTGAAGGTAACCATTCCGGCAAAACCAAAATGAATACGAAAAGAGTGAAACAAAAAGAAAAAAGAAAAAAAATGAGAAATTAACAGCCACAGCACAACATGCCTTGAGAAACATGAGTGCCAAAGCCAGTGTTGCTCCTGGTGCCGTTACATCCAAATTCACCATAGAACCTTCCATAACCTAAAGATCCACAGACAAATATTACCAGATAAGATTCATGATAGTTTACTCCATCTGCACACAAGTTAACCATGCTATCCATCAGCCCATGAAATATTCTCTAGAAGGATACCAACAACCCAGGTGGAATTACTCTGTGATAATTGGTGAGTTCATGCCCTTTTTCTGCTGAATGTCAGTCAATAAATGAAAATGTGCAGCTTTCACTATGCTTACTTGACCACCTGCTTGGGATTGATCTTCTGAGCTCCTTGATGTTGAGGGTAGAGAATTGGTTGATATTGTTCCATCAAATCTTTTCTGCCGATCCTGTAGACTCAACAACCAATGATGTGGAACTGCATTATTGCATTGAGTTCTCTAACAAACTCCCCTAAGCCTAAAGTCTATCAAGTACAGATTTAACATGGGAGAGACCTTCACAAATTTCTGGTTAAGAAAAAACACATACATCAGCAGGCTCGCTGCCACCAGACATATAGTGTCGTAAGCGATCTTCAATGTGGAGATCTGCCAGACCCCAAGCATCTCTTCCACGGCCTGTTGAGGCTATTGCATTAGGCACTTAGATTGGCATCGTTAAAAAATCTACAAAATGGATAGACAGACTGACATGGCTGATTGGCACTTAATGCTTAACTATTTGGCGTAGGAGCTTAACAGCTTTGAGCTGGCACAATACATTACCTAGAGTGACAAGACCCAATGCAAGGCCAGCTGCCAATGCATAACCTTCTCTGTCTAAGGCATTATCTCCTCCTGGTTTGCGCCCAATCTCTGCCTGCATGCACCAGCCACCAAACTTCAGTAGCTAATAGAAGAAAGATCATTACTGAAAATAACACTTCAAGGAAACATTGTAAGTTTGCAGTGAGGCAGATGGATTTACAAGAAGAATCTCAGTTGTTAGGCGGTGTGCTGACCCTTGATACAAAAGTCCCACTGCCATCAATGCTGCAGACTGTGCCAAGTATCCACCAAATGCAATTAATATCAAGCATTGACCACCAAAAAACCAATTGAAGAAACAGGAGTATAAATAAGACAGTGACAGTGTTCAGCATGATGTGGAAGAAAGACTTCATAATGGTTGTCTATGTCCACAACAAGAATTGCAGATCCAAATAGATTTACAGGTGTAATATTTGGGTAAATAGGAACACATACCTGCATAAGGGTTGGAAGTTCCAGCTCAGGAAACGAGGGAGGGTGGCGGGCAGGAATATGGAGATATAGCATCTATACACATATCAAGTGAGTCAGATGACCTTCTCCAGAATTCTAAGAAAATTCACAACACAAGGGGGAGCTTAAACAGTGCTGATGACCTTGGAAATAGCAGGATCCATGGTGCCCCGATGAGCAGCTGCCATCCCTAACAGTACTCCAACTGTTGTTGCCTCATGTTCCTGAACCACAAGACTATAAATGCTAAGGCATGGTCCATCCTTCAAGTTTATCAAGGAACACACAAGTAAATATCATTTCCTGAAACAGACGCCAAATCACGCACACTCATGACATGTTGAAAGCAGGACTGAAGACTGGCTTGCAGACAAATCTTGCAGACAAGTCTGAATTATGTAAATGCTGAAAGTGTAAAGGAAACTACCCCTCAAACTATGGGGTTCCATTTCAGGAAACAAAAAATTGAGATCATGGTTTCCTTTCCCATCCATGCACATATCCACCATCTCTTTATAACTATCAACCATATAGCTACAGAAGCTGAGGATACACCAGAATGGAACAAAATTTTCAAACCTGTGCAAGGTAACGATAGACATCAGTGGCCGCAAGGACACCAAGATGCTTATGTAACCCTAAGGCCATGAGCAAACCAGCATGTGAGAAATTAGGATCATCAGGTTTATTGTACACTATCCATGTTCTTGTGATCTTTGCCTGCATATCAACAAAAGAGATTTTTAGGAGTCCTGTTTCTGGTGATAAACCTGCAGCATATTCCATTACAGCAAGAATACAATAAAGGAACAGAATCCTGAAGGTGATCTTTCCCATGCACATATCAAAGCATCAGTTTGACTGCGTACAAATCTGGATTGGTTGCACCTATGTTCTTAAAGTGATCCCTACATCATGACTTTCAGTCGTACCTGACCAGGAGCCAATCGTAGGCCAGCAGCAACACCATTGTGGAATTCAGGCCAAGAAGTGACATCAGTTAGGTTGCCTGTTGCTGCATCCAGGTTCACCTGTCACATTTAAAAGCCACTTCATTTTGATCACCTTCAAGTAAACTGCAAATGCAGCTCTTAGACTTATAGGTTGTTCAGGTGAAAAATTTTGCCACATTTCCACCTAGTCAAGGAGTTGCTTGCTTGTATTTACTTCCTGAAACTGACTGAGTCCTTTTCATTCCAATCTTGTCTCTTGTGGGGCCTAGAAGTCTGGTGCTTAGAAGCCACATTCATAGACAGGTTGCATGATTCATCTTTGAAAGCAGAAGCATAATTGCTAGTGACATTGCTACTATCACTTGAAACTTACAGTTGCATCATGTTGAGAAGGTAAGCGGCCAGCCAATACCAGTTTTGGAATTGGAAGGGCCTGCAAAAAAGCAAACCATCAGAATAAGAGTACTATAGTGTCAACATGGCACCAGAGCCACTCTAAAGAGACCAACACTTACTCAACCATGACCAAGATACAGACCCACGTTCTAGAAATACAGAAATGGAATGTGACACATGAACGTGCTGCACCTCAGTCAACATGGGCCGTGATGTGGCAAGAGTGAAAGCCCCTCGCCCAAACGGGATCGCAGTCGTTCGTTGGGCTAGCTGCCAGAGCTGGGCCTGTCCATTGACAACATTGGTACCTCAGGTATTGTTGATGTGACAGATGCAGTAAGCCTGCTCCTTCCTTTCTAAAGGAGCAGAGCTGTACTCTGAAACATTGTTGGTCTCTGAGGACACATTTTGTTGCAGACAATTCCAGTTTACATAAAATATGTACTACAAGGAAGAAACACTGCAGGAAAATATCCCAGATTTGTACCTGCTGCTGGGCAACAATGTCAGGATCACTGACATCTGGAGAATTTGCAGTTCGGACAGCCACAGGTTTTGAAGACCCCAGCAACCGTCTCACCTGAAGTCACATAGAAAGCCAAAAACAGCATATGTTGAGAATGAGCCCTCTCCAGAGTCCTCAAGTCTTTGATCACTGACAGGGAATAAGAAGATAAATCTAATGAGCATCAAAAACTCTCCATACTCACAATGAAGAAAGCCAGAATAGGGAAGAAGAAGAATGAACTTGTATAAATAAGGAGATGTGAACAGAACAACAGTTTAGGACATGCATCAAAAGACTAAAGAACTTGCAGGAGGAAACACACCACAGAAGAACCATGATATCTGGAACAAAAGAGATCTTGGCACTTTCAGAATACCTCATTGAGGCGAAGGTCACGACCAAACCGCAATGGTGCTGATGTGGTGAAGACATGTTCCATGCCATCTATCATTTGTGACTCTATGCCTCCTGCAGCCTGCAAGTAGTGTGATGACACTGAGTACCAGAAAATATGTGAAGAGACATTAATCTGCAAACTTCAAATAAAGCCTAAATTCATTCAACCTGTCTTAAGTGCCGATCTATGAACCAACATGTTCAGAATCGAAACCTTACTTACATTCCAAAATGAGGCATACATAGATCCACAAAAAGTACATACCTGGACAACCAGGTCTCTAAGCTCAGAACCATCACTGGAGATAGCCAGGATGGGTACAGGCCGAAGGTGGAGCATATATGGGGCTGCCATCCACACATCATCCACATGTGTGTTTGGAGAAACTGCATCACCACTTCGTGGTACTGACCTATGGCCCCCAGACCAGGATAGATGTGTGGAGGCTAAATCCTCACGTCCAACCAAAACATAAGCATGGGCTGGCCAATCTGCTGGGGGTGATTCACGGCACCTGTTCAAAACCTGTATCACAAACCCAAACTTTGTCAGAAATTGTCAATCCTGATGAGCAAACACAGTGCCCACATTCAGGTTTCAATGCTTTGGAAGTCCAACAGCTCTGGAAAGGTCTGAAAAAGTTGCAGCATGAAGCAGCACACAAAGAGAAATCAAATCAAATGTAATCTACTGGAAGCCTGAAAAGATTGCAATCTGAAAATAAAGCAACTACAAAATGTTGTCTGAAGAAACAGTAAACCAGCACACCTAACCTTGGCCCTTATAGCCAAAACTATGGATAATAATATTCTCAAGAAGGCCCAAGCCTTACCAAGAAAATTGTAGACCTATGGCATCCAATATCAACATGAGAATGACAGTCTAGACATGAAGGGCATATGGACTGTGTGACTGGCACATGATTTTGTAACTATTCAAGATTTGAAAGAATGATTGCATACATGTCGCAAGGGAAGTGAGACACCAGGAGGTAAGCGATCCAAATCAGGTAACCCAAAGCCTTCTGCCACCATAGCCAGAACTGCTCTTTGCTCAGGAACAGTAACAGTGCCTTTGGCGACACTTATATGTACTCCTGATGGGAGTTGCCTTCCATTCAATTCACTGCCTGTCAGCAATTCAAAAAATCCCACCACCTTTCGAGACCAATCAACACAGTTAGTGCCAATTTTTGTGAGCAAAACTGGCAGCTTCATAACATTTTCAGCAGACTCTTTTCCTTTCAAACAGTCTTCTAGCCACTGAAAAAGATTGGGAGGAGCTCTTCCTTTGTTTCTTAAGTTTGTGGGTTCCACAAGGTTTGGCATGGATGGAACTGCTGTTGGAAAATCACGAGTGTAGTGATCAACATAATTCATCTCCCCTGCTGCTGCTGCCAAGCTGCTCAATGAATTTGCAAGCTGCCAAAGTTCTCTGCATCACAACACTGTTTGTCTCATCAAAGTGCAATGTGTTCTAGGGTTCTAACAGAGACTGCCAAAGTCCTTAACAAATGAAGGGTCTAAATGAGTAATTCCTTTGAACCTAATCAACTTCAGAGGAGAGAAGCAATTTCTTTAACTACTGATGGCTGTGGGGATTGATGTCAATGGAAGCACATTGAGAACCTATGGAAAAAATGGGTTGCAGAAAAATACCTCCATCGTAAAGTATCAAGCTTGCAGTCTTCATAAACTGCATGGAGAACTTCCAATATTTCAACCATCACTGAGAAATATACAGTGGTTTCAGCATCACTGTGCTCAGCTACACTTGGACCAGGCAAAGGAAGTGTCTCCTGAACACCTAATGCTTCTGGTAGATGGAGTGCTGGGTACCGTAGGTTTGCCAAGTTGCTCTGATGCACAGAACTTTTAAGCAAGAAATCCCATGGTGAGAATGATTCTTCAGTACTTTTGGCAGTCACAGATTTTTTTTGTACAGGTGCCTGAACAGGCATGTCTCGGATGATCTCTGTTATGAGGCCTGAAAAGGAGACCCACTCCATATCAGGTTTTCCATCCACTTTTGCTGTGCAAATATGAAAGGCTTCAGAGTTTGCAAACTCGCGCTCCAAAAGACGGGATAAAAGGTAGCGGTAAAGTGCAGGGCGCAAGCCTTGTGCCAAAGCATTCATACACAAAATTGTAATTGCTGATGAAGGAAATAAACCCACCGCACAACGGTACATCTGCATCAGTGCTAGGTGTTATATAATGGATTATGGTAACATATTGAGATGCTAACAGAATCCATCCATTGTTTCTGGATTAATCACTGCAGATAAATCTCACCACAATGGTTTTGTAGTCTTATCTGTGTACCCCAACAATGGCTTTAATCAAACAAACATAAGATGCTGCCAGTTTTCAGTCTCACTTCAAGTGAATGCATTCAAGTTTACATACAAGCAGTTACTTGTCGCAGTGGACAGTGTGGCCTGCGAGAGCCAGAAGGCTGTGTCAACAATGGCTTTAATCAAACAAACATAAGATGCTGCCAGTTTTCAATCTCACTTCAAGTGAATGCATTCAAGTTTACATACAAGCAGTTACTTGTCGCAGTGGACAGTGTGGCCTGCGAGAGCCAGAAGGCTGCTGACACTACAGATTTCCCAAGTTCAAAAAAAGAAAAGAAACACCCCTGAAAACCAACCTTTCCGGATGCAGTAACTAAGTTGACACGGCCTTGCACTGCATCTCGGAGACCAACCACCCTCTCTGCTTCATCACATTGACCACCTGTAGAGTCTCCAGGAGGTGCAGGCACCTGCTCTAATATGTCATGAGCACCTAATCTGCTGAGACTCTGGATGGCAGACACTGGTAAGTAGTAGTGGCACACAAGATACCGTCCTGTCTGTCACCACACAATTGCCTTAGTGAACTACAAGAGAAACAATTGATGAGTAAATAAACTGCTCAAGTATGCAGCAAATGTCAAAGACTCTGTCACACAGTTTAATCTTCTTTACCCTAACTGTCAGAGGAAGATGAGAGGAATCCAGCCTTACATAAAGTGACAGAATGCCATCCGCTGTCAATGCAAGTATGTCAAGGTATGGCAACCCTCTATTCTGGACCCTGCTTCACAAAACCAAACAAGTGCTTCAAAAACCTGTGGAAGGGTGTAGTGTTATTCATGATCACTCTCACCATCTGCCATGCAGTGATGCATAAAATTGGGAACGTACAGACCTTGGATGAGTTGCAACCACAGGTGCAGCTGATATAGCGGGAATAGTCCATGCAATCTCCAGTTTCGGCTTGGAATTCAAATCCTTCACAATTTCTTGGTTGTGCAAATGGAATGAGAGCAGTTGCTGTGATTCCTCCAACACAAGACAAAGGAGTGCCACCCCATCTTCATCGCTTGCCAAGAACACCTAGCAAAAGATGGAAAAAACAGTTCACTCCTGAATTTCTATGCCGCACTCAGAGGGAAAAAATGGAGTTCCAAAGCCCTAGTGGAAAAGGAGTTGCTCAGATGAGTGGAGACCTGAGTGGTCTGCTGTTGTCCACCTTTCTTTACCCAAACACGCTGAAGGCAAACAGTTCCAGAGTTTTCCCATGCATGCCCTTGCATTAATGTGGGCTCAGAATGAGAATTAATTTCAAGGTCTGGAGGTGCAGCTTTCACTTGCCAAACAGAGTGTTGCCTCCTTCCTGTTGTTCCAAAAGAAGTAGACATTAAAGTCCTCTACAGTGAAAGGGGAAAGTAAAGGAAGAACTGGACAATGGACAACAGAAAAAACTAACCCACTTCTCAAAGGAAGCAGTGTCCTCCTATCATAGCTACATGTACTTCATACAATTTTTCATTAGCATCCCTTATCTCCAACAACTTACAATTTGCATTTGGCACAAGTATATGACGCCACAAGGATGGCACTTTATTCCTGGAATCAAGGACTGTGGATCGGCAGCACACCCAGGTGAATATATGGAAGTCACTGGGTTATAGTTGCAGGGTGGCATTTGGCAACAAGTCAGCATGCTTACAACATGGAGGGAGTAGATGATGGTGATCAAAATGGACCTGAATAGAATCAGCATCTGAACTTATAACATACCAGTGTGATATGTAGCAATATATGGAGCTGAACAGCTACTCCAAATGATTTTTTCTTCCATGTCAGTGAGGACCTTCAACTTTCCGCCATCTTCCACTTGGACTGCCTGTGAGGCACACAAAAAAGATAGTTAAGACAGTCTAAGATACTGTCAAATCTGCACGATTAAAGTGCAAAGCCAACATGCCCCTGTCAAGATGGAAAACCCTGAAGCTAATCTTGAACCTAAGCCTGTGATTCTGAAATGTATGTCCCTGAATTCTTAAATGTCAGCAGATTGGTAGCTCTTTACCTGAGGTTCCTCAAGAGGATGTTGGAGGGTAAAAAGTGAGGAAACAGGTGCAGGTGGCAATGGGGATGGAAGACTGGATCGACGAGAAATTGAGCCTGCAAAAGAGTTATGAAGCCCAGGGGAAATGAAGCCTCCTGATCCCAAGAAGGCACTTTCTCGCAACCCTTCACGAGACCAATCATGGACAGGCAATGGAGAGACCATTGCATGTTTTGCCTCAGAACTCACATGAGGACTGCTGTCTTCTGCACACTGAAGCAATAACCCACAAGGCAGTGGCCAGATTGATGCCACAGTGTACTGCAATGGCACTGAGTTCATTTCCCCTGAGTACATAGCAAGCATTTCATCACTCTTTAGTCAGTATGGAAAGGAAATTTTCCAGAGCCTTTTGACAGTATTTCTCCCTATCCATGCAGGACTTTGAAATGTTACAAGGAACAGAAGCAAGAACCTTAAACCCTAAACCCCCACCAAACCTTACCAGATGGAGTGCATGTGGTTAATGAATCTGAGTGTAGCAAGCACAGAAGAGGTTCCTTGATGCCATCCAGTCGGCACCATTTCGCCTGAAATATTTCACCACGTTTTTGTTACTCCGGATCACGACCTTTGCATCAGGAGAGCTCTTACAGATCCTTTTAAATTCATGAGTCCTTGTGGTCTAAAAACTACAGGAAGCACATCTTTGAATTTCCAAAGCCTTCAAGTGCCTAGATGTGGATGAAACCGTGAACCTGAATTATGGCGGTTGCTGAGCTGAATCGTTTCCGCACCTGATGTCCCGCACTCCAAACAACCCTGTGCAAGAATTGGAGAAGCGTACATTCTTACACCAAGGCCAGATAGGGTAGCTTGCGAGACTCTATGATAGAGAGTACACTAGAAGATCAATCCACATCTTCAAGAGTCATGCTGTCCCATCGCATTGTGCAATGAAAGCACTCGAGTGAAGCAAGCGACCTCTGAAAAAGAATGGGGAAAATGAAGCCACCACGCAGGTCCAGTACACGATTCTCTCACAAGGACCACGTTCATAACAACAAGGGGATAGGAAGGAAGCCTCACATGTTGTCGTGCAAGTACAGCTCTTCATCATGGTCCCAATATGCAGGCGAGACACCCTCCAAGCTACCCCCTTGTTCACGTATGGACTCTGCATCGAACAGGCAGTAGCTTTCACCTAGAGGAGTTGGGTCTTGGCGCAGTGGCTCCACGGACTCTCCGAAGGGTCGAAACAGGCCGAGCAGACACACGGGCTTCCTGGACTTGGGCATTGCATCGGTCACCCAAAGTTACAGCATTCTGTTACAAGAGACTAGTAGCCTTCTGCAACAATCTAGTACTTCAATAGGCTCTTCATGGTCTGCCACTATAGTCTAATACTTGTATCATCATCGTGAAAATGCAATCGCTATGCAGAAAATGTGGACTCGTCAGGTTTTGAGGTTTAGGGTTTAGGAGCAGGTTTAGGTTTTGGAAGTCCTGGGTTTGATGTCTGTGCCATGTGGACTCCGCACAATTGGCGGAGCATCTCTGTGATCGGTAGTGAGGGAATGCCTCCATTCTGCCCATCGATATCAATACCACAACGAAGTCCTAACTCCGAGCAAAAATGGTTGTCCTTGTTGTAACTGCCGAGCTGTCGGCGATACTGTCTAGATCTGAAGGGATTCGCCAAGGATTTGCGTGGTAGCATGCAGACGAGTTGCTGAACTGGGCAAGTCATCTTTCTGGTTCGCACTCGAGGTTGAAACCTCAGGAGGCGTTTGCGGTTGTTATTGTGAATCTACACATATGGTCATTATTTCCAGGTACTTGCTTAGAGTCTCCGTTTTCTTACCTGTAAAAAGTCTTATCTCCGTTAAGCTTCTTGTTTTGTGGAAGTTTTTAAGAGAGGAGAAAGAGAGATTGGCGAGGCGAAGGTATGATGATCAACATACCTTCTAGGATAGCTCCCTTGATACATCTGGATACTGATTCATTTTCTGTACCTTTCAGTATTCTTGGATTTCTTACTAGCAGAAGGTATTAGCGCCTCTCATGGTTTTCGTTTCCTGGAAGCTTTCAAGAAAGGAGAACGAGAGATTGGCGAGATGAAAGTATGATGACCAACCTTTCTAGGAGAGCTACCTTGACCAATCTGGTTCCTGATTCCTTTGTTGTCACTTTTAGTATTCTCTTGATGATGGACCCCTGCTAAGAGCTCCCTTGATACATCCGAATCCTTATTTGTGCCTTATGCTATTTTAAGACTGAACCCTGCTGAGCATCAATGTGTGGAATCAGGCAATTGGCTCCTTAACCTGCAGATTGCAACTGAGAAATTGTACCTTTGTTGTGTCATGTCATGATTTTGTGTTGCAAGGCTGGACAGTGTTGTTGTGGTCAAATATTTCAGCAATTTTTGTTGCAATTTTTTTCTCCTTTGTTTCTCTTTTAGTATTCTCAGTCATAGACCCTTTCTAAGAGCTCATTTGACACATCTGAATTCTTATTTGTGGCTTCTGCTATTTTGGTCCCTTTACTATGCATTTTTGTTTGGAATCAAGCAATTGGCTACCTAACCTGCAGATGTGCAAAGTGGGAAACTTGTGCCTTCACTCTATGAGGTTGTGATTTTGTCTTGTGAGTTTGCATCACATGAACTGTCTGGTCATGGTCAATTGTTTCACCTTTGTTTGTTGAATTTTTTGTTCTGTGTAATTTTGCTTTCATTTGTTTGGAAAAGAGATGACGAGAGAGAGACAAAAAGTCCTTACTCTTAGGTCATATTTGCTGGCAATGTGTAGGTGGGACTGAGAGTGCAAGAACATGTGTTTTGAAAGTGGACTTTTCAAGGTTGTATAGACCTAGAAAAGGGTGTGATGTAGAGCACATTGTCTAGATGTTGCGATGGTGGTGGAGGGGGTTAGTGCTTAGGAGGGAAGTCCACAATGGACCAGATGCACTAGAAGAGTTGGTGGAGCGTCATGTTGGACAAGGAAAACCCCAACATGCCAGCGCTGGCTTGACAACACACAGGCAGGTAGTGCTTAGGAGGGGAGTCCACAATGGACCAGACACACTAGAAGAATTGGTGGAGCGTCATGTTGCACGAGGAAAACCTCAACATGCCAGCACTGGCTTGACGACACACAGGCGAGAAGCCCTGTCCTTGTATCGTGAGATTTTACGAGCAAGCCAGCTTTTCATCTGGACTAACGAACAAGGAGTGCCATGGTGAGTGTGACATGAACCCTCTTGTGATTTGTCTGACTCTTTGAAAGGATGAATTGGAAACTTGCCCTGAGATGGGAACAGCTTCTGATAGGGAGAAATCGAGGATTGCAATAACCGGGTTAGGATGTGGATGTGTTGTCTCCTTCAAAGCTATTGCCTCAGCTCTGAAATGTGTGGAAGGTTGCATTCAGATTGAAACAGCCCATTATCTGTGTGAGTGGTGAAGTGTGTCTTGCCAGAGTATTTGGTCCAAACATCCCTTCAAATATTCACAGATGCAGAATATGTGGCCTCATTTGAGCTGATTTTGTTTGTGGAAGATGAATCGCTTTCATCCTGATCTTTTTACAGGAGAGATTTGCTGTGTGAGAGCGCACGGCATGAATTTGAACAAGCTCGCAATGAGAAGGACCCTGAAGTGGTAAACTTGGCCATCCCCTTCATGTAGCTTGACTCTTGTATGCTCTGAAGTGGAGTTGTGCACAACTAAATTTTGAGTGCACAGTGGTTGACACAGTAGTTTTGGATTCAGAGGAGTAAAACTATTGGTGGGATGTGAGGGGTTGCAGATTGCAAGGCTGCTGGTTGTTGGAAGGGATGCAGTGCACAGGACTCTTGAGAAAGTATGCTGCCCTCCTTTCTCAACCTACATAATTATGAGACAACAAATTCAGTGCTTCCTTTTATTTTCCCTGCTGTTAAAGGTTGCAGGGTTTGGATTTAGCCCAGCATTCATAGATGGCAGTTGATTGTGGCTAAAATTTGTGCAGTTTTTAATTTTCCTTTCCCATCTTGATGTATTTTTGAGATTTCTGGACTGCTTGCTGCAGCAGCCATCTGTTTCCAGAGTTACATCTTGACTATCCCAATTCAAGCACATGTCATAAAAATTGGTTAGGACTTGGCCTTTTTTAGTCAGTACTTCCCTCAACATTGATCTATCAGATACCCAAGCACAGTTTGCTAGCAGGAGCATCCCTACTCACTATCACAGAATTTGCTTGTGGTTCAACTGTGCTTGAGTGGAGAGTTCAGGGCATATGAAGCATGATGGTAGAGCTGATTCAGAAATTCCATATACTATTTAACTTGGAGTGTACATTGAGGTGGTGTGTGCTGGTTTGATGCTTGTGATAGTTCGCATCCAAGCAAGATGAGGTGCTTAAGGCAAGACCCCAGTTAGGAGGAGAGCCAACAAGACCAGGCAGGTGGAACTGAAGCAGCACCATTTTGAATGGAATTACCACACCTGATTTCTATGTGAATACCTTTTTGTGAGGCTTATGGTGTAAGCAAAGTTTAGAACCTGTGTTGCAGTGATGTCCTATCATGAACATCACATTAGAAGTAACTGGGAATGTTGGAAAAGTGAGTGCAGTTGAGATATCCCCTTCCACTATTTGGGGCAGACTAAAGTTTTTAGATATTCAAGGTTGTATGAAGTGAGTAAAACTGTGTGCCCCATGCCCTTAGATTGTTGCACATTTTCAACACATTTATAGTTTTCGCCTTTTGGTCATGTATAGAAGGTTACCTAAAGAGAAACTAAGAGAAACCATGATATGCAAATTCTATTATGTACCTTTTTGCATGGACTATGTTGATTATATAGAAGATGGTCAACTCCATTCCAAAATAAAGATGTAGACTTATCTCATTATGTGCATATCACCTATTAGTCATTTGAGGTGACTAAGCGCTTTAAGAGCTTTGTGTGATAATAAGGTGCAATGCCATGGTATGAGACCTGGTATGAGATCCTATGAGGAGAGGTCCCTTTTGAGATTCCAGTGATGAGAGGATCAAGGAACTGGTATATAGGCTGTTTTTTGGAATCTATCATATGGTTGTCCATGTGTAAATTCCAAATGATATATTTGTCATGCACATTCCAGAATTCTGCAGAAAGCAGTTGAGACAATTTCTTGAACTGTCTCTTCATTCTCCTCTCTTTTCTTGCTGGATCTCAAAGCGCTTCCATATTTTATGAAGTTTTTGCAAAAAATTATGCTAGAAATTTGGTGATTTTGAAGGTTGTTGTAGCCAAACAGTTTCCTACTCTGGAGATTCCTATATTGTGGAAGGAGAGGACCAGAAGGTCGATTCATCATTTAGTTGGCCTCTTCCTCCTGTTAAGTTGTGTTTGTGATTTTTGCAAACCCTTGATTTTTCTCTTTCATCCTGAAAGATAGTTTCTGTCATTAGGTTTTCAGTGAGAGGTGGTTGTGCTAACAGCAGTTCTTTAGGGTTTCAGTCATGTGTGTTCAGTCACAGGCCCCACAAATTTGACAAGTTCTGGCTCCCTCTCTTCTTGTGCTATTAACTTACATTTGTGAATTTGCATTTTGTCATTGCCCACTCATTGTCATTGCACTCACTATGAGTAAACAAACAATGTTTTCTGCCCTCCACAAGTTTTTCATATGTTGTAGAATTATGGTTGCAAATAATTGCATCACAGGCAATCTGCATCCCAGTTTCTGTTGCAAATCCTTACATGCAAGTGAGGAACATGGGTGCAGCTTTCAAACAATGTTTGATGCTGTGTACATACCATGGAAGGGATGTATCATGCAAGGATCAGAATACAGCATTTTGTTCACTGTTCCTATGAATCAAATTCCGTTGGTCCTAGGCAACAACCAGACATTTTCTTTGTCTTGAGATTGCTATCTGTCTCCATGTCCTTACTTTGTAGAGGATTCTCGTGCCCACTTGAAAAAAATTTCAAAGATTGACAGTTCAATTTTTGGTATTTTGCTATGTTCTTTAGGCCATTGGATGGGATGTATCAATGAAGCTTTGAGATGCTTTGAGATTTAGTAGTCCAAGTGAGTTGTAAAACAGTCCCTCAGCTGTGTGCAGAGTGGATCATACATGGTAGTTTGAATTATGCGGGTCTGGTTTGTAAAGATTAGCATGCTTACAAGAGCCATTACATGCAGGTTGTTTTAGAAGTGGAACAGTAAGAGGATGAAGGTAGAAACCATTCTGTCTTGAGGCAGAAACTCAATACAATGCAGAGCTTATGAAGTTAGTAGGATGTTAAGGTGGCCAGTGTTACTGTTGAGGGTCACTGAAAATGTGTCTGTTGCCTATTGTTAAAATAGGTGATATATTGTTAACCTTATCCAAGAGAACACACGTCTAAGAGATCAACTTCCACCTGGGAATGCTTGATGTCAGCGACAGAGTAGGTATATTGAGCTCCTTATACACAAGTCAGAAAACATCTTGGTTCTTGAAGGTTCTTTTCATAAAAGCCAAAATTGAAGGACACAAATGGTGTAAACTCAAATTTTTAAAAAGTCTTAACACAGATGGTAGGCTCAAATTGATGTGTCATTCTCTAGTGCAATGTGATATGGCTGGTAGAAAAGACTGTAACCTAGTATCATTTATTTCTGCAGGAATCAACTTATGAAAAGACCCAGAAATACAAAAGAGGACAAATTCATTAAGCTTGTCATCCAATGTGTGGAAACTTTGAACTTCAGCAAGATGTCCAAAGTTCTTCCATGACCTGGGTGACCATGTACAGGCCAGCATAAATCACATAGAAAGATGTCTTCTGCATCTTATGCCATAGATGTAGCTGTTGTGATTCTGAGATTTGGTGTAGAGTTCAATTACAATCTGATCTGTTTGTCCTCTAAACAACAGGCTATCAAAATCTGATCTGCATCAGGAATATATGCTTGGTTTTGATCTGCTTCCTGAAACACCTTTGGCTGTCTAAATGCAGTGCATGATCATATTCACAGAAGCACCACAATCTGTCATTAGCAGGGGATCTACAATCAAGTATCCACATGAATGGTCTGAGCTTGTGGACTATGAATCAGGTGTGCCCCTTCATGTTAATTTTTTTGTTATACTTGGATTCTTGAGTCCTTGAGATAAGAGCTTTCTATGCCTTTTATGTCTTTCTCAGAGCTTGCAGTGATCATCAACACAGTCACAGAATCTGGAAGGAAAATGCGCTGGACCACATTTTAAGATTACAGCACTGGGCTGTACAGACTGTTTTGGAGGAATGCATTGCAAGCAGAGCAACTGAGGGTGTTGAAGGTGGAAAATGGTGGAGATAAGCTACAAACAATTCCAAAAAGCTTTCACATCAAATTTGAGAGGCCACAGTGCTGCTGGAAAAGCCACATGGAACTGTCGCCTTATTTTTCCTTCATCATTTTCATGCCTAATATCTGGTGTACTATTTCCCAGCTTATTGCTACTTTTGCCTATTCATGCCTTACTTTTGATTCCTTCTTGTGCAGGAGAACAAAAACATCATCAGAAGCCTGCAGACAATTCAAGGCTACATTACATCATTCAAATCCGAGGCACATCTTGAAATTGACCATCCAAAACCAAAGATAGAGCAAGGGATCTACTAAAATTTGAATACGTAGTGGGGCTTTCCAATGTGTGTGGAGTAGCTGGATGGATGAACATGTGCAAATTTTTAAACAGTTTTGATTCCTGACACAAGTTTTTGGAGTTATTGTGGATGTTGTGTTTGGAGGAGGTTTGTGGGCATGTTATCCAAGCAAGATTCATCCCAAATGCCAGCATCCCAGCACCTGGGGAATACACAATCTTTGAAATTAATTGTGACCTTTGTAAGTCAATCTTGGTCCTCATATCCATCAGAACTGTTGGTTGTAAGCCCCCCTGTTTTTGTGTCACTTGGAAAGTCTCGTCCTCTACTTTTGACCCATTAAAATGGTGGTAAACACAATGCTTACACAATTTTCATGTCTTTCTCTCTTGGTCTGCAGTGACAACCAAGGATGATGGCCACAAAACTACCCAAGACTCCTATAACAAGTTTTTGGTGCAGAAAAACCTTCTAGTGATCATTATTTCTACTTCATTTTGCTTTTGTTTATTCCTAGAAGGTTAGGTTTAAGAGTTTCTACTCAAAGCTTTTATTTCATTGTTAGATTTAAGAATACATGCTCCTTGAAGCTCCTTGAAGCTCCATTCATACATGGGCATATTGAAGCTCTCATTCATTGTCATTGTCCTTTGATTTCTAATTGTCAAAATGAACATTCTCTCCATGTGTTCTTGCTTGTCAAAGCTTGCATTGTTTTGGTTTCTACTTGTCAAAGCACACACTCTACACACGTTCATGCTCATTGAAGCTTACATTGGTTTCTATTTTTTTGCTTCATGCTCATCAACACGTGCATTCTCTTTGGCATGCAAATTCTTTGTGATGCATTTTTTTTTTGCATGCGCATTTTCTCTAGTATTTTTTTTTCCAATTGAAGTTGTTGGGCACATTGAAGTTCTCATTCTTTGTCAATGGTACTATTGGTTTCTACTCGTCATAGTGCACATTCTCTTCACATGTTCTTGCTCACCCTTAAGCTTGCGTTCTTTTCTATGTTATGTGTTTCCTATTGGTCAATAATTGACACATGCATTCTCTTCAACACACATTTTCTTCAATAGACATTCTCTCCACATATGAATTTTTTTGCATGTCTTTTTGTTTATTTAGTTTCTACTTGTTGAAGCTTCCATGTTTTTTTTTGTTTTTCTTGTTGTTTGTTGTTCCTTTGTTTTGATTTTTTTTTGTGCAAGTTTGTTGCAATGTTGAAGTAGGCATTTTGTTGACTTTTTTTTCTTCTTCGATGCCAAATTATTTCATTGCAAACACATGTTTTTCTTTTTTTATTTGTGTAGCCTTACATATTCTTTTTAAGTTGCTTTCCATGTTTTTCCGTTTATTATACTATGGATTTTCAACACTTCCAAGGATGTTTTCTTACATTGAATTTTTTTGTATATTCTTATTTCTTTTCATTATCTTTGTTGTTTTGTTTGATTCTACTTCTCAATGTCCTTTGTCAGATGGCTTCAAAAAAGTTTTATAATGACTCATTCACATACCAAAAAAAAAATTTAATGAAAGGCTTGCAAAATTTTACATTTAGCTTATTTTTGGATCTTGAAGTTTCTAGATTAGGAATTTTTAAACCATCTTCAATTTCTTGTAATTTTGTAAGTGCTAGCCTTTTGTGATTTGATGATGGATCAAAAATTTATAGTTGCCTTCCTCTCTCTTCACTTCCATGAAGAAAATGTCAATGTTGTGTTATTTGCAAGTTTTTACAACTATGTAGTTTTTGGATGTTGATGATTTTGAGGTTCATTTTGCAATTGATGGTTATGGTAATCATGTTCTTTGTCCCCACTTCAACACTGTCATTATAATTTATCATTATGTGGTTTTTGACATCTATTTATGAAGGAAGGTAGTTTGTTTTGTTTTGTAGTTATGAGATTTACCGAACCAAGATGCTTCAAATTGTGTTCTTGATGCCTTTGGAAAGCTTTTGATGAGAAGGGGTGCATGAGCTTGGTTCCATGACATTTGGACTTGCAATGCAAAAGTTCTTGAATATTGAATGTTTTTTTTAGTGAAAATTAAATTTAATCGTAGCTAAAAAAACTCAGAGGAATTGCAATGTGCCTTTGGTGTTATTGAAAAGATCTTGATGAGTAGGATTTAATGGAATTTATTTGGTAAGATTTGGATTCAAAATGTGGGAGATATTGATTTTTAAGTGATTTCTACTTATGAAAATTCAAATAAATTCCAAAAAACCAGATTTTGGAAGGAAAATCAGTTGAGGACGCGATAACACTTGGGCCAACAACAGATGCCACACTAATCAATGATGAATTTGAGGAGATATTTCCAAAATCTTGTTTTTTTTTATGTTGATGAAAAAAAGTTAAATAAAGTTAACAAGGGATGTTGTAAAGCCAACAAATTACATGTTGATGTTGGGCTAAGAATGCATTTGATGAATGGTGGAAGTTTTGGGGTTATGATATAAAAAGATCCATTACATATCTTTATTTAAAAGTGAAGATATTGTAATGGGACTTGTGAACATATTGTCATTTTTTGTTTTTAATAAGTTGCCAAAAAAAAATGGAAGTTTGTACATTCCAACCAAGTAAGATTTTTTTTTCGCTTTGTTATTCTTATGTTTTGTCTTTTTTTTATTCTATTGTTTTGTCCTAATATTTTGCGATTTTGTGTTTTCATTATTTTATGCCATTTATTATTTTTGTTCTATTTTTTTTTGTTATATGCACTACTCCAAAACATATCTTTTATGTTGTCTCTTATGACTAAGTTTTAGTCATATCAAAAAACCAAACTAATTGATTGTATAATCAAAATAAACTAGTCATTTACGACAAGCAAATCAAACAACAATTAGCAACTTAGTCTTTAGACAATGACCAAGTGGATGGTATAGGCTAGCATCTCATGTCTGATATGATTAAGAATTGATAGTATGCTAACTGACATGTCAAACAAGTTGCATGTTTGAATCAACTAAAAACTAGTAGTATTAGCTAATGTGGATGCCAAGTGGCTTATCTAAATTGACTAAAAACTAGTAGTGTTATTGATGTGGATGCCAAATGGTTTGTTTGAATTGACTAAAAACTAGTAGTGTTAACTAATGTGGATGCCAAGTGGCTTGTCTGATCTGATTAAAAACTAATATAATATGAGCTAACACGCAATGACACATGCCATGTTTGTTGTGAATAAATTATCTAATGCTACTAGTTGCATGTTGTGAGATGTGTCATGTCTATTATGACTAGAATGTTGAATGTGCTTGTTGCATGTTGTGAGATGTGTCATGTTTAATATGACTAAAATGTCTAATGTGCTTATTGCATGTTGTGACATGTGTCATGTCTACTGTGACTAAATTGTCATATGGTGTGACATGTGTCATTTTATATATGGCCCATTATTGTTTATACGACATTTCTTATATGCAAACCATTTCTCTATTTTGCCTATTTGTTAACTATATGTACATGTTGCCTATCTATCAACTAAATATATTAGTTATAAAAAGTCCTACATAACCATTTAGGATATTTCTATAACACCTAGGTTTTATGGGTTTTCTAATGTGTGATATTTACATAACTCACAACACTTACACACACACATGTAAAACAAATGAAATCTTAATCTAGCAAACTAAAGGAGTTTGTTGGTCAGAACATTCGTCATATTACACATACACAACAAGGTTGACAAAACAATACAAATACAACAAAGAAGCAAGCTACTGCATGAACCTAGAGCTTGAACTTAAAGCCTAAAGTTAAACTTGGGATGGTGAAATGTTTTTCCCCCTATACACCTATAAATAAAACCCAAGAATTTATTCACAAAATGAATGTTATACTAATAAACCTATAAGCAAACATGGGGATGAATGTAATCATTCATCTTCAATATGGATGAATGGTTTTTTTATTCATCTAATGTATGGATGAATTTTTTCATTTAGTATATATTTTTAATAAATAGAATTTCCATCAAAATTATGGATGCATGTTTTATTTCATCATTAGATTTTTATGGATAATTTTTTTTCCATAATTTTAATTTTATTTGAGCTTCATAAAACACAATCTAATCATATATGATATAACATTTGTCGAATATTATTATGTAAATTCCATCATAGATGTATTTCATGGCTACGATTTATAATGCCATTATTTCTAATTTATGTTTTAACTACATTATTATTACTATGCTAACATCCACCCCATGGTTAGTGTTGTTCTTATTAAGAAAAAAAAAAAAGGTTTTTTTCTTTTTCAAGCAAATCAACGTAATGTTAATGACAACAACGGGTTTTTTCCTCCCCCTCCTTTAAAGGGCCACAACTTTTTTCAAACCTATTTATAATTGTTGTTGGCAACAATGAGGGTTTTATTTTCATTTTTTCATTGAAGTTTTTCAAATTTAACCAATGTTGATGATAGCAATGGGTTTTGAATGTTTTAAATATTTTAAAACTATGTAATGTATAATTAATAATAATGGGTTTTTGAAACAAACTAAATTTTTATTTTAGGCACCTTGATTAGTTTTTCTCAAACAACCTACTATCATAAATGACAACGGGGTTTTTTTAATAATTATTTATTTTCAAAGCACCCTTGTTTTCCATGAATTAAATACATAATGTTGCACAGGGGGGGGGGGGGGGGGGTGTTGGGGCTTGACACTCATTCCATGACAATAAAACTACTTAACATTGTTCATGAAAATGATTTTTAAAAAATTAAGTAATTTTGGTCCCATCATTATATTTTCCCTTACTAACACAATTTCATTATCCATAATTATTAAACGACATTTGAATTTGAGATATTAATATTTGGAAAACAAATGAAGATGGATATTAATCATTTTGAATTTATTTATCTTCCAATCATGGATGAATTTGATCCAATAATTTATTTATTTAATCCAAATCATAAATAAAGTTCATCCATATGAAATCATTCATCTATGGACATATTCATCCATGTAGGTGGATTAAAATCACATTAAACTTTAAGTTCCAAGTGTACAAGCTCGAGCTTCATGCTCATGCACAAACCATCTTCATATAATAAACATAAAAAACTTCATTGAAAATTCAAGGTTTGAAGATGTGGCATTCCATGTACATCACACATCTACATTGGATTAGTTATAATTTATAACCAAATAGACTAAATATACATACATAACTAGGGGCACACATACACCATAACTCTATGTCTTTGAAGATATTAGATTATAGGGCCCCAATATAATGTACCCAATGGCATCCCTTATAGTCTTCAAAGGAATATCATGGTCAGGATCTAGGAATGGCAAAAAAATAGTAATTAACAAGCCTAAACTCACGACAACAAATAAGGTGTTTGCTAACATTTCCTTGTTATAATAAAGAACACATACACCTCCAAACTTCACAAAATTGCTATATGCATAAGGTTTCCCTCCTACTTGGCTCATAAGGATGATACCTTCATTTGGCTTGTACTACAAAAACATATGTATATAACAAATTTAGTGTTAATAACATTAGAATTGTGCCAACAAATGATTCAAAAGCCTATACAATATTCACTTGTTGTTGATCAAGTTGTCTATATATAGAGGACAATTCATGCACATGTCCAAATTTCAATTCATTAAATCTTGCAACATTCCAAATTGAAAGTGACATACTAAACGAAGGATGTAAACTTTAAGGCATCATGTTCCATGAACAACAAATTTAATACATGGAAAGTAAATGAAAGTTGGTTTACCTTTGGGTAGGTTTCTTGATCTACTAATACAACCTCTTTTGCTTTTGACTTTGAAGAAAACTATTTGCATGTATTGATGCATGTACCCAAAACTTTTGCATTTGTTGCCTCTTATAGTCCTTTTGATCTACAAGGTTTCAAATGCATACAAATTAACAATGGAAGGTAGACTGCATATCTTTATTATAAATTTTAGCTTAAAATTCAACAATATAATTATTGCATGGGATGATAAATTATTTCAAAGCAAGAGGTTAACTACTAATCACCTAGGGAGTAGGTGACCATGCATGAGTCCTTATGGATTCCCAATGTGGGGAATTATGGTAATTTGCTTCTATTGCTGGTGATGTGATATGAACAAGCATTGGGAGCTTCAAATAACCAACCAAGTAAGGCCACAATGTACCCAATAAATAATTCTTATCGTTTGTTATAATAAGGCAATCCAAGCCACCAATCAAATGCAAAAGAAAGATAAAGAGATTGCATATCTTCATTAGCTCCTAGAATATTAATGTCATGAATCTACTAGGTCTTCAATTGTTGCAAACAAACGTTTAGGTGAGCAAGTTAAACAAATCGTTGAGTTACAAATTGCTAATATTTGGTATTGCGATCAAGTCCATAGTTGTCAAACCACAATGCTTATAATGGCAATTCATAAATTGAAGAAGTATGACGATCTACTTCTCAATCAAACATTGGTTGACATTCATACTCATGTGTTGTAGTAGAAACCTTCAAGGTGGGAAGCTTGGTGGGACAAAGTACGAATTATCATCCAAGGTATGTTCAACAAGGCATTTGAGTCACGGAATGTAGATGAAGCTCTCTACCAACATAAATTAGCTTCATACATTATTGCTTATCATGATCACATTATGTGGTGCAACCATTTTTAGTTGCCTTCTAAGGCTTCTTCTAATTACTCTTGACATATCTTATTAGGTACAAATACTAATCTCCTCAAAATATGTTTGATCAACATGTTCATGTAATCATAAACCAATTGGGTCTCTTTTAAGAACAACACATGTATTCAAAAAAATTATAAGAATAATTAATATTCAACTAATACAACTATATCACAAAAACAAACAAGATCCTAAGAAAATTGCTTCAAAAATCATGAAAATAATTACAAAAATTTGTATGACAAAAAATTTCCTACAAATTTATTCTTAAACCAGAAAATTATGGGTTTTATCCCCCAACACGGTCACCAAATGTTAAAGGTGTATTCTACGCCCTCAATTACATAAATTATTTCCTACTTGAAAAAACTTACATGCATATAAACATCAAAATGAATGTTCTAACCTAGATCTGAAAATTTTATTTAAAAATTCAAAAACATGAAAATGTTCATATTTACAAATGCATAAGTTACAAGAAAAATCCACTATAATAATAAATTTTCAAATCAAATTATAAAAGCTTCTTTCCATTCCATCTCCAATCTTCATCCTTTTTTGTTCTTGCTAAGTTTCAACTATTATACCAAAACATAATGTTGTTTCAAATTAAATAGTCATTAGCCAGTACAACAGTCTAGTGGTTCAAAGTGAAACTAGCTAGAATGGCTATTGGCCACATGTTGATTAATAAACCTATTATGTCAACAAACCATTAACATGATAAACATGGTACCGACTATTTTTATTAGATTTGTTATCAATTCTTTTATCAAACCTCTTATTAGTTATCTTTATCAAACTTATTACCAATTAGCTTAACAAACATGTTACCTATTGCCTAATAACAATTCAAATTGTTTCTCAAAATCATAATGTTTCATTGGTTACCTATTAGTAACAACAAATTACTTTTTACATAAAGTGAAAATTTGGCTTAACATTTTTCATATTGGAGTTAACAATCAATTGATGGAGAAGAACATGGATATTATAATGTAGTTTTGTTTGATCTTTTTTGTTTTACCCAATATGATATGGTCTAATTTTGTATTCAAATCACTACAAAGGCAATAAATGTGCAAACATGTATTGTATAATGCATTTTTTTGTTGAATTTAATTTCTGAATTAATTTTTTGGTATTAAACAAATTGTATATGTTTCAAAATAACATTTTGACTAATGTAGAATTCCATAATGAAATAGTATTAAAATATTAATATTTACCATTATGGGTTGGAATATTGCTAGTGTGATTGAAGTTCACTAAGCCATTAAATTAAAACCTAGGATATAAACCTACTAAATCTTTATCCCCTCATAATTGTGCCACCAAAAGACCTTATGACCTTAATAAGATGCATTCATTTTGAATAAATTGGCCCATGAACCTTGCAGCTTGATTATGTCATAGGGATGAAAACATTTAAGAAATAACAAAGGCATACATTGTTACCAAGAGGGTTACCATGATGTTTTACAATTGCAACTATCATTAATGAAGTAAGTATTATTCTTGAAAGGTGGTTAGGTCTAAACTTCTTAAGGTGTACCAACCAAGATGAAATAGAGCTAATCATGGCTTCAATTTTAGTTATCATCCTAAATTGAATTTGACTATTCATATGAACTATGGAAAAAGAAGTCACACGTGCTAATCAAATCACATCCAAATGTGGGTTTTAATCTAAAGCTTTTATTTTGTGTTTTTTTTGCTACAATTTATTTATTTATTTTGTGTTGCCTCCACTAACGTCATTTCAAGCAACTTGGTTCATTTTTTTGTTGGTATGTCATATGCCTCACCTTTTGTAACTTCATCACATTGAGAAACTTATGGTTTTTGTGCACACATGAGCAATTTGCCCAAGTGGTACAAAGATGAACTTCTGAAATGCATTATCAAAGAGTTTGATTGGACTTTTGAAAGGTCAAATGATAGGTTACAAGAGTTAGATGATTTGAATGTGAAGTATTGGGAGCATAGATGTTAAATACAAAATCTTTAATCCTATATTTTGGTCTAAAACCTATACTTAAATACAATAAAAATAATATTAACACAATTTGGTCATTCATATCTACTTAGAACTAGTTTTAGAATTAAAATCCAATAATGAAAATATGAAAAAAAAATCAAAACAACAATTTTAACGATGGAAACAAAGCTTTTCCAAAGATCAAAACATATTTCTTTCATACTCCATTAAAGTTCCATGTATAGAATGATACAATGGTCTTTCATCTCTTTCCTTCTCCAAAAGATATACCTAAAAAAAACAGTCCCTTGTTTTATTCAAATTCAAATGGTGATAAAAACTACGTAATCTAACTAGTAATTTCTAAAACAATAACTAAGTAAATAAAAATATACTAACTAATAATTATCGCAAGTAACTATTCCCCTAACATTACCCCACCCATACCCTAAATTACATCTCGAAAATTTGGATAAAAAATGTGTTAAAAAAGTTAAATGTTATGTTATTTCTGATCATGTGATTCAAAAAATCTGATTTGTCTGTGTAATAATTTGCTCTGTATGTTCTATAGTGTGTTCTACATGTACTTTAAATTAATGCACTATTTGATTTTTTGTTGTATATAAATTTTTTTGTTGCTATTCTAATACCTCTATTGATAGTTGTGTAGTTGTTTATCGATGAGTTACACTCTATTCTTGTGACTGCAACTCTGTTATTCACATGTAGCTGATGTTATAACTTCAAATCCATTGTGAGCTAAATTAGTTCTTGTTGATATAACTTTTATACAAGTTGTAGGTGTTGGATTAATTGCAAAATTGATGTAGTCTGAATTTGATCATGTTGTTGCAGCTTTAACACATGCTCAATTTAACCTTAGTGATCCTCTTGCATTATATGTTCCTTAGGTTGTGTCTACTCCCCTATTTTTGTGCCTACATATGTATATTCCTGAAATTTGATTTATTGCAAAACATATTCTACTTATTCTAAATTTTGTTCAGCATCTTCCCTCTCAAGGCTATCTTTTCCTCATTTGAGATCTCTTGGCTCCTTTGGAACTCTTGTACCTAATGGTCCTACCCCATTTGTATCCCCTCTGCCTTCTTCTTCATCTGAAGTATTTGGTTATAGACATAGAACTAAAGGCTCATACTCAAATGATGGCATAACTTTTTCCATTTAAGAAATCTTATGTCTGTAAAACCTTTCATTCCTCCCATACTTCTTGCAGACCTTCCCAATATCCCTCTGGACAATGTTTTGAACTACATCCCACCATAAGTCTACACTTTTTTCCTCCATTGATAGTGCCTTGAATTTTGCTTGAAATAACAAATTTTACTTATTGAATTCATTATTTTTTGTAAATACAATATCATAATTGAAGGGTTTTTTCTTTTGAATCTCTTCCAAAAGTTTATTCAACTTTTCATTAAAGGCCATCTACTTCTGCAAATTCCGTTTTTGCATGCCTCTAGTCAACCTGCATTTGTACCTCATTTTAAACTTGATATGCATTAGCATTATCCACTTTAAGTTCCTCCACCTCCTTATACTATTTCAAGAAAATTTCCTCCATGTGCCTATAGACCTTTTGAAATTTGTTATGTTCTATATTCAAAGTACCCTTTTCTGCTTTTAAGCCCCAATAATTGGCATTTTTCTCCTTAAAAATTGCTTGCAAGGAATCTCTTTCCATTTTAATGTTCTCCAAATCCTTGATTTGCTTCTATATGTTATAAATTTTCTGTCTGACTGGCTTGAGTTCTACCAATACCTTACTATTCTCATTATTCCTATCATGCAAGTCTACTTTGAGCTTCTATTCTTTCTCCAAAGCTCCTTGAAGATTTTGAATGTATTTATCATTCTCTTCTATAATATGCTTGTTCTTCATCTCCAGATCAAAAAGTCTAAGCAAAATATTTGTCATCTTTACATTATATTCCACTACCTATTTAAACATAGTAGTAATTTTTATGTGTTCATCCAACTTTGCTTCTATTCCTTGCACAAACCTTGGTGTATTAAACCTAGGATTGACCCTTGAAACTTGTACCCAATGAATTTAAACTCTTGTGTGCAGTCTAGGCTTCTCCAAATACATTCATTCCTATTGCATAACTTGGTCTTGAAGGCAACATGCCTTCATTATTTTGTGGTGATAGAACAAATTGCTGAACTTCTAGTAAATTGTGATCAAAATCATGTATTTATTCCTCTGCTAACTATTGAGCTTGAAATTTTGGCTCTTTTTTGGGCAATTTCTGGTACTCCTACCCATCAGACCTTTGCTCATGCTTGGAAGAAATTTTTAATCTTGGATCAAATTTAAGAGATATGGATTTCTCCTTCTGTCTCTAATTTATTGTTGTTGCCTCCTCAGTAATTCTACTGCTTGTTGCGGATCAATACTACCACTCATAGTAGTATTATCTTGTCTTCTCTGCCTCTTCTACAAAGTTTTTATCTCCTTGTCATCATTAGACTAAGACATCAAAATTGCTCTTCCGGTTGTCCTAGTCTTTAACTATTTATCCTTTTAGGAGAAATGTGCGTAGGGGTCAAGGTTTTTTGTTCTCAATGAACCTCTCCCTTAGATTTTCTCTTCTTCTTTTATCATCTTGAGGATGTTCTACCTATTTCTTCCTCTCTTGTGATTCTTCCCCTTCTAATGGAAACCACTTCTGGAACAAAACTTCAAGGACTATGGTATAATGGCATACATCATTTTTTGGTTTTCTTTTGGTTGTTCCCTTAATCATATTTTTCTAACACTTCTCCCATTTAATCAAAATTTTGACCAATTGAAAATACATAATGGCAACCCAATTAATAAACTATCAATCATCATAACATACATGTTATTAAAATATTGCACCTTATCTTTTTGGTAAATAATTGGCCAAATGGCAGCAATTATATTAGCATACTTTGACCTCATCTTTTTCACAACCCACCCTTCATTGGTGTTGTAAGTATCAAGAACTCTATCTGTTATTTCCTGCTAATGCTACCTTGGCATTAAACATTTATACTTTGTCTACCTTTATCTTCATGTATGGCATATTCTAAAAACTTCTACCAACACATGCTTGTTTATTATTTTTTGCTCCTCCCTCAACATAACCTTGATTCTATTATGTTCAAGATCCAACTTCCAGTTGTTTTGAAATTCAACCAAAATGTTATGGTGAGGTGTTTTCCACTCAATTTCAAATAGGCCTACCAATCCAACTTTGTTTGCCCAAGCTTTTTCTTCTTCTCCAGAGCTAGTCCAAAGGAAAATGTTTTTTAAATTGCCATTTTAACTCTACTTTGTTGGAGTAAAAACATACCTAATCTCATCATCCTAATAAATACGCATTTTCTTCCCACGCAAATTTTCAGCCATTACTTGTCAACTTGTTCTTTTTGTGCACTTCTTGTTGGGAATATGAACTTTCTTTGGAATTTATTCATGAATATGTTCCTCTTGATGTAATGATGAATGTTGTTGTTGTTGCAAATCGTCCTTTTGGTGGTCTTCCTTAGAATCTGAAATAGAAATGGGATTGACTTGTTCATTAGGACCCACCTATCTTCTATGATTTCTAAAGTTATATCTCCTTAATGTTTCCTTATATATATATTTTTTATTTTTTATTCTTCAAAAGTTCTTTCAAATTTGGATATCATAAAAGATCTCTAAAAAAACAAAATTTAATTTGGAGAAGAAAAAGGTGGACCTCTTTCTGGAAACCTAAACTGTAAAGGCAAAATGTTTTTGAATTTTTTTGATGTACTTAAAAATCTTTCTTGCTCCTCTTTCAAATTCTGTAACTTCTCTCTAGATTGTCCTTGCAATTTCTCCACAAAACTTTCTTCACCACTCATTTTAGAGACAAAAAACAATTGGAACCTACTTGTAGAAAAGAAAAACAAATAGTCATTGTAGTGTTTTCTGCCTTTTGAAGCGTTATCACCTTGTTTCATGAAGTGGCATTTCACTTTTCATTTTAAGGCCAAAGTTTTAATGATTTGTACTTTTTTTACATTGTTTAACACTTGTCATTTCCCACTTAAATTCATATTGACATCAACATGGGCTACAATAAATACCTATAGACCAAATAATTTTGTGGACATGGCATTAAGTAGTTTTTATGAAATTTCTAAATTTGATGACCCGGTACTATCTACACTATAAATTCCCTTTGACCTATGTTGAGTCATCAGATTAGCATAATTTATTTTGATGTCACTAATTTATCTACCCCACAATCTAATAACTATGAATATGTATAATCATGGTCTTAGTATTTATTCATAACATGCTGACTTATCATATTTACTGGGGTTTCTTTTAATACTACTATATGGCCATTATTGTATGGGTACCAATAGACAATAGTGTGAAACATTGTTGTGCACAATTTTATAGGCCATAATTGGATAGTAGGGTTAAAGAAGGAGACCACATTTTGAAGATTGCTTATATTAGAGGAGAATCTCATGTGTTATGTTGGGGGTCTTTTGTACTTATCTATATGGTCGATTAAATTGGAGATACATTGGTAGGAGTGATCTAAATTATAGCATAAAGATAGGAAGCAATTGGCTTCAATTTGTTGCATTTGAGGAATCGAAAGATGACACAACATTATTAGAATGAAATTATTAACTATGTGTTTGATCAAGTTTTCAAAAAACAGCATGATTAGTCCTAATGAGATGGATGAGCTCTTTTGGGGCAAAGACATGGAGGATTCTTTGATTGGACTGAAAGGCTACAGATGGTTGGTGAAGTTCGAGAATTGGATGAAGAAAAGATTTTCAAGATTACAAAATTCAAATTGAAAGGAAAGGCCTAGGATTGTTATAGTCGGCTTGATTTTGCTCCCCATGACTGGGTAATGTTGCAAGCATTGTTTCACCAAAAAATGACATTTATGATGAAGATGAGTTGAAATTGAAAATGGATGTAGTGCGTTAGGAGCCTAAGCAAAGGGTTTAATTGTATTATGATAGGTTGGAGAGACTATTTGTCAAAGGTTGTATTTTGGGTGTAGAAAGGTGCATGCAATTTCTAACCAAATTGAGACCTAAACTAAGAAAACTACTTATGGTAAGAACATACTAGGACATGGATGAACTTTTGGCTGTTGTAATTGATAGAAAAAGTCCTTGGGGAAATTGGAGAAACTCTTTATGAACCTTTGCAAGAAGAAAGGGAAGAGGAACTAGCTAATACTAGGAAAGACTAATATTGACAAACATCTCAAGCATTAAACGATACATTGGTCAATTACTTTGCAAGGGGAGTAGATGGGAGAATAAGTTATAATTCAAGAGGTGTTAGCACCATCCCGTGTCAACTATGCAGATCAAATGAACACACCACCTCTTGCTGATCTGAGGCCAAAATGTGCCTAGTGTGGTTGGGGGCATAAGATAGAAAATTGTGGTTTAAAGTGTTTTTTTGTTCAGGTATGGGGCATACTGAAGACATGTGTTGGAGAAAGAATGGGGAGTGTCATGTTTAAACTTCCTAAAAGTATTGGTCAATGGTGAAGAAGCTACACTTATCTCTTGAACTAACTATGTGGCATCAAACACAATATGTTTTCTAGCGTCCAAATGCCAAAGAGAAGAATGCATGTACAAGGGTCTACATCTGAAAGAGGAACAAAAGAATCACTTGACAATGAAGGTGTGGATGTAGGAAACCTGGTTATATGGAAACAATCAAAAATTATTTCCCATTTCATTAAGGGAAAAATTTATTTAATTCCCATGAAGACTATTTTGATGATTCCAAAGAGAGCTAGAATACCTTGAAGGATTAGTCAAACTGGCTAGAAGGAGAAAAGATGCTTAGATAACTCAAGCACATGTGGCTGAAGTCATACTTGCACCAAACATTAAGAGGGTTTGCATTAACAAGACTAATTGTAACAACATGTTACATCTTGTGGTTGAGATTAATCAGGCTTTGCTTGAAGGCTTGGTTGACACTAGGGTGTCATGTCAGTCATGGTCGCAAGTGTGGTAAAAAAACTTGGCATCATGCATTTGGTTTTAGGGCATGAGACCTGCAAGGCTACTTCAAGCATAATTACACAAACACTTGGAAGGATCATTGACATCCCTATAACACTAGGCAAAGTGGTCTACCACATGGTTTTCCTTGTTGTTGATATTGACAGTTATGACCTTTAAGAATTGGATTTTCTAATGAAGATTGGATCCATGGTTGATGTGGAGAAGGGGGTTATATAGGTTAGGAATGGGCTAGGAATGGTAGTTAAAGTGCTTCCCCTTAATGTGGTCAACATGTTGCAGAGGATTGCAGAGACAACAAAGGCAAGTGTTGAAAGGATGAATAATAACTTCAACAACATTTAGTTGGAGGAGAAGTTTTTAGAAGGTGCAAAGATAATACCTCTACAATCCATCCATCTTGGTTTTGAGGATTGTAATGATGACTCTATGTCTAAAAAAGGACTAAGTGAATCAAAGGAAAAGGAAGGTTGTAATTATTTATGGGTTCTGCCAATGGATAATATCCAATATGAAGAGCTAAGTGATCATGGGATGAACTAGTTGGTGGATGGTAAGGTTCCAATGCAAATGCTAAATTTAGTGTTGTAGGAGCAACAACAAAAACTATTAAAGGGTCAATACACTAAGGATGATGACTATGCAGATTGGATCTAGTATGCTCAAGAAGAAAAAGATTAAAGGATCAGATAATTTACCAACAAACCTTTTGAACATGTATCCCACATGTTTCCTATTCAAGTTGAAAGAGAAAGGGAACAAGAAGAAGGAAAGAAAAGATGGACATAAATCAATGTTAAGCTTAATGCTAATCTTGATTAAGAACAAATTGAGGCATTATGGCTCTTATTGGAAGAGTTTTAGGATGTGTTTGCGTGGCACAAGGGAGAGCTAGACAATTGCAGCATTAGTGAACATACCATCGACACACAAGGATTACCACCTTGTTGAATGAATCTTGGAAGATTATTTTACTAGGAAGAGGTTAAAGTGAATAAACAAATATAGGCTTTGGTTGATATTGGTAAGATGCGCAAGAGCTCATTAGAATATGCATGCAAAGTGACTTTGTGGGTGAAAAAAGATGGTAGGAGGTGGTTTTGTGGAGACTATAGGCCACTTAATGTGCAAACACATAGGGGTTCATTTCCCATGCCACTGATCGATGATGTGTTGGACCAACTAGGAAAATTCGCTTGGTTTACTGTTTTGGATCTTCAATTCAGGTTCTAGCAAATACCCATGGCATTTGAAGACATCAAAAAAATTACAATCATTACTAAGTCAAGATTGCACAAAGGGAATGTCATGCCTTTTGGCTTGAAAAACACCACTATTACTTCTCCACGAACCATGGTCGAAATTTTTAAAGATTGGAGAAACAAGTTTCTAAAAGTTTTTGTTGATGGTGTCAATATCCACAACTTGAATTGGAGGGATCATTTGCAACATATTTGGATGGTGTTTCACCATCTAAGAGAGGTTCATATAAAGCTAAACCCTATCAAGCGTTGTTTTGGGGTGCAAAACATTACTTTCATAGGTCATGTGGTGAACATTGAAGGATTTGACCTTGACCCCAAGAAAATAATTGTGAATATTTTTCCTACACCCAAGACAATAACCAATGTTAAGACCTTTTTGGGGCTTATTGGTTACTACCGCAAGTTTATTCTTGGATATGTAAAAATTGTAGAATCTCTTTTTGGTTTGACCAAAAAGGAATGTAGATTTGTATGGACACCCATATGCCAAGGGCCATTTGTAACTTTAAAGAGATGTTCGTAACATCTCTAGTTTTAACCAGGCCGGATTTCTCATAGCCGTTTATCCTAGACTTGGACTGGTCTATAAAGGGGGTGGGAGCCATCCTATCACAGAAGTTTGAGAAATAGGAGCAAGTTATTGCTTATGATGTTATCAAAGGATTATCTCCAATTTAAAAGCGCCTCCATCCTATGGAAGCCGAATGTTATGCCTTCGTATGGGGCATAATGCATTTTTGGCAATATCTCCACCAAGCTTTCTTTCTTTTAAGGACTAAGCACAAACCCCTTGAGTGCCTTGCCACTATTTTTGACACATATGGATGTAGGGGAAGATGGATCTCTACGTTCCAAGATTTTCATTTCAAGATTATTCATTGTCCAAGCTCTAAGCATGCAAATGTGGATGCTCTAAGTAGAAATCCAGTGGACATGTACAAAATAGATTAGGATTTTGGAAATGAAATACAAGATTTTGGCAAGGATCATTCAGGATGCTTCCAAACTAAGTTTTCACAAGGATAGTGAAATTGTTATCAATTTATTCATTGTGTTGACTGGAGAAGAAGAATACCACGATGTTGATCATTACGAAAAAGGGAAAAAGCTCATTACTTTCAAAGCTAAAGCACCACCACAAGCTAAACTAATCAACAACTTGTTGCAAAGAAAAATTAGTGGAAGGTCATTGGGATTTAACCTATGAGGCACATACCTTAATAAACAAGAATAAAAATAGGACCATCAAAGAATAGGATGACAATGAAGGTGTGTAGACCCACCATTTGGACATTTGGGAAGATGCTTTGAATATGAGGTTGTTTATTGGTGGTGTGTTGGTACATGATGAGCATGAAGCAGCTGACATTGAAAGAACAAAGAAAAGACTGATGCATTACTATTGGTAGGAAGACACAAAATATTTTTAGACACTACTACATATTGTGCCTTTTTGTGAAGGGCCAAACAAAAAATCTGAAGGTTTTGCGAAAGAAAAACAAAAAACGTGAAGGGTTTGCGAAGGAAAAAAAACCTACCAAATTTGCGATGCCTTCCGCATCGCAACTTGTGGCGCAACAGTCATCGCAAATCTATAATGAACCTTTAATCATCGTAGAAGTTTTGCGAGATTCATGACAAACAAAACTTTGCGATCCGCTCAACGCCTGTCCCTTGTAGCGATATTCCTTTCTTCGCAAAGTGTATTCATACTCAAAACAGCGCAATCTTTACCGTATACAGAGTATCGCTACAGACTTTGAGATCAACAACACATCGTAACTTGCGTTATTTAGCGCCTCGCATTTTGCGTCTCAATATGTATCGCAAACCTAAGCACAATTTTTTTTCAAACTTCCCGGTGGTGGACGTATCGCAAGTTGCGATGTGAGTTTGCTCGCAAAGTAGTGAAAGGGTTACTGGAGAAGGAAGTTTCGCAAAAGGGTTTTGCAATGTCATCTGATTCTCAAAACGCCATGAAAAAAATGAAAAATGTTTTAGACCAAATGGAAGCTATAAATCCACTTAACCATTATTATAATCTATATTGCCTTGGTAGACTGAGTGAAAATATCAATAAAGTACGCATAGCAATGCTCTTATTTTTGAAAAATAAATTACACAATGGAGCAGAATAGGTAGAAAATGACACAATGAACATTGTGCAGTAATATAGAATCACAAGCCTCAATGGCAATTTGCATAAAATTAATGAGTAGTACATTATACATGCTCATCATCCACCTCAAAGGTTGTAAACACAACCTCTGGTTTCTCACCTAGAATAGAACAAGACCGTGGCACATATGTGATAACAAGTGACCACTCCTCTAGGTTTGGGGGATAAGGAAGATAAAAACATTGTTCTACATGACTGGGAAAAGTAAATGGCTCTGAAGTTTGCCAATGAGATCGCTGATAACTGGTGGTAGATGTCTTTAACCGTGTGTGTCCGCACTCATCCTGAACTACAGTGCAATTTGCACCAGCAAGGTTCACTTTAAACCACTTGCACTTAAACACATACTCTTCAAACTTTGAATGTGCATCATAAGATACCACCAAGATCTCTTCTAGCTTCCCATAATGTGGCACAATATCTCGAACAATATTCTTGTCATGCCGACTGCTTCTAGAGTCCTGAATGAATTGCCCTTGAACTCCACAGTCAAAGGTGCGGCCCCTCTTTTCATCCAAACTGGATATCCTGAAATTAATATTGTGTTAGGCATTGTGAGTCATAAACTTATATGATAATAGAAACTTCATGCCCATAAAAATCATCCTAGAACATTCTAAAAAACTTGTCTGGAATATGAAGATGAGTTAATATGCCTAATGAAATAGAAAAAATAAGTACCTGAAATGTCTTCCTTGTGTCCACATTGCTGAACGTGTTGTCACAACTCTCAGTGGTCCATGAACCATGGTGCGAACATCATCTGTGATCTCTGGAAAACATGCTATACTTTCTCCTTGTGCCAACAATTGATCCACTTCAACCAACTTCTCTTTCATGTACTTATGAAACGTAGGAAAAATCCTTGATCTCCCACTCATACTTTTGGCATTCTCATAGAAGTTCCTCCACTCTTCCATGACATTGTTATTATTCAACAAAATGTGGTCAGCTGAATTAGCTCTGTAGGTAATAACATACGTGTTTTGATGACACCAATCACACGGTCTTCCTCCTCTTCTCTTTCCTCCATCCAGACATGAGGACATGATGGATTTATAGTGGCCAAGATGTTGGTGCAATAAAACATGCTCTCTGCTGCCAAGTGTCCTGTTGCCATGCTTCCCTCCACTCGTGCATGGTTACGGACATAACCTTTTAATACTGCCATATATCTTTCAAGCCAATACATCCACCGACAATGCACAGGACCAGCAATGGCTATCTCATCCACAAGGTGAACTAGTAAATGCACTTGACTATCAAATAATGATGGAGGGAAGGCCTTTTCCAACTTGCATACCACCTCTGCTACTATTACCTTCATTCTTGGAATCTCCTCTACAAATAACTCCTTTGAACATACCCATCTCAACACATTTCCCAATGACTAAAGAGCATCTTGTACTTCTGCACTAGCTAAGCCCATTATTGCCACAGGCAATATGTGTTGCAGTAAACGATGATAGTCATGTGTCTTGAGATACCTTGGCCACTTGTGGTCATCGTCCCTACCAAAAGCTTTTTGAAGATTAGCTCCATAACCTGCAACAAGGTACCATAAAATTATACAAAAGTATTCTAGACATCCAATAGATAACATTCTATACTTCAAACTCTTTTTCCAGTATAAGGCATATAAATTTAAATATAAATAAAAGCAATAGAGTATTTCTAAATTCAACCCTTGCCATCAAAGTTCAAACTTGTAGGGAATCGCATCTCTCTTATGCGATTTCGAAAGTCTCTTCTTTCCTGTGTAGTAAGTGTCCATGGAGCTGATGGTCGCTGCTCAATACCTATGTTAGGATCAACACTAATCCACACATCGGGATGCCTCTCAAAATCCTCACAGGCCTCCCTATTAAAGTTATTGTCCTTCTCTCCATAGAGCTGTTTTATGATAGCCTTTCCCACATTTCCTTCAATGTGCATGGGGTCCAAGAGATGACGTATTTTCAACTCACCCCAGTAAGGTAAGCTGTTGAGTATACCCCACCTTGTTAATCCACTACCCTCAAACACCATAGAATCATTTGGGTCAATAACTCTATTGGCCACATCCCTCCAATATGCAAAAGTGGTAGCTTCTGGAATATCATGCTCATCACCATAAGGCATGTCAAAAGATGAAAATAAAAGTGGGTTTGATCTCATATCATGTCCCAGTGGAAGAAACTTTGTATGGCCAAGGTAAACAATTTTACGAAGATGGCTTGAGTATTTAGCCATGTCCTCGAAACTTGGGCCACATGTAAAACATGCCTTGTAGCCTTGAGTTTGCAGCCCACTTACAAAACCAAACCCTGATTGTAGAAGAACGAAATATTAGAACAACAAATAATCACAAAACAGAAAAATAAAGAAATATATAGAGGCATGTGCATGATTTCTTACCAGGATAATCATGCATTGTCCACATGCAGATTGCCCTCAACTTGAATACACGTGGTATTCCTCCAGTGGTCTTCCTCCCATCATATGCCCATACTCCATCCCACAATGTTTTGAGCTCATTGACCACTAGTGCTAAGTAGGTGTCTAGGTTTTTCACCTTACTTGGCCCTGGGATAATAAGAGAAAGCAGCAAAAATCCTTTTTTCATAGACAACCACGGAGGAAGGTTGTAATTCATGACAACAACTAGCCAAACAGAGGTAGGTCGTCCCTTTCCTCTAAATGAATGTGGACTAACGCCATCTGATGCTAACCCCAACCTCACATGCCTAGGGTCACGCTCAAACTCTGGCCATGTTGACTCCACATGCTTGTGAGCAGGAGAGTCAACCGGTAACCTCATAACACCAGGCTCTGATCGATGTTCCTTATGCCAAACCATTAATTCGGCCAAGTCTGTACATCGATACATGTGCAGCAAGCGAGGAATAATGGGAAACCACCTTACTGATTTCTTGGGCACCTTCTCTGTAAGCATTTGAGGATCATATCGAGCCTCTTCACATGTACTGCACTCCGTTAAATGGGCATTGTTCCCATGAAATAACATGCAATCATTAACACATGCATGGACAATTTGATACTCCATGCCTATGGAGGATAAGATTTTTTTAGCCTCCTTCCAAGATCCTGGCAAAACATTTTCCTCGGGTAGCAAGAGGCTATGACAAAATTGGAAAATGTCTGACAACATAGTATTGCTTGCCTTGCGTTTTGCTTGGATGTTTAACAACCCCAGTATGGCTGCTAAACGGCTTAACCTTGCACCTTGAAAAATAGGTGTTTGAGCATGTGCCTTCACCTCTTGCCATTGCCGTTGTGCCTGGGCAGTATGTTGATGACGTGGATCATCTGCATTGGCTCCTTCATCATGTGGGTTGCCAGACATATCATCAACTATGTCAAGTCCAAACCAGTCAACCATGAAGTCATCCATTGCTTGTTCTTGGTTTGCAGGCAGTGGTGCTTCCTGAAGTGGTTGAGAGACACCTTCATCATGAGGAGACAAGTCATTTGATGAAGAATGAGTTGATGAAGAGTCTGATTTGTCTGGCATGCCCATTTCCCGATATGTTGCTCTCAACCTCCGTGGCAGCATGTCTTCAGAAGGCCGAATATTCTATGCAATACCAAATCCAGAAGATCTTAACTTTATACCAAGCATAGTTGCATATTACATTATAAAAAAAAAATGCCAAAATGCATGTATATAGATATGGTATGTTATGTCTTAAACAAAGTACATAGTTCAGAAAATGGTGGAATCCTAATTCCACTCATAGTGTGTAAACAACTCATCTCCTGATCTAATCGTCCTAGTAGCTAACACCAGGCAATGGTCTTCATGATAAGTCTCGCCATATGGTGCTGGAGGAGGTCCCTCAACAAAAACCCACTCACAATTAGCCTTACGTTTAGGCCGAATCCCCACCGTACTGTTGATGAAACCAACAATGTTTCCAGAACGTATGGGGTCTCCATCTATCACCCTCACATCACTATGCCTCCTAGTGCTACCAGCAAAGGTGTCCATCTCAAGAGCAAAGGTCTTCCACTCAGGATGTTGTCTGAGGATCATGTTCCAATGTCTTCTCTTATAGATAGGCCCACCATAAGGGAACAAAGTAGGACCCTCTCTATGACAACTAGTTGAATCCTCTACAATGATGTCCTCACAAGCATATACTCCATAGCCATGCCTCTCTCCAAGTGTAGAGGTTTTAACAATCCATCATCTACCCCAAACCACAACCTCTTCATCATAGGGCAAACTATCAAGCAACCCAAGAACTGTAGGGTTCCATGACTGGATAATATTGGCACATTTGCCAGTGAACTCACACATACCCCATATGCCCTCAACAATAGTCCTAACATGACCCTCACTTGGATGTTGTGCTTTGGATCGCTGTCTAACGGAGGGCAGACATGGCCCTGCCTCATGATGTGGATTACTAGCCTCATGAGAGGCACCAATCCCTACAGCAAATGCATGTGAAAGTGCATTTCCTATGGTAGCTAAAACCCCTTGTGATAGAACATAGGGTGGTGGTGTCATACGGGAACCCTATTACATTCAAAAAACCACAACAAACCATGGAAGTGAAAATAGTTTCAAAGAGGATTTCATGAAAAATAACATGTATCAAAGAGGAAAAATGACAATGGTAAAATGACACCTACCACACGAGATGAAGAAGCTCCTGGGGTAAGACCACGATGATGCCCAAATCGCTGAATGTGTTGAGCACAAACATATGACTTTTGTGAAATCTGACCAACACACTTGGTGCATTGGCAAAGCTGCCGAGGTGGACCATGAGGAGAATGAGACACATGTGCTTGCGTATGAGCTGATGTGCCATCATTTGAGGAGGATGAGTCACTAGTGGAGACAACGGAGGAGGAAGACATATCATCTGTCACATTAACAAGGTAGAAATGTAAAGCAAAGACCATATTAGACTTTCAAAAATCATGTGATACAACAATATAAACCATTGACAACTCATAAATTGAGACTACCTAAACCAAAAAGAAATGCATACCTATATCCAATGTGGGCTCAACAATGCCTATAGGACTAGTTGCTCGAAACCCTTTGGCATATGCACAACAGGAGCTCTCTGACCTAGAACTCTCGAGAAGAAACCCTAAACCCTAAACCCTAAAACTTTGCGAACCCCTTGGCAACCCCTTACCATCGCATTCCTTTTCGCATATGCATACGTTACTTGAACCAAAGCCCTTAAACATTTAACTTCCTCCACCAATTGCGAAGCCCCCGACTTCGCAACCACCGACGTTGCGATACGAAACGCATTGCACGGCCGTTGCGATCAATTCCGTATCGCAGCTTGCGATGCAGGTTACATCGCAAGCCCTGAATTTCCGAAAGACCTTAATCTGGAATGGAATAAGGTGTCTACCCAAGCTTTCTGGGGTTCTAGACTAGAGTACCACGACGAATTTGAACTCATTCTCGGCATTGCTCGAGAATTGTAGAAGGAAAGCTTGGGCAGATAGGAGGGGGCGGATTGCAATGGCTAGGACTGGTGGAGGGGGTTCTGGGTCTAGAGGAGGTGACAACAATGAAGAAAGGTTGAGGAAGATGGTTGCTGATCACTTGAGAGCTTAAGAGCTGTTTGCAATCGATACTAGGACACCTCAAGGGCTGGCATCCCTGACATCTTAGGTCAAGCATTGCAAGCAGGCCTGATTGCTAGGGAAGCACAAAGAGAGGAGGAGGCAAGGAAGGCTGCAGAAGCCAAGGCAGCAGAGAAGAAGAGAAAGAGAGATGAGAAAGCAACAACAGGAGCTCTTTGACCTAGAACTCTCGAGAAGAAACCTTAAACCCTAAAACTTTGCGAACCCCTTGCGAACCCCCTACCATCGCATCAATTTTCACAACTGCATCCGCTACTAAAACCGTTGCCCTAAAACGTTTAACTTCCGCCGACGTTAGTGAAGCCCGAGACTTCGTAACTATCTAAAGTTGCGATGCGAAGAGCATTACAATTCTGTTGCGATCAATTCCATATCGCAACTTGCAATGTGGGTTACATCGCAAGCCCTGAATTTCCGAAAGACCTGCAACGGAATAAGTTGTCTGTGCAAGCTTTCTGGGGGTCTAGACTAGAGTACCACGGCGAATTTGAACTCATTCTCGGCATTGCTCGAGAATTGTAAAAGGAAAGCTTGGGCAGGCAGGAGGGGGCAGATTGTAATGGCTGGGACGAGTGGAGGGGGTTCTGGATCTAGAGGAGGTGACAACAATGAGGAAAGGTTCAGGAAGATGGTTGTTGATCACTTGAGAGCTTCAGAGCTGTTTGCAATCGATACTAGGACACCTCAAGGGCTGGCATCCTTGACAGCCATCTTAGGTCATGCATTGCAAGCAGGGCTGACTGCTGGGGAAGCACAAAGATAGGAGGAGGCAAGGAAGGCTGCAGAAGCCAAGGCAGCAGAGAAGAAGAGAAAGAGAGATGAGAGAGCAACAACAGGAGCTCTCTCACCTAGAACGCTAGAGAAGAAAAGGAGGAAGGATGAGAGGGATGCCATCAGAAAGGAGAAGCTCGATCTGAAGAAGAAGGAGGAGGAGAGGAAGAAGCTCCTTCTGATAACATTGGCAGAGGAGGGAATTCGAACCGAGCTGGCATACACTGGGGCCAAGAGCACCATTAGGCACATTGTCTCCACCAACTTTGCACGAGGAGTTGAGTGGGGCACTCTCTCAAAGGTTGAGCAGAGGAGAGTGATAAATCAGGTCAAGGGAACATTTCGAAATGGAAGAGGGCTTGATTCACAGTGGATTGCAGACAAGATCTCCAATTCAATGTTTCAAGCAAGATACCATGACAGGATGAAGATTCGTGCTCACCTGAGAGACCTGAATGTGTACAGGAACTTGGAGAGGCCGCTTCAATTCTCAGAAGACATCTGGAATGCCTTCTACCAGTCTGAGGTGTAGCTGAAAGCAGCAAGGCAGCTAAAGGAGATCACAGAGCAGCTAGCCAAGGCCAAGAAGGCACGAGAGTCTGGGAGGTCTGACTGTGACCTGAAGGCACTGGAGCTGAAGCTTGTCGAATGCCAATCCGTGGTGGACGAGGTCGGTGATCCACCATTGAAGTTCCTCAAGGCAGCAGAGCGAGTGAAACTGGTTCCACCCACCACCCACATGCTAAGGCAAGGTGGCATTCCCGGCCTCAAAGTAGCATTTGTAAGTACCCTCCCTCTCCGCCTTTCATTTTTTTCTACAAAGATTCGTTTATGTCGAGTCACATAGGATACTGTTTGGGATACCTTTTGCGATGCGGATTGCATCGCAAAAATGTGTCAAATGGCTTTTAGTTTGCAAAGGTACGATTCTATTTGTTTCGCAAACTGTTTCACAAGAAACAGCATGCGAAAGTCTGCGCTTCGCAAAATAGTTCGCAGATTTGAACAAATCGCAAAATGTTTCGCAAACCAAAATATGCGAAGGTTTACGCTTCGCAAATATGTGTTTTTTTGACCTGTTGTTTTATGGGGATAGTACAAGAGGTACAAGAGGAAGATCACAGCTGCAGAAATGACAATGGGCCAGGAGCATGGCAAGGAACATCTTTTTGAACATGTTGATGCACTATTGGTGAGTGGGTTTGGTTGGGATTGAATTTCTGTTTGTGTTGAAATTGTTTTCATTTGAATCAAGATTTTCATTGTTGATTAAACTTTGCATGTCGAAATGCAAGCATCTGAGGGTGAGAGTGAGAACTCTCAGGGCAGTAGTGATGAGGAGGAGAGAGGCGCTAGCACTGCTCCCCCCAGTGTAGCTACAACTAGCAGTGGACCCAATTCATTCACTAGTCGAAATGCAGGTTCTGCAGGGGGCGTGGGTAGGGAGGAGGAGGAGGAGGAGGAGCAAGGGCAGGGGGACGATGAAGAGAGGGAGGAGGATGAGCAGCCTCCCCCTCCACCAGAGAACACTAGGAAGAAAGATTCAAGGAACAAATCCAAGAGGCGAAGGAGGTCTAGATAGACTTGCAAACCCTTTTGCATTGTAACTTTTGAAAATTTGATAAAAATTTTGTTTTTTCTGGCCCAAAGTAGCTCCAAATGAATATAAACCCTACCATGCTCTTGCGATAGACAGTCGATCTCAAAACGATTTGCGAGTCATATTTCTTCAAAAGCCAGAAGACCATATATACCATCTCACAGACATCGCTAAACTCTGACGATTAAAATCATACCAGAACATATTTGCGAAATCCTAGATTTCGCAAACTTTTAACGGCCTTCTGAAAATCGCAAACTCTTTGCGTTAAATCCTATATCGGAAACCCAAAGACTTTTGAGTCGATTCGCTAAATTGTAGCGTTGATGAGTTTACTTCAAAACGTTTCCGATGTTAGGTGTATCGCAAATGTGTAGTGGCGTGGTGACCATCGCAAAACGTTTCCGGTAGAAGTTTTATCAAACCAGTAGATTTTTTAGTCAATTTGCTAAGTCTTTGCGATGTTGGGTTTGTTTTCAATTAGTTTCGATGTACTGTGAATCGCAAATCGTGTATAGAAGACATTATAATCGGAAATGTGTTGTGATGGGTTTAGTTTCGGGAGTTGCGAAGAGCTTGCGATTGTACGGGTGCGAAGGTGAGGGTTTTGCAAAGGCTTAAGAGTTTGCGACGAATTCTTGTTCAGAACTGTGGGTTTTCGGAATTTGATTTCTTTGTTGTTTGCGAGGATATTTGGATCGCAATATGCCCCTTTTTTGTTGTAGCGAGAACTTGATGGCACTAAAACCAAAAGACAAGTCACAGATCATAGAGAAGATGCATAATGAAATTGGCCATTTTTGAGAAGCAAGGACCCTTTCTAATATCAAACAACGATTTTTCTAGCATGACAAAACAAACTTTGTCAAAGAATTTGTCAGAGCTTGTGACAAATGTCAATTGGCTAAACAAACTAGTAACCTAAGATCTAGTGTTGAAGGTATGAAGAACATACTAGTTTGTGACTTATTTTATCGTGTATCATTTGATATTACATGACCTCTACCTGAAATGTCTATTGGCAAAAAAATATGTGCTTGTTACTATTGACCATTATTCTAAGTGGTGTGAAGCGTGTCTTATAAAAGAACATGATGTTGCAACGATGGCTAGATTTCTTGAAGAAGAAATCATATGTTGTTTTGGGGTGCCCAAATATATTCTCAATGACAATTGAAGTGAATGGATGAAAGAATTTGGTGCTTTTTGTTAGGACTATGAAATTATTCACTAGTTCACTGCACCGACATGGCCATAGTGCAATAGAATGGTGGAGCAACTAATATAGACTATCAAGCATGGTCTTAGTGCGTTGTCTTCAACACACATATAAGGATGGGATACCTATCTCCCAAGGATATTCTTTGGCTACCAATGTGGTGTACAAGCTAGTACAAGGTATTCACCTTAAATGGTGTTGACAAGATGTAGTCCTAGACTTATTGTTGACAACAACTTGAATGGATTGTGTGATGTAGTTGGTGAATAGGTGGGTTCAAAAGCAATGGCTGAATAGATGATATGGAAGATGTAGTTTGTTTCATGCATTCACAAGTCTTTGCTTGAGTATATTGAACAAACTTAGAAGAAGCAACGCAAAGTTCATGCTTTTACGAAACAATTGCAAATGTTTGAAGGATTTAAGGGAGAGGGAATGAAGGTCAAGATGTAAAAACCTAGCAAGAAGAAGATTCTTGCGGGTAGCTGGGAAGGGCCTTTTGTTTTTGTCATGTAGAAGGATGGGAAGGGTTCTCTAGACCAAGATGAAAGTGGCAAGACCTATATCATAAAAGACCTAGACAAAAAGCACTGGGAAAGGGCAAGCAGAGACCTATAGATATACCATTCTATAGGTTAGCAACATGATCTACGAGGTCAAGATTTTTAAGAAGGGAGTGGTGACACATGTGACCTAAAGATGTGTTTGATGTTGTTGGTGTGAACAAGGTCCAAATGGAATTTTGGATGAAGAAGTGGCCTAGTGGATGAAGAGCCTTAAGATTTTGGACTGACGGAAGGTGCCAAAACAAGAGACAATTGAGCATCATGAGGTGTGAAAGGTGTTGTCGTTCTGCATTTGTTGTGTTTTCTGTTTTTGTTGTGATTTGTTGTTTGCAAGTAATGGGGTTTGTTTTTCTTTCTTCATGGTGGTGACAACACTCGGTGTTGATCTAACGGAAATCTTGTGTTGTGTGAGATTGGTGATGGAAGGAGTGTGAACATGGCAGTACATGAGCAGGTTCCTGGCTGATGAAAAACTAAGTTCCTAGATTTGAATGAAGGATTGGGTTACTTGATTGGGGTTTTGGTCTATGATTTCACAAAGGTTGATGGTTTTGATGGTGGTGTTTAGACAATGGAGGTTTGAGAGAGAAGAATGTCTTAAACTCCAAGAAGTTCTTTGAGTAGAGGAGACTGTAATTCCGTTGTGCCATTTCCCTCTCTTTTGTACGGACTGAAGAATGTTATATAAAATAGGGAATAATCGAAGAAGATGATGAACAGACAAGGGGTTTCAAGAGCGGTTGGATTGTGGCATTTGTGATGGGAAGGAGGGATGATGCATTTTTGGGATTGAATATTGAGTTAGGGTGTGAGAAGGAGAACCCATTTCAATGGGAGCTTTGAAGAAAATCGCTGGGACCTGAACCTCGGGGATTATTGGGGCATACCTGTAGTTGGTGATTGGGGTTACTGTTGTCTTTTTGTAAAACTTCTTGAGACCTAGTGGGATGGTCGAAAGGATTTATGTGCTGGGGATATGAGTAGAGAGTTTCAAAATGCCATAATCCAACCAGGGCTCAGGAGAGAAAGACCGGAGTGAGCTGATTCTTCATGTTCCATAGTTTCTGTTTCACAACTACTGTTCAGTTCATTATATGACTGGTTGTATCTTGTTATTTGAAATTTCATAAAAGTTTGTTGTTGGCTATCTGGTGGTTTTTAATTTGGCATTGCCCTCATATTTTGGTGACAGACCAACCATATCCTTACACATCAACATCACCTTCATACCTATCTGGTATGTCCAAATCTGTTTCTGCTCGTTCTCTTCGACCAGATGAGGATTATAATAGGATTTTCTAATAGTATTCTCTATTGTTGGGAATGACCCAAGGACACCAGGGTCTGTGTCCATGGGCCTGTTTCTGCCTTCAAGGCAAGGGTTTGCCATACTGTAAATGGCTTGGTCCAGATGGAGAAGAATCAACTCTGACTGCCATGAAGAGGGGGAAAACTCTCCAAATTCATACTCTCTTGGTGACCTCACTAATGGAGCCAAAGTTTCATTCAGCTGCATGAAGTACAAACCAAGACAAGCAACTAGACTGCATATTCCTCACATTACTGTCTTGTTGCCTGGAATCTTCAATTTCCACACCCTATGCCTTGGTGTTGATCTGGACCATACAGGGATATGACACCAAAAGTGAAGACATGATGGTGCTGCATGATAGGTTTCAGATTTGGGTCATTCTGCATGTCTTCCTCCATGGAGTATTTTGTTTGTAACACCAAGTCCCCTTAGAGGCAAGCCTTTGCTTAAAGCAGGGTCTCCCTGAATGACTTTTGCTGTTGTGTTCTCCAACTCCATGGTTTCTTAATAGAAATGGTAGAAGACTGGAAAAAAGACTTCTTTCAGAACTCCAAATGATAACATCTGCTTACACTTGGCTTTCTGGGTATTCCTGCTGGGTCTGGAGGGTGCTGGACTCCAAGTCCCTTCTCATGATTACAAAGCTTTGAAGGCAGCACTGTCCAAACAGCTTGCTCTTGCCCAGGAAAGGATTGCTGTGATCACAAAATTAGGGCAAATCAAAGAGTTTTGAATTCCTCTCAAACTCTCTTCTATTCCATTACACATAGTCAGGCATATCCCTTCATCTCTAACCCTCTCTCTCACATCAAACTTAATCTCATACTGCTTGAATCCTACTAGATACAACCCTTGTTTCTGTCTTGAAAGCTTAGGCGATGGGGACAGTGGGCCAATTGACCCCATGGACACCAATGCTAGAATTCCCAATATTGATTAGTTGCAAAAATTCAAACATGTCACTCTGATAGAAAAAAAAATGTGACCTTGTTACATGGTTTTCAAACGGAAGCAATTTATTATCAGCAAATTCCTATGCTCTAATTTCCCAATCCCAGAATGACATATGGCTCTGATGGTTTGATGCCCCACAGTAAAAGAGAGCAAGGATTCATAATTGAATTTCTGCAGATCAATCAGGCTTATCTATGAAAGGAATGTTGGTAAAATAGTTAGGATTCAGCACCGATCTATGAGAACATAAGCTTGTGAAACAACAATCTGCCTGGAAGTACTGCAACCTAATGAAACTGTCCTATGCCCAGATGGAGGTATCACCACAGCCCCAAATATTTCCACCAAACACCTCCAACACCAAGCCAGATGATAATATTGACCACACTGCAGATAAATCCATAACCCCACCACTTGGACAGTGGGACGTAATTCGCACCATAGAAGACAGGAGCTGATCCAATTCCATAGTGCGTGAGACCACCCATGAGGTTGGAGAGGAAAGCAAGGACCAATGCTCCAAACAAAGGCGGTGTTCCAAGGGCTGTCGACACTGACAGAAATGCCGTAAACATTGCCCCTATGTGAGCAGCACCACTGGCAAAAAAGTAGTGAGAATAGAAGTATAAAAGTACCAGAATGCCAAAGGAGGCTTGCCATGAGAGCCCCAGCCCACCAACAACCTGCATCCATGACCACACAGTTAATCAACCATTGTTCCTTCACCTTCAACAGAACTAATGGCCTGTTATGGCTGTAATAAGGATGATCCAACATTTAACAAAATCATGCACAAACTTGTGTTTGCTTGATGTAGACGGAGCCAACGTAACGGAATAAGTGTTGAAAGTTATGTTGGAACAGGCAAGCTACAAATTGCATTGCACATGACTTGACCAAATCAAAACTCTCATTCTACTCAAAAATAATCTGAAAAGATGGCAACTACTGTAATATGACACATGATAGTGAGTCTGCTGGCAGGCTAACCTTGTGTACATGTACCAGATAGCAAGATATTTCAATCTCTAGCGAGTTAATTCAGCCAAAAGATCAGTTGGACATCAATAAAGATAAGTCTGCTTACCTTGACAACAGTCTGGCTGAACCAGGAAATGAGCCCAAATTTATTGAGATAGCTGGCCATGGCAATGAGGGCAGCAAACCATGTGAGGGTATCCCATGCTACTGCCTCACCCAGACACTCCTTCCATGTCACTACTCCTGTTGTCAGCAGCACTGAAAGGCCCAGAATTGCAGCACTGACTGCATCCACCTTCAGCATTGCTCCAAATATCCACAGTCCCACCTGCAAAAATAACAGAATAACATTGTAATCTGCTTTATATGTGCCTGGAAATTATGAAAAAAAGCAGAGACAATCTTTAATTTATTATGACAATCCCAAAAGTGGAAGAGACAGCACTTTCCTGTTGCTGCAGCAGGAAGCATAAAGTGGAGAATGAACCAGTTTGAAGGGGATCCCTGTCAACCTAGTGACATGGTAAGGAAGATGGAAGGGAAGAGTACAAGGCAGCAAGAGAGACGTGTGTTTTACTTACAGTGACAAGAAGTGTGCCAGCCATGATCTTCTCATTCTTGGACATGGGGCCCATCTTTGCCAGATTCTCCTTCGCTAACTTGGGAGCATCAGGGCTGCTTTTCACAGTAGGAGGATAGATCACATACAGAAGCAAAGGAATAACCAACAGCGATACTAACCCGGGCACTAGTGCTGCCACGGCCCAGTCAGTCCACCCTATTGTTTGACCGATTGCTCCTGCAGCAAGATTGACACTCAGTGGATTGGCCGCCATGGCCGTCAAAAACATGGCTGAAGATATTACGGAAGTCTGAAAACAGGTAAGCATCAACCAGGATCCCAGCCTGTCCTCCGTTCCGTCACCGGCCTTACTTCCACAAGCCAGGCACAGAGCTTTCACCAAAGGCAAGAAGATACCGCCTGCTCGCGCAGAAACGGACGGGATCGCCGGCGCAAGAAGCGCTTCACTGAAAACCAGACTGTAGCCCAGTCCGAGCGAGGTCTTCCCGAACAGCGCCACGAACTGGTATGCCACGCGATTTCCAAGCCCGGTCTTGATGAAGCCCTTGGCGAAGAAGAATGCAAGTGCGATGAGCCACGGTATCGGATCCCCAAACGCGCTGAAAGCTGCAGCGAACGTGAGCGTCTTTGTGAGAACAGCCGCCCCCAATCCCATCAACGCCACGGCTCCGAGGGGCAACGGCTGTGTAATGATGCCCACGATGGTCGCCAGGAAGATGGCCAGCAGCTGCCATGCATTCTTTGCCACACCGGCAGGAGCCGGCACTAACCACAAAATAATGCCCACCGCAAGCGACGCCGCCAAGGGTTTCAACGCCGCTCCCTGCCACGGCTCCGCAGGCTTTGGTGGTGGCACTTGTGGCAAAACAGCAGCGTCCGCCGAACCTGCCCGAACTGGAGGGCACCCCAGATGCGGCAACCCATAGACTTCTTCTCGTTGCCCTGGCCCTCTGTACCGTAAGCCAGAAATCGAAGAAAAGCTTTCGAGGCTACTTAGGCTGGAAGTCCCGAAACTGTTCTGTTTCCGCAATCCGTATGACGGAGATGCCAAGCCTCCGAAGCGCGAACTAATTATCCTCTTCGAACTCTGGGGCATGGACACAGCACATCCCTGCAGCCTGTGCGCGACTCCCGCGGACGTCATTGCCGCTGCAGCCATCGCACCCACGACGCCCGGTGCTCAATTCCGCGCGCCACAGTCACGCTAGTTATGGAGAAGGGGGCGCAAGGGGGCAAGCAACAAAACCCCAAATCTGGATTTAAGTTTCAACTCTCTCACGCTGGACGGCTTAAGTGCTTGACAGATGGGGCGCGCATATGAGGGAAGAAGCGCGGCAGACTGCCGCTCGAGAAGCAGATCGGCCCGCAATCGGCCACAAAACCTGGCAGGCAGAAAATCCCGACGTCCTGCTCGGCCGCACCTGGTTCGGCTCCGTTCCGGCCTGCCCACGAACTGCGGCTCTCCATTTAGCACTCTGCCCGAATCTCTCACGAGTATCACCGTTCACCTCCGTTCTCACCCGTGCTCACCTGCCTGCATTCCATAGCCATTTTCTCACTGCACACAATACAGGCACTGTGTTTCTCAATTTTTTTCTTTGAATTATATTTTCTTCTGTCTTTCTCACTGCACATAATACAGCCACTGTGTTTCTCAAACTTTTTCTTTGAATCACATTTTCTTCTATCTTTCTCACCATGGAACCGTCTCAAAGCCAAGTTTCCTGTCCCTGATGATGATGGGTTCAAGCTCTTCACTGCCCTTGTTCAGTGTGCCTCACACAGCACTTCCAGCTCCACCCAAATCCAAGAGAGATTGGAAAAATGATTCTACAGCATTGTTGATAGACTTGTTTGGGGAGAAATTTCTTGCCAATAGCATGAACAGCTTGACACGGCGGCAGTGGCAAGAAATTTTATTGAAGATTGAGGAGGCATTTCCATTGACCCCTCCACGCACTTAGGCTCAAGTTCAATCCAAAGTACACAAAATGTTGAAGAAATTTAATCAGTTGAAACAGGAGCATGGAAAATCCGACGGAGGTCAATGCAAATGGCCATGGTTTGAGTCATGTCTAATGATTTGGGGCAAGACTGCCGAGGCTTGCGGCACTGCTGGAGGCATGGACAATGGTATTCCAATTGATTTGGTGGGTGGATCTGCGCAGGAGCCTATCAACTTGGAGGATACTGAAGAACATGATGCTCCTCCTCCTCCAGGCAGACAGATTCTTCCATTTGCAGGCAACTCTTCTCGAGTCAAGTCAGTAAGACTCCACCCACGCCGAGGTCAGCAGCTTGCAAGAAGCCGGGGATGGACGGTAAGCCTCCACAAAAATTTGTTTTTAAGGAATTGCGTAGAGGGCAGGGAGAGAAAATTAGTTGGAGAAGCTAAAAGGTGGGCAGACTATGTGTGCATGTGCGCATTTTGTCTGCCTGCCTCCCTTTCTGCCAGCGAATTTCAAGGAGCAGGCAGAAGCCAAGGTTTTCCTAATAATGTGCACGACCCAAGAATTGTTCAAACACGGGGGATTCAGCTCCCTCAGATGTGGACCTCACTTTTAACCGTTCCCCGGACTGGCTCTGAAGTGACTGCGAAATTGGCCAAACACCGATTTATGCACCTTCTACGGAATGCCAAAAGGGGCTAAAAGTGGGGGCAGAGGGGGTATCAAAATTTCGGCTTGGGTTAGTCAAGGACATAAAATATTCTAATTTTACTCAAGCCAAAATTTCGATGCCATTGACCCTCACTTTCATGGCCTTTTTGGAATTCTGTAGTCTCTGATCCTGCTCTTTTTTTACTTTGCAAGCGCCCCTAAATTTAGAGTACACTTTTGTGCTGTAAACATCGCCCTTGTTTCCTGCCTGGCCCTCTGAAACAGGGTGACCCCTCCCGAACTTATTTCTAGACGTTAATTTCGTCCAAAACCCGGGCTGGGATTCTCACCGTCCATTCTACTTCAAAATCAGATGGTTTTGTTCCATGCCATATAAGGTGCAAATAGTAATGTAAGACATGGCACAGGAAAACAATGAAGAAAATCAAGTCACACAATACAAACTATGCAGAGTGATAAATAGAAATTCAAATATGTAAAGGAATATGAACATAATGATTCATGTGTTATTTGCACCACAGTAGTTAGACTAGCTAATGAACAGGGAAATTTTGAAAGATGAAGTTGTGCGCTTTAAAATTATTATCGTTACAATATTGAACCACTTAAGTGATTGTAATTTATTACTGATTACAATAAATTACAATCACATAGCAGATTTTGCAATTGAAAATATTATTAATGCATGCTGATTATGAAAGTGAAGTAATTGAACGACAAATGCACAAAATGAACATTCATTGGATGAAAATTAAATAATTTATTTCTCATTCTGCCTTTGTTAAAAACTTTTTTAAATTTTATAAGATTAACATTTGTCATCGTTGAAATGGAAAACATTTAGAGGCAAAAGATGATTGATGTGAATATTTTCTATGAACAAACATTGTGAGATAATTATAATTAATGAAAAAATGGTTGCACACATTTCATTGTCATTGATGTGTGCAACAATTTTGCATTTGTGATCATGATTAGAAAGTTTCATCCAACTAAGTATCACATTTATAATTTGCTAATTTCACTAAATCTTGCTAGTTTGGTCTAATTGAAAATTTTGTATTTTCATATAATGAAGTTTGACAAAGTTCTTATAAAGGTTTTATCGTTATGTAAAGTTTTTATCATGATGTATGTATCACATTTAAATACAAGAAGAAGAGAGTTAGTTAAGAGGTTTGGGCATGAGCTATTTTATTATTATATTTTTTCTTTCACTTTGTTTACAATTAATTGGACCCAAGTATTCAAATTTTAAATAAGATAATCAATTTTTATATGACAATGATTTTAGAATTTCTTATTTAATTGGAACTTTTGTGATAAAATATTGTAAATTTCTAGGTTCAAATGAACATTTTGAAATTCTTATTTCATTTAAACAAAGAAAATGAAATGTTAATAGATTTGGATCTACAAGAATATTTTCAAAATGTATTGTTAAAGAATGAATATTAAGAGATTATATAATTAAAATTTCTAAATGGTAGGACTTTAAATAAACAATAACAAGTTTGTCTTGTGTGTTTGTTCTTCATCAACACATTTCTTTTTGAACAAGATGATTTACTTGGAAAAAAATTGTTCAATAATGAAAAAAGTATATACAAATGTTCTTTTGAATGAACCCTCAATAATGCATTATATGTTAAACCATGTTTTGTCACACTAATTGGATCAAATGTTAAATGATCAAAAGTTAACCCTTGTGAATGATGTATAGTGCATGCTACAATTTAAAAAATTGGGAATTGGATTCTCATGATAATGTGAAAATGATTACTTCCTATTTGTATTTTGATAATTTTACATTCATTTGGCATCCATTTTTTTTGTCAAGCTTCAAGAATTTTCGTAGATTTGTAAAATTTTCAAAAATCCCATTAGCGCCATTCATAAGACCATTTGATGTTTCATAATTCCTTACACATAATTCCACTGACATTTTTTTCTTAATTATAATTTTTTTAATGTAAACCAATTGTTTGAAATGGTAAATTTGATCATTTAAAATGAAATGGGCATGTTTCAACATGAACATCATGTGCTAAGAATGTGAATGTTTCACTAAATGTGATTTGAAACATTTTTGTTATGCATAGTTGTTTTAACATTTTTGTAAAGTAATTATGGTAAAGTGTCGTCCATAAATGGGGTTTTCAAAGAAGTATCATTCTTAAGTTTTATGTCTTCAATTGTTTGTGAAATTGTTATAAACTTATTTCATATGTTAATGAAATGTATATCATTTTATCACATCACTTCTTGTAATTCATAACATTATACATATTCTAACCAATAATTTAATGCAATATAATTGAAAATGTTGGTTATCAATTTGAAAATTCATGGATTTTGAACAAAAGATGATTGATAAAAATCATTGGTCATTATTACATCTAACCCATTTGTAAATCCATTATGGACTTGCTTTATGACACGTAATGTACAATTAATGAAAGTCAACATTCAATTGTTGATGAAAGATACTTCATTTATAACAAGCAAATAAAAATGATCATATGTTTTTATAAATGTGTCACGTCTTTCATCATTTAATGCATTAAATTTTGTTAGATTTTTATTTAATGGAATTGCAAGTGCAAAATGTATTGTTGTGCCATTAATGTTAAATGTTACTTTCCATGTATATGTGAATTTCATGACTTTTGGTTTTGAAGGATCAACATTTGGGGCGACAACACACTATGGTGACCCCCTTCCTATAGTCACATTGCATTGTTTTCCTAGGTGGCCATTTTTGAACTTAAACCATGTCAAAACTACAAAAGATTTTCACAATGTTTTTGTATATTATGGTAAAGCATAACCCAAAACAATAATAGAAAAAAATCATTTTTTCTTTATATTATGGTGGCTTGGAGTATATTTGCATGAAAAAAATGCATGACACAATGTACAAAAAAAAAAAAAAAAACTCCAAAAATGATTGAAATGATTTTTAGCTTTCATGAAATTTATAGTAGTTATTTCACATGTCATTCCACATAATTTAAACCAAATTTGTGAACCATTTGAAAAGTTTGATAATTTTCTTGTCATAAATGGGTTTTTTTTACGGGTTTGACCATGAATATGTGATAAATTGACATTTTCATAAGGAATCACTTGCAAATGGAAAATGACAATTTTTTTGAAGTGGGACTATTTTTAGATTTGTTTTAAATATTTTTTTATTATAAATGAAAATAAATATTAAAAAAATGAAATGATAAAACGAATTTTGTTATATTATGTATATAAAAATATACCCATGGTTCCATTCATTTACATTATTAAGTTTTTTTTAATTTTTTTCAATAATATTAAATAGCATTAGCTTTATGAAAATCAAAAATTTAAAAACAAAAACACCAAAATCTAAACTCAAAATTAAATGGACTATATTTTGTGGAATTATACAAACTAGTTTGAACCCGGTGCATAATGCACCCGTCAAGCTCCCCCCCACCCGATCCTTCCCATTGCCCACTCCGATTCTTTACCCTGTCGACCACCCCCCCCCCCCCCATCCTTCACATTTTCCACTCCGATTCTTTAAACCGTTGATCCCCCCCGGTTCCCCTGTTATATATAATTAACTTCTCGCCCCGTGCTGCCCCCCCCCCTCGGTTACCAAGCCCTGTCACTCGCTGCTTCACTGGCCTTTCCCACCCCACCCCCCAAAACCTCGGTCACAGACAGACAGACTATCTGAATTATTATTTTATACATTAGATGAGTTGCTTTTTAAAATTGTTTTCAATGATCCATTTCAATTGGCCCATCATCAGGGTCCCCAAAATAATGTTATGTGAGGATGGAGTGCCTTCCATTTGGTTCATCTACATATGTGATAAAGTGAGTTGTTGTTGGGAACAGCCTCAAGAACATTGAGAACTTGGGGAACATAATTAGAAACATATGAGAACAGATTGAGAACATGATGGGAACAAAAACATAAAAAAATTTCATCCTCAACTTACCTGGCCCCCACCCCCCTTCTACAAAACACACCATACCTATTTAATTGTCCGCTCAATTCTCATGCTGAATATGTGCCATGGGTGCTAATTTTGTGCCCTAGTTATCACCTCACTTATCCTATTTTGCCATCTACTACAGACCAACTCCACATGGAACAGGTAGTGACTGGAAGAATCTTCCAGGCACTACCCAAATTTTGTCCACACAGACAGACACTGTGAAGTCCCCCGAGTTTATAGAAACCAAGAGGGCACACACAAAGGCGCAAAATAGCACCCGGACGCCTTGACATGAGCCGCACCGAGAGAAAACCACATAAAGCTGCCCAAGCCCTGAAAAAAAGCTAGGAGTCCAAAGGAGACCCCAAAGAACCCCATACCCACAAGAAGAATCACTGCAGCACCTCGCGGTAGACCACATTATTGGTGTAAACGCCAGTAGGGGCCCCATTCAGAGCCACCCTGCTGCCACCCCGGACCAGCACCTAGATGCCCCGCTGTGAGCCGCACCGAGAGAAAGCCACATAAAACTGCCCGTGGCAAAAAACAAGCTTGGGCAGGTACACCCCCACTGTTTAGAGTGTTTGCCCTTGGGCCTTGTTGATAGTCATGGCAAATGCGGGCCGCAACGGGAACTATCATCGGCGGAGAGTAAAAGGCATCCTTTCCGTGTCAAAGGGAGTGATGTTGAGGCGGGGAATGAAAACACGCCTGCCCTTGTCCGGTCCTGTGGCAATCTCAACATCAATTATGTGTTGCATCAGCTTGACCACAATAAGCCGAGTGCCATTTGCAAGGCCGCCCAACATATTCAAAAGGAAAATCACCGGGCAGCCTTCTTGCAGGGTCAAAGTGTGGGGGGGGCACCCCTGACATGCTGAGGGAGTTTAAAAACTCGGTGGGGTAAACCCCTCTCTGTTCGCCTTGCACAACAGAATCAACGTTGTGGTACGTGCGGCGCTGTGCTGGTGGGCCGTCAGGTGTGGTGAGGTCAAATCGATTCATGATGCCGGTGTTGATGTTGTCAACATCCTCGTTCAGTGGAGTTAAAATGGTCCTCTGAATGATGTCCTCATTGCGTGACTGCGAGTATGTGAAACGGCCAAGGTTGTCATAAACTTCATCCACCAAGCTATCAATGGTGTCACCCTGGCAGCACATGTCTTCTGGGATCAAAATAGCCTCCTCCCCAATCTCAGGAAAGAATTGCTTTGTGCCCTCCCCAATGCGCTATAAGTAGTCTGCCCAAGCTTACTGTTTTTGGGCATCGACCGTGGCGTTGGTTCCGACCTGTGCCAAAAACCTCTGAACATGCATGTTTTCATGCAGCTGACACACTTTAACACGGTGCCAAAAGACTACGGACCTCTTGAGACTAGCATCCACAATTTGGCCTCTTGTGCCCCAAGGAACCACATGCAATATCTGCCTAAAATCACCTCCCATGACAACAACCTTGCCCCCAAAAAGCATGTCCTTTAAGGCAGGGTCAATAGCACCCATAACATGCTCGAGTGTGCGGTTCACAGCCTCAAACACATGCTTGTGGGCCATGGGTGCTTCATCCCACACAATGAGGCATGTAGCCCGAATCAAGGCCGCTTATGGACTGTTCAGGGGAACAAAGCAAGTAGAGGAGCCACAAAGGCTTGCTACGGGAATTTTGAAACGTGAGTGAGCTGTGCAGCTGCCCTCCAAAAGCAGGGCTGCAATGCCAGAAGATGCCATCGACAACGCTATGTCACCAGTACAACACACCCTACTAAGTAGGCACCCGTAGAGGAAAGTCTTACCAGCCCCTCCCAGCCCATCAACAAAAAAGGTTTTGTCCATCGGCCTGAGGTCATTGACCACGTCAATGACATTGTCGTAAATGGAGCGTTGGTGCTGATTTAGCAAAGGCACATCCCAAGCAAGTTGCTGAGCTTGCCGCGTCACATTGTACCTCGCTCGCTCCTCGGATACAACGACATCCCCTAAGGTAGCCAACTGTGTAGGGATAGGCAGCTCAAAATCCTCTAAGGTTTTCCCCCCTTGGGCCTGTAACAGCTACTCCACTTCCTACAAGCCCTGGTCAAGGATGGCCTGGTCCAGCTACCGGTTAGGTGTTACCTGTGTGACACAATCGGAGGTAGAGAAGTTTTCAGGCAACAGTTCAAAGAAGACAACAGAGCATAACTTATACCATCACAACCCAACGAAAGGGAGACTTGCAATATACACTTCCTTTGTGGAGGCCTTTTGGCCACTCACCTGGCGTGTTTGGTGCAGGAAATCCTCCGTAAGGGCTCCCTTATGCCTGTCCCACAGCCGCCTAGGATTGGTGACGTTGTTATAAATCAACAAGCTAGTAAAAAGCTGCCTCAAGCTTCTGGGCAATTGCACGCCAACGGTTTCTGAAAGGCACTGGTCCCATTCAGCATCATCTTGCAGCAAGCCACGTGCAAGGCAGGCAACTTTAAAAGTGGGGTACACAACTGTGGTAGGCGTGTGGGGCCGGTGGGTAGTTCTGAAGTCCTCAAAGCATGTGGCCCCTACAACGTGGGTAAGCAAAACTCGCAGATAATAACACTCTCCCTCTGAGGGTTGCACAAAGTACATGCGCCCCACTATTCCCAATGTGACATGGTTGTTTCGGTGTGCACCCCGTCGCCCAGCTGCCCTTTTCCGAAGGTGCCATGCCTTTTTGAATTTGCTCCACACAGCGATTTCGGGATAATCAGGGTACAGAGTGGTCAGCGTAATAGGTAGTGGCGGTGTAGGGTCGTTGCTGTTGCGAGCAAAAGTGGCTACAGCCACATATTTAGATTTGGCCTTTCGGTTGAAGTCACACCACCCAGTCAAAGTGGTGGAGTTGTGGTTTTCTCAGGAAAATAAGTGGTCTGCTCATTAGGTAGATGAACAGCCAATCAATAAACATTGGGGTGCATGCCGTGCAAGTCAAAGGCAAAAAGTCGATGGTAAGCTTCGCTGGCACTGACATACCGCCCATTGAGGTAATTTTGGACTTCATCCTGGGCGGTAGGCACATTGTTCCCATCAGCTCCACTTACAGTCACTTGAGGCGCTATAGCCGGCAGAGCCCCAGCTTCCGGCTGCACCACTGCCAAAGCATGGTCATGACCCTTGTAAACATACTTGTAAAGGTATTTCACAACCGTGATGGAGCTACAAACCTCAACATTGATGTGGCACTGGTACCGCATGGTCAGGTAGGGGTTGTACGAGACAACCCAACGATTGTCAAAAACAAAGCTTGAGCTGCAAGGGGGAGGGGGCAGACATATAAGGTCAATTAAAATGTTCCTTTACTTCTCAAAAAAAATTTCAACCTTAAAATGCCAAGCATATTCAATATTTATCATAGTTCAACAAAAGCTACAATCACACATTTTTTAATATCCAAAATGACAATGTTGTGTATTGGTCTTCAATGACCAAATATGCAAGTGGTTTAGAGTTGTTTGTGACTTTTACAATCTTCCAAATATAACATCAAAGGTAATTTAACTATGAAAGAAGGTAGTTTGTTTTGTTTTGCAGTTATGAGATCCATTGAACCGGGATGTTTTAGATCGTGTTCTTGGTATTTTTGGAAAGCTTTTAGTGAGGAAGGGCGCATGGGCTTGGTTCCATGACGTTTAGACTTGTAGTGCAAAAGTTTTTGAATATTGAATATTTTTTCACTAAGATTAAATCAAATCATAGCTGAACATTTTGGACAAATTGGAATGTGCCTTTGATGTTGTTGGAAAGATCTTGATGAGTAGGATTTAATGGAATTTGTTTGGTAAGATTTGGATTCAAAATGTGGGAGATAATGATTTTTAAACAATATATGTTATTGAAAACTAAAATAAACTCCCAAAAACCAGGTTTTGGAAGGAAAATCATTGAGGACGTGGTAAACTTGGGCCAAGGGCACAAGCCACATTAGTAGATATTATATCGATTGTCAAACTTGACCCAAGTACATTTGATAAGTCATAAACAACCAAATGTATAACAAAATAAAAAATTGATTATGATAATTATTATAATTATAACATGTCCTAATGGGATGGAAACACAAAAATGTGACCCATGTGAGGCGTAGACAATGTTTATAAGTATCAACTTAGTTTAATATTGATGAATGTTTGTAGGCATTCTATATTCATTATATTCATTTCAAACTTAATCAAATGTTTGAGGTGAAGTTTGGGACGCCTAAGAATCTGGAAGAAATGAGTTTCCAGGGCAGACTCAGACACAGACACTTATGGTCAGGTGCACAAGACAACAACTCAATTTCAACAGCTACACTTACGTGGGGTGGGTGAAGGTCTTGTTGTCGTCTCGTCGCCGGTAGGTTGGGTAGCTGCCGGTGGAGTCCTCAGTTTGGGGCTGGAAAGTCTTGGGATAACCCTTGCTGCAAGCCCCATTCACCATGCAAGGACATGAACGATGTAAGGCCCCACAGGGCCCATGCAACATGTTCTCACATGGTGACAACATTGTGACAATGTTGTAAAGCTCGGGGTCGGTGGATTTGTCTGGAAGCTCGGCACACACGATCAGGTCATAATTGTTGCTGTCACACGGCTTGTCTTGGTTGCGTAGAATGATCAAAATGTGACCGTGCGGAAAGTTCCGCTTCTGCCATTCTACCACATGGATGTCTGCCACCGCATTGCCCAAAACACTATTCTGCAAAAGGTCTTTGAGGAGGGCATTGAGCTTCATGTTGAACACCCTGGATGTCAAGTCAGGGCGGCCGTTGGCTTCCTCCCCAGGCCTCAGCTCATGTAGAATCTCTAGCTAATTTGGGTTGCATGTCATGGTTATGAATAGGTCAGGTTTCCCAAACTTTTTAACCAAGGCCATGGAATCCTGGTAGAGCTGGTTCATGTGGCGGGGGCTACAAACAAAACTAGCTGGAAGGACCACCATGCGCCCAAAGTTGGTGCTATTAGCCTCGTCTTGCTGCATGGCATCTACCATTCCTTTATATTGGTCAGCACGCAGGGTGGTCTGATTGAGGCGCACCCACCACAGCCGCTGCCCCTCAACCTTGTAGTACTGGTTAACCACCCACTCTTGATATAGCCTCTTGCCATAAGTGAACGTGCTGTTGGTGGGAGGGTTGCGGTCATGCATGAAGTAAATCGCGTATTCCCTGGCAGTAACCTTGCGAGCGATGCGCCCTACAGCAATTCCTCTACCTCGACCCCTACCCCTACCTCCACCACGCCTAGGGTCCATTGTCGGCTCTGCATTAGGTTGTTGCTCATCTTCAAATGGCTGCTGTTGCTCGTCCTCAGAGCTTAGCCCATCCACAACCGCAGGGGTAGCGCCAGTAATATTTGGGTGCTAGCCAGGCTCTCCGTGTGGGTGGAACAGGACAAAATGCAGAGGGTCATAAGCATAGTGGGCATCACTAATCCTCCATAACCCCCCGCCCCTAGCTTGCACCCTGATGTCTTGTGGATTGCTACCTTCAGGGTCACCATCTAGGTCACCATCGCCTGTGAGCAGGCACAAAAGGGAAAACAAATCAGGCACAGTCGGGTTAGTTGCTTAGATGGTGGAGACTTTCCTTGGGAGCCATGAATGCAAAGATTCAAAATCATGTGCTTAGATGCTAAGTATTCCCCCAATTGGAAGTTTAAACCTTTATCCAATTTCCATGTTATACCACTTATGAGTTATCAATGTTGGGCCTTCCATCATTCAAAAGGTAATCACTCTTTATTTTTAGCAAAATCTTCCACATGCTTTCAATTTCATTCCAAAAATGTCTTAATTTTATTATCCCTTAATGTGGTCAAACCTTAAAGGAAATTTTGTTATATGTTCCCCATGTTCATTGTTGGTGAAATGTTTGTTGCTAAATATTGGTTGTTTCATGATGATAGACCATGTTTAAGTGAAAGGTGTTATTTGTTTAATTCCGATGAAGTCCAAGTTACGAAAATTGTTTGCAAAAATGGTGAGCCTTGTTTTTTGAACTCACATGAAGACATTAACCACTAAGTTTATAGTTGTTCCTTTTCCTTGAAAATTGAAGTATTAAAATTTATGTTTTTATTTAATAAAAGTTTTTCATAGTGCCCAAGTTAATAAAAGCCCCCTTGGTATGGGTTTTGCTAGCAAAGCTTTAACTTGCAATTGTGGGTTTATGATTTTCATTCTTCCTCTTGAGACAAAAAGGATCATTGATGTCCATCTTACCCTTGTTCTTGCCATCTTTTCATAATTTCTAGACCAAATAATGTTTTCAATCAAAATTGTCTAACCTTTTGGAAAGTCTTTCCCATTTTAATAAACCTTTTTTTATTTGACCAAAAACTTTGTTATCTTCTCTTTATGTGGGATGGCCTAGCCAGCCAAATCAATGTACTTGTTTGCTATCCATAAAGCTATTATTTTGTTTAGGTTTGATTTAGCCCATATCATTGTCCCAAACTTTTGAAAAACAATCATTGTTTTGTCTATGTTCCCTTTAGAACTTATAAGATAAAAGGTGGTATTGTTTGTAAACATTTAGCTAATCACATTCTTTGAACCCCATGCCTTACATCTTGTAACATATGTCCTAATACATCCACTATTGGCAAGAAAATGTATGGTGCTAAAGGACACCCTTGCCTTGTTGATTTTTATTCGATTCTATTACTTAGCTACAAGACTTGCTCACCACTATCAAGGCTTGTGGATTTTTGTAAAGAACAAAAACCATGTCATCTATTTATGTGAAAAGCTTATTACTTCCATGGTGGTTTGCAAGAAAGACCAAGAAACCTTATCATATGCATTCTCAAAGTTCAACAACATGATAACCAGTTTTTGTCTACTTTCTTTAGCCCATGCCATTACCTTTTAGGTGAATAACACATTGTTGAAAATGGTTACATTCTTGACAAAACTTGTTTGTCAAAGGAGAATCCAATTTTACATATATTCTTTCATTGTATTGGCACAATCTTTTAAATTAATGTTAACAAAGATATTGGGTGGTAATTGGGAAGGAAATTTTATCCCTCATTCACTCACCAGGCATCAAGCCGGCCACCTCGTTGGATGCGGGGGTGTTGTAGCGGTGGTGGTCAACGCTGCCATCAACACGGATGACAATCTCATAGTTAGCCAGGTCTTGAGGGGGCAAATCCATGGCCTGCACAAAGCGCTGAACATAGACATTACTCCCCAAAAGTATTTGTTGCAGCTCCTATAAAGTGCGATGGTCCAGGTCTACGTTGCCTTGATCAAGAGCAACAAAATAAGCAACAGCCTGAGCATCCATATTGTCTATGATATACAACTGGGCAAACTGATGGGGGCTCCCTTGAGGAGGTGCCAACGACCTTAGCAAATGATGCACAACGCCCCTTATGGCAATCATACTGACCCCATTTGCAGGTGACTGGATGTTAATGCCAGAAGAGGCCATCTACAAGGAGGAATTGTATTTCCGGATGTGCTTGCGAAAAGATACGGTGGCAGGGGGGAGGCGTGCACCATGGGCAGGCTCAGAAGTGAGCAGGTCCTGCAATGCTCGAGGAGGAGGAATGGGGAAAAGGGCCTCACAGTTATAAGATCTGCCTTTAACACAACAAAGGTCTACGTGTCCCCTAGAAGCCTCATCAGGCCAAATCATGGCTCGGCACTGTTGGCACTCAGTTGTCCTACCCCCTATGTCGAGCACCGAAAAACTGGCCTCATCAAATTCTGAACAGGGGACGCAGGTTGCTGTGTGCAAATCTTGCTCACCCCGCGCCTGCCGGTGTCACTCATAGTTGCGGTCCTGTTGCTGCTGGTCTGTCGGCTGGGCACGCGCCTCTGCGTGCTGCTCGCGGTTGCGATCCCGCTAATGCTGCCGGGCTGCGGTGGACATGTGGTCTAGATAGTTCCACTGGCGATCAGCAACAGGAATAGGCTGTGAAAAGCAGATTGGGGAATTTGCATTTGAGACTGTCACCAACTGAATGACTGATTCTTGTTGATGTTTTTCACAGTTTTCTTGTTTTCCGTTCATCACACAACATCCTTAGAAGAATCTGCCGAATCTCCTCCTCTCTTTGTAGGCACAGACACATCTCTCTAAGAAATTTGGGCATATCTCAAAGTTCTCTAATATGTATATATTGCAAAGGAGGCTCTCAAAGCTCACAAGTCATATATATTCATGAATATTTTGAAACCTTTTGTTCAGAAGACGGTAACTACTATATGTACGTTTTGCAAGCTATTGATAAGAAAAATTGTTAGGTAGGATAACTTTAGGTTTTATAAGTCATCTTATTTGATGGGCATCAAATTTCAACTTGACGGTTATGAAATTGCAGACTACATCATTTCTTTCACCAAGACATCTACATCTATTTATGAAAGAAGGTTTATGTTTGTTTGTTCATCACATAGAAATTTCTTTTCCCTTTTTTTTGGGGCTATAACTTTTGTTTCTCACAGGGTTTAGTATGATTTTTCAATGGCTTAGTTTGAATTCTTCCATTTTGCTGTTGAAACTCTTGGTTTTGGTTATTTACCCTTTGTTTTTGAAAACCAAAATGTGTCAATTTAGGGTTTTTTAGACCGATCCCTAAGTCTACTTTGAAATGGCAGCTCTTTCTTGTTTTGCATGGGATGATTCAAGCATCCATTTTGGGACACAAATGGAATTGGATCTGTGAATTGTTGCAATCTTGTAACAATCCTTGATTGCTTGATGACAAAATCAGGGGTGAGCAATCAAGTAGCAATCTTGTAACAATCCTTAATTGCTTGCCCCAAATTTCATCATCGAGTCAAATGTTCTGATAAAATTTGTGTAAATTGCATTGGAAATTGAGCAAGTCTTAGATGTTTAGGTCAGTGAGTTTGTGTGTGAATTGCACTGGGGAATAAGCAAATCTTACATCTTTACGTCAGTGATTCATTACCGAAAGCAAATGGATTTGTTGATGGGAGTGAAAATCTAAGCATTTATCCTTCAACAGAATTCTAATTTTACACTGGTGAGAGAGAAAGCAAATCTTACATGTTTTAGAATATGAAACTTCCTTGCTTGGTGATTCATTATTGGAACTCCAAATAGATCTAATAGCAGCAAAAAATCTTTGGTATGTATCTAGGAATAGTATCCTGATTCTGCACAGGAGAGAGAGTTAAGCAGATGTTAGATGTTTAGTACATGAATTGCCCATGCTACACATGGAACATCTCCATGATCAGTAGTGATTCATTACAGGAACCAAATGGATTTATTGAGAGTGGTGAAAATTTCAGCATGTATCCTTTGGATGGAATCTTGATTTTGCACTAGAGAGTAAGAAGATCTTGAGATTTAGAAATATGGAATGTCCATGGTCATAGACTCACTATGGGAACCAACTGGACTTGTTGATGTCAGTAAAGTTTTCTAGCACGTATCCTTCATCACCCCTCTAGCTTTGACTTTCTAGGTGATACTGAAGTACATTGTCAACTTCTTTTAATGTGATGCTTTGGTTCCAGTTGGTCTGAACTATGGATTTAATGGGAGACTGCAGGAAGAGAGTTGTACACTTTTCAAGAGGAATCAGCACTTGCTTTTTTTGTTTGCTTGAAATTTCTTCTGCGGATTTGATTGAGGATTTCACAGTAACATTTGGAATCACTTAGATTTTGTTTGCTCGACATTTCTTCTGCGGAGCAATTCAAGGGTCAGACAGAAATATATGCAAAGCATGTGGATTCGATTGAGTATTTCACAGAAACATTTGGAATCACTTAGATTTTGTTTGCTTGACATTTCTTCTGTAGAGCAATTCGAGGGTCGGACAGAAATATATGGCATCATGGAGATTTTTTTTGCTCGAAGTTTCTTCTACTGATCAGATCGAGCAATTGGCAGAAATATTGTTTGGCGTTGTTTGCTCACATTTCTTATGCGGATTAGTTCGAGGAATTCATAGAAATATATGGCCGCATTAATGAGGTTTTTTTTTGCTTGAAATTTCTTCCGCGGATTCGATCAAGGATTTCACAAAAACATTTGGAATCACTTAGATTTTGTTTACTCAACATTTCTTCTGCAAAGCAATTCGAGGGTCGGACAGAAATATATAGCACCATGGAAAAAAAAATTGTTCTGCTGACCAGATCTAACATTTGGCAGAAATATTGTTTAGCGTCAAATGAGATTTCGTTTCCTCAAAATTTCTTCTGTGGATGAGTTCAAGGCTCTGATAGAAAATTTATATGCACGCAAGGTAAATTGTTCTTTGAATGTTGATACTGTTGCGTTTGTTTGTTGCGGGGGATGTTGAAGTTCGCGTGTGAGGCCAATCAAGCATTCCAGACGACGATGCTTTTCCCTATGGTCGGTTCTGCAGCAGAACGCTTCAGCAGCAGAACGTCCTACCACTATGTAAGCTTTAATCAACAAGTGCCCAAGTTTTTTTGGCCGTTGTTTTTCTTTCACAACACTTTGTTGCAGTAGAATGGAGGACGTTAGGATTCTTAGACTGATTTACCAGGCCTTCTCGTCGGTCTTTGGTTAGGTTTAGGGTTAGATTTTCATACATTAGTATTTGTTTTTTTTGTTTAGCAAATCTTAGTATGTGATTTCTTGTAGCATTTTTGCAAGAGTAGCTTTATAATAGTAGTAGTAGTAGTAGTAGACACCCAAGTCATAGCTACTGTCATGAGTTCAATATTGCAGACAACAGTTGTGAAGATTGATCAATGTTGATCTGTTTGATTGTTGAGTTTTGAATCTGCTCTGGATTCACCTTCTTGGTTTCGGTGTCAACTTTGGTCTTCTCACAAACTTTGTCTTGACTCCTGATGAATGAACTTGGAAGGGTACAAGAAGGTTTGCATCTGTTGGACAGAGTTTTGCATGAGGCACAATGGAGGCTAATAAGTAGAATGAGACCTTGAGGAGGCACATTGCAGAGAGAGAGAGTTTTGGAATTCTTGCAGGACAAACAAGTATGAACCCCGGCCAAGTTCGAATCAAGATCAAGCTTTTACTGGTTTTGAAATTGCAAGGTGGAGATTCTAAAGTGCAGTGAGTGAATGTGCGGAGAGTAGATGAGAGATGGTTGGAGAAGGGATATGATGGCAGAAGGGGAAAACAGCAGGGTGTTGCCCAACACCAGGTCCTCAACTGAAGCTTCACTAGGGCTTCATCTTCACATTTGTACTATTGCTCCTAATCCTATTAATACTTATCCACAGATGGTGTAGAATGAGAGCAAACTCTCATACCAGGAGCTAGTTCTTCCCTTGAGGCTTATTCTCTGTTGTACGCTTTCTTCACTCTCTTGTTTCAACCTGGCTGGTGCAACCACAAGGATTGCTTTGAAATTGAAGTCTTGCAGTTCAGCAAGTTTGCTCAAACAGTAGCAACATGACTATATGATTGAGATGCAGTCATTGAGCAAGGGCTAAAAGTATGGTGGACATGATTAGTGCATGCTTCTAGCTATGGCTTTGTGATCATTCAACATTTCCCGGAATCCATGAGTGAGAGATCTATGCTTCATTATGCTTATGAACATTTCTGTATTTGCTTGGTAAATGGTTGAGATCGTTCTCTTCAGAACTCTATGGGGTTGTCTGATTTTCCTAGCATGTTTGTGTCTTTGTTTCTATGACTTGAACATGAAGCAGTTATTGGATCACTTCCTTTTGTGATTAATAGTGAAGGGTGTGCAGTATCAATGCTTACCAAATCCAGGTGTTACAGATGGATAGGTACTACCACCATTGATTCCACTACCAATTGGGACATTAATAGTTTTTCCTCAGTTAAGCTTTGTAATTGAATCTATCATGAGCTTACTCTCTGCAACCCAGTCAATACGATCTACTCTAACCACTGTCGATTTCAACCGTTGCTCATCATTGTACATCTCTTCTTTCACTTTCAGCTTAAAGAGGTGCTCCGTGAATTTCAGCTTCTATATTGCTTCAATGAATTTTTGGTTATCAGTTTGGCTCCATAAGAAAAGTTCTTTTGCTGGGTGTTACATAATCTCCTCGCCAACCTCTTGAAAGGCTGTAACCCATGTTGGACCCGTATGATCTTACATTTGGATGTTAAGTAAATACCTGCAGCCAATTGATCAAGTTCTGAATAGGAACCCAAAGAGGCACTTCAAGATTTGACAAACTCTCAATGACATCCTCCACTGTCATATTATGGGAAAAACATGTAATTCCACATACCTTGCCCCTACAGTGGTGTTCTACTAATTATGGTTAAACAAAGGCTCCCCCTCATACAATAGACCACCAGGGTTATCAACAAGACAATGTCTCTTGAATAATTAGGAACTGAAAGACTGACATGTAGTCACATTCCGGTACAGTGCGATCACATCTATCACATCCCCATGTACCATCACCATTGTTGGTCACTTTCTTGTTGCATTGCTTACCACCATTGTCAAGTGGGTAGGCAGTGTACCAAAAATTGTCGAGCTTGATGTAGAAGACCATAGCTCTTACAGTTATCCAGTCAGGCTTATCACCTCTGCCTAGTCCTTCATCTTTGATTGCAAAGACAATTTTGCGGAGCTTAATTCGCATGCCAATACCACCTTCCTTGGAAATTGATTGGGAAACTGAATGTTGTCCCTCCCCATCAAACCAATCCCGAAGCTGATGTGTTGCCAATATATCAATATCTATAAGGAGTTGTGTTGAAGATATTGTTCCAACTGACTTGCCACTGAAATCACTAACCATGCCTGCCTTCACATCCAGTATAGGGTTCTGGCCAGAGTCACAGAGATCTTGTATCTGTTGCCCCTCTTTATGACAAAAACTGCCCCACATTGTGATTTCCACACTGTGGCCAAATCTATCCTTTATCTGCAAAGTTCTCTTGTGTGTCTCAATGCCATTCTTGCGCATAATGGTACTTGAAATATTAATTGACACAACAATTCCAATGACATCCACCATTGCATTATTTTCCATATTTTCAACATCACCAATAGGCCTGAAGTGAAACTGCTGCTGAGGGATTGATCCATCTCCCTCAAAGCAAGGCTCCACTGTTGATGATGACTCTAGAAATATTTCCCAATCATTTTTTAAATGATTAAAATTCTTCGTTACTGCCTTTAGAGAACCCTTTGTAATGAAATACACCATGCCCACATCAATTTTATCATATAATTGATCCACAACATTGTTGAAGCAAGTAGCTCGAATCTCCCCATTATCTGCATCCAAAAGGTCAAAGGAGGAAACCTTGCCATCTCCCTTAGCGTTGTGGAAACGGCGGACATCACTCTTGGTAGTCACTCTTGCTTTGATAGTCCACCGACCTTGGTATGGATTCAAGGCGGCAATTGGGACAATTATGGCAGGTGCTTCATTCTTGGCAATGGGTCCTCTATTTGAATAAACAGGGGCAGGTTGGTAAGGAGGAGCAACACTAGGTCTTCCATATGTGTTTTGTTGCTGAACTTGCTGACTATTAACCCCACCTACTCCACCCATGTTCAAAATGATGATGATCCTGCAAAGCAACACATAATCTTATATAAAGAAACCAGAAACAACAATTTCACAGCTTGAGGAATTAGTAAAACATGTGCGCAAGCTCGCTCTCTCTCTCTCTGGACACGCAAACAAATTGTGCAATAATTTTCAGAATCAGTTATTATAAAAAGCAATCCTTTGCAACCGGGAAGCATGTGCGCAAGCTCGCTCTCTCTCTCTCTGGACACGCAAAGAAATGCAGTAGTTGATTAGAAAATGAAAACAGTTTCCCCAGGGCCAAACGACGATGCTTTTCCCTATGGCCGGTTTTGCTGCATAACACTTTTGCAGCATAATTGTCACGTCACAGACGGACTAAGTGAATTAATATATTAGATATACCTTTAATAACGGATGGAAAAGTGTCCCAAAGGGGGTCACAATAGTTTGCTTTCACCCTTTGTAAGTTGCTTAATATAATATTGTAACATGTTTTGTATATACACATGAAGGTGAAAGTTTTCCCTATCCCTACACCACTATTAAAAAATAGGAAATGGATTTGTAAGGTTTTTTATTTTGGTATTAAAAATCATTTTTGTTCATTAGTTAATTGTTTCATATGTGAAGAAAACTCTTTATATGTCATAAATTTGTCCCTTCGTTGAAAAACATAATGTGTTAACATTTTTATTTTTTGATTGTGCAAAATTATCATATGATACATCATATAGTTCAATTTTTTTCATATTAATGAATAATAACATACTTTTATGTGGATTACTTACATTGTCAATTATTTCATTTGAAAATAATATTTCCCATTCATTTGTTTAATGAATTTTTGTGTATTCTTTAATGTGATTCTAAGTTATCCCATTCAATATCAAAATTATTGGATGGGTTTAAACTATATATAATTTTTTTTCATTTTTTAATCATTTTTTTGTTCAATATAAACATCTTTCCATGGATCATAATTATTTTGCAAATTGAATTCTAATTTTGGAAAGGATTTATAAAATCAACAATTTTGTATAATAAGATTGATCGAATGAAACCCAACAAATTATTTTACTTTTAGTGCATCTTTTATTTACGTTTGTATCATAACTAAGTACAAATTTTGTTAAACACAAATCATTTAATCCCTTGTAACACGAAAATAGGTTGCCAAACCATTTTGGACACTTGTTGCTTTTAAGGTTTAATCTGCTTTATTAGTCGTCATCCTTTTTGCGGTGCAGATCTCTACATTATTGTTGCATGGGAGGGAGAGAAGTTTGAGCTGGAAGCTAGAGATGAGACGGCGAGAATTGGGGAGGAAGCAGGATTCTTAGCTGGATGTGTGGAGGCGAGTGAGGACATTCTGGGCAGAGCATTATTAGCAATTTTGGTGTATTAGCAGCTGCTTAGCTAGGGACTAATTTTCTTCCGTTGTGCCAATGCATTGTTAAGCTGATGTAGTCTTTGAATGCAATTAGCATGGAAGGCACGAAAGAGAGTGATGGGGAGGAAGGAGGAGAGTTTTGGTTCTGTGAGGGGATTTAGGTTGGCTACTGACTTTTTCCGTTGCGTCTGTAAGCCAGCCAATTGCTCGTTTCGTAAGGAGACTATCAGAATGAGTAATGAGGAGAGAGTAGAGGTCTACTGATCCTGGTAGATGTGAGTGTCAGTTCTTCGAGCAACATCAGTTAGTCTTGAAGTCGTGATGATTCAGGAGGGAAGTGTTTCTAAGTTAGGTGGGCCCGAACATCTTTGAACTGGGAAGATCAGCAAAGGCAATGTGTAGAAGCGTTGTGTTGTTGCAATCCATAGCAATCAAGGTCAGACCTTTCATTAGATCGGCTGCATACATTGAGCTCTGATTAGTAGGACTCGACTGTGTAAGGTGTTTAGCATCTGATGGACATCTTGTAACCAGAAAAGTTGTAGGACTATCTTGCGTCAGTAAGTAAAGTTTGAAGCTCTTGCTCATGCAATCGACTCTGTCAAGCTTGTGTGAACGGAGTCCATATCTGTAAGTGATAAGTGTGTGTATAGGAGAGACTCTGGAGAAGGCACCAGAGAAGCTTACTGGTTTTGGAGTAATGAAGTATTCGATTGAGTTCAGGTGACTTGGATCGTCAGTTTGTCTGAGAGGACTTGAACCCTCATTTTTGGTTACACCCTCATCTTGATTATTAACAACCAAAAAATAATCTTATAAAAACTTAGGTTTTTTATTGCCAATTTTTGACTACTTATTCCCATTATTGATTCTTAATTATTGATTTCCCACTACTTATTTTTAGTACCGATTTATCAATAATTGAAAAAGAATCTTGAATTAGTTTAAATATTTATATTTAGATTCAAAATTCTAGAGGATTAATTTAACACAAGCTAGGTTTTATCTTGATTGATTAGGAAAGATTTATGAGATTTTCTTAAAGTTCCATTGTTTTTTGGAAAGGATTTATAGGAATCCGATCCTTGTTGGAACTATTTTTTGGGTGAATGGATTGAGATTTTGTCTCTGAATCAAGTTTTTCTTTGTGTAATATTGCCTCTTTGTGTATCTTTTGGATTAACATCATTGTTTTCCTTTAGATATTGAAGTTCTTTTTGTTTCATGCAATAGTATTTTGAGATGATAAAAAACTAGTATCCAAGTTGTAGCAATAGATGTTACTAATTGCTTAAGACTTTTTCTTGAACCCAAACCCTTAAGTTATTTACTTGGGGACTTTAACGTCAATTCATATACTTATCAATTAATGATATACAATGGATTTCTACAAATTTTGGAAATAAACCTTGTATTATTTTTTATGATGATAATATAAATGATCTCTCTTGTTGTTGACATGTGTTTATAACTTGAAATGATTTTGTTGAATGGTATAATAGTATGGATAATGTAATGTGTAAAACTTGTTGTATAAACATTCGTTGTGCATTTTAGATGCATTTGATAAATTTTTAATGGATTTGTTTGTTCATGTTTACATTTTTTTACTATGATTTTTATTTCTTGAGTTATAGATTTATCTATTTTTGTTAAATAAGAAGTACAATATGACGTTGCATATGGAATTAAAATATATTGTGCATCTATATTTGTTTTTTCAACAAGGGTCCTACATGTACATACCAAATACATTATATGTATATCATTGGCTTTCATTTAAAAAATAAGACTAGTTTTTGTATTGTGTACCAAATTTTAAATCTAACAAAAATTGTACAAAATAAATATCTTCATTTAATGCCATGTCAACAAGTTTTTTTTATAAAAATGAATACTAATTTCACCATGGTTTGGCATACAATCTTGTTCATCTAAAAGAAATAACATTTTTGTATGTTTCATTGGTGGTTTTAGATATTAAAATTGACAAATTGGTTGAATTTTTTTTTCTATGTGTTCTTTTATGTTGATGTATTAACTACAAATTTTGTTGGAAAGCATTGTTTGATCAATTGTTAAATATTTATCCACAAAAAATTCACTTCTTTCATTTTTTGAAACACCAAATCTAGAAGCATTTTCTAACCGCAATGATCCATGATCATGAAACAAACATTATAAATGAAATTTAGTGATGAAAAAATAATCTTTCACCTTACCAAATATAATATTAGTATTTTGAATAAATTTACGAAAACTATTTATTCTATGTTCATAATAATGTGCACAAGTGACATGATCATTTCTAACCAGTTCCATAATACTTAATGAATCAATTTTTTTCATTTTGACATTTGCACCAATACATTGATCAAATAATTCTTTTAATGTTTTTACAAGAATTGGCCAATTGCTTACACCTATTATGAACATCATGAGGAACATTGGTGGGCAAGTTGCCTAATCATCGCAAACACATCTTTACAAAGATAATTTAAATAATTTAGAGATGTTTTTATATGACTTCATTTTTTATAGCCTAAATTTAATTTCAATATTCTATCTAAGTTCACATTAGTTGGAACATCATTGATTATTAAGAAAAAATAAAACAATTTCACTTTACAATACAAACCCATGCACAAGATAATATAAAATGAATTTTGATTATTTTAAAATATATATTATTTATATGATATACAAAAAGTATATATATACTAATTAGTTATGCTTGCATAATCTTTTGATAAGAACATGCAAGTGATGGTATAAATTGCTTATAAAATAATGTTGGAAAATATATATTTTAAAATGTACAATTTGAAATAATCGAAGAGGTTGAAAACTTTCTATAGGAGCTATTGTTATTGATTTGTCATCGTTGTCAATAACATGTTCAAGACTAAATATTTTGCACTAATGTGTTTATGCAATCTTCCACAACTATTTCTTTCAATGTGTCTAGTTTTTTCATTTCCAAATTTTCATCAATTGCGTTTTTTTCCAACTCTTTAGTTTCTTTGTATTTGCCAATTCCACTTAATCTTGTTATTTTGGATTAATTGAATGTTTTGCATTTTAATACAATGGATTTTTGCAAAGAGCTTTTAAAGCTTTTATCATTATGTTAAGAGGAACATAACTTAACATGTATATAGATTTGTATTCTATTTTTTTCCAAAAATTTTGCAATTCAATTGTCATCATATGGCTCCAAGGCCATATAGTTCATACCAAATTTAAATTTGTGACAACATGAATAATGTTTCCATGCATTCCATATTGTCCATACCCTTTTAATTGGAATATTTGTGTGAATGCAAGGTGTGGTGCAATCAAACATTCTTCAATTTTATTTAATATAGAAATAAATTTAAAGTTTAATCGATTATTTTGTAATGTGTTCACGTAAAACCATGTGTTCACTTGTTTGTTACAATAATATTTTTGACAATAATTACACATAAAAATGGGATCTTCCATTTTTTCATTTTTAAAATCACTACACTATTTGTTAAAATATATTTTAGAAATAAGAAGAATTTGAAATGCAAAACAAAATGTTTTATAATAATAACATGCATGTTTAGCAATTATATATATATAATATTTAATAATGTTTTTGTCATTAGTCAAGGTTTTTATTTCTTTTGGTTGTTGAAGCTATATTTTATTGCATTGATTGGACAAACTTATCAACATGTTCTTAATTTCTTCTCGGCATTTTGAATGGTTTTAAAACATTTTTGTTAGGAAAAACAAAACCATTTTGTTTTATGGTTTTTTATTTGATGGAATCTTTTTGGTCATTTTTTTCATCATCTTAGTTGAACCAAAAGTTTCTTTGTTGAAAACAACACAATTTGAATCAATTATGTTTTGGAAAACATTGTTTATATCATTAATCAACATAATTCTTTTATCGACCTTATTTTTCTTAGTTTCAAGATATTTAAAATGTCATTTAACTTGTGTTGAAGTGGTACTTGGATTTGGATACTATGATTGATGTTAAGGCAATTTATTATGACATCCAACTAGTTTGACTCTCAAATGCAACCATGCATTTACAAAAATAATAATAATGGCCAATGTTTTTGTTGGCCAAGGAATGCAAACAACATTTTGACAAATTGATTCAAAATAGGATTAGCTTCCCCACAATCTATATGCAAAAATAATTTAAGTAAATAATTTCACACCAACAAATACCTTATTGAAATCAACAAAAGTCATGAAGGCATATTTTAACAATTGCTTTGAAGTCTTGGTTTCATGTTTTTGTTGCATGCACTACTGTGAATGGTTCAATTGCTCTTGCATCATCAATCAAAAGAGGCACGAGAATGATAAAGACATATGAAAATTTTGTGAATAATTGTTATTCACCATAAACAACATTGCCAAGATTTTTTATGAGAGATATGGCAAGTTGCCATGTACTGCAAATATGCATAAGTTGAACATATCGAGCATAAAACTTAGGGAAGAATGACAAAGCTTGGGTGTCATCTACCTCTAACCCATTTGACACAACAAGTATAAATGATTTTGTTGATCTCCCATAGATCCAAGTAACTACAACTCAAATGTCCTTAAATCTTTTTAATTCTCTTTGTGAATGAACTTTTGGACATGCAATATGTGTTGGAACAAATTGTACAAATGAAGGATAAACATCAATGTTATCTATGATAGTGCTAGCACCAATTTTGATTACAAAACCCTAATCCCCTTTCTCAAACTTGTTTCAAATAGTTCTTTCAAAATTAATGATGAGCAAAAAGCACTCAACATTAAGATGAGGGGAAAAGGTTGTGACAAAACATCACCCAACAGTTAGTGTCATAGTCAGAAAACCAACCTCAAATGTTAGATCACAATGTATGTATTTATGCCCATTACTTGCCACATCATATGATCCAAATATACTCACATTGTATTCCTCGAAACAACCCCCCAACATTCTCTACTATATATCTAACACTCCCAAATAGTCATAGAAGCTGACCTTTTTTTGCTTGGATTCACTTCCATGGTTGCCATGAAGTGCAATCAACAACTCTTTCAAAAGAAAACAAAGGTTCCTAAACTAGTGACACAACCAATGTTTTTTTTTGGTGAATTTTCGCAACTTGGCAACAAAAAAAAAGGGCTTGTGAATCCAACAAAATGATTTTTGAAACTTTAAAAAAAAATCGCCATATTTTGACAAAAAAACCTTAGAAGTCGCCAAATTTTTAGATAGTGTGTTCCTATAGGTCATTAAAACTAAGCAAGATTCCAAAAAAGATCTATTTATCCACCAAGACAATTGCCATTTATTGCTAATTAATGTTGAGGATCCTAGCTAGTGCACCTACTTGAAGGATTGTTTTTAAAAAACATTGGGCACAACCCATCCAAACCTTGTAAAAGACAACAATATCAAGATACAATATTTAAGTTGAAAGTCTTTTAAGCAAAGAAACCTAAATCCACAAAATTGTTCGATACATACAAATGCACACTACACATGAAATTACATAGAAAGTCAAACCGCAGGTGTTTTGTATAGAATACAAATCTAGGTTTGCACTAACATAACAATGAATAAATGCATGTGCAATAAATTAGGTTTAATTGTCATAATTTAGGGTTGATGTACATCTAAATTTAGGTTTAACCTTAAATTAAACTTGTATTAATGCTATTGTTATACATTTGAAATGAGGTCCAAATTTATAATAAAGTTCTATTGTTTCCTTTTAAATTATGATTAAAGTATTTATAGTGCATATAGTCATATAGTTGACACACTTCAAAGGGAAGCAAAACAATGTAAGATAAAAAATTTAATTACAACCTAGTTGCAAATAGTTTACAACTAAATCGCGATTAAAGTTTTTTACCCATACAATTTGGTTTCCCTTTCAATTGTGTTAAGTCCATGAGTAACTAACTCATTAATCAATCAACTAATTCATTAATAAAATAATTAATTAATAAAGTTCCTATTTACCTACAACCAATTTAGTTACTATGTACCTATTACTTACTTACGACTTATTTATTACCTATCTACCTATTAAAAATAATAGGTAGTAACGGCATAAAATGAAATTATTAATTACTAATTATTAATTATTAAACAATTAAGTAAGAGTAAAAATTCATCAATAATCAATATCAATAAACTAATATTAATGATCAAGTATTAAATGTTATTTATCTAGTAATTAACTAATTGGTTCATTAACTAGTTCTAATGTATTAATTAGTATTTGATTATTTACTTATTTGTAAAAAAAAACTACAAATATCAACATCTCACATGAATGTAAAAAATCAAGAGATGCAAATAAATTATTGAAAATAGAATCAACACAACTTGGATTTGACAAAAAAAAGACATAGAAGAAAAATGAACAATGAATCCACTTTATGAAGATGGTATTGAAAATGAAAATGAAAACATAACATTCATTGATGAAACAAAAAAAAATCATCATTACACATTAAAACCATCATAAAGGAAAAATAAAAATTAAATGATTTACAAGCCATTTCATTTGAAAATTTCATTGCAAATACAACAAATAATCAATTATTACAATATGTAAGAAGAGTTGCAAGTACTAGTAAAACACAAATAATCAAAATTATCCAAGATTTTATTTGAAAACGGGAAAGCAACAAAAACTTGGAGTTGCAACATACATTGTAGATGTAACCTTATTAATAAATGGAATAATGATACATTCTTTGTTAGGATTATCAATTGATAAACACACACAACTATAAGCAAACTTGACTCAATCATAAACATATGGCCAAATATTTAGTTCATCATTATTGACAAAATATCCATGGTAGGTTTCATTTTGCTTGCCACAATACACTTAAAATTACAAAAACTAAAGTCTAACATTTTACCATTTGGAAGAATCAACATAATGTTCATGGGAGATTTTTTACAATTTCCACCAATCAATGACACACCATTATATTCAACAAACATACAATCGATTTTTACATTCACAAAATTCATGTAGAAAAAATCATAGGTAAAAGCCTTTGGGAGAATTACATTGGACCAAATAGTATTATCCTAGCAGAGCAAATGAAACAAAACAAATACATTCAATATGCTACCCTTTTAGAAAACCTTCAAATTAAAAATATTCTAAAATTGAAATTTGATTTACTAAACACCCATTTGTTTATATAATTTAAATGTCTTCTATCTCATTTAAATGCCAACTTATTCAATGATCCATGGAGGAAAACAACTTTTATAGTTCCTTGTAATGAATTATGAAATGCCATAAACCATTACATGATAGATATCCATTCAAAAACATCAAAACAAAAATGTTGCATTATTGTTGCAACTAACACATACAAAAAAGGTTCAATATGTAATGATATCAAATACATCATAAGGCAAACAATGTCCACAAGTAAAATTCAATGTTTAGGACCTTTCCTTAAAATCTATAAAATAATGAAAATCATTATTATTGAAAATTTATATCCAAAAGTTGGAATTGTAAATAGACACATTGGATACATTGAAAATATATCCCTCAAATATTCAGAATGGATACATAAAGATGTTATTATGTACCCCCCCATAAATGTTTTAGTCAATTTTAATGATTTCATTCAAAAGAACATAAAATTACAAAAACATAAAACTAGAAAGCCTCCCTAAAAATGTCATATAACCAATAATTCCCATATCAACGAATTTCCAATATCACCATCACATATTGGAATCAAAAACCAAAACATTCACAATCAATAGATATTAGTTGTCAATCACCCTAGCTTTTTGTCTCATAGACTTCAAAACACAATGACAAACATTTGAAAACTTAATCATAGACCTTTGTCAACCACCTGATAATGTGCGCTTAAATATGTAGAAGATATACGTATCCTTATCACCTCCACAATCCATAGATGGATTCATAATCCCATGAAATATGATTATGCAAGACATATGCAAAGTTAAATTCAAAAAAAAATCCTTATAAACATTATAACCTATTTTAGGAACTATACATAGATATTTAACCAATTGTTCAACATATTTTCATAAATAACAATCATTGGATCTTAGTTACACAATATATGATTCAAATAAACCAACAACAAAAAAATTACCAAACAACGCCATTCAATTATTAACTAGTCATAAATTGTTACTATATTCATATCCAAATGTTATGCAACAATTGGACAATTCTTCTTGCGGACTTTTCACAATAGCATATGCAACCGATATAACATTTGAACTAAACCTAGAAAATTCTATTTTTAATATTAACATTAAATTTCAAATATTTATTAATTTAAATGAATAATTTGTTTATATTTATAATTTATAATTCTATTTATATTTAATTGGGAATTATTTAATGAATAAATATATTATATTTAATATGTAATATCAACTGATTAATGATTGATTTTAGTTGATTAAGTAGTATTTAAATTTAATGATGGAATAATTAATTATAAATATAAATTAAAGTCAAATGAATATTACATTTTAAGTAGTTGTCAATTATTTTATATTAAATGAATGATTATTTAATATTTTAATTTTAATTTTAATCATATTTATTTTTGAATTATTTAATAAAAATAAATAATATAATATTAATAAATAATTACTATTTATCAAATAATTGTTGAATATCAATGAATTGCATCATAATTATCGATAAGAAAATAAATTGTAGATTTAAAGTTAAATAATTTTTTTCACCTTTAATATACCCTTAATGTACTTTCACAAAAACTTTACATTAAGCCTTACAAATATATTGAAAATATTCATAATAAATATTTATTATAGTTTAAGTAGACTTTTTAATTGTACAACTCCAAATATGTATGTTTATCATGCCCATAATACACAAACAACTAATATGCCTTGGGGGTTTATTCGTGGATGAATATAATCCATATACAAGGATGAAGAAGATAATAATTGCACATTAGTCCCAATTTAGTGGCAAACCTTCCCCAAATTTGATTAAATTGGCAAGTAGTTGCAAAAGTAATCATAAATGACAAACAATCTCATGTAGTCACAAATAGGATAGTTACATATGCTCAAATTTCTTCTAATGTGTGGAGTTAAGAGAATATGTTGTTGAGCTACTACATGTATGGGAAACAATTTGGCACGATCAACTTTGCTCCACAAATGTATCTTGGAGTTATGTTCTCAAGTAGTCTACCTCCTCCTTTTCAACTTTCAAATCAAGAGATTTTTGCAACAATAACAAACCCACCCACATGATGTATGGAGCTCCACACACATACAAGTATGCGATTTAATATGTCCACAACAATTAAGGAAAAAGTCAATTGGTCAATCCATTAATTCATCCTTACAAGATCTAGTTCACAAGGGATGTCCATTCCTGAAAAGCACTTGTAAACTAGTACATGATTAATGTCAGCAAAAAAGATTCAACACATTTTACAAGTCTATGCAAATATGAGAGCGTGATGCCCTTCATCAATAAGATTCTTTTACATTTAAACACTATGTAAGTGATTGACTTATGTAGGTTGATATCTTTGAAATGGTTTGCATTGCTAAACATGGATTAATAGAATACGATAGGTATTAATGGCAAATGAAAAAATATAGAAAGTAATGGACCCCAACGGGCTAGTTACAAAAGGAAAGTTGCACCTTAAAAAGTTGTGGAATTATAAGAATGGAAACACTTACCATCAAGGCCATGAGAAAGACAATCTTGTAAGAAGAAGCACCCATGGAATCATCATCCTAAATCATCCTTGCTAAATATTTTGTCAAATCCTTAGCAATAACAACATTGGCAAAGTCCAAGATACCTTCCATCCTCTTTGGTATGTCATTAGCTACTCTCATTATGAGCAAACTTGGATGGTCACATTTTTTTTTTCATCACATGGTAGTGACAATACAAGCAAGCAATAGATTTCGACATCCTTCATTTGCCCGATGTAGTATGCTTGATCAACATTCTAATTGTTAATGTTGTACACTAGTCATTTTCGGATCATTAACAAACATTAATATAATTAGGACAAAACATTCAAGATGGCAAAAAACCTTTGATATAATTAAGTAGATTCCTTAGGGTAATTTGCAAACTTTTATTTTCACGCTGGGACATCACATCAAACCTAAACTTACTTCACAGATCATTTACAATTTATAACTAGAAAGAGGCAATACCTTGGGTTCCAAGCAAGGTCAACTATCACAACTTTATCCACCCCAATGAATGAGTCCTAGACCTCCAACTTTTAATGTCAAGAAAAAGGGAAGAATTCGATCATCAGCTTATGAATCTTGTAACATAACATTTGCATCTATTTTCAAAATATGTATTAGTAGAACTCTAAGTTAAAACTTGTCAAACTATTTATAGATTTTGAAGTCATATAGTCCCACAATTCCAACAATGAACATAATGAAAACTTCAAATGTTGTAGCATTTTTTTTCCATGCTGAACTAATTATAATGTCATAACATGAATTTCAACTAAGAAAAGAGTAGGTTCCTACCACACATTTGAACATGCAATTCATGTTCAGTTACTTTCAATATGCCATCAATTCGTTGAAAACACCACCTTTTGCCAACTATTTCACTATGCACCATGCACATCATTTTTGCAACACCAAATGAGTGTGCACACGAATTATGAGTTGACATCATTAGCTATCACCTATAACCCAAATTGCTAATAGAAAAATCAACTCTTGAATTTTCATACAATGGGACATACTTAGATACCAATTAGGATATTGATGATAGTCTAAAAGATTTGTCTACCCCTTTCACTAATCAATTGTGCCACTTCGTGTAAGGACCAAAATTGAACATGTAACTCAAATGTTTATAGTAAATGAACAATATTTATATGATGGGTCAATTGATGAACATGTATTTTGTTGACTTTTTTTCCATTCATGAATGGTTGTTGTTTGCAACTTGTCCAACACAAAAATGGAAATATAGTTGCAAATTTCATTTGCAATTAAAAATTAGTCACAAAAACCATTTGTAAAAACCTTGTTTTCTTCTAATGAATGTAATAAAGAATTCAAACCTAAAATACAAAATGAAAAACAAGAACATAAAACCATGTGAAAAATACTTACATGAAAAAACAAATCACAAAAATTAATTTGAAAATTCACATTTTGAGATTATTTCCCAAACACTAAATAATTTGGATCTTATTCGCACATGAATCAATTCTAACTAAAACATAATTAACTATGCTAACTGAGTTTAACATTAACATAATTAAACAAACATTTTAACACCAAAAAAATTGTTGTAACCACCAATAGGTCACACAAAGGCCAAAATTATTCACTTTCCAAAATCATCATCCTCCGTGGCAATGGGGCTTTGACTCGCAATACAAGCAAACTCAAACCCCTCTTCCTTTTAACACACATTGAAAAGTTGTGTGAGAATGTAACGTCTTCAAATACTTGTTTTTTATCATTTGTGTTTCACATTTGACTCATTCTAAACTCATATCGGGTCTATGAAGAATGCACACATTGAAAAAAATGGCACATGATGTAATGGTTAAGAACTACAAACTTTTGATTTATATGATCCTTTTCCTCATGTGGGTAAAACAACTTCAAAATTAGTGTGATCAAAACAACTATAAAAATATGTCATAATAACTCCAAGATCTTTCAACAATAATTTTTTTTAAGGATCTCTTTAGTAAAGAGAATGTTGCAACAAAATTTGAGAATTCAGACAGGCATAAGATGATTTTTAAATTTACAAGTACACATGTTTATCCTGTTGCAAATTTTGAACCCTACACCACACCATAGTGGTTCGTACAACATCAGCCACAATTAATTTGTTACTTGATCTTCCATAATCTTTTAGCAATTCCATCATCCTTTTCTCCCTCCCCCAGTCCCCTTTTTCCATTCCTTTCTCTTGCAGTAAAAGTTTGACAAGTTAATTCACATGAAGAAGTTCATCCAACTTGACTTCCCATTCATGCTTTTCCTTGTAGAGATACATTCTATCGCGCACCCACCGACCCCGCATCCTCACTATGTATCATCATTATCGTCCACAAATAGAAGCCCAGGAGACTATTATTCAAGACTGCAAGCCCGGCAGTCTACCTCTTTTCTCTCATCCACAAACCTACAATTTGAATCTGAATCGCTCACCACTGAGTGCCTGAATCTCTCTGCACATGGGATCCAAGCCCAACAAAAGGAGAAAACGAAGCACCACCCAAAAAAGAAGACATACATTTCTAAAATGTTTTTCCAATGAGTGAATTTCAACCTGAAAAAGTAGCCAAGAAATAAAACCATTAAAAATATGTTATATATGAACCTGAAAGAAGCAATGTAAGAAAAGCCCATTTGAAGATTTTTTTTGACAACTGAAATATTTCAACTTGAAGAAGCACAAAAGAAAAACCCATTTTATTAAATGCTTTTTCAAGAACTGAAATATGTCAACCTGAAGTGGCATAGGAAAATTAATTTTAAGAAATAATTTTTCAACAACTCAAATATTTCAACCTGAAAAAGAACCATACAAAAAGCCCATTAGAAAAAAACGGTTTTTTAGTAACTGAAATATTTTAATCTAAAGAAGCACCATTAAACAAACCCATCTGAAGAAAGTTTTTTAAACAACTCAAATATTTGAAATTGAAGAAAAACCCACCCCAACAAATGTTTTTTCAACAACTGAAATATTGTAAACTGAAGAAGCACCATATGAAATCCCATCTAAAAAATTAAAATCAACAACTGCCTACAACCTGAAGAAGCACCCTAGAAAACCAATTTTATTAATTATTTTCAATGGCAGAAATATTTCAACCAGTTTTGGTGAAATTTCACATCCTGGCGACAAAAAAGAAAGCCCTTGCGACATGTATAAAAACTTTTGGGGGAGGGGAGGGGAGGGGGGCTGGTGGGTGGCACATGGTCCCCACATTACAAGGATTTATTTTCTTTTTATTAGAAATTCTCAATATTTAGACAGTAGGTTCTAGCATGTGGCCACCCACCATATTGCACAATTCCTAAACCTTTCTACTTTCCTCTCTAACCTGTAGACGAATTTGGCTAGGTCCTCTTTTGGATAATTGCCAGCACCTAGCTCACAAATTTGAAAATAAATAAATTGAAGCGACCAAAAAAGCAATTGAAATATTCTAGCCTGAAGAAGTACCATAAGAAAAAATCTCACGAATTTCTTTTCAACAATTGAATTACTTCAGCCCAAGAAGCACCATAAGAAAAGAACCCATTAAAACTTTTTTCAACAATTTAAATATTTCAGCCTAAAGAAGCACCATCAGAAAAACGACCCATTAACTTGAATAAGGTTTAAAGTTATTACCCTTCCACCTTGGTAGTTTCAACACTAATTATATTATTTTTAGACATGTTGAAATTTTTTAAAATTCAAATAACCAAATTTTGTGAAGGAAATATATCATCTTCAAGAGTATTATATTTGTCAAAATGGAAATTTCAAATTAAGCAATTATTCGACAGACATTTGTAGAAGCTGCCAAGGTGTTACGGTATCAAAAGCTAAATTTCAACAATCATTGGGAATTGTGAATCTGAATCCCATTATGTGACGGTGGGGACTTAGTCTTTTCGGGACGTATTTTCGGAGCACTTTGACGATGATAACGACGGATTCTACTTTTACATTTTTTTAGATTTAGGTTATTTTTTGGTCGTAGCAAAACGCGTGGAGGAGGCACATTCGGCTGCTTTTGCCCGGTGTCGCGTCAGTCTATAGATTGACATACACCACGAGAATCGTCGCATATATATTTTTTTGCATTTTTTTGTTTTGAAATTTTGTGTTTTAGCGCCCGTGAAGGTTGTGAAGAATCTGATCAAGTTTTGTATGCAACCTGTGCAAATAGTCGAACTGCTGAATCTGAATCGAGATGATTCATAAAAAAATGTAATTTATAGAATTTTGCAATGAAGAGAAAGCAATAATTATTTGATTTGATGAGCTTGTTTTGCATCCTGTGTTGGTGAACTCAGAAGTCATGAATGTTTTAGGACTGTGATGTGGCGATAAGCATTGCTAGTGCTCAGAATAATGTTAGCTTGTCATCTGAGGAAATTTGGTTTGCTGTGTGGTAGAGAGAGTTGACCAACCACGTGCGGTATGGAGCATTGTGTGAAACTGTGACAATTTCTACTGGGTGGAAGCGGGAGGAGAGCGGAAAGGAATGGCCGAGTGTTATGTCGCATTTTGAGAATCGATCCTGTTTTTTGTGAAGCTGTATTGGAGAAGAAGGTGATGATCCAGTGTGGAGGGATTGTTGAAGTTGAGTGGAAGAGAGTTTAGAGAGAGAGGAAAGAAATTGAGATGGAGGATGCGAATCTCGAAACACCGCTGCTGTTAGGGGCCGAGTGTCAGTCTGTGGACTCTGCGCACGATTCAGCAGCTCACAGCGAGGTTTACATCACGATCTCTGAGGAACCCCTACACACGAAACTTCTTGTGACCAGTCATAAGAAAGACGGGGATGTTGCAGAAGAGCCGACTGATGGCGATGACGGTGTGACCAGTCCGCAAATGCAACAAGCGATTTCGATGTTCGAGAACCTGCCGTCTCTAGAGCGGCCTTCGAGTGTCGACCCCTTTAAGAACAAGACGCCGGTCATCTCTGGGTTGTACGAGTGGCTGAAAACGCTGCTTTGCTTGCCAGTGCTGGTGCTCCGGCTGATATTGATGACACTGGTGATGCTCGTTGGGCTGGTCGGCACCAAGGCAGCTCTGGCGGGATGGAGGAAACAGCAAGCTGCACTGCCCAGATGGCGGCGTTCTCTCATGGGAGTTACTCGATTATGTGCTCGGGGTGTCCTCTTCTGCTTCGGGTGTGCTTCCCAAACCTATGGTTTTTCCCTCCGCCAAGCTCTTACAGTTGCATCATCACATGCTTCTTCGTCCGCAGGATGTTTTACTGCCAAGAGAAAATAGTCTTAGTGCCATCACAAGTCTTAAAATGGCCACTTGGGATCTTGAAGATGGAGATGAAGACAAACAATGGCGATTTCTTGTACAAACAATGGATTTGAGATGTAAGACAAGTAGGAAGATGGATTGTTCCAGATTACTGTGAAATGGAGCATGATTGCTGTGTTTTGAGTTGGTGACAGATTTCATTGGATAAAGCGCACAGGACGACCAGCCCCAAGAGAAATTGCTCCAATTGTGGTCTCCAACCATGTATGCTTCATGGACCCTATCTTCTACTTCTTCGAGCTCTTTCCAAGTATTGTGAGCTCCAATTCCCACGAAAGCATCCCCCTTGTTGGCACTGTAATTCAAGCCATGCAGGTGAGTAGAACCAACATCCACCAGCTTCTGTTTTCCATACCCACAATTGTCCTCTCCTACAAAACCAACAATTCTCCTGCCATCTTCCATTCTCTCTAGCCTCCTCTGCATCACCTGGATTGTAAATCTTTAATGTCATCTTGTGTTTGGACATCCTTGTGTTGTAGGTAATACCTGTGGATAGGTTGTCCCCAGATTCAAGGAAAAATGCAGCAATTGAAATCATTGTATGTATCACCATCCTTGAGCTTGCTAACATTCCAATTCTCATCCTCATTGTATTGATGATATTGTTGATCTCTTGGATCTTTGGCACACCATGTACCATGTAGAAGCATTAATTATCCTTGATGAGCAACAAATGCACCATGTACCACAAGAGTTTTTTGTTCTGAGAAAGACATATGTTCTCAACTCATGTACATGTTATACACAAAGACCTTGGGGAAAGACCAGAATTCAATTTGTATTAATCAGCACTTGGATTTGCACCAAAGCCTACACATGTAAAAGGTTTAGCTTGTCTTACCCTGACTGTCTCTGCAGAGAAAGGCTTCTTGCCATGATTTTCCACCAGTGCTGCTATTTCCAGAAGGAACTACAACCAATGGCAGGGTGCTCATTTCATTCAAGCTTGGGGCATTTGTTCCTGGACTTCCTGTTCAGCCTGTTGTGATTCGCTACCCATTCGTCCACTTTGACCCCTCCTGGTACAACTCACCTTTAAGCCTCTGTCTGAATGCTGATCATGTGTACTCAAATGAATGCTTGTAATCCTTTACATGTAGGTCATGCTGTGCTTCCTCACTTAAATCTTTTTTCTGATCAAGGATTTTGTAAAATCAATAATTCATTGCCTGAATTTGTATGTATGTGGCTTCTTTTGGGAGCAGAAATATGCAGTAACAAACAAAGGTTTCTTAATGGTTTTGAAATTGCTAAATTTTGTGTCAGTCTGTGGGCAGGGGTGACATTTCTTTGATGAATCTTCTATTTCGGATGCTCACACAAGTCCACAATTTCATGGAGGTAAATTTGTCAACACCATGTATCCTGCTTTCAGGATGTCAAACCAGCTTCATTAGATTTGCATTTTCCCAAAGTCTAGTATAGTAGCAGATGGCTGATGTGTCATGTCTTCAAATTGGAGGGGTCTTGACAGGTTGAGTACTTACCAGTTATGTATCCATCTCTAAGAGAGCAGAGCAATCCACCAGAGTTTGCTGAACGGGTAATCTCTTGTCCTTACTTGGTCTCAACCACTGAATTTTGCATAAAAGTCCTCTGACACAGATTCTGTATTGTTTGCTATGCAACCAGACACATATGAATGTGCAATTGTATTTGGTTGCAAGCAGGTTAGGTTTGAAATGGCAAAGGTGCTGAACGTGCCAGAGACAGAGCACACACATGGTGACCTCATGTTATCTGTGAAGGCTCAACAACTTAAAATGGTAGGTACCCCACCAGTTGTTACAAAGTGATGAGTGTGAATTTCTTTTGCTCCTGCTCTTTACTCGACTTTTGCATTCACACACTGAATTATCAGAAAGACACATAACCCTTGTAAGCATCATAGGAATTAGCAAGAGAATTGGCCAAGTTGTGAAGTTGCTCACTGACCTCAATATTGTGCTTAGGACAGTCTGCAGCAGCAGCCATGATGGTGGAAATGGGTCGGGTTGAGAAGGTGTGTCTCCTAAATGACCAGTTTCCTTCCTGTCTTCTTTCTGGAGGTGCATCAATAGATTCTCTCTCCTTTATCAATTGCACTCAATCTATGTAAGCCACCCAACATCCAGATCAATCCATCATACAAACTTGTGTCGCATCTCCAGTATTGTTGTAAGTGTAGGCTGGGTTGGATTGTGTCCTCCCTCCTCTTTGAATTAAAATTCATCAAGATCATGGAGTGAGATTGTACCCTTCGTGATTTATGAAAGCTGAGACCAGGTTTAGGTCAGTGCCATCAGAAACTGGTTTGTGCCTGCAGTTGTACAATGGCAGGATGAGGGATTTAGTTGTGATCTATGACATTGTGGCTCTTAATGAATGAGCAGTTGCTCCAATTATCAACAAAGGAGGTGAAGGAGTACCTAGACAAATTTGCTGCAATGGATCCAACACACAGGTTTAATGCACACTCCCATTGATTCTACCTGCAATGCAAGGGGGTAGAGAGTCATGAGAGAAAGACTTCCTCAATGAAGGGCTTTATGTATTCTATGTACTCACTATTGATTAGGGTTTTCTCCCCCACTTAGCTGTCTAATACATTCTAGGTCCAGCATTATCCCCAAGAGACACATACGAGCAAGATTCAGCAGGGGACTATTTTAAGGATGTGCTAACAGATTTTAGGAGTTGTTACAGGTATATGCAATTCTGTTTCTAATCTTTTACTTATTGTAAGCAGTGGCAAAGTCAGCATGGAGCAATTTATGGAATCATGTGATCTACAGAACTGTTGGTTTTCCAAGAAGGTCCAGATTTGGACATTGTCCTCTCTTCCCTCCCTATTTATCTGCTAGATCACGGTATTCAAGAAATTGCATTTGATTTGAACATATGCTAGCACTACAACCAGCTCAATGTTTGCTGGTTCCACCTTGGATTTAATCCCCATGGTATTTCTACTATACGCTGCAGATATTTCACCTTTTTGATAAGTCGACACCTGGTAGCATCAACTTTCAAGAGGTATCTGTTTTCCTGTAGATCCAGCTGAAGTTTTGGTTGTTCTAGTCCAGGGGAAACTTTAGAACTAAACCCTTATTGTTGGACTTGCACTGAAGGCCCTGCAAACTGACCAAACTTGATTGGGGTGGCCAATTCTTTCCAGTTTGTGGCAGTATCTGCATCAATTTCAAAGCACAAGGATTTTGCAAAGCATGTGAGATCAGCATTTGATGCATGTGATCTGGGAAAAAATGGTTACATGTCGCATCAAGAGGTCAGCACTTCCTCCTGATACATCTTCTTGTTTAAAAGATCAGAAAATCTGCAATAATAACTTGGAAGAAAATATATAAGATAACTCAGAAGCCCCTGTCTTGTTGCATGATATCTTCTGGAAAATGTTTCTTGGTGTTTGTTATCAGTTTTGTATAGGATAATGGAGCCCTTTGGCTCTTCCATGTTTTGAGGTCCCACTGGGAGGGTACCACCTGAGTGCTGGGACTGAAAAACATGGAAGAGCTGGGAGGGCTGCCATTATCGAGGATAATAAATCGACAAAATTTTTCATCCATCTTTTTCTTTCTTCATCAACAAAAAAATCAGAGCACAAATTCTTACACATTGTAAGAATTCTTCCACCATGTAAAATGCCTGGCAAATATTCTGCCTGACAAGGGACCTCCAAATAACGAAGGGAAAAGACTTGCCTGTTCTTTATGTTAGGACAACCATGCTTATTAAAATTCTAACCCTTACCATACTTAGAATTCTGATGCATCTTGAATTCAGCATCAGGGCATTCTAGACTCAGTGATGAGAGACTGGATTTTTCATTCATCACCTGTATGTTCATGGTTGTGTAGTTGGAGCAATGTTTGAGATTGAGTATGCCCACCATTTCAAGCCACAAGGTACAGTCCTCAGCCATGTTACTGTGCTTGTTTTTTGTGGTTTGCAACAAATTGGAAATTAAGTTTTATGATCTCAAAATGGTAGCCTTGCATGGTTGTAAATAGCTCTACCGGGAAGGAGAATAGTCATAGATTGTGGAACCTGTTGTTCTGGGATTAGGTTAAACAGTGGTCAAGTAAGCTGGATTCATGTGGTGGAAAAGGCATCTCATGGGAAAGTTTTGCGGTGTTTTTGGAGCACAACCCAGAGCTTCTTGCCATCTTCATGGTGGCAACTTTCCACCAATCACCCCAGCCTCCTTTGTCTCCATGACTTGTGCACTAAAATCCACACAGATCTCCTGGCCATGCCATTCTGGCTGAAAATTACGCAGGATGACTTGTGCACTTGAGGGTCTGTATTGTAAAAATGCATATCATTGGTGACAAATTGTATTGCACTTTCTTCACAAATCGCCAGTATAGAAAGAATAGATTTTGGACTGATTGTTTTAGCTCTGGACTTACTAACTTTTGAGTTGAAGCCAGAGTCTTTCTTGAAGCTGATTTAATAATATATTTTTGCTACCTACTGCAGACACTACCAACAAGATGGATTGTAGTTTATCATGGAGTAACAACTCTCTCTCTAGATATGGCACACAAACCACCTACAGTTTTACATGGTGTACCAGTTGAATTTTTATATGCACCAAGGCCATGGAACCATAGTGCCCAGTGTTACAAACCACCTGTTGTTGTACCACCAAGATGCAGTTTTTAAGTCTATTACAGTCAATTGAATTTTTTCCTGATAGTGTTCAGGTAATCTTAGTAACTCTAAACAATTACCCCATGCTAATCAGTTTTTCCAGTAGCAAATTTGAACTGTTTTGCACCTCTTTTGAGAAAACTTGGAAAAACCTGTGTAAGATGTGTTGTTATTCACTAAAGCACTCCAAGAAAATTTGTAGTGTATGTGGAGAGCACCTTACATCCATCAATTACCCTCCTAGAAATTGGGAGGGATTTTATGCTTACTCCTCAAGGATGGGAGGGAAATTATGCCTACTTGTAAGTGTAAGAGCCCTCCAACTATTGAGGAGTAGGCTTAATAACCCTCCCATTCATACACCTTGTGAAATACATAGGTTTGGCTCATGATAAATTTTGCGATGTGCTTTAGATAGGTAAAGCCCTAGTGTGGGGGACATTTCCAAAATGCAGGGTTGGACTCGGCTATCACCTTATCCTAGGCCTCTTATTTTGAGAATGCCCCCACCTAGGGCTTTACCTCCACTAAATTTCGCCCCTGGTCCACTCCATGGTACAAATGTAAACTCAAATAAATACCAGCCGGGAGTCAAGGACCCAGTAGCCAGTAGGGTAAAAAAAGGTAATTTCAAAATATTTTTTAAAATGAAAGATAACTAAAAGGGTAAAAGAAAAGATTTCCGGGCAAATGAATTACGCGCCAAACTCTGGTATGCCCGTATTCATAAGAATGGAAAGAGAGCTGGGGGCCCTGGGAAATTAGTGCATTGCCTGTACCCCATTGAAAAAACTAGTTGTGTTACATGCTTGATGAAGCTAAAATCATACATGCATGTCTACTATTCTTAGGTCAAAAATAAATTTTTATAACATAAAGGCAACAACAATACAAACAAATTAATTAATTATAAATTAATTTCATTATGATTTTTGTTATCAAATCTTCAAAAAAAATTTATTGAAGTTTAAAAATAACATCAAATTAATTGAAACATTTATATCTCAAAAAAAATTAATGTGCTTTATTTTAATCAATTCTTGCTTAATTTTTCAAATCAATTTTTTAATTCTCATTTTAGTAAGATTTGAAAGATTGAAACTAATTATTTGTATGTTTATCAAAGAAACTTCATTTTAAAAATTAGTCATATGAATTGTTTTATATTTCATAGTGTAATGAAACCTCATGATAAAAAAAGGCAATTGACAATCCAAAAAAATTAAATGATGGAGTGGCATATGATTAAATCGGTTACTAACATTCATATTTTGAGAAAAAACCCAACAAGTAGATGGGTTGACTTCAAAAACAACCCATCAATTGAATGGGTGTACCCAAATTTACGCATGCGCATCCATTAGCCTGCGGCAATAAAAAAGAAAACTGATTAGCGAGCGGGCTTGAGAACACGATCAAATCAGACCGCCGGAGTCGGCTGTGAACCTTACCATTGTTTTAGGTGTAAAAAACCAACGGCTTCTCTATTTTAGGGTTTGGAGCTCTTTAGGGGTTTAGAGTTCGTTCACGCTGTGTGTTTTCCATTGTGTGTTGTTGCGCCAGTGTGTATGTTTGAGCAAGGTAGTGCAGGGCTTGTTGGCGATTTGCGGTGATGGCGAATTCGGGAGCTCCTGCTACTGAAATTTTGGAGAAGAGAATTGCGCTGTTTGAGCGTATCCAAGCTATGCAACGCGATGAGATCCTTGCCAAAGGCGGAGAACCCATTAAGTACGTTTCTTTATCTCCCCCCTACTGCACTCCCTTCTTCTTTACCCTTTTTTCTTCTTTGTGCGTTAATAAGGAGAACCTTAGAATCTTAGAACCCTTTACTTGGGGCGGTCGTTAAGCTTCTAGTGTGGTTGAGGCGCTCAAATCTCTGGACAGTGAAGGCGGTGTTTTACTCAACCTAGTTATGGTTTGGCTCACTGTGTCTGGCTGTCCAAATGTGGGATGCGAGGAGCTCCTCCGAGTAAGGTTTGGGTCAGAAGGGTTGCTGTACAAAGGTCCGCCTGCTTTGTAGAGACAATAGCACTAGCGTGAATATATCCTCAGGCATATTTTTCAGGGCGTCGGCCTCAGGCGGCTTCTTCTTCCTTAAATGAATCTTAGCTCCTGAGGTTCTGCAGTATTCAAGAGTTTAAGGCTTCCTACGCTGGATCCACACTCTTTTGGCTGTGTCCAGCCAGTTCAATTTTCTCTTTAAGAAGTTTAGGGTTTTTCGTTGTCTCTTATGTACTTAGGATTTGTCCGTCCTTTACTGTTTTTGTTCCAGCTCAAGTTCATGAACTGTGTCTTCCTATATTGAATTCTGGGGCGCTTGATGCAGAATCACAATGCCAGATGGTGCTGTGAAAGAGGGGAAGAAGTGGCTGACATCACCCATGGATGTAGCCAAGGAGATTTCTAAGGGGCTTGCAATGAATGCCCTAATTGCAGAGGTTATTGTCTTATCTTAACTTCAGTGTGGAAAGCATTCATTTTCTTCTTCCTCTGATGTTCTGATTTCAAAGGTAGCCAGGTCATATTGATTGTTACAGTGGGTACTATTTCCATCTTGTCTGTGTTCCTGCAGGTGGATGGTATGCTGTGGGATATGACAAGACCTCTGGAGGGGGACTGCAAGCTCCAGATTTTTCAATTTGATTCTGACAAAGGACGAGATACCTTCTGGCATTCAAGTGCTCATGTTCTTGGCCAGGTTTTTGTCAGCCCCAAGATGTGCCACATTTCAGAGCCTCTGCTGCTTGAGATTTGACACACCATGTATTTGTTATGGTGGCAATCTGAATTCTCTCTCCAGAAATAATGAGGGGTTCAGTGAAATTTTAAATTTGTAGGAACCTTGACACAGAAGTCCAGCTCCACATGAATCTTCTTCTGCAAGGTCCCTGGAAAGTTTTCCGATTATTAGCAGTGGCTTCTATTTTACACCCAGAGTGCAGAAAAGATTTGTCTACATTTGTGTACTGAAACAGCCAATATGAAACACATCAGAAGCCAAAGTAGAAGTCAAATTTGAAGTCATCATCATGTTTTGAACCCAGTGTGATTTGTTTGACCACTCAGGATCAAATTGTTCATAAGTTAATATGAGGTGATTTCCTATAAGGTTGGTGTTTGACTCACTATGAGGTCATTACTGTTGAATGCTTTTGCAGTCACTGGAGATGGCATTTGGATGCAAGCTTTGTATTGGTCCATGCACAACACGAGGGGAAGTATGTCTTTTCAACTGTGCTTATGTTATGTACTTAGAGGATGAATTGGATTCAAGCTTGTTGAGTTTTATGATTCCTGTTAAGATGATTTCAGCTTTCTCTTGATGCTGCAGGGCTTCTATTATGATGCGTTTTATGAGGGACTGACACTCAATGAGAAAGAAGATTTTGAGAAAATCCAAGCACAGGCCAACAAGGCTGTCAAGGTGAGCACAGCCACTACAAATCTTCTTGTGATCCAGAGCTGGTTCCATCTCATGCCAATTTACACACAGTTGCTGCCTTCAAATATTCAACCTGTAAGATGTGTGCTCTCTTTTGTTACAGGCTAAACAACCTTTTGAGCGAATAGAAGTCACTCGTGACCAGGCCCTGGAGATGTTTGCTGAAAACCCATTCAAGGTGATCCTCTCAGTTTTTGTTACTTAGTTTCAGCAGAAGAGACGAGATGAAAGCCTATTGAACAGGAGTATTTGGGAAACATCTGCTCCATTCCATATATTTTCAAATGTAAGCTCTGTATGTAATGTAGTTTTTTGACTTGTGCAGGTAGAAATCATAGATGAGTTGCCAAAGGAGAAGACAATTACAGTTTACAGGTGTGGTCCACTAGTGGACTTATGTCGGGGACCTCACATTCCTAACACAAGCCATGTGAAGGCCTTTTCTTGTCTAAAAGTAGGTGAAGTTGCTCCTTAAATATCATAATGCCAAGATCTTTTGAGCTTTTACTGTTCTGTTCTCAACTTGCCAGATTTATCAGATCTGCAGATGGGATGATGATAGTTGGAATTGTGGTAAATGTCAGATCATTGGTTGGTGGGTTGCTTTTGTACTGTGTCCAGGCCTCAGCATCTTATTGGAGAGGGAGAGCTGATCGAGAGAGTCTACAGCGAGTTTATGGAATTTCATACCCAGACACCAAAAAGCTTAAGGTATCTTGTTGAACATAAAGGTTACTATTTTGATCTGTAAACTGGTTTGTGGTATGTTCATCAGTTTTTCAGTGTGTTTCTTTCTTCTCCTCTTACATTCTTTTCTCCCCTTGGAGTTTTCTATTCTTCTTTGTTTTCTGTTTCTGTTTCCATTGGTTTTATGTTAGTTGAGTTAGTCATCATCATGACTGAGTCTTCCATTACTTCTGGATTTTACAAAAGAAACTCAGTATGTTGTTGTATGATATTGGCTGATAACCTGTGCTGGAAACTGACAAAAAATAGTTGGTATGTTATGTTAGTCATTACCATTCACAATCATGTTGATGGCCACTGAATGTGCAAGGTGTTGGCACTATTGTTCATAAAAAATTTCAGTCATTCTGCCTGCTTCTATTGCTGTCTTCACTTCTCTTCCTCGCATAGTTTCCTGTTATGGACTCTTCAGTTTTAGTCTGAAAGCTCACTGACTTGACTATCAGGTTGTCTCACAGTTAGAAAGAGTTATGCTTGAGTCATAAGCTTTGGGTGACTCACTATTGCTCGAGCCACTCCTGAGTTTTTTATGGTGTTCAGGGTTGGGTCTTCTCTTTTCCTCTTAACTGATATGTTGGTCCCTATAACATTAGAATCAGACCATCTCTCAATTCTATCCAGGTTGACTTCAATTGCAAGTATCTTATAGTTCTCAATACTTGTGTAGATATTATGAAGTTAATGGCTCTTTAAAGCAATCATTGTGCTCTTAAATCTCATTTTTAGATTGAAACTACCCTATTGAGACCTGTTTTGTTGTTGCATTGGAGAACTCAACAATGTGACCTTCTATTGGTGTTTGCTTCAGGAATACCTACACCGGTTGGAAGAAGCCAAGAAAAGAGATCATAGAAAGCTTGGCCTACAACAAGAGCTCTTCTTCTTCCATGAATTAAGGTTCTTCTCTTTTGTGCATTCCTTGACCTGTTTCTGATTCATGAGTGCATGCTCACATAGTCTTAGATGAAGTCAGTGGCCTTATCTCTGGTCTCAAGTTTATGTATTATAGGATTCAGTTAGTATGTGTGGTTGCTGCTGCTAGCGCACAGCAGGCCTAACCGTCATTGGTTTGTCTCAACTTGCTCAGTCCTGGAAGCTGTTTTTTCCTACCACATGGAGCACGGATCTACAACAAGCTACAGGCTTTCATCCGTGGTGAATACAAGAAAAGAGGCTATGAGGAGGTTAGTGGTTAGCCCTTGTTCAGAAGCTCTTTCCCTTTTTAACATTTTTGAACATCATGGGTTTGCTGCAATATTTTCTTGATGGGCCTATTCATATTTGATCATTGGTGCAGGTGGTGTCTCCAAACATGTTCAACATGCAGTTGTGGGAAATATCTGGCCATGCTGCTAATTACAAAGAGAATATGTTCACTTTTGAGGTGCTTCTCTTTCTTCAACCATGCCTTGTGTGCCTACAATATTCGCTGTATTTGAATGACACCTTTGTTGTGTTGTAATTTTTTAAGTGATCACAATACATGACCACTCTAGGTGGTATGAAATGGGCTCTGAATCGATCAGTCAATAGCTGTCACCAAACAACAGATGTGTGATGAAACTGTTAGATAAGGGAGTAGAGTTCACATCCTGGATGGTATCATGTGCCTCATCATTTTCTGCACTAGAAGTTGAGTTCCCCCAATGCAGCAGTCTAATTCTGATGAACATCCCAATTCCCATATGAATGAGTCCTGTTTCTGGGTTTTGACTCCATTAAGCAAGACACTGATGTTTGTAAGGCTTTTTAGGATTTGTGATATTGGCTTGTTATCTTTACTAAATATAAGTTGGTTCCAATTTCAGGTAGAGAAGCAGGAGTTTGGGTTGAAGCCAATGAACTGTCCTGGGCATTGCCTTATCTTTGATCATCGTGTTCGCTCATACAGAGGTCAGTACAAGTAGCAGTTCTCCTTGTGCTCATAGGCACAGAAGGATAGAACTGGTAGGTTTGGAGTGCAAGTGGGTGAAAAATATCAGACTTCCATTTCCATGGAGTCCAACCTGATGAATTCTACTTTCTCAAACCCCGGACCAATTATGTCCAGAGTTGTATAAGCAGGTCACAAAGGTGAGAGCGTTCTCTTTTCTAGGGGACTCTTTTGGCCATGTACATGATTTATTTAGGGGTTAAGTGGGGAGTGAGTGGGCATTTGGTTCAGAGTTGCCACTGCGAGTAGCAGATTTTGGAGTGCTTCATCGGAATGAGATGAGTGGTGCTCTCTCAGGCCTGACCCGAGTGAGGCGATTCCAGCAGGTGGGTTTGTATGTTAAGCACAAAACAAGACGATACTGTTCTCGAGGTAAAGTGGCATTATATTTGTCATGTCTGTACCAGGGTTAGGAGACTTACCTCAAAACCTCCTAAGGAACCGTGCTTGTGGATTGTTGCAGGATGATGCACACATATTCTGTATGGAGTCTCAGGTACAGAAGTACTTGTCATTTTGCCTCTGCTAGTACACCACAGTATAGCTGGCTCGAATTTGGATTGGAAGTGGAGACATGCAGTTCTGGTCCATTGTATTGTTGGCTGATGTCTTTGCTTGCTAGTAAGATGTAGTGGATGGCCAACAATTAGATTCCCACAACAATGGCTTAGCCAGGCTTTGAATTCAGTTTGATACCTGGAAGTTTTGGTAGCCTTCATCTGAATTCTAGTATCCATAGATCTCATGTATGAGTCTGAGCTCCGGCCATGTAAAACTCCTGAATTAGTCTTGATCCCCCAAGAATGCAGCTCCTAGGCTCCTAGGCTGTTCACAGATTCTGGGCCTTATTGTTAGCTGGTATGTGTGTTCTATGGTTTGACAGGCTACATGTAATCTGTAGATTCACCTCTACCACTTTCTCTCAACAGAAGGCATCATTTGAGCATTAGACCTGAAATCTGATTTTGAAAACTTTTGATTTTGTTGCAGGTAGCAGACGAAGTCAAGTCGGTGCTGGAGTTTGTGGAGTATGCCTACAAAATTTTTGACTTCACATTTGAGTTGGAGCTATCCACAGTACTTTCCTATTCTTCTCTTCATCCCTTACAGATATACAAGTGGGACTGGACCAGGATTGGCTGTTCATTGGTTTCCTCTGTATTTAAGCATGACTCAAACTTGATGGATGCTTGCAGAGACCAGAGAAATTTTTGGGTGAAATTGAAACATGGAACCGAGCAGAGCAGTCTTTGGAAGATGCTTTGAATGCATTTGGCAAGCCCTGGCAGGTTTGCCACGTTTTATTCCCAATACAAATCTGTGAACTCTCCTCCATGTTCTAAATTGGAATTGCTGCTTCTTTCAAAGTTGATCTGTGAGTTGATTGTTTTGCAGATAAATGAAGCTGATGGTGCATTCTATGGCCCCAAAATTGACATCACAGTCTTTGATGCATTGAAGAGAAAGTTCCAGTGTGCCACAATACAGGTTGTTTTTTTGCTTGGTTCTTTTATAGTATCTCAAGTTTATGGAGGTGATCACAGCATGAGTATGCACTGATATGTGTGATGCTTTGATCATGGCATGTTCAGCTTGACTTCCAGTTACCTGTCCAATTCAACCTTTCTTTCTCAACTGAGGATGAAGCAAGGAGAGAAAGGCCTGTGATGATCCATCGAGCTGTTCTTGGATCTGTAGAGCGAATGTTTGCTATACTGCTTGAGCATTATGCAGGGAAATGGCCATTTTGGCTAAGCCCACGCCAAGCTATTGTATGCTCAGTTTCTGAGAAATTTGCACCAAATGTGCTGGAGGTTAGTAAGTTACTCAGCAAGCCACCAGTTGATATTATCAGTATGAGTGGTCGTGTCAATTGAAACTATATGCAGTTTGCAGTCTGAAGGCCATATGACACTAGAATGTTACTTCATATCTTCTCATGATGACTGGTATTGACCAGCTACCTTCCCATCACCCAATTCCATGAGCTGATGAAGTCTGGAGATGTAAGGTCAATGTACAATCCTGTACATACTGTTGAATGTCTGAACATGCATATGACTGTTGCTGTTCAAACTGCTTCAGTTAAATTTTTCCTCTATTCTTTTGGATCTGGAATCTCTGTAACCTTATTGTTGGGTCAACTCTCAATTCTACTGAAGTTGACTTTAATTGTAAGCATGTAAAAGTTTTTGGTACATATGAAGATATTCATGGGGAAAATGATGGATGCTTCTCTCATTTGTGTGCCATGTAGATATATTGAGTTGTTTCAATATTTTCTGTACTCATGGGTGTTCCAGGTCCGGGATAAACTGCATGAGGCTGGCTTTTATGTAGAAGCCGACATCTCTGATAGGACACTGCCAAAGAAGGTGAGCCTCATGACAAATTTGCATTCAGCCAGGGTATTTCTGTCCCTTTACAGGTCTAATCTTGCAGGCTGTTATTTTGGATTTAGTGGAAGATTCTGATATATTCTGCTTGGTTCATGGTCTGTATCATTAATTTGCAAATCATGTTAACAGTGGTGACAATTTCCTGTGTAGATTCGAGAGGCGCAGTTGGCTCAATTCAACTACATTCTTGTAGTGGGGGAGGAAGAGGCCAGCAAGAATCTGGTCTGGTTTAAGCCTCTTTCATATGCACTCCGACACATTTTGTATTTCGAATCAAATTAAGTTATTAAGTTGCATTCTCTAAATGTGGAATCCTGGGAGCCACAATATTGGTCCCTGAAAACAATTGCAAGCTTGCATGATTCCTTTTATGAACTGCAGTGGTTGCAGAGAACATGTTGCTAGTATCCATTGAGTGTAGATCATGTTGTAGGATCATCAAATTTGGACTGTGTGTTTTGGTGCAGGTGAATATTCGCACAAGAGACAACACAGTTCATGGCACCAAATCAGTATCCCAGTTGCTGTTGGAGTTCAAGGAAGAGGCTTCAGAATTCCGCTGAAAAGCCTCACAATTGCTGGCCTCTTCTGAGAAAATCTGTTGTCTGGTCAAATTGTGATTCCTTACAAGCCAAGTGATTTTTTGTTTTGCACTACTTTCTGATATGAGGGTCTGTTCTTAATTATTCACTTAAAAGAAACTTTCTTATGGAAAGAGGGCATTTCATGTGCACAAAATAAGTCTATGTGGTTGTGGTAGGTATGATCAATTCAACGGGAGAGGTGAGTTTACCCCAGTGGGTTAATAGTCATTTGTTAAACAGAAAAACTGATTATATATCAATTACAGCAGCAGTTTCTGCTCATGCATTTGCAGAAGCCTAGATTGGGTATGGTCTAGAGGGAAAACATTCAATATTTTCTTCTTCTCATGTGAAGGAGCTTGGATTAATTTCAGAATCTATTTTCCTCTCCTTCTGTGACAGCCCTCAATCAAAAAGTACACCAAGTTGGCTCACCCTCTATGCAACTACACACATTCAAGATTCCTGGTTCGCATGAAATACAGTGATGGATTAAATATTTTTTGCATTATATAGATCTTTTGCATTATTTTGGTTGGCATGAGATACAGAGATTTAAAATAACATATGCATTATTTTGCATCATGGAACATATTCTTTCAGCAGTCAATGTTGGAATTTAAGTAGTTGCAAGGTGTTTTAGATTTGTGGAGTTGAGTTGTGTTCAGATGTAGAGGTAGGTGTTTGACCAGGGTTTTTTAGAAAATGTCCCAGGTGCTTTTAAGGTTTTAGTGCTTGATAGCTTCCCTGCAGTGGAGTATGAACCTGCAGCTCTAGACATATTTAGTCTTGCTCTCTTTGTGAAGCCCAGGTGACTACTTGTGCTGGGGACTTCTAGGGTTTTACGTGGTCCTGGATTTTATCTGTTGTCTCTCTTAATTCAGCCTCTCAATGATTTATTCTTTCCTGAACGACATGAAATTTAATCTCCAAAAATACAATTGGATGAACAATTGAAATACTGTGTTATAAAAAGGGTGAAAAATGGGCTTTAATGATAAGATAAATTTAATGGCATAGATTGTGTAATGGGAGGGAACGCTGTGTGAAGCTGTTACTTTTTTAACTGCATACTGTATCAGAATTATCGAGTTTTCAAAAAAAATCAAAAAAAAAAAAAATTGTGAAGGGAAGTACTGTCTTTTAAAACATTCTATTTGCTGAATTGACATTTTCAAAATTAATTACTTGATAGACATCTGTTGAAACTGCCAAGGTAGTAGGGTCACTGTTGTTTTCCAAATTTGTGATGTTGCTCAAGTGGAGACTGTCCATAAGAATATTTAGCAGAATTTTGGCAATATTCAAAATATGAAAGTAGAAAACCTCAATCGCCCTTTCATATTGTAGGCAATTTTGGTGATTTTTGGCGATCTTTTTTTGAAAAAGGGAAATTTTCACAGAATATTCTTTTTGCAAAATGCCAAAAATTTGCCCAAAAAACTCATGGAGTAGGTATTCAAGATTTATTGGTATATTATTTCTTCATCGAGCATAATTGTTCATAACGATATCCTAATTTTTCCACATTTGCTCAAATGGTTTTTTATTATTATTTTATGTACACAACAATAATCAGGACCAAGATTGACTATTGATTTATCAAATCCAATCCCTATTAGGGAACTGCATAAATATTGTTGATTTCATAATGACCAGAAAACACCTTCTGTGGAACCTAAGTAGTAGTGATGCATGGCCACTTTCAATTGGTTGTAGGTTCCAATTCAGCATGAGGTCAAATGTTACTTCCTGTGACTAAATGAATTGTAATAGTGGTCATTAAGTCAACAAATCATCCAACACAATTTTGGGTCTGTAGGGATCAGGGATTTGTTTTTCAATTTTGTGAGGTAAAAAATGACCTGTCAAAAAAAGCACCCAATTTAGTCCAAATGGCTCTGGAAAATCAGAAACCTTCAAAATTTCTGACAAAAATTGAAGCATCTAATTGATCCATCAATGTCCATTTATCAGATATAATAATTGAAGTTCTTTCAGCATTACCATGTGTCATATCCATGGATGAAGTTCATCACACACAATCAAATTTTTATTTACAATAGATAATTAGGAAGGTGTTAAAAAAGATCCCTGGACCCTCAGTCCATTCCTCAAATTAATATAATTAAAAGTAATCCCCTCGCCCTTTAATATTCAATTTGTTCTATAACATTATACACCTCATTTTTCTTTACATACTATGTCCTTGTTAAGATCATATTATTGTAAAGATATACTTAGGTTTAAGTGTGTTTTTGTTATAATTTGTCATAACCCCTTGTGCATATAAGAAATAATTTTCAGGTGTTATAGTTTCTGTGTTCTTGATAGTTTTAACTAAGTATGGAAATTATGTGCAGGTTATCAAATTCCGCAGGAATATCTAAACTACCTAGGGTCATCAGATCCTTTTGTTTTTGGACCTAATGTCATAATTGAGGGTTTAACACATATTTGTTTCAACATTGATTCCATGATGCATTAGAAATTTCAGAGTTTCCAAGTTTTCCAGAATTCTTCAAATTTGATTTGAAAGCAGTGTGTTTTATTTTTCAAATTTCTAATGTTGCCTTGTATGTGAGCATCCAAAGAGGGATTTAGCACTAAATGGCGATAGCTTTCTAGAACCTGTCCAAAAAGTGCAAAGATGGTACCAAAAAAATCACCCCCTCCAAAATCCAAGAACTTTTTTCTTGTAGATTTTTGCTTCCCCCTCCTTTCCCCCCCCCCAATGAGAATATGAAACAATATATTCCCATTTCTTCTTTTTTTCCATTTTTTCGAATTTAATCATTTAAATCAATTTCTTTTTAAATAAAAACATTGTTTGACATATATAAGTTTCATTTCACAATGATTTTGCAATTTGGGTTTGTGCAAAACCATCATTATACCATTATTTCAAAACTATATACCATATGTAAATTCTAAAACCTGGGCTAGATTTTTTTTGTATTAGGCAACAGCTGTTAGCATCATATATATTATTTCACTTGGTCTATCAGTCTGTGACAAGGCTTGGGAAGGGGTTTTGTGTTCCCGCGAGCTCAATGCTGTAAGCAAGACGATGACAGACTAAATGAAGATTTTCGGGTGAGACAGCACAGGCGAGCTGGGCACGGGAGAGAGGCAGGCCGAGGAGAATGAAGCTTCCCCTGAAGTCGGACAGACAGTGGCCAGGGACAGTAGCTAAAAAAAAAAGTAGTTTTGGTACATAGTTATGGGCCTCAAAATAATGACAAAGTCAAAGAACCGGCCAACAAAGTGGCAGTTCTTCCACAAAAACCATCAGCTTGGCAAGGTTGTTGAAATGAAAGGAACCGACGGTTCTTTTGTTCCTATTGGGTTCTCAAGAACCGAAACCAAAAGGTTAAAAAATTGGAGTGGGAAATGTGAAGGATCGGGCGGGGGGATTGACGGATTAAAAAACCAGAATGGGAAATGTGAAAGACCAGCCAAAGGGATCGACGAGTTAAAGAATCGGAGTGGGAAATGTGAAGGACCAGGTGAGGGGGGCTCGATGGGTTAAAGAACCGGAGTGGGAAATGCAAAGGACCGGACGGGGGGATTGACGTGGTAAAGAAGCGGAGTGGGAAATGCAAAGGACCGGACGGGGGGGATTGACGTGGTAAAGAAGCGGAGTGGGAAATGCAAAGGACCAGGGCGACAGGGGGGAACCAATGGTTGTTTGAAAAGAAAAGGTTTTTTAAAAAACCAAAAATATGAACCAAACATTGTTGAAATAACACACGTGTGCATTATGCACAGGGTTCACACTAGTCTTATATAAGGTCCGTCTTATTTCCAAACTGTTTTCTGCTTATAATTTTAGCTAAGTCTGTACAAGGCCCTTGTACCAGCGGTGTTCCACAATTTCAGGGCCTGGCAATGACCTTGTGGTGGATCCCCTACTTGGGAAGCCACCGTAGGGTCTTATCCTACACATAATTCCTGGATTTTTGAAAACAGAGCGTGCCTATAGGGACTTTGGGGGGGGGGGGAGAAAAGTTCTAGACTCCTCGTGAGCACATGCTGAGCGCTGCGTGAAACTTTTATTTCTAAAACTGTTTGTCACCATTTTTGGGCCGGGCTAATGGCAGGGGCACAAAATGTGGGAGATATAATGCTCTTCGCAAAAAAGCTCCCAGAAAACCGTAACCCTAACTCCGCAAGGAGAGTTGAGGTTCGAGGGCCAAAGGCAACCAGCGAGGAGGTGAATAGAATTGCGAGAAGCTTGCGTACGTGCGATGGCGATGGTGGGCCAAGGTAATGCCGCTGCTTCACTCTTCACGGAGCCCGAGGTGTGTACCAATGCTATCTTTCCCCATTCTCAATCTCTAGCCTGGGATTGCGCGGGCATTTTACAAAGAAGGCTCGTAGTTTCTTCTAGGAGCAGTGACTGATTATTTGGTGCAGATGGAGTTTCTGGGCGAGGATGAAACCATCAGCATCGTTCCTAATGTGCGCATGGAGGCTGTTCAGCTGATCTGTGTATGCAACTTCGAACATTTGGTTCAATCTTTGCTGCATTGTCATTGTAAAGATTTGGTTTGTGGACATGGGAAGCAGCTTTTTTTCACTTCAGAGGTGATGAAGCGTGATTTCTATTCATAAATGTCTGTCGAGGTCTTGTTTTTTCTGCTGAGATTGAGCCAGCAGTGAATTACGTTGTTTCGAATCGGTGGCTGGGTTCACTATCTGAGGTACAATTTGTGTGTATTGCGATGTATTGAAACCCTAGACACGGGCTGGGTGGAAATGCATTTGGGACAGGGGGATTTTGGCCCTTTTTACCCACAAATTCCTGTGAAAGTACCACTCTGGCTTGGCATTGCCATGAAAAAACGTAGCAAGTGTCGAATCCAGCCGCCTGACTGGATGTCTGTTGGTGAGTGACGTGCAAGTAACTCATTCCGGCTAGTGTTATGAGGACAAAACACTCCAGTAGAGTTGAACCAGAGAATCAATACCTCACTGGAGGCTGGAGGTTGCTAAACAATGATCATTTCTCATAAATTCAAAAGAGACTTGCTAGTTCTCATGGTGGTGTACTTAGGAGGCACATTGTTGATTTCTGTAGACAAGTGCAAGAGACAAGTACACAAGTAGTATTGACAAGATCTAATGCAGTTCTGGATTCATGTACGGTGGCATCAAGTATGATTGTTAAGAATCAGGAGATGAATTTGTCACAGAAAGGTTGGCACAAGTTCTGGACGATGAGAGAGAAGCACCTCGTGAATTTCAGCCACTTCCTTTTCATTATGTGGAGATATCAAGAATGCTGCTTGACAAGTAGGTTGTCTTACCCTAAGTACATGGCTGTTCATCACTGTAGCTTTGGCAGATCCTTTTCTCTTTCAAGTATTTTCAGTGCTGGTCTTATCTGCAGTTCACCTTCTGGTTCCTGGCTATGAAAGTTAATGCTTATTGTTCTTTATTAGCTTTGCATGCCACCATCTGCAGACTTCTAAAACTAATTGGTTGCTTATCACCATGGGAATGCCTCTGCTGGTTATTCATGGGCAGTGCAAGAGAGGACTTTGAAAACAACTTCATGGTAACAAAACATGATCTTCCTTGTCCTGATTTCAGCATGTTGAGTTTCTTGTCTTTAATGAATCATCACCAGTCTCAACTTTTACAAACATAGCTTGTTGCAGAGTTTTTTCAGAGATGTGTCCTCTCCTCCAGCCTTTATAATGTGGTGAAGCTATACGTCTTGTTGAAAGTATAATGAAACAGATCCAAGAAACTGCACAACAATTGTAGTCTCATTCCATCCAATTTCATGTGGGAGGCTTTCATGACAGGAAGCTTGTCTTTACAATTGATAGTCTCCCAATGCCAATTATCAAAAGTTTGATGACCATGCCCGAATTTGAGTTTATATGGGCTGAAACTTCTTAATATGCTTGACTTGACAGGTACAGTCGCTGTTGGAAGACATAAAGGATGTGCGATGGGACAAAGTTGAAGCAGGCCTCAAAACTCTCTCCACTCGAACTCATGCTGTTAAGGTAGCTAATAAACAAGCATGCAAAATCTGCTTAACCAAGACTTCATATTGAGACTAATTTGCATTTCCTCTGAACTCATCACTGCTGAAGCCAATGCTTTGGATCATGCCTTGGATCATGACCTTTAAATATAGTGAGAATCTAGAGCTGGTGTTCTCTTCTGGTTTTATGGTATATGGTATAGTCTAATTCCTTTAATCCTCCAATTTCCTGTCAATGTCTGGCTTAACTGGCATTGCAGTCATAAACTGAAATGATCTGGCTGCTTTACTTGCAGCTTAAAAATGTTTCAGCAATGGAGGTCAACAGAATGCGGAATTTTACTGTGAGAGCTCTTCAAAGTTTTTATAAGCATGACAGTGAGGATCTTGTGAAGCAAACAGGGTTGGAGAGTGACAGCCAGACAACAAGCACATCATCAGAACACCTGCCACGTGTACATATTCAGACACCTCAAGTCCTTGCTTAATACATTTGTTTGCCATCTCACAGATCTAGTGTGCACACCTGTGTGCACCATTGTCACCTACCTTTTTTCTTTGGCTTCATTAGATATTTGATTGTACCCTCTTGTTTGTGAAAGTGACTACATGTTGAACTGTTGTGAATGGCAGCGAACTCTACGACCTAGATGACAAGCTGGTGACTCAACACCTGCCAATGATTTCATAAGGCCCCCTCCTTAGTAGGTCATCTGCTCTGGCTGGATTTATCTTGGGTTGGACTGAGTTGTGGTTTTGTTCTTCCATACTTGGGACTTAGGAAGTGTGCTTCTATGGCATCTGTGAAAGACATAGCTTTAGGTTGAGTGTTGACCATCCCATGCATAACTGTGGCATCAGAGCTGATAGAATTGGCTGTAAGTCAATTTGATGCTATGATTGGATTCTCCCTGCTGCAGGATGAAGAGCACAGCCATTCACTCCCTTCAAAGAGAATTTCAAAATTTCCCAGAGTTTTGATACCTTCTGAGAGAGGAGTGAGAAGCCAATGTGAAAATTCGATTGGCACCAGGATTGGAAACTGCAATCACACATTCTAGCCCATTCACCAATCCTCAATGGTGACTCTTGGTCTTGATTTAGTGCATGGTCACTTTGTCAGTGTGAGCATTTGGATACAAGGTTCATGCCTTACTGGACTTATGTGTGGGCAATGGCTCTAATGGGAAGGATGGTTTGTTGGTCATGATACTGGCTCCTGAATGAGTTTATCTAAATATTCAATGGTGAGAGTTTCCTGTAACCTGATTGACTACATATATTTGCATATTTGTAACATCTTTACAAAAACATGTTCACTGAGCTAATTTTGAATATCAGAAACTCAAACACAAAGATATGGAAGGTATGGAAACCAGAGGTTTAGAATCTGGTCATTTTGTTTTTCCTGACACCTGTTTTTGGGAAACTGTGTTGTATGGGCTGTATGGTTGCTTTTTTCCTCTCAACTCATTTTGAAGAGTTCAACCAGTATTGAAGTTTTGTATAGATTTGGCATCAAGGAAAATTACCATGAAGTTTTGGAGAAAAAGCACCTGGAAAGTAGCTGGAAAGAAACTCCCAAACAGGTCATGCCCAGTTATTACAGTTATCTGCAAAGACAGCACCAGAGGCCTGTGTTTGGCCCATTTATGGGATGTAACTTCAATGACAGTACAAAAAATTACACATGGGCTCAATGGAGCTCAAAACTCAGATTTCGCACAGGATTCGGTTTGAACTGAGTTTCATGCTGACTTTCCTTCCCGTGCATTGCCCAGAGAAGTCCATGTCTCATTACATTCTTACCTCTATGCTTGCACCTTCATTTTTCATCACATGTTTACCTCTATGATTGCAATGATTTTGGCTTGCATAGCTCAGGAGTTCTAATAGTCTCTTGCCCTACATCGCCCCACAACCTCCCGTGTTTTAGCGCTCTACATGTACGCCTGCAGGAGCTTCGTTGGTTTTGGCTTGCATAGCTTTGGAAGTTCTAATAGTCTACTGCCCTACATTGCCTTGCAACCTCTTGGGTTTCAGCACCCTATGTCTATGCTTGCAAGAGCTTGAGGAGGGAGTTTTGAGGAGTATTGTCTCATCCCAAGTTCAATAGCAACAAGGAGAGCTTGAGGAGGGAGTTTTGAGGAGAATTGTCCCATCCCAAGTTCAATAGCAACAAGGAGAAGTTGCAACAACATCCTTTAAGGTGAGGTTTAACCCAACATTACACCAAGACGGCTATGGTAGCGTAGGATACAAGAGAAAAGGAATTTTTTTTTATTGTCTTGCTCATAACCTTTCTTTTTGACAAGCATTTCTCCTATTGCTATGGTTATTCTTCGCATGTTGCCACAAGGTTGCAATTTTTTCTAAACCTTAATTGGTGGTTGGTTGAAAGAATCATTGAAGCAGACCAATTTTGAACCTTCAAGACTCAAAACATAACACCTTGTATTGTCTCCAAAAATTGAAAACCTTTTCTCATCTCCACAAACTCCAAAAACAATGCCTTGTACTTCAAACCCAAAACCTTTGAAACGGCCCTATAGCCATGAAAAACCTATGGTTGTGCTACAACTATGTATGGTTTTTGGCAGAGTCTAAATTAGAATGTCATGTCAAGGAGTATGTTGAGTCATGGGTAGTCATTGTGTCTTCTCCAGTTCCTTGTAGAAAAAGATGTTGCGCCCCGTGGCCTAATTTGTTTTACAAGCTCAAATTAGTCCCGATTTAAACTAAATTTATTAAAGGCTTATTAGCATGTTTTCTGATTGCATTAATTGGAAAAAAAAACAATGCATACTTCTCATGCAAGTGTTTTGTCGATGCTTAGCTCAAAGGCAAGAAGTCTTTTTTTGTCGTAAACTTGCGGCCAAATATATATATATATATTTTTTTTTTTTTTTTAATTTTATTATTTTTTTTTTTTTTGCTGCATGTGGGTGTCTATTTTCTGACTATAGCCAATAACTTCTCATGTTCAAAATTCTTATAACATTTTACAACTTTCTTTGAAGAAGGCCATTACTTATTTAGGTTACCTCCAAGGGTTTACTTTCTAATCACCCGAAGAAACGTACAATGAAAAATGGTCAAAGTATTTTGAAGGAGGGAAAGATAAACATTACAAGCAAGATTCAAGGTATATCCTTATGAAGGTGCATGCTTCTAGGATGTAGATGCAAATTAATAGCATTGGTAGAGGTTACAACATTTTGGCAAGGCAATTCTTACATCTCAGAATCCCTATTGTTTGCAATAAACCCCACTAAGAAAGGTATAGTCAATTGGGCTGAATGGTTTAAGGTACAATTACATAAAGACATATCGCATAATAGAGGAAGGCAAGAAAAGTAGGAAATAATTTGATTGGACGTGGTTTTACTCTTGTGGCAAAACACTATGTTGCATTAAAGTACACATAAGAACATGAAGAGGAATTAGTCGCACACCTTCAATGCCCAAAGAAGACAAGGAAGAGGATGTTTCAAGTGCCATCAATTCCATTACTAGGTGTTAATTTGGTTGCAACGTCATCACAAGTAGAAATGCTACCTGTGGAAAGGGAACATGTGTAGGATAAAACATATCCATTGATAGTATCAGTGCAGGAAGGTGTTGTTCTTCAAAACAATGTGTAGGAAGATGAAAAGGTGCAAGAAATGGTTACATTTCAACCCAATTCATAGGACCAACAATCCATTGAAAAATGACAAGATACTTCCATGGTGGATGCATCTCATAAGGTCATAGAGGCAAATGAGTTCAAAGCTAAAAATGTTCAACTAGATTCGATAAGCAACCCAAATGAAGTCCATCCAAATTCGGAAGCAATCCTTGTGACCTGGCCAATGTCGACAAACATAACCACCAATAAACAAGTAGATAAAGTAATTCAACCAAATTCAATAGGCATGTTTGTTGAATATGAAGCACCATGATTTGTTTGTGAAGGTGGAATAGACCCTACCCTACTAGATGATGTTGAATATGGCTTTCTCCTTGCACTTGATTATTATAAAGAAGGAACAAGAATAAAGTATTCTTCAAAGCATGAAGATTCCATGGAGGAATAGCTTGTAGAATTGGTTCATGCATCAATTAAGAAAGCGAAGGATGTGAAGTGATTAGTCCTATGAGAAAAGAATTTGACAACTTTCCTTGGAGTTGGAGGATTTGTAGGGCATAATATTATATGAACGAAAGTGCACTGAACATCATATTGATCCCCTTGAATTTGAAGCCCATAAACAAGAATGGGAAAATAATAATATAGGTCTTGTGTTTGCTCAAAGACAATTGGATCAAGAATTCCATGAGACTCGATAGAATCTAGAAAAGACCCAAGTGGAGGAGAAGGAAGCAAAGGATACTTTGAAGGCTTTGCAATTAAATTTCACAATTGTAAACAACACATTCACCTGAGTGGTGGAGGAGATGAAGAATGTAATAGTTTGACATTAAAAAATGTTGACCACAACATTGGTTAAGCACAAAGAGGGAATGGAGTCAATGACGAGGTGTTTGAAGAAGGTCGAGCATAAATTCCTTGAAATGGAGACTGAAAAGGAGACTTGGCATGCCAAGTGCCTAAGTTTTGAAGTGGAGGTGCAATTGTTAAAAGAACAAAAATAGAGCACCATTTGAGTTATCAAAACGCACAAGAAGACTATGTTGGAGAAAATACAAGGTTTGGAAGAACATATTCAACTTATAGGTGCTAAAGAAAAGGAAATAGCTGCACAAAAGGAAATAGAGGTTCAACATGATGTTGAAATGACTAAATGGAAGGCACTAGCATTGGTGTAGTCAGCTAAGGCAATCCTCTTCAGAAAACCAAAGTGAGGAACTTTCATCAGTCCTTATCAAAGCTCGACTACTGATGGTGTAATTATATTACCAAAAGGAGCAAGACATGGTAATGTAGCTCAATGCAGCACACGCAAGCCTTAGGGAGGGAGAAGAATTCAAAGGCACAAAAACAAAAGGAGAGGGGCGAAGACCAGGATGTTGTGCACAAAGTTTCAATTATTGAGTTTGTCAAATAGACTAGAAGGAAGGAACATCTGAAAGGTGGCAAGTGTGGGGAGAAAAGTCACAACGAAGGTGATAGTGTGGGGAAGGATAGGATTTTGAAACAGCCACTTGAAACCTAAACCCTAAACTCCACCATGATGGCATTCTCCCATGATAGACCATTATTGAAGTTGCATGCATTTTCCCATTTTCAATGAGCGAACAAGGACTACTCCTCCAACAAAATGTGGAAGTTATTGGTTGAAACCATGTAGTTTAAGTGACATACTACATATTTTGAAGGAGTTGGAGTATACCTTATTGATCATTCCTCATTCAAAAGGGTATTATTTCATTTATCACATGTAGACATGTCTTTTGGTAGGATTTGCACCACTTATGCTCAATGCCAGAATCCTCATTGAGAATTTTGAACGTATGTGGAAGATATAGGACAAGGAATTTTGTGAATACTTAGCATACAATGTTTTCTACGGCTATATTGTTTTTAATGACAACCATGGTTATGGTGTGTTGGAGCATCTCATGGGTTGTCTAGGTGCATATGCATTGCGATATAATTGCAAGTTAGAGGTGGCATACAATAAGTACTACCATGGCAGTCAATCATAAGCCCACTTTTGTCATGGCCAAAAAGGACCCTATACCAAATAATATTGAAAAATGGGTGAAGGAGGACTCCATGGAGCCGTGGTAGTGGGTGCAAAGGTTGAAAGATCTATTGGAGTATTGTGCACTCAAGGATGTATTGAAGGAAGCAATGACATTGATCGCATGACATTGCACAACAAAAGCTCCAAATCTACATGTGGCCCAAACACATCTCGAAAGGAGCCCAATGGCATTATGAGTTGCCATTTTTAAAGTAGATCACCTAGTAAGGCAACTTTGGAAGAACTTGAGGAGTTTAACGCCGCATGAGTTCCAACAATGATTACCACATCCATTGGTTCTTGGGAAGGATAAGGCATATTGAAAGTTTCTTCTAGGAACAATGTTGGGGGTTGATTCTGATGGCTAATATTAATGACTTCTTAACCCTAGCTTACATCTCCCGATCCAGGTTAGTAGTTATGCGCAAGGAATAGACCTACTTAAAGAATTGATGACCTTATGTGGACACTAAAGTCCTAAGGGGGGGATAATGTTAGGAATATAACGCTTATTGAAATAGAGAGTAGTGAATAGTTGTAGAAGTCTTGGGAATAACCTTACTAAAATCAGGCAATATGTCTACAAAACTAAGCTAGTTGTCTAACCGAATTAAAGTAGACACCTTACTAAAATTCAACAAGGCATTATTTGGCAAGGCCCTACTAAGTTCGGCTATCATCACTGTTCCTTGTTGAACTTAAAGGTTTGTCGAAATGACAAAGGCTTTAGTTATTTGAAGGTTTGAAGAGTCAAATAGGAGAATGGAAATATAAGGGGCAAAGAATAGTCTTTACCAAACAACCTAGAATGAGTGATGTTCTTGCATTCAAACTTGATAATACACACTATATTAATTCCTTGTCTAATGATGTTTTTGTGTGCATGTTCCCATTCTCACATTGCTTGATGATAGCAAATTGCAATATGTCTTAACTATTCGGGTATGTGGTACTGCGAGTAGTTTGGTAGACAAGAACCCAATAGTAATGTTGAACTTAATTCTCATCAAAACATCTTTAACAAAGAGGTAGAGGAAGAATGTCATACAATACAACAAGAATTAGAGAAGGTGACATTACCCAAATAGACCTAAACAAATAAAAAGATTGTATACATGTTGAACTAGATAACATGGAAAAAAAAGATGGCATTTCATTTTGGCCTCAACCCATTCTTCATTTTGATGTGCCATTAGAAGACGACGGATGCAATGTCGTTGTCATCAAGGCATGTGGTTATTGTAATCAATGATATCGTTGTGGTGATGTTGCAACACACCTTTCACCCAATTTGCTTTACTACCATGTTGAAGGATTCAAACAAGTGCAAAATTTGTATGCAAAAGTTTCACCTTGGGGCATCTAAGAAAAAGATGAAGGTTTAACACAACTAGCTAAGGAGATGAACTTGAAAGACATTTGGGAGGATATGTATAGGAAGGTTAAAAAAACTAGAAGATGTGGTTTGCAAATGGACACAGATGGTAAGTTCAAAATAAGTATGTTAAATAATTGTCGTACACAAGTTGATCTTTTCCCTTGGTCAACCTATCTTGACCCAAATTTTGGTGGTTGACTATTTTGTGTTGTGTTTGTAGATGTCATGTCTATAGAGCCAACCCATATTGGTATGGGTCAACAAGTGTGACATACATATCAACTATTGATAACAGACCATTCTTTAGCCCCATGAATGTGTTATCATGCTCAAATGTAAGAAATGGTATTGCAGTGGCATCCCCAACAAAATCTTATGCATGTCTATCACTTGACACAAAGTGCATTGCAACCTCACTTATGTCGACTCAACATTTACTACAAGAATTGCCAAAACTAGATCACAATCCACTGGCAAATAAGTTGAAGCCTTTGAAGCTTTCAATTAATGACCAAATGGAACCAAAAAAAAAGGATTCCTTGAAGAATGCAACAAAGGATAATTCAAATAAGTTCAAGACACCTAGTGAACCAAATGCTTTTGAATGTTTGTTAAATGTTGAGGCTTTAACTATTACATGGTTGATGTTCATGTTTTATGTATATATATAGTTGCACTTGTCTTTCTGCATGTGTTTTACTTGAGATTGAAAGTCAAGATGTTCAAAGCCCTATGAGTCGAAGACCTTCCACTTAGACATAATTGTTGGTAGTTGGGCAGAAGCCAATATTGCCATCCATAATATACAAGAGTTTGGCATGTAAACAGTCAGAAGGTACTTCAGATGATTATGCAATGGTTTGAGTTTAAACAAGACACATGATGTGGCAACATGGGTAGATCATCAAGTTGAACGAAATAAACTACATTGAATAATAATGTGTCTAAAGAGCAAACCGTGACAATCTTGGCTACATTTAAAACCAAGCTGCTAGTTGAAAGGAACCCCTACAATACAATGAAGAGCCCAATAAGGTTGAAAAAAGGAAGTTGAATAAGAATAAACCTCTAAAAGCATGCAATTATTGAAAGCCAAGAAAAACATACAATGCTGTAAATTCAATCAAATCACAGCACATAGTTACTAGAAGTAAGGAAAAACTTAAAAATTCAACAGGTTTAAACATTGTCAACAACTTTTGCATGTGGGATGTTGCCATATGAAAACTTTCAAAGGCCAATCATTCAGTGCAGGTGTCATACCTCTGATAGGTTGTAAAAACTCCTATAAGCTGAATTTTGATGGAACCAAGTCCATTATGTAAGTTCATGACAATCCAAGTTTATGTATGTTGTTAGATCTAGTTATGCATGATATACACTATGAGTTATTGTAGCCCATATTACCATGTTACTATTAGTACTTCAAGGTTATTATTTTTTGGAGCCATTAGGCTTATACAAATTTGTTCTTTACACAAGGAATAGAATACAAAATCTATAAGTGCAGAAAACATTCTAAATGTAACAACAAGTTTTTAAAGTGAAATAAACATTAAAATGTTATGCTTCTGCCTTCCTAAAAAAATAAATAGCTTGCATAATGTAATTATTACTTGAACAACAATAGTGGAGGAGATAATCATAAACCAAACTTGCCATATGATTATGTTGCAAAGACACAAGGAAAGTTCTTTTGTTGGACCCCTTAATAAATTTCCACATTTGCTATTCTTTTCAAACAACTACATGACCAAGTTTTTTGTGCAAGCAATATTTGACATGCCTTGGTCAAATTGGGCTTCTGGTTGAGTAGCATCGTACACTACTAGAAAAACCTCATTTTGCAACTTCAATTTGCGACTAAAAATTAGTTGTAGATGACTTTCGCAACTAAATTTTTCATTAGTTGCATAAGTCTAGTCACACACAACATGTAATCGCAAATATGATCTAAAAATGACATCATCACAAGTCCCATGGATGAAATATATACTCAAATGTATACTTCATCCTTTGACCATATCATTAAATGTAACTAATCACCATTATTTGCAACTATAATACCACCAATTACACATTGTCCCTTGTAAAGCATATGCAAATTAAAATAAAATAACTAAATAGCCCTTTTCATCTCATTCATCCAAATTGGATGGTCTAAGATTATTTCATGTGCACTAATCATATCATGCCACGTGGCCTAAGGTGAGGATTTCTTATAAATAATTTAAATTTTCATTTAGGTAGGTAGGTAAACAAGTAGGTAGGTAGGTAGATAAATAAGTAGGTAAGTAAGTAGATAGATAGGTCAGTAGGTTGTGGATAGGTAGGAAAGTAGGTAGATAGGGAGGTACAAACTTAGGTGCATAAAAAAAATGTAGGTACATTAATTTTTTAAAACAATTTAAAGTTCATCCCATAGGGTTGAACCTTTTGAAATGGTTCATCCCAAATTATGTTTTTCTTTTGGATGTTGTTTGTGTCTTTTGGACATTTTAAGTACTCCTTTTTATATAGTTTACAAGATTTAAATGGAGGACAAAACATATAGGATAAATTTTCTAGTTGCATATTAGTATGCAACTAGTTTACAATTAGAAAATTTATCCCATATCTTTTGTTCTTCTTTCAATGTTGTAAACTATATAACTAGACATGCATTAAAAAAACAAATCCCAAATTAAAATAAAATTTGCATAATAAGACTACTTACCTATTTACTTAAACTATTAATCTACCTTCCTAACCTACCAACCTAATTTACATATATAAATTAAATTTACATTTATATAACATAATTAACTTAAAGTACTACCTACCAACTAATACCTAGCCTAACTTACTACCTATTAACTAAAGTAATTTACATTGCACATAAGGTAGCACCACTATAATTCCTAATTTTTTTTTTCCATAAATTTTGGTAAAAAAAAACCCATTTTGGACAGGCGTCAAAAAACCTTTGAGTCATTTTGGACAAGTTGTTTTGAACTTATCCATTGTGATTAGGCCATGTACTTTTTGACCAAGTTTAAGTTGGCATTTTTTACTAGTCATTTTGATTGGTACTTTTGACTAATCATTTTGATTAGTACTTTTGATTAATCATTTTAATTAATACTTTTGATTAGTCATTTTGACTAGGATAAATTTGATTTGATTCATTATATATATCAACAATGTATTTGTAATAATTAATATTTAACTATTTAATTAATTATTTAATTATTAGTGTATTTTAGGTCAATAACTAGTTAACCAACTAGTAATTTATCATAGGTATATAAATGGCCTACCCTAGCTTATATAATTAGGTGAATAGGTGGACTATAGGTAAGGTATATATATAAAAATAAACCTACATATAAATTAATTGTATTAAGTTATTTAGTCACATAGGTACATTACATAAGTTAAATTGGTGGCTAATTTAACCTAGGAAAATTTAATTATGGCAAAATTAATTATTGGTAAAATAATGTTTACACCAATCACAACTAAAGTAATTACAACAAAGTTAGTGATTATTAAACTAATATAATGGCTAAAGCAACCAAAAATTTAAAATAATTGTGGAAAAATAACAATGATTAAACTAATTTTGGTTCAATTAACCATATCTAAATAAATATGGTGAAATTAACCTTGAATAAAAGTAAATAAGGCCAAACTAACCAATGAACAAATATGGTTAAACCAGCCATAAGTAAAATAAATATGACCAAACTAACCAATGAATAAATAATTTACAACAAACCGATTATGCAAAAAATAATTCTGGTTAAAATAAACATGAATAAAATAATTATGGCTAAAATAAAAATGGTTCAAAATAATTATGGCAAAATTAAACATGGTTAAACTAATAATGAGTAAATAAACTTGGCTAAACTAACCAGTAATAAAATTAATATGGCTAAAATAACTAATGAATAAATATTTTATGGCAAAATTAATTATGCAAAAATAATTGTGGCTAAAAAAAATTTGAATCAAATAATTATGACAAAATTAACCATGGTTAAATTATAAATGGTTAAACTAAACACTAATAAAATTAATATGGCTAAATTAACTAATGAATAAATATGTTATGGCGAAACCAGCTATGCAAAAATTAATTATAGCTAAAATCAAAGTTAAAATATTTATGGAAAATTACACATTGCTAAATTAGAGATGGTTAAATTAACCACGAGTAAATAAATTGGCTAAACTAACCACTAATAAATTTAATATGGCTAAACCAACTAATGAATGTTTTTGGGCAAAACCAATTATGCAAAACTAATTATGATTAAAATAAACGTGAATGAAATAATCATGGCTAAAATAAAAATTATAAAAAAAAATTATGGCAAAATTAAACACGACTAAACTAAAAATGGTTAAATTAACCATGAATAAATAAATTTGGCTAAACCAGCCAATGAAAAAATATTTTATGGCCAAACCAATTATGACTAAAATAAAAATGAATGAAATAATTTAGATAAAATCAAAATGGTTAAAATAATTATGGCAAAACCAACCATGGTTAAACTACTAACCATGAGTAAAATGAATTTGGCTAAAATAAACATGAGTGAAATAATTATGGTTAAAATAAAAGTGTTTAAAATAATTATGGGTCTATTGATTATGTTTTAATTTATTAAAATAAAATAATAATATGTTAAAAAGAAATATAGATAATTTAGTTATGTTTATAATAACCATGGTTAAATTCATTATGGCAAAACCAACAATGGCCCAACTAATAATGGTTAAATTAATTATGTTAAACTAATTATCATGGTTAAACTTACTAAAACTAAACCAACTATTGTTAAATTGACCATGGTTAAACTATTTATAGTTGTTAAATTACTTATGGCTAAACTAACCATAATTAAACTAAATATGGTCAAAAAATGATGGAATAATTAATTATGGTCAAATGAATCATGGTGAAATTAAACATGGCTAAATTAACCATGGTTAAAACATATACAACTAAACAAACTATGGTTAATTGAACACAATTAAATTGACCATTGTTAGATTAATTATGGTTAGTTTTAATTTTAATTAGTTTTTTCATAAGTAGTTGAACCATAATTAATTTCAATATAGTTAATTTAACCATAGTTAGATAAACCATATACACATTGGCTAAATTTTTGATAAATTAAAATTTGAGTAAACCTACAAGACACATTGGCTAAACATTGGTTAAACTAAAAATTGATTAAACCTATAAGACAATTTGGCTAAACTTTGGCTGAACTAAAGATTAAATTTACAAGACATTTTGGCTAAAGTTTGGCTAAAATAAGAATTTAATTAAACTTACAAGACATTTTGGCTAAACTTTGATTAAATAAAAATTTGGATAAACCTACAAAAAACATTGGTTGAACATTGGTTTAATTTTTTTTGGCTAAATCTATAATGCACCAAGTGACTTAACTAAAATTCAATTAAACCTACAAGACATTGTGGTTAAACTTTGGCTAAACAAAAATTAGCTAAGCCTACAAAACACATTAGTTTAACATTGGCTTAATATTTTTGGTTAAACCTATAATGCATCAAGTGGATAAATTAAATTTTGGTTAAACCTACTATACACCTTTGGTTAAAATTTGGCTAAACAAAAATTTAGCTAAACCTACCATATATTTTGGCTAAAGAATCAATTGGTTAAACCTACAAAACACATTGGTTAAATTAACTAAATTAAAAATTGGCTAAACCTACCATACACCTTAATTAAACTTTGGTTAAATAAAAATTTGGTTAAAGGGTGAAAGCACATTAGGGGGTCAAAAATGTTATCACAATGTACTATTTTCCAAGGGCTCCATGTTTGAACTTCAACCATGGTAATATTGGAGCATTTTTTCCAGTCTTTTTGCATAATATGGTAGATTATAACATAAATAATTCAATCACAAAGAAAATTCCTTTTTCCAACTTATATTGTGAAGTTCCAGTATATTTGTGGCAAAACAATGTACCTCATTATGTACTAAAAAATGCAAATATGTTAAAAAATGAACGAAATGATTTTTAGTCTTTCTGAAATTTGTATTATCCATTAAATATTGTAATTCCATATGATTGAAATAAGTTTATGAACCATGTGAAGAGTTTGATAATTATCGTATCACATATGAGTGTTTTTGGGGGTTATGACCATATGTATGTGGTAAATTAACATTTTGACAAACTATCACTTTCAAATGGAAGATGACAAGATATGTGAGGTGGATATTTTTTTAATTTCATTTCAAACAGTTTTTGGCTGACTAATTTGAACCCTAACCTAGTGCAGTCGAAAAACAAGAAACAAGCTATATTATATTATATGTACCATAAATATACTCAATATTCCTTCAATTTAAAATTTTGATAATTTACTTTTTTTTTCGAAAAAATATGTATCATTATCTTTGTGAAAATCAAAATATCAAGCCCAAATGACAAAGATGAAACCCAAAATTAAATGCAATGCATTTTGCAGAAATATATTTTACATACATGTTGTGAAAGTGCCCAAAGTGGCCCCCCCATAGTGTTCTTTCACCCTAAACCGACCATACACCTTGGTTAAACGAAAATTGAAAAGCTTAAAAAAAATTGGCTATACCATGGAAAAATGAAAACCTGTCTAAACATAAACTTTTTAAATATATATTTAATAATTTTTAATGAAGTAATTAATTATCATTTATTATTTCATAATTTATATTAACTAATCAATTAATTGATAATAATAATTCATCAATAATTAATACTCATTTAATATGATCATTATATCATATTACTATGTTGGCATTGTCACTATAATTTAATTATACCTTAAACTAAACATAATATGTTTTTAAACAAACCATATAGAACCAAAATGAAATTTAAAAATCCTAATATCCCTATAATATGAGCAAATATATGTTTAATATACCTTGAATACCTTCATATATCATGAATGCAGGTTAATATATACCTTGAAGTAATTTTAATATACCCTACAACTAATTTTGCTACTAAATGAATATAGGGACCTGTTTTTGGATGAAAAATCCAATAATTTGGTCAGTATGGCCATATGTGCAATTTTGTAGTTGCACCATAGTCGCAAAAATAGTAGTAAATTTAAAAGGATGGTGACTAGTTGTAAAATGATAAAACATAGATGACTAGATGTAGTCACAAATTCAATGGTCACATAATACAAGATTTCTAGTAGTGATAAAACCCGTTTAGCAAAAGAGAGCTACTATTTTTGGTGATGGTTGTTTAATTGAAACTACTTTGATAACTCTTGCAAGACAAAAATAGAACAAAATCAAGACACTTTAGGGATTGTATAACCACATTGACAAGAACATATAAATATCTAAAATAGTAAAAGTTGAAATGGTTAAGGACAAACAATTCACTCATGTTAGAAACACTTCATGTCAAGTCCATCACCACATTTTTATTATCCAAAGAATGCAACACAAGATCTAATCGAAGATTTTGTAAAAAAATTCACAACATTCAAAGCTAATTTGTCCATGTAACACATCAAAATTAATCATATAGCAATCTAAAAACATCAATGCCTTGTTCACATTATCCCTAAAATTTATTAAGGAAGCTCATACATTACAGAGCTACCTTGGACTACATGAGTAGTTTGGTGGCATTGGGAATTTAGATGCTACAACTAAATGAGAGAAAATTGTGTTTGGTGGTGAGTTCTCCTGAAGAAAATAAATTCCACTCCCATGTCAAAGTTGTTCATACCATAGACCTTTAATCACATTATCACCTTCATACCAAATTTGTTTCCCCGGTCATCTATATATGAGTCTTTCACATTGTGAATAGGCTTGTCACATAATAATAACCAAAAGCTTTCATCACTAGAGCTTTCACATACTGTTCATTATCCCCCACAACTAAGTCATTTGCAATTTTCTCTCCTCCTAATCCAAACTTTATTTCTTGATTGCACTCTTGCACTATGTCCCTAACATCATGATAGTTCATAGGTTTTAGCCTTACAAGAATCCATGGTGGCACATGGTGAATTTGCTCACATTAAAACTCTAAATTATTGTCCACCCAACATGGGCAAAAACATGTTAAGTGTTTGTAAATTTCACTTGGGTTGGGTCTTAACAATTGACATTCTGCACTTGATGAACTTTGTGGTTTCCTTTGATTGTTGAATATTTAGAAACTTATGCTCTATCAATGTCCCTCTTTAACCTCCCAAAAAGTATTTGTTGACCACTTTCCTTGCAATAAGATGAAAGGCATGAAACTTGCTTGATTTTGCTCTAAAAAAATGATACTTTTATGTGCATTTTGAATTTTCATCTCATGGGCTTTATCTGTTTTTTATTGAACTTATTGGAAATAAATAGAATACAAGCAAGATCTAAAACACCAAAAACTACCAAAAGATGCAATTGTATTAAAATGACAAGAAAGAAAATCACATAGGTTGAAGGCGTCACAAACTATAATCATAAAATTATAACTTGTACCAAATTAAATCCAACTTCAACGTGTTTAGGTGCACTAAAAAACTTGATAGAAGATACTGAAATACTACTCAAAACCACACCAATATATATTATCTCCTAACCCTAAAACACTTGCATTTAACCCTAACCTAACCACCATTCAACCCTAACCTAGCTACCATGTAACCCTAATTGATGCACTCCCAAGCTCCTTAAAAGACTCAAATGTGAGTCCAAGGTGAAAATAACATAAGGATAAGGAATTGGGCATGCTCCTTCATTCGTAACACTTCAAGGGTAGAGGGGCATGCTGAAGCTTTGGGATGGGAATTAGGTAGAATGACAAGCATGTCAATTATTCACACAAACTTGCACAAACCAAACAACAAGTTGGTTAGTGCATAGTTGGAGCACTTTTCGTGCACGGACATACCTTAGGCAAACATAGAGTCACAAGACTCACCATGGGCCTGGACTTGAGGGAAACCACCATGTTCTCCCCTTATAATATTCTTTATGCATGGTCACAAGGCCTGCACCCAAATGTCATTTTGTTCGGGGACTTCCAAGTTGGGAGTCTTGAAATTCCATAAATTAGGTCTCTCGCAACTTTGGAGGCCCATAACTTCTTGTGCAGACCTCCGATTTAGATGAGGTTTGAAGAAAAGTTGTATCCTTCATCAAAAGAGTTCCAACGGTATGTGGCATGCCACCTGCACGTAAGTAAATTGAGGCGATTCTTGACTTAGTGCTCGAGAGTCAAATTGACAATTTGACTCCTAACGCTTCTTTTGTTGAAGATTATGATTTAGATGGAACATAGTTTATGGTGTGATAGATATTAGAAACTATGTTTTAGATTAGTGTTGCAAGTAATCAAAGACATAGGTAGATTTGGGATAAGTTAGTACCACCAACATGTTAAAATAAGGAAGGAGTGAAATAGTTATCCCATATGGTTTGTCAATGTGGTGGTACAGGGAAGGGAATAAAGAGCAAAGTTGGAGGAGAGTTGGAACCCTCTCTCCAAGCATTGTTCACATACTTGTGTGATCTCTGGGTTTTTGAATGAGCAATCTCTCCTCTGATGCTATTGTTTCCAACAGGTTATGGGCCCACTCATGTGAGTTGCATGATTAGAGGTTTGATTGCTTTTGTGCATTAAGAGAGATCTTGAGGTTTTGTGTTTGTTGGAGGTGCAAGTTTCAGTTCTAGAGGGTTCTTGCAGGCGCTTTTGGAGCCTTGGAGGAGTTTTGAAGAACTTTGGAGGCCATCTCGAGTTTGGAGGTGCACAAGTGCTGGATTGGTGCTCTTTGGAGGTATTTCGAAGCATTGGATGTGCATGTCTCCATATTCCAGCATTGTAAGTCTTGATTTGAGTTGATTGAGTGCATTCTGAGTGTGCAAGGAAAGCACTTGAATTGAGTTGGTTGAGTGTACTCTGAGTTTGTAAGGAGAGCACTTCATTTGAGTTGGTTGAGTGCATTCTGAGTGTGTAAGGAGATAGCACTTCATTTGGGTTGATTGAGTGCATTCTAAGTGTGTAAGGAGAGCACTTGATTTGAGTTGATTGAGTGCATTTCTGAGTGTGTAAGGAGATAGCACTTCATTTGGGTTGATTGAGTGCATTCTGAGTGTGTAAGGAAAGCACTTGAATTGAGGTCGTTGAGTGCACTCTGAGTGTGTAAGGAAAACACTTCATTTGGGTTGGTTGAGTGCATTCTGAATGTGTAAGGAGAGCACTTCATTTGGTTGCTTGAGTGCATTCTGGGTGTGTAAGGAGAGCACCTGATTTGAGTTGGTTGAGTGCACTCTGAGTGTGTAAGGAGAGCACTTGATTTGAATTGGTTGAGTGCATTGTGAGTGTGTAAGGAAAGCACTTGATTTGAGTTGGTTGAGTGCATTCTGAATGTGTACGGGGAGCATTTCATTTGAGTTGGTTGAGTGCATTCCAAGTGTGTAAGCAGGCATTGATGCAAGTGGGAGCCATTCAGGGCTGAATTTGTGATTGAAGGTGCATTGGTGCACAATTAAGCCATCTAAGGACTGGAGTGTGTTAATGAGAGTGCATTGAGGCAATTTGCATGTAAGAGTGTTCATTAGGCACTAATTAACATTTGGTTGAGCACATAAGTGGGTAGAGAGGTCGGATTTGAGTGCAAAATGGCATCCTTTGAGGGAGAGAGCGCTAGAGTCATTGACAAGTTCAATGGGGAGAACTTCAACCTCTGGAAGTTCAAGATGGAGATGGTGTTGGCCTCCATGGACCTTTGGGAGATTGTGGACGGGTCTGAGGAGGCTCCACCATCTAATTTAGACCCCAAAGTCATGAAAGAGTACCAACGGCGTGCAAAGAAGGCCATGTCCACCATTGCCATCAACTTGGTGGATAGTCAACTTCACCACATCAAGAGGTGCAAAGGACCAGTGGAGGCATGGAACACAATTTGCAACATCCACGAGACACGGAGCTTGTCCAACATCCTTTTCATTCGACGCAAGTTTTTTACATGCAAGATGCAAGAGGGAGAAGACCTTCTAGACCACATCAACAAGGTAAAGGCACTTGTTGATCAACTTGCTTGCTTGGAGGTGCCCGTGAGGGATGAGGATGTTGTCATGACCTTGCTTGAGAGCTTGCCACCCTCCTACGAGTACCTGATCACCGCCTTGGAGACCTTGCCCATGCAAGACCTCACAATGGAGTATGTGACTGCACGATTGATGCATGAAGTGTCCAAGAGGAAGGAGAAAGAGCCCCAAGGTGATGATGCGGCATTGGTGTCAATGCAAGGAAGAGGAGGGACCACATCTACATGGAAAGAGACCAAGACATGCTACTATTGTGGTAAACCAGGCCACATTGCACGTTTTTGCTTCAAGGCCAAGAACAACAACAAGGAGAAGGAGAATGCCAACAAAGCCAAGGATGATGATGACTATGCCCTTGCAACAAAGGATGGAGACAATTGCAAGGCCATATGCAAGTGGATCATGGACTCAGGAGCCACCAAGCATATGACCCCTCATAAAGAGGCATTTGACATGTATGAGGTAATTCCAACATGCAATGTGCATATGGGTGATGATAGCATTGTTGAGGCAATTGGAATGGGGTCCATCCTTGTGGAAGTGATGGTGAAAGGGCGAACCAAGAGGATCAGAATCAAGGATGTGCTCCATGTCCCAAAATTGCATGCCAACTTGCTTTCGGTGAGCAAAATCTTGTCAAGTGGGTGCAAAGTGCAATTCAACATGAATGAGTGCATTGTGAGGGCATTTGATGGAGATGTGATTGCAATAGCAGTACGGGAAGGCAACTTGTATCAAATGACCTTCACCAAGGTGTGTGAGATGCATGTGGCCAACCTGGCCCAAACTTCAACAATTGATGGTGCATTGGAGCTTTGGCATCGTCGCTTAGGTCATTTGTGTTGAAGATTATGATAAAACATAGATAATGGTGTTATAGATGTTAGAAACAATCTTGTAAATAAGTGTTGCAAGTAATCAAAGACATAGGTAGATTTGGGATATGTTAGTACCACCAACATGCTAGAATAAGGGGGAAGAGATTTATCCCATATGCTTTGTCAATGTGGTGATACATGGAAGGGAATAAAGAGCAAGGTTGGAGGAGAGTTGGCTCTCTTACTCCAAGCATTTGTTCACATACTTGTGTATGTTTTATGTGCTTGTGATTGCTCTGATATCACACAATCTCTCTTCTAATCCTAATAATAATCTCTCCTCTAATCTAATCCCAATAGGTTATGGGCCCACACATGCAAATTGCATCATTAGAGGTTTGATTGCTTGTGTGCATTGAGAGAGAGATATTGAGGGTTTGTGTGTGTTGGAGGTGCAAGTTTGCACTGGTTGAAGCACTTTTGGAGCCTTGGAGGAGTTTTGAAGAGCTTTGGAGGAGTCTTGAGGTTTGGAGGCCATTTGGAGTTTCGAGGAGCACAACTCCTAGATTGGTGCTCTTTGGAGGTATTTCGAAGCATTGGATGTGCAATCCAGCATTGTGCTAGTTTGCACTGGTTGAAGCGCTTTTGGAGCCTTGGAGGAGTTTTCAAGAGCTTTGGAGGAGCTTTGAGGATTTAGAGGCCATTTGGAGTTTGGAGGTGCAAAAGTCCTAGATTGGTGCTCTTTGGAGTTTGCACTTTTGGAGGCGCTTTTGGAGCCTTGGAGGAGCTTTGAAGAGCCTAAGAGGAGCTTTGAAGAGCTTTGGGGGAGCTTTGAGGATTTCGAGGGAATTTGGAGTTTGGAGGTGCACAAGTCTGGATTGGTGCTCTTTGGAGGTATTTCGAAGCATTGGATGTGCAATCCACTATTGTAAGTCTTGATTGAGTTACTAAGGTGTATTTGTGCACATTCGATTCATAGAGCACTTGATTTGAGTTGGTTAAGTGCATTCTGAGTGTGTAAGGAGGCATTGATGCAAGAGTTGCTAGAATGCATTTTGAGTGTGGAAGAAGGCATTGATGCAAGAGTTGCTTGAATGCATTTTGAGTCTATAAGGACGCATTGATGCAAGAGTTCGTTGAGTACATTCTGAACGTGTAAGGAGGCATTAATGCAAAAGTTGCTAGAGTGCATTCTAAGTGTGTAAGGAAGCATTGATGCAAGAGTTTGTTGAGTGCATTCTGAGTGTGTAAGGAAGCATTGATGCAAGAGTTGCTAGAGTGCATTCGAAGTGTGTAAGGAGGCATTGATGCAAGTGGGAGCCATTAAGGGCTGAGTTTTGTCATTGGAGGTGAATTGGTGCACAATTGAGCCATCTAGGGGCTGGAGTGTGTTTATGAGAGTGCATTGAAGCAAATTACATATAAGAGTGTTCATTAAGCACTAATTAGCATCTGGTTGAGCACATAAGTGGGTAGAGAGGTCAGATTTGAATGCAAAATGGCATCATTTGAGGGAGAGAGCGCTAGAGTCATTGACAAGTTCAATGGGGAGAACTTTAGCCTCTGGAAGTTCAAAATGGAGATGGTGTTGGCCTCCATGGACCTTTGGGAGATTGTCGACGGATCTGAGGATGCTCCACCATCCGATGCGGACCCCAAAATCATCAAGGGGTACCAAAGGCGTGTGAAGAAGGCCATGTCTATCATTGGCATCAACTTGGTGGATAGTCAACTTCACCACATCAAGAGGTGTAAGGGACCAGGGGAGGCATGGAGGACACTTTGTAACATCCACGAGACAAGGAGCTTGTCCAACATCCTCTTCATTCGCCGCAAGTTCTTCACATGTAAGATGCAAGAGGGAGAGGACCTTCTAGACCACATCAACAAGGTAAAGGCCCTTGCTGATCAACTTGCTTGCTTGGAGGTGCCCGTGAGGGATGAGGATGTTGTCATGACCTTGCTTGAGAGCTTGCCACCCTCTTACGAGTACCTAATCACCGCCTTGGAGACTCTGCCCATGAAAGACCTCACGATGGAGTTTGTGACCGCACGATTGATGCATGAAGTGTCCAAGAGGAGGGAGAAGGAGTCGCAAGGTGATGATGCGGCAATGGTGTCAATGCAAGGGAAAGGAGGCATCACATCTCCACGCAAAGAGACCAGGACATGCTACTTATTGGAAACAACTTGAAAACAAGCAAGAAATGAAAGCTTCAAAGTTCATGAAATGGAACAATTGTATTAACTAACAAGATGATTACAAAGGTTGTATGCAATCACAAAACTATGGCTTGCAACAACTAACAAAGGTTGAAGGTTCTATGTGCACTCAAAAACCATGAAAGGAGAGAATGAAAGACAACTCCAAACTACTCCATTATATACTATCTCCTAACCCTAAAGTAGCCGCCACTTAACCCTAACCTAGCCGCCGCCAAACCCTAACCCTAGCCGCCGCCAAACCCTAACCCTAGCCGCCACCAAACCCTAACCCTAGCCGCCACCAAACCCTAACCCTAGCCGCCACCAAACCCTAACCCTAGCCGCCGCCAAACCCTAAGTAGTCTCCACTTCTAAACCCTAACCTAACTACTACAAGGATGTGAATACTATTCATCCTTTTGATGAATGTTTAACACATTCATCAACATTGGGAATTAGAAACGAATAGTATTTCTAACACTCCCACTCTATGAAGTTTCTAATCCGAACATGTTTATCAACTTATGATGTCGTTCTTTTGATAATGCCTTGGTAAGGACATCCGCCACCATGTGTTCCGTTGGACAATATTCAAATCGAACTTCTCCATTTTCAACTCGTTCTCGAACAAAATGATGTTGTACATCAATGTGTTTTGTTCGTGCATGGTGAGTGGGATTCTTGGTCAATGATATCGCACCTTGATTGTCGCATCGAATCAGCATCATTTTCTTCTCCTCCATGTATCCTAAATCCATCATCAACTTTGTTATCCATATGGCTTCCTTTGTGGCTTGCGTGTTCGCCATGTATTCGGCCTCCGTGGTGGACAATGCTATTGTAGGTTGTCGTTTGCTACTCCAAGAAATGGCTCCCCCTCCGATCATGAAAACAAACCCTGTGGTGGACCTCCTATCTTCAAGATCACCGCCCCAATCCGCATCGCAATATCCAAGAACTTCCTTGGATGGTGTTGCACCAAATTGTAATTTCATTTGCAATGTACCTTGCAAATATCGAAAGATTCGTTTCACGGCCATCCAATGCTCCATGTTAGGGTTCGCCATGTGTTGACTCAACACGCTTATTGGGTATGCCAAGTCGGGTCGTGTGCACAACATGGCATACATCAAAGACCCAACCGCTTGTTGATATGGAAATCCCTTTGATTCATCATTTCCACTCCCATTCCTTTGTAACTTCACCTTGGGATCCAATGGAACTCCAATGGGCTTACATTCTTCCATTCGAAAACGCTTCAATATTTCCTTGAGGTATTTGATTTGGTTGATGCGTAGAAGTCTTTCATCACGATTCCTTTCCACCTCCATCCCCAAAAAGAAATGCAACTCCCCGAGGTCCTTCATTTCAAACTTTTGACTCAATTCTTCTTTGACTTGCAAAAGTTTGTTTTGATCGTTGCACACCAAAATGAGGTCATCCACATAGACCACAATGAAAAACTTCACATCTCCCACTTGTGCAACGTACACACTAGGATCCGCCTCACTCTTCATAAATGCAATGCTTTTGAGAAACGCATCTAACTTTTGATTCCATGCCCTTGGAGATTGTTTCAAACCATACAAGGATTTGTGAAGCTTACACACGAGATGTTCACTTCCTTGGTGCACGAACCTTTGAGGTTGCTCCATGTAAATCTCCTCTTCAAGCTCGCCATTGAGAAATGCGGTTTTCACGTCCATTTGATGGATCTCCATGTCTTCCAAGGCCGCCAATGCAAGAATACAACGAATAGATGTGAACTTTGCCACGGGCGCAAAGGTTTCGTTGTAATCCACTCCGTAGGTTTGGGTAAAACCTCTTGCCACTAATCTAGCCTTGTAGCGTTCCACCTCCCCATTTGCGCCTTGTTTGATTTTGAACACCCATTTGCAAGAAATGGGTTTCCTACCGGCGGGAAGTGGTACCAAAGTCCATGTGTTGTTTGTCATGAGGGAATCATATTCTTCTCGCATCGCACACTCCCATTCCTTGGAATTTTCACATGTCAATGCTTCTTCAATATTTTGGGGCTCCTCCAAAAATGCAACGGTGGCGCGCTCCACCTCCTTGGTAGCAATCCACCAATCCCGAGGCCATTCCCTTCGTTGCCTTTGAGGTCTTTCCCTCGGCTCATCTTGTGAAGGTTCACAAGATGGGTTATCATTGGAAACAACAAATTCTTCTTCCGATGAAGAACTTGGTGTGGACTCACTTTGCACACCTTCCCTTGTTTCATTCAAAGGTGTATCTTGACTAAAGGTTAATGGTTCTTCTCCTTCAACTTCTTCATGCACAACTACATTTTCTTCTTTCTCAAGATGAGGTACAACACCTATTTCCTTTGACCCTTCAATGAACACGACATCTCTACTTTTGATGATTCTCTTGGTTTTCACACACATCAAGCGATACGCCTTGGTGCCTTCGTAATATCCTAAAAACACACAAGGCATCGACTTGGACTCTAATTTGGTCCTCTTCTCATCGGGCACATGTGCAAAGGCTTTACAACCAAAAACTCTCAAATGAGACACATCGGGTTTCCTACCACTCCACGCTTCTTGAGGGGTCTTGGAATCAAGAGCCTTGGTTGGACATCGATTTTTGATGTACACCGCCGTGTTCACCGCTTCGCCCCAAAATGCAGGTTCCAACCCTTGTGCAAGAATCATGCTTCTTGCACATTCCATGATGGTTCTATTGGCACGTTCCGCAACACCGTTTTGTTGTGGGGAATAGGGTGCACTTGTTTGTCGTTGAATTCCACATTCCGCAAGAAATGTGTCAAACTTCTTAGACAGAAATTCTCCTCCGTTGTCGGAACGTAACACTTTGATTTTGTGACCAATTTCGTTCTCCACCAACGCCTTGTATTGTTTGAATTTTTCAAACACTTCTCCTTTTGCCTTCAAAAGATAGACATGAGTTTTCCTTGAGAAATCGTCAATGAAAGTGAGAAAGTATCGCGCTCCACCATGCGATGTAGTCTTCATTGGTCCGCACACATCGGTGTGCACAATCTCCAAAAGTTGTGAAGCCCTCGTTGCTCCGTCCTTGGGAAATGATGTTCTTTGATGTTTACCTTTGACGCATCCTTCACAAATGTGATGCAACGGCACTTCCTTCAAATTCATGCCATCCACCATGGCATCTAACTCCTTAAGGCTTGCCATGTTGAGATGGCCAAGTCTTTCATGCCAAAGCATCGCACTTTCCTCCAAAGAATTTGCAATGTGCGCCATGTCCTTACGCACCTTCACATTAAGAAGATACAAGTTCTTGTCCCTTCGTGCTTGTGCCACAACAACTCCTCGAGCATCGTTGACCTTACAACCATCCTTGTCAAACTCCACTTTGAAACCCTCCGAAATGAGTTTACTCACCGAAATGAGATTATTCTTCATTTTTGGAACATGAAGAACTTGGGTGATGGTTGTGTGTGTGAATCGGCCTCCCACTTGCATTGTGGCTTTGATGCTCCCCTTGCCAATGGCCTCCAAAACGGTGTCATCGCCCATGAACACCCTCCTTGGGGAAATGCGCTCGTACGTGGTAAACCACTCTTGTTCGAATGTCATGTGTTGCGTTGCCCCGGAATCCACAATCCAATCATACGTGGTATGATCATTGGCACTCAATGCCGCAACAAACATTTGCTCGTGATCTTCACAAGCTTGATTAGCTTTTTCTTTTTCATCATTTTTCTTCTTCAAACAATTTCTCACAAAATGTCCCGGTTTCTTACAATAGAAGCAAAGCTTTTCGTTTGACTTGTGAGTTTTGTTCACTAAGGCGGTAGTCTCGGAACTCTCACATTCTTTTCTTTTGGACACTTCGTGAAGCAACCTTGCTACAATGAATTGAAGGTCTACATCTTTCGTGGACATGGACTCCAAGCTTGTGACTAAGTTATCAAAGGATGGAGGAAGGCTCATGAGGAGTACCATGTAAACATCTTCATCCGTAATGTTCACCTCGATAGAACGTAGTTGGTCCGCAAGGGCTTTCACCGTGTTGATGTGCACAAGCATGTCATCTCCTTCTTGCATTTTGATGGTGAAGAATCTCCTTCGAAGAAACAACTTGTTGCCAATGGTCTTAGCTTCATGCACACCACAAAGAGCCTCCCACGCACTTCTCACATCGTCACAATATTGAATGTGTGCAAGTTGGGCATCCGTGAGATGTTCACAAAGCAATGCAAAAGCCTTGGTCTCCTTTTCGTTGTAATCGGCCCTTGCAAGTTCTTCACTTGGCAAGGTGGCACTCCCATCAACAAATTTCCAAAGCCCATGTTTGGAAAGCATCATGCGCATTTTGAACTTCCAAAGGTGAAAGTTGCCGCCATCAAACTTCTCCATGACTTTCAAAGACTCCATTTGAAAAGAAGACATTTTGAACACAAATGCTACAACAAGCACTCTCAAACTTGAAAGTGGAAGTTTTCAACAACTAAAAGAACTCTCTTCCAAACACTTTCACTTTGAAACTTGATACTTTCAAAACCAAGTTTTTCACACTTGAAAAACTTACAAGACCTTGAAGAAATCTCTTCCACACCTCACACTCTCTTGGAAAGACTATTACTCTCTTTGCAACCTTGCAAAGTAAAAGCCTTCCTTCAAAAGGATTCTCCTTTTCTATGTCGTACAAGGAAACACTTTCAAAAACTTAAAAACAAGGTTTTCCTAAAACCTTGACAAGAAACTTCAAAAACTTCTTTTACACCTCAAACTTCAATGTTCAAACTTTCAAAAATTTGAAGAACTCTCTTTCACACTTTTGAACTTAAAACTTGAAACTTAAAGACTTGAAGAACACTCTTCCACGCTTAAGAACTTACAACACTTTGAAGAAGTCTCTTCCACACCTCCCACTCACTTGGAAAAGTTGCAAGCTCCTTGTATGCTACCACTTGGAAATGAATTCCCACTCACTTTGCAAACTAAGAACCTTGTCTCAAAACGATTCTCTCCTTTTTTCTATGCAATACAAGCTCAAAACCTTTCACTACTTCTTGTTCTAACACAATGTCCTTTCTCTTGCTTGGTGTGGGCCCATAACCTATTGGAAACAACTTGAAAACAAGCAAGAAATGAAAGCTTCAAAGTTCATGAAATGGAACAATTGTATTAACTAACAAGATGATTACAAAGGTTGTATGCAATCACAAAACTATGGCTTGCAACAACTAACAAAGGTTGAAGGTTCTATGTGCACTCAAAAACCATGAAAGGAGAGAATGAAAGACAACTCCAAACTACTCCATTATATACTATCTCCTAACCCTAAAGTAGCCGCCACTTAACCCTAACCTAGCCGCCGCCAAACCCTAACCCTAGCCGCCGCCAAACCCTAACCCTAGCCGCCACCAAACCCTAACCCTAGCCGCCACCAAACCCTAACCCTAGCCGCCGCCAAACCCTAAGTAGTCTCCACTTCTAAACCCTAACCTAACTACTACAAGGATGTGAATACTATTCATCCTTTTGATGAATGTTTAACACATTCATCAACATTGGGAATTAGAAACGAATAGTATTTCTAACACTACTATTGTGGTAAACCAGGCCACATTGCACGATTTTGCTTCAAGGCGAAGAAAACCAACAAGGTGAAGGAGAATGCCAACAAAGCCAAGGACGATGATGACTATGCCTTTGCAACAAAAGATGGAGACCATTGCAAGGCCGTATGCAAGTGGATCATGGACTCGGGAGCCACCAACCATATGACCCCTCATAAAGCCGCATTTGACATGTATGAGGTAATTCCAAAACGCAATGTGCATATGGGTGATGATACCATTGTTGAAGCAATTGGAATGGGATCCATCCTTGTGGAAGTGATGGTGAAAGGGCAAACCAAGAGGGTCAGAATCAAGGATGTGCTCCATGTGCCCAAATTGCATGCCAACTTGCTTTCGGTGAGCAAAATCTTGTCAAGTGGGTGCAAAGTGGAATTCAACATGAATGAGTGCATTGTGAGGGCATTTGATGGAGAGGTGATTGCAATAGCGCTACGGGATGGCAACTTGTATGAAGTGACCTTCACCAAGGCATATAGGCTCATGTGTTTGCAATCCAAGAAGATGATCAAATGTAGGGAAGTTGATTTCATGGAAGATAGCACTAGTATGGGCAGTGATTTCGAGATGCGTCCAAGTGGGAGAAATGAGACCCCTAATGTGGTGATTGTGGACACATCTTCCAAATCGCCCTATGTGGATGATGATGCCGAAAAGGGTCCAAGCAATAAAGAGGCAACACCAAACCCAGGTTGTTCATCAACACCTTCAACACCATCTAAAGATGTAAGTACAAGTGGTGAGCACGAAGGGCAGCCCTGGGAAGAGCGTAGGTACCCCTTGAGGGAGCGGCGAGCGCTTGGAGGTTGGTGGAAGAACCACATCTTACCCAAACAAGATGTGGAACGTGCTAATGTTGTTTGTCTTCATGATCCATTGAATTTGTGTGATGCAATGCATTTGGAGGATGCAAGCAAGTGGGAGGCACCCATGCAAGATGGCAAGGAGCACCTCGTGTGTAAGTTGAAGAAGTCCTATTACGGGCTCAAGCAATCTACAAGAAGCATGGGATTAGGAGTCTTAGATTACTTGCAAAGTGGGAGTGTTGAAGATTATGATAAAACATAGATAATGGTGTTATAGATGTTAGAAACAATCTTGTAAATAAGTGTTGCAAGTAATCAAAGACATAGGTAGATTTGGGATATGTTAGTACCACCAACATGCTAGAATAAGGGGGAAGAGATTTATCCCATATGCTTTGTCAATGTGGTGATACATGGAAGGGAATAAAGAGCAAGGTTGGAGGAGAGTTGGCTCTCTTACTCCAAGCATTTGTTCACATACTTGTGTATGTTTTATGTGCTTGTGATTGCTCTGATATCACACAATCTCTCTTCTAATCCTAATAATAATCTCTCCTCTAATCTAATCCCAATAATTTGAACATCAAAGGTGTGCATACCCTCCAAAACATGGTGAGTGGTATGAACCTTGGAAACTTGCCCTGCCCTACATCTTCATTTGTTTGTGAAGGTTGCATTGAGGGAAAACAACATTGCAAACCATTTCCAAGTGATGGAGGGATGCGTGCCACCAAGCCCCTGGAGATTATGCATTCGGATGTATGTGGCGTCATGAGGACCACATCCTTGGGTGGTGCAAGGTATTTTGTGACCTACATTGATGACTTTTCCAGGAAGGTGTGGGTGTACTTGTTGAAGTCCAAAGGGGAGTGCTTGGAGAAGTTCAAGGAATTCAAGGCACTTGTGGAAACACAATCAGACCACAAGATCAAGGTGTTTAGGTCAGATAATGGAGGGGAGTACATTTCCAAGGAATTCCAGGGCTTCTTGAAGGCACACGGCATTGAGAAGCAAACCTCTGTTGAAGATTATGATAAAACATAGATAATGGTGTTGTAGATGTTAGAAACAATCTTGTAAATAAGTGTTGCAAGTAATCAAAGACATAGGTAGATTTGGGATATGTTAGTACCACCAACATGCTAGAATAAGGGGGAAGAGATTTATCCCATATGCTTTGTCAATGTGGTGGTACATGGAAGGGAATAAAGAGCAAGGTTGGAGGAGAGTTGGCTCTCTTACTCCAAGCATTTGTTCACATACTTGTGTATGTTTTATGTGCTTGTGATTGCTCTGATATCACACAATCTCTCTTCTAATCCTAATAACAATCTCTCCTCTAATCTAATCCTAATAGGTTATGGGCCCACACATGCAAATTGCATCATTAGAGGTTTGATTGCTTGTGTGCATTGAGAGAGAGATCTTGAGGGTTTGTGTGTGTTGGAGGTGCAAGTTTGCACTGGTTGAAGCGCTTTTGGAGCCTTGGAGGAGTTTTGAAGAGCTTTGGAGGAGTCTTGAGGTTTTGGAGGCCATTTGGAATTTGGAGATGCACAAGTCCTAGATTGGTGCTCTTTGGAAGTGCAAGTTTGCACTGTTGGAAGCGCTTTTGGAGCCTTGGAGGAGTTTTAAAGAGCTTTGGAGGAGCTTTGAGGATTTAGAGCCCATTTGGAGCTTGGAGGTGCACAAGTCCTGGGTTGGTGCTCTTTGGAGGTATTTCGAAGCATTGGATGTGCAATCCACTATTGTAAGTCTTAATTGAGTTACTAAGGTGTATTTGTGCACATTCGATTCATAGAGCACTTGATTTGAGTTGGTTAAGTGCATTTTGAGTGTGTAAGGAGGCATTGATGCAAGAGTTGCTACAGTGCATTTTGAGTGTGGAAGGAGGCATTGATGCAAGAGTTGCTTGAATGCATTTTGAATGTGTAAGGAAGCATTGATGCAAGAGTTGGTTAAGTGCATTCTGAGTCTGTAAGGAGGCATTGATGCAAGAGTTGCTAGAGTGCATTTTGAGTGTGGAAGGAGGCATTGATGCAAGAGTTGCTTGAATGCATTTTGAGTCTGTAAGGACGCATTGATGCAAGAGTTGGTTGAGTACATTCTGAGTGTGTAAGGAGGCATTAATGCAAGAGTTTCTAGAGTGCATTCTGAGTGTGTAAGGAAGCATTGATGCAAGAGTTTGTTGAGTGCATTCTGAGTGTGTAAGGAAGCATTAATGCAAGAGTTGGTGGAGTGCATTCGAAGTGTGCAAGGAGGCATTGATGCAAGTGGGAGCCATTAAGGGTTGAGTTTTGTCATTGGAGGTGAATTGGTGCACAATTGAGCCATCTAGGGGCTGGAGTGTGTTTATGAGAGTGCATTGAAGAAAATTACATATAAGAGTGTTCATTAAGCACTAATTAGCATCTAGTTGAGCACATAAGTGGGTAGAGAGGTCAGATTTGAATGCAAAATGGCATCATTTGAGGGAGAGAGCGCTAGAGTCATTGACAAGTTCAATGGGGAGAACTTTAGCCTCTGGAAGTTCAAAATGGAGATGGTGTTGGCCTCCATGGACCTTTGGGAGATTGTCGACGGGTCTGAGGATGCTCCACCATCCGATGCGGACCCCAAAATCATCAAGGGGTACCAAAGGCGTGTGAAGAAGGCCATGTCTATCATTGGCATCAACTTGGTGGATAGTCAACTTCACCACATCAAGAGGTGTAAGGGACCAGGGGAGGCATGGAGGACACTTTGTAACATCCACGAGACAAGGAGCTTGTCCAACATCCTCTTCATTCGCCGCAAGTTCTTCACATGTAAGATGCAAGAGGGAGAGGACCTTCTAGACCACATCAACAAGGTAAAGGCCCTTGCTGATCAACTTGCTTGCTTGGAGGTGCCCGTGAGGGATGAGCATGTTGTGATGACCTTGCTTGAGAGCTTGCCACCCTCCTAGGAGTACCTAATCACCGCCTTGGAGACTCTGCCCATGAAAGACCTCACGATGGAGTTTGTGACCGCACGATTGATGCATGAAGTGTCCAAGAGGAGGGAGAAGGAGTCGCAAGGTGATGATGCGGCAATGGTGTCAATGCAAGGAAAAGGAGGCATCACATCTCTTCCCCCTTATTCTAGCATGTTGGTGGTACTAACATATCCCAAATCTACCTATGTCTTCGATTACTTGCAACACTTATTTACAAGATTGTTTCTAACATCTACAACACCATTATTTATGTTTTATCATAATCTTCAACACTCCCACTTTGCAAGTAATCTAAGACTCCTAATCCCATGCTTCTTGTAGATTGCTTGAGCCCGTAATAGGACTTCTTCAACTTACACACGAGGCGCTCCTTGCCATCTTGCATGGGTGCCTCCCACTTGCTTGCATCCTCCAAATGCATTGCATCACACAAATTCAATGGATCATCAAGACAAGCAACATTAGCACGTTCCACATCTTGTTTGGGTAAGATGTGGTTCTTCCACCAACCTCCAAGCGGTCGCCGCTCCCTCAAGGGGTACGTACGCTCTTCCCAGGGCTGCCCTTCGTGCTCACCACTTGTGCTTACATCTTTAGATGGTGTTGAAGGTATTGATGAACAACCTGGGTTTGGTGTTGCCTCTTTATTGCTTGGACCCTTTTCGGCATCATCATCCACATAGGGCGATTTGGAAGATGTGTCCACAATCACCACATTAGGGGTTGTTGTAAACAATAGGATCAGAGGAGAGAATGCTCATTCAAAAACCCAGAGATCACACAAGTATGTGAACAATGCTTGGAGAGAGAACTCCAACTCTCCTCCAACTTTGCTCTTTATTCCCTTCCCTGTACCACCACATTGACAAACCATATGGGATAACTATTTCTCTCCCTCCTTATTCTAACATGTTGGTGGTACTAACATATCTCAAATCAACCTATGTCTTTGATTACTTGCAACACTAATCTACAACATAGTTTCTAATATCTATCACACTATTATCTATGTTGCATCTACATCATCTTCTTCAACACTCCCACTTTGCAAGTAATCTAAGACTCCCAATCCCATGCTTCTTGTAAGGTTCTGATGCCGCTCCTTTGCCAATGCCTTTGTCAACACATCTGCCACCATATCTTGAGTTGGGCAATACTTGAGCCCTATTTCTTCACTCTCTAACTTCTCTCGAATGAAGTGGTGTTGTATGTCAATGTGCTTTGTGCGAGAGTGGTGGGTTGGGTTCTTTGCAAGTGCAATGCATCCCTGATTGTCACACATGATGGTTGTTGCTCCAACTTGCACAAGTCCCACATCTGCCATCAACTTCCTCAACCATATGGCCTCCTTGGTGCATTGACTAGTGGCCATGTATTCGGCCTCTGTGGTAGACAAGGCAATTGTAGGTTGCCTCTTGCAATTCCATGAGATGGCTCCAACTCCAACAAAGAACACATACCCTGTGGTGGAACGTCTCTCATTTGCATCTCCACCCCAATCCGCATCACAATATCCTCTCAAACTAACATCCTTGCCTCCAAGGCACAATTTCAAGTCCAAAGTTCCCTTCAAGTACCGCATGATGCGTTTCACCGCCATCCAATGGGAAGGACCAGCCCTTGACATGAATTGACTCACCATACTCACCGGGAATGCAAGATCCGGCCGTGTGCCCACCATGGCATACATCAATGATCCCACCCCTGCCTTATATGGAATGCCTTGCATCTCCTTTTGAATGCCTTGAAACTCTTCCTCCGTGAGTTTCAAGAGCTTCGAATTCACATCAAGCGGAGTTCCAATGGGCTTGCACTCCCCCATGTTGAAGCGCTTGAGCACCTCCTCAATGTACTTTCTTTGGCTCATGGTTATGGTGTGATTTGCACGGTCTCTCTCAAACTCCACACCAAGGCAATAGTGCAACTCTCCAAGATCACTCATTTCAAATTCATCTTCAAGCCTTGACTTCAACCATTTCAAAATGTTCACATTGCTTGCTAAGATGATCAGATCATCCACATAGATAATCACTATCAACAAGTACTCACCCGTTTGCTTGACATACAATGAGTGGTCTGCTTGGCTCCTAGAAAAGCATTCATGGGTGAAGAACATGTCAATGCGTTGGTACCATGCTCTTGGTGATTGCTTCAGCCCGTACAAGGACTTCTTCAACTTACACACCAGGTCCTCCTTGCCATCTTGCACAAATCCTTGTGGCTGGTCCATGTAGATGTCCTCCTCTAATTCCCCATTCAAGAATGCGGTCTTCACATCCATTTGGTGGATCTCTAAGTCTATGGCAGATCCAATTGCAAGCATGCATCTAATGGTGGTGAACTTGGCCACAGGGGCAAATGTCTCATTGAAGTCCACACCCTCAACTTGAGAGTAACCCTTGGCCACCAACCTTGCCTTATGCCTCACAAGATGGCCTGATGCATCCCTTTTTGTGCGGAACACCCATTTGCATCCCACACTCTTGCGATCCTTTGGAAGAGGGACCAACTCCCACGTGCCATTGGCCATGAGTGAGGCATATTCCTCTTGCATGGCCACCTCCCACTTGCTTGCATCCTCCGAATGCATTGCATCGCACAAATTCAGGGGATCATCAAGATAAGCAACATTAGCATGTTCCACATCTTGTTGGGTTAGGATGTGGTTCTTCCACCATTCTCCAAGTGGTCGCCGCTCTCTCAAGGGGTACCTACGCTCCTCCAAGGTCTGCCCCTCTTGTTCACCATTTGTGCTTGCATCTTTAGATGTTGATGAAGGTGTTGATGAACGCCCCAGGGTTGGCGATGCCTCTTGATTGCTTGGATACTCTTTGACATCACTTGTGCCCTCATCATCATCCACACAGGGCGATTTGGAAGATGTGTCCACAATCACCACATTAGGGGTGTCATTTCTCCCACTTGGATGCATCTCCAAATCATTGCCCACACTAGTGCTATCCTCCATGAACTCAACATCCCTACACTTGATGATCTTCTTGGATTGCACACACATGAGCCTATATGCCTTGGTGCCTTCACAATACCCAAGAAACAAGCATTTTGTGCCCTTTGCATCAAGCTTACCCCTTTTCTCATCGGGCACCATGGCATATGCAATGCATCCAAACACACGCATGTGTGAAATGCAAGGCTTTCTCCCACTCCACGCTTCCTCTGGTGTGATGGATGGCAAGGCTCTTGATGGACATCGATTCCTTGTGTAGGCCGCATTCACCACCGCTTCCGCCCAAAGTGACTTCTTGAGGTTTTGAGCATGAAGCATGCTCCTTGCCATCTCCACAAGGGTGCGGTTTGCACGCTCTGCCACTCCATTTTGTTGAGGCCTATATGGTGTGGAGGTTTGCTTCTCAATGCCGTATGCCTTCAAGAAGCCCTGGAATCCCTTGGAAATGTATTCCCCTCCATTATCCGACCGAAACACCGTGATCTTGTGGTCTGATTGTGTTTCCACAAGTGCCTTGAATTCCTTGAACTTGTCCAAGCACTCCCCTTTGGACTTCAACAAGTACACCCACACCTTCCTGGAAAAGTCGTCAATGTAGGTCACAAAGTACCTTGCACCACCCAAGGATGTGGTCCTCATGGGGCCGCATACATCGGAATGCACAATCTCCAGGGGCTTGGTGGCACGCATCCCTCCATCACTTGGAAAAGGTTTGCAATGTTGTTTTCCCTCAATGCAACCTTCACAAACAAATGAAGATGTAGGGCAGGGTGTGTTTCCAAGGTTCAAACCACTCACCATGTTTTGGGGGGCATGCACACCTTTGATGTTCAAATGACCTAGGCGACGATGCCAAAGCTCCAATGCACCATCAATTGTTGAATTTTGGGCCAGGTTGGCCACATGCATCTCACACACATTGGTGAAGGTCATTTGATACAAGTTGCCTTCCCGTAGTGCTATTGCAATAACCTCTCCATCAAATGCCCTCACAATGCACTCATTCATGTTGAATTGCACTTTGCACCCACTTGACAAGATTTTGCTCACGGAAAGCAAGTTGGCATGCAATTTTGGCACATGGAGCACGTCCCTAATTCTAATCCTCCTGATTCGCCCTTTCACCATCACTTCCACGAGGATGGATCCCATTCCAATTGCCTCAACAATGCTATCATCACCCATATGCACATTGCGTGTTGGAATTACCTCATACATGTCAAATGCCGCTTTATGAGGGGTCATGTGCTTGGTTGCTCCTGAGTCCATGATCCACTTGCATATGGCCTTGAAATGGTCTCCATCCTTTATTGCAAAGGCATAGTCATTGTCATCCCTGGCTTGGTTGGCATTCTCTTTGTCCTTGTTGCTCTTGGCCTTGAAGCAAAATCGTGCAATGTGACCTGGTTTGCCACAATAGTAGCATGTCTTGGTCTCTTTCCGTGTAGATGTGGTGCCTCTAAACCCTTGCATTGACACCATCGCCGCATCATCACCTTGGGGCTCTTTCTCCTTCCTCTTGGACATTTCATGCATCAATCGTGCGGTCACATACTCCATGGTGAGGTCTTGCATGGGCAGGGTTTCCAAGGCGGTGATCAGGTACTCATAGGAGGGTGGCAAGCTCTCAAGCAAAGTCATCACAACATCTTCATCCTTCACGGGCACCTCCAAGCATGCAAGTTGATCAGCAAGTGCCTTTACCTTGTTGATGTGGTCTAGAAGGTCTTCTCCCTCTTGCATCTTGCACGTGAAGAACTTGCGTCGAATGAAGAGGATGTTGGACAAGCTCCGTGTCTCGTGGATGTTGCAAAGTGTGTTCCATGCCTCCACTGGTCCCTTGCACCTCTTGATGTGGTGAAGTTGACTATCCACCAAGTTGATGGCAATGGTGGACATGGCCTTCTTTGCGCGCCATTGGTACTCCTTGATGACTTGGGGTTCTGAATTAGATGGTGGAGCCTCCTCTAACCCGACGACAATCTCCCAAAGGTCCATGGAGGCCAACACCATTTCCATCTTGAACTTCCAGAGGTTGAAGTTCTCCCCATTGAACTTGTCAATGACTCTAGCTCTCTCTCCCTCAAAGGATGCCATTTTGCACTCAAATTCGACCTCTCTACCCACTTATGTGCTCAACCAGATGCTAATTAGTGCCTAATGAACACTCTTACATGCAAATTGCCTCAATGCACTCTCATAAACACACTCCAGCCCCTAGATGGCTCAATTGTGCACCAATTCACCTCCAATGACAAAACTCAGCCCTTAATGGCTCCCACTTGCATCAATGCCTCCTTACACACTTCGAATGCACTCCACCAACTCTTGCATCAATGCTTCCTTACACACTCAGAATGCACTCAACAAACTCTTGCATCAATGCTTCCTTACACACTCAGAATGCACTCTAGCAACTCTTGCATTAATGCCTCCTTACACACTCAGAATGTACTCAACCAACTCTTGCATCAATGCGTCCTTATAGACTCAAAATGCATTCAAGCAACTCTTGCATCAATGCCTCCTTCCACACTCAAAATGCACTCTAGCAACTCTTGCATTAATGCCTCCTTACACACTCAGAATGTACTCAACCAACTTTTGCATCAATGCGTCCTTACAGACTCAAAATGCATTCAAGCAACTCTTGCATCAATGCCTCCTTCCACACTCAAAATGCACTCTAGCAACTCTTGCATCAATGCCTCCTTACACACTCAAAATGCACTTAACCAACTCAAATCAAGTGCTCTATGAATCGAATGTGCACAAATACACCTTAGTAACTCAATCAAGACTTACAATAGTGGATTGCACATCCAATGCTTCGAAATACCTCCAAAGAGCACCAACCCAGGACTTGTGCACCTCCAAACTCCAAATGGGCTCTAAATCCTCAAAGCTCCTCCAAAGCTCTTTAAAACTCCTCCAAGGCTCCAAAAGCGCTTCCAACAGTGCAAACTTGCACCTCCAAAGAGCACCAATCTAGGACTTGTGCATCTCCAAATTCCAAATGGCCTCCAAAACCTCAAGACTCCTCCAAAGCTCTTCAAAACTCCTCCAAGGCTCCAAAAGCGCTTCAACCAGTGCAAACTTGCACCTCCAACACACACAAACCCTCAAGATCTCTCTCTCAATGCACACAAGCAATCAAACCTCTAATGATGCAATTTGCATGTGTGGGCCCATAACCTATTAAGATTAAAAGAGAGATTGTGTGATATCAGAGCAATCACAAGCACACAAAACACACACAAGTATGTGAACAAATGCTTGGAGTAAGAGAGCCAACTCTCCTCCAACCTTGCTCTTTATTCCCTTCCATGTACCATGACATTGACAAAACATATGGGATAAATCTCTTCCCCCTTATTCTAGCATGTTGGTGGTACTAACATATCCCAAATCTACCTATGTCTTCGATTACTTGCAACACTTATTTACAAGATTGTTTCTAACATCTACAACACCATTATCTATGTTTTATCATAATCTTCAACACTTCACGTGTAAGATGCAAGAGGGAGAGGACCTTCTAGACCACATCAACAAGGTAAAGGCCCTTGCTGATCAACTTGCTTGCTTGGAGGTGCTCGTGAGGGATGAGGATGTTGTGATGACCTCGCTTGAAAGCTTGCCACCCTCCTACGAGTACCTAATCACCGCCTTGGAGACCCTGCCCATGAAAGACCTCACCATGGAATATGTGACCGCACGATTGATGCATGAAGTGTCCAAGAGGAGGGAGAAGGAGCCGCAAGGTGATGATGCGGCCATGGTGTCAATGCAAGGAAAAGGAAGCATCACATCTACCCGCAAAGAGACCAAGACATGCTACTATTGTGGCAAACCAGGTCACATTGCACGATTTTGCTTCAAGGCCAAGAACAACCACAAGGAGAAGGAGAATGCCAACAAAGCCAAGGACGATGATGACTATCCCTTTGCAACAAAAGATGGAGACCATTGCAAGGCCATATGTAAGTGGATCATGGACTCGGGAGCCACCAAGCATATGACCCCTCATAGAGCCGCATTTGACACGTATGAGGTAATTCCAAAACGCAATGTGCATATGGGTGATGATAGCATTGTTGAAGCAATTGGAATGGGATCCATCCTTGTGGAAGTGATGGTGAAAGGCCAAACCAAGAGGGTCAAAATCAAAGATGTGCTCCATGTGCCAAAATTGCATGCCAACTTGCTTTCGGTAAGCAAAATCTTGTCAAGTGGGTGCAAAGTGCAATTCAACATGAATGAGTGCATTGTGAGGGCATTTGATGGAGATGTGATTGCAATAGCACTACGGGATGGCAACTTGTATCAAGTGACCTTCACCAAGGTGTGTGAGATGCATGTGGCCAACGTGGCCCAAGCTTCAACAACTGATGGTGCATTGGAGCCTTGGCATCGTCGGCTCGGTCATTTGAACATCAAAGGTGTGCATGCGCTCCAAAACATGGTGAGTGGTCTGAACCTTGGAAACATGCCTTGCCCTACATCTTCATTTGTTTGTGAAGGGTGCATTGAGGGAAAACAACATCGCAAACCATTTCCAAGTGATGGAGGGATGCATGCCACCAAGCCCCTAGAGATTGTGCATTCGGATGTATGCGGCCCCATGAGGACCACATCCCTTGGTGGTGCAAGGTACTTTGTGACCTACATTGACGACTTTTCAAGGAAGGTGTGGGTGTACTTATTGAAGTCCAAAGGGGAGTGCTTGGACAAGTTCAAGGAATTCAAGACACTTGTGGAGAATCAATCAGAGTGCAAAATCAAGATCTTTCGGTCCGATAATGGAGGGGAGTACATTTCCAAGGGATTCCAAGGCTTCTTGAAGGCACACGGCATTGAGAAGCAAACTTCCACACCATATAGACCTTAACAAAATGGAGTGGCAGAGCGTGCAAACCGCACCCTTGTGGAGATGGCGAGGAGCATGCTTCATGCTCAAAACCTCAAGAAGTCACTTTGGGCGGAAGCGGTTGTGAATGCGGCCTACACAAGGAATTGATGTCCATCAAGAGCCTTGCCATCCATCACACCAGAGGAAGCGTGGAGTGGGAGAAAGCCTTGTATATCACACATGCGTGTGTTTGGATGCGTTGCGTATGCCATGGTGCCGGATGAGAAGAGGGGTAAGCTTGATGCAAAGGGCACAAAATGCTTGTTTCTTGGGTATTGTGAAGGCACCAAGGCATATAGGCTCATGTGTTTGCAATCCAAGAAGATCATCAAATGTAGGGATGTTGAGTTCATGGAGGATAGCACTAGTGTGGGCAGCGATTTGGAGATGCGTCCAAATGGGAGAAATGAGACCCCTAATGTGGTGATTGTGGACACATCATCCAAATCGCCCTATGTGGATGATGATGCCAATGAGGATCCAAGCAATGAGGAGGAAACACCAACCCCAGGGTGTTCATCAACACCTTCAAAACCATCTAAAGATGCAAGCACAAGTAGTGAACATGAGGGGCGGCCCGGGGAAGAGCGTAGGTACCCCTTGAGGGAGCGGCGACCGCTTGGAGAATGGTGGAAGAACCACATCTTACCCCAACAAGATGTGGAACGTGCTAATGTTGCTTGTCTTGATGATCCATTGAACTTGTGTGATGCAATGCATTCGGAGGATGCAAGCAAGTGGGAGGCAGCCATGCAAGAGGAATATGGCTCACTCATGGCCAATGGCACGTGGGAATTGGTCCCTCTTCCAAAGGATCGTAAGAGTGTGGGATGCAAGTGGGTGTTTCGCACAAAAAGGGATGCATCAGGCCATATTGTGAGGCAAGGTTGGTGGCCAAGGGGTACTCTCAAGTTGAAGGTGTGGACTTCAATGAAACATTTGCCCCCGTGGCCAAGTTCACCACCATTAGATGCATGCTTGCAATTGGATCTGCCATGGATCTAGAAATCCACCAAATGGATGTGAAGACCGCATTCTTGAATGGGGAATTGGAGGAGGACATCTACATGGACCAACCGCAAGGATTCGTGCAAGATGGCAAGGAGCACCTCGTGTGTAAGTTGAAGAAGTCTTTGTACGGGCTCAAGCAATCACCAAGAGCATGGTACCAACGCATTGACATGTTCTTCACCCATGAATGTTTTCGTAGGAGCCAAGCGGACCATTCATTATATGTCAAGCAAACGGGTGAGTACTTGTTGATAGTCATTATCTATGTGGATGATCTTATCATCTTAGCAAGCAATGTGAGCATTTTGAAATGGTTGAAGTCAAGGCTTGAAGATGAATTTGAGATGAGTGATCTTGGAGAGTTGCACTATTGCCTTGGTGTGGAGTTTGAGAGAGACCGTGCGAACCGCACCATAACCATGAGCCAAAGCAAGTACATTGAAGAGGTGCTCAAGCGCTTCAACATGGAGGAGTGCAAGCCCATTGGAACTCCACTTGATGTGAATTCCAAGCTGTTGAAACTCACAGAGGAAGAGTTTCAAGGCATTCAAGAGGAGATGCATGGCATTCCATATAAGGCCGCGGTGGGATCATTGATGTATGCCATGGTGGGCACAAGGCCTGATCTTGCATTCCCGGTGAGCATGGTTAGTCAATTCATGTCAAGGGCTGGTCCTTCCCATTGGATGGCGGTGAAACGCATCATGCGGTACTTGAAAGGCACTTTGGATTTCAAATTGTGCCTTGGAGGCAAGGATGTTAGTTTGAGGGGATATTGTGATGCTGATTGGGGTGGAGATGCAAATGAGCGACGTTCAACCACGGGGTACGTGTTCTTTGTGGGTCTTGGAGCCATCTCATGGAATTGCAAGAGGGAACCTACAATTGCCTTGTCTACCACAGAGGCCGAATACATGGCCACTAGCCAATGCACCAAGGAGGCCATATGGTTGAGGAAGTTAATGGCGGATGTGGGACTTGTGCAAGTTGGAGCAACGAGCATCATGTGTGACAATCAGGGATGCATTGCACTTGCAAAGAACCCAACGCACCACTCTCGCACAAAGCACATTGACATACAACACCACTTCATTCGAGAGAAGTTGGAGAATGGAGAAATAGGGCTCAAGTATTGCCCAACTCAAAATATGGTGGCGGATGTGTTGACAAAGGCATTAGCAAAGGAGCGGCATCAAAACCTTATAAGAAGCATGGGATTAGGAGTCTTAGATTACTTGCAAAGTGGGAGTGTTGAAGATGTTGAAGATTATGATAAAACATAGATAATGGTGTTGTAGATGTTAGAAACAATCTTGTAAATAAGTGTTGCAAGTAATCAAAGACATAGGTAGATTTGGGATATGTTAGTACCACCAACATGTTAGAATAAGGAGGGAGAGAAATAGTTATCCCATATGCATTGTCAATGAGGTGGTACAGGGAAGGGAATAAAGAGCAAGGTTGGAGGAGAGTCGGCTCTCTTACTCCAAGCATTTGTTCACATACTTGTGTATGTTTTATGTGCTTGTGATTGCTCTGATATCACACAATCTCTCTTCTAATCCTAATAACAATCTCTCCTCTAATCTAATCCCAATAAAGCCCTTGTTGATCAACTTGCTTGCTTGGAGGTGCCTCTGAGGGATGAGGATGTTGTGATGACCTTGCTTGAGAGCTTGCCACCCTCCTACGAGTACCTAATCACCGCCTTGGAGACCCTGCCCATGAAAGTCCTCACCATGGAATATGTGACCGCACGATTGATGCATGAAGTGTCCAAGAGGAGGGAGAAGGAGCCGCAAGGTGATGATGCGGCCATGGTGTCAATGCAAGGAAAAGGAGGCATCACATCTACCCGCAAAGAGACCAAGACATGCTACTATTGTGGCAAACCAGGTCACATTGCACGATTTTGCTTCAAGGCCAAAAACTGTGTGTTTGCAGGGTATTGTGAAGGGAACACAACATATTGCTTGATATGTGTAGAAACCAAAAGATCATCAAGAATCAAGATGTTGTGTTCCTGGAAGGGACAAAAGAAGTAGACGGTGTTCATGATAATAGACTCCCTTTAAAGGAAAGGAAATATTTTATTGTGGATGAAGTTGTGAATGATGATGAACTTGTCAAGGATGCCAATCCTATATCTTTGAAGGAGAGACTAGCGAAAGACATGGAAGGTGATCTTCATGCCAGTTTGGTTTTTCAACAAAGCCTTGTATGCCTTGAATTTGTCACAGACCTCTCCTTTCGCTTTCAAAAGGTAAATATAAGTTTTTTTCGAAAATTCGTTGATGAAGGTGACAAAGTATCATGCCTCGCCACGAGATGTGGTTTTCATCGGTCCACACACATCGTTATGCACAAGTTCCAAAACCTTGGAAGCCTTTGTTGTTTCATCTTTAGGAAAAGATGTCCTTTGTTGTTTGCCTTCAATGCAAGCTTCACACACATGGTGTAATGGCACTTCTTTCAAATTCATGCCATTGACCATTTTTTCCAACTTCGTAGGGCTCACCATGTTGAGGTGGTCAAGTTTTTGGTGCCAAAGCGTAATTCCTTCATTCGAACACTTTCCCACATTCGCACTTTCCTTTCGAACATTGACAAGAAGATACATGTTCTTCTCCCTTCGTGCTTCCGCCACAACAATTCCATGGGCATTGTTGACCTTACAACCATCATTGTCAAACTCCACTTTCAAGCCCTCCGAAATGAGTTTGCTAACAGAAATGAGACTATTCTTCATTTTGGGAACATAAAGAACTTGAGTGATGGTTGTAAACAACACTCTACCTCTAACTTGCATTGTGGCCTTGATACTCCCTTTGCCAATGGCCTCTAAAATGGTTGCTAGAAATGTCGATTTTAATCCCCAATGTTGAATGTGTTAAACATTCATCAAATGGATGAATAGTATTATCATCCTTCTAGTAGTTAGGTTAGGTTGAATAGTGGCAGCTAGGGTTTAAAAGTGGAAACTATTTAGGGCTTGGCGGCCGCTAAGGTTAGGGCTTGGTGACAATTAGGGTTAGGGTTTGGCAGTGGCTAGGGTTAGGGCTTGGCAACGGCTAGGTTAGGGTTAAGTGGCAGCTACTTTAGGTTAGGAGATAGTATATAATGGAGTGGTTTTGAGTAGTCTTCCATTCTCTCCTTTCACTGTTTTGAATGCACATAGAACCTACAAGCTTTGTTAGTTATTGCAAGCCATAGTTTTGTGATTATAGCATTTGAAGCATACAACCTTTGTAAACTTTTTGTTAGTTAATACAATTGTTCTTGAATTGTTTCATGAACCTTGAGTGTTTCATTTCTTGTTTGTTTTCAAGTTGTCTCCAATAGGTTATGGGCCCACACCAAGCAAGAGAAAGGACATTTTGTTAAAACAAAAAATAGTCAAAGGTTTAGCTTGTATAACATAGAAAGCGAGAATCCTTTTGAGGGAATACTTTTAGTTTGTAAGGTTGCAAAGAGAGGAGGAATCCATTTGCAAGTGAGTGGGAGGTGTGGAAGAAATTTCTTCAAAGTGTTGTAAGTTTTTCAATTGTCGAAAAGTAGTTTTCAAGTTTTTGAAAGTACCAAGTTTCAAGGTGAAAGTGTTTGGAAGAGAGTTCTTTAAGTTGTTGACGATTTTAACTTTGAAATTTAAAAAAATGTGTGGAAGAGAGTTCTTCAAATTCTTGAGAATTTCAACTTTGAAATTCAAGAAAGTGTGTGGAAGAGAGTATTTCGAGTTGTTGAAAACATCACATCAAGTTGACAAGTGTGAAAAATTTCTTGCAAAACTTTCAATCCTTTGAAAAGAGTGGTTTTTGTAGCATTTGTGTTCAAAATGTTTTCTTTTCAAATGGAGTCCTCAAAAGTCATGGATGTTAGAAATACTATTCGTTTCTAATTCCCAATGTTGATGAATGTGTTAAACATTCATCAAAAGGATGAATAGTATTCACATCCTTGTAGTAGTTAGGTTAGGGTTTAGAAGTGGAGACCCCTTACGGTTTGGCGGCGGCTAGGGTTAGGGTTTGGTGGCGGCTAGGGTTAGGCAACGGCTAGGGTTAGGGTTTGGCGGCGGCTAGGTTAGGGTTAAGTGGCGGCTACTTTAGGGTTAGGAGATAGTATATAATGGAGTAGTTTGGAGTTGTCTTTCATTCTTTCCTTTCATGGTTTTTGAGTGCACATAGAACCTTCAACCTTTGTTAGTTGTTGCAAGCCATAGTTTTGTGATTGCATACAACCTTTGTAATCATCTTGTTAGTTAATACAATTGTTCCATTTCATGAACCTTGAAGCTTTCATTTCTTGCTTTTTTCAAGTTTTTTCCAATAATGGAGAAGTTTGATGGTGGCAACTTTCACCTTAGGAAGTTCAAAATGCGCATGATGCTTTCCAAACATGGGCTTTGGAAATTTGTTGATGGGAGTGCCACCTTGCCAAGTGAAGAACTTGCAAGTGCCGATTACAATAAGAAAGAGATGAAGGCTTTTGGATTGCTTTGTGAACATCTCACGGATGCCCAACTTGCACACATTCAACATTGTGACAATGTGAAAAGTGCGTGGGAAACTCTTTGTGGTGTGCATGAAGCTAAGACGATTCGACAACAAGTTGTTCCTTCGAAGGAGATTTTTCACCATCAAAATGCAAGAAGGAGATGACATGCTTATGCACATCAACACAGTGAAAGCCCTTGCAGACCAATTACGTTCCATCAAGGTGAACATTACGGATGAAGATGTTTACATGATACTCCTCATGAGCCTTCCTCCATCCTTTGATAACATAGTCACAAGCTTGGAATCCATGTCCACAAAAGATGCAAACCTTCAATTCATTGTAACAAGGTTGCTTCATGAAGTGTTGAAAAGAAAAGAATGTGAGAGTTCCGAAACTACCGCATTAGTGAACAAAACTCATAAGTCAAACGAAAAGCTAGTGCAAAACCCAATGTATCTCATGCGCACATTCCTAATGAAAAGAGAAGCAAATTAGAATCCAAATCCATACCTTGTGTGTTTCTAAGGTATTGTGAAGGGACCAAAGCATATTGCTTAATGTGTGTAGAAAACCAAAAGGATCATTAAAAGTTGAGATGGTATGTTCCTTGTATTGGGATTAGATTAGAGGAGAGATTGTTATTAGGATTAGAAGAGAGATTGTGTGATATCAGAGCAATCACAAGCACATAAAACATACACAAGTATGTGAACAAATGCTTGGAGTAAGAGAGCCAACTCTCCTCCAACCTTGCTCTTTATTCCCTTCCCTGTACCACCTCATTGACAAAGCATATGGGATAAATATCTTCCTCCTTATTCTAACATGTTGGTGGTACTAACATATCCCAAATCTACCTATGTCTTAGATTATTTGCAACACTTATCTACAAGATTGTTTCTAACATCTACAACACCATTATCTATGTTTTATCATAATCTTCAACACTCCCACTTTGCAAGTAATCTAAGACTCGCAATCCCATGCTTCTTGTACATTGCTTGAGCCCGTAATAGGACTTCTTCAACTTACACACGAGGTGCTCCTTGCCATCTTGCATGGGTGCCTCCCACTTGCTTGCATCCTCCGAATGCATTGCATCACACAAATTCAATGGATCATCAAGACAAGCAACATTAGCACGTTCCACATCTTGTTTGGATAAGATGTGGTTCTTCCACCAATCTCCAAGCGGTCGCCGCTCCCTCAAGGGGTACCTACGCTCTTCCCCGGGCCGCCCCTCATGTTCACTACTTGTGCTTGCATCTTTAGATGGTTTTGAAGGTGTTGATGAACAACCTGGGTTTGGTGTTGCCTCTTCATTGCTTGGATCCTTTTCGGCATCATCATCCACATAGGGTGTTTTGGAAGATGTGTCCACAATCATCACATTAGGGGTCTCATTTCTCCCACTTGGACGCATCTCCAAATCAGTGCCCACAGTAGTGCTATCTTCCATGAGATCAACATCCCTACACTTGATCATCTTCTTGGATTGCAAACACATGAGCCTATATGCCTTGTTGAAGGTCACTTCATACAAGTTGCCATTGCGTAAGGCTATTGCAATCACCTCTCCATCAAATGCCCTCACAATGCACTCATTCATGTTGAATTCCACTTTGCACCCACTTGACAAGATTTTGCTCACCGAAAGCAAGTTGGCATGCAATTTTGGCACATGGAGCACATCCTTGATTCTGACCCTCTTGGTTTGCCCTTTCACCATCACTTCCACAAGGATGGATCCCATTCCAATTGCTTCAACAATGCTATCATCACTCATGATCACATTGCGTTTTGGAATTACCTCATACATGTCAAATGCGGCTCTATGAGAAGTCATATGGTTGGTGGCTCCCGAGTCCATGATCCACTTGCATATGGCTTTGCAATGGTCTCCATCTTTTGTTGCAAAGGCATAGTCATCATCGTCCTTGGCTTTGTTGGCATTCTCCTTCTCCTTGTTGTTGTTCTTGGCCTTGAAGCAAAATCGTGCAATGTGGCCTGGTTTACCACAATAGTAGCATGTCCTGGTCTCTTTGCGTGTAGATGTGATGCCTCCTTTTCCTTGCATTGACACCATTGCCGCATCATCACCTTGCGACTCCTTCTCCCTCCTCTTGGACACTTCATGCATCAATCGTGCGGTCACAAACTCCATCGTGAGGTCTTTCATGGGCAGAGTCTCCAAGGCGGTGATTAGGTACTCCTAGGAGGGTGGCAAGCTCTCAAGCAAGGTCATGACAACATCCTCATCCCTCACGGGCACCTCCAAGCAAGCAAGTTGATCAGCAAGGGCCTTTACCTTGTTGATGTGGTCTAGAAGGTCCTCTCCCTCTTGCATCTTACATGTGAAGAACTTGCGGCGAATGAAGAGGATGTTGGACAAGCTCCTTGTCTCGTGGATGTTACAAAGTGTCCTCCATGCCTCCCCTGGTCCCTTACACCTCTTGATGTGGTGAAGTTGACTATCCACCAAGTTGATGCCAATGATAGACATGGCCTTCTTCACACGCCTTTGGTACCCCTTGATGATTTTGGGGTCCGCATCGGATGGTGGAGCATCCTCAGATCCGTCAACAATCTCCCAAAGGTCCATGGAGGCCAACACCATCTCCATTTTGAACTTCCAGAGGCTAAAGTTCTCCCCATTGAACTTGTCAATGACTCTAGCGCTCTCTCCCTCAAATGATGCCATTTTGCATTCAAATCTGACCTCTCTACCCACTTATGTGCTCAACCAGATGCTAATTAGTGCTTAATGAACACTCTTATATGTAATTTGCTTCAATGCACTCTCATAAACACACTCCAGCCCCTAGATGGCTCAATTGTGCACCAATTCACCTCCAATGACAAAACTCAGCCCTTAATGGCTCCCACTTGCATCAATGCCTCCTTACACACTTCGAATGCACTCCACCAACTCTTGCATCAATGCTTCCTTACACACTCAGAATGCACTCAACAAACTCTTGCATCAATGCTTCCTTACACACTCAGAATGCACTCTAGCAACTTTTGCATTAATGCCTCCTTACACGTTCAGAATGTACTCAACGAACTGTTGCATCAATGCGTCCTTATAGACTCAAAATGCATTCAAGCAACTCTTGCATCAATGCCTTCTTCCACACTCAAAATGCACTCTAGCAACTCTTGCATCAATGCCTCCTTACACACTCAGAATGCACTTAACCAACTCTTGCATCAATGCTTCCTTACACATTCAAAATGCATTCAAGCAACTCTTGCATCAATGCCTCCTTCCACACTCAAAATGCACTCTAGCAACTCTTGCATCAATGCTGGATTGCACATCCAATGCTTCGAAATACCTCCAAAGAGCACCAATCTAAGAGTTGTGCGCCTCCAAACTCCAAATGGCCTCCAAATCTTCAAAGCTCCTCCAAAGCTCTTCAAAACTCCTCTAAGGCTCCAAAAGCGCCTCCAACAGTGCAAACTTGCTCCTCCAACACACACAAACCCTCAAGATCTCTCTCTCAATGCACACAAGCAATCAAACCTCTAATGATGCAATTTGCATGAGTGGGCCCATAACCTATTGGGATTAGATTAGAGGAGAGATTGTTATTAGGATTAGAAGAGAGATTGTGTGATATCAGAGCAATCACAAGCACATAAAACATACACAAGTATGTGAACAAATGCTTGGAGTAAGAGAGCCAACTCTCCTCCAACCTTGCTCTTTATTCCCTTCCCTGTACCACCTCATTGACAAAGCATATGGGATAAATATCTTCCTCCTTATTCTAACATGTTGGTGGTACTAACATATCCCAAATCTACCTATGTCTTAGATTATTTGCAACACTTATCTACAAGATTGTTTCTAACATCTACAACACCATTATCTATGTTTTATCATAATCTTCAACACCTTGAAGGGATGGAAAAAGTTAAAAGTGTTTATCATAATATACCCCTTTCAAACCAAGTAGAACACACAGTGCATGAAGTCGTGAATGATGATAAACTTGTTAAGGATGTTAATCCTATACCTTTGAAAGAGAGACCAATAGAAGACGTGGAAGGTGATGAATCTACATCAAATTTTTCTTTGGAAAAACAATTTGCTCCAGTGTAAGATGAGGGTTTGAATGAACCACAACAAGATGGACAAAGAAAAAAGCCCCATAGACAATGTAAAGAGTGCCCTTGTGATTAGAAGGTTGCCACCAAATAGGTGGAACGGGCCACCATTGCTTTTTCAAAGGAACTTCAAACCATGGAAGAGGCGTTGAAGGGTGAATATGCAAGGAAGTGGGAGATTGCCATGCAAGAAGAATATAACTCTCTTATTGTTAACAACACTTGGTCCTTGGTGCCACTCCCTAAGGGTAGGAAGCGCATTTCTTGGAAATGGGTGTTCAAAATCAAACATGGGGTTGATGGTGAAGTCGAATGTTATAAGGCTAGACTTGTGGCAAGAGGTTTCAGTCAAACATTTGGAGTCGATTATAATGAAACTTTTGCACCCATTTCAAAGTTTGTGTTAATTTGTTGTATCTTTGCACTAACGACCATTGAAGACATGGAGATTCATCGAATGGACGTCAAAACCACATTTCTCAATGGTGACCTTAAAGAGGAAATCTACATGGAACAACCCAAAGGATTCACACAAGAAGGTGAGCATCTTGTGTGTAAGCTTCACAAGTCATTGTATAGGTTGAAACTATCTCTAAGGGCTTGGAATCAAAAGTTCAATGCTTTCTTGAAAAGCAACGTGTATGTTGTGCCCTTCGAAGATGTCAAATTGCTCATTGTCGTCTATGTCAATGATCTAATCTTGGTGTGCAATAATAAGGATAAGCTTTTGGAAGTGAAGGAAGAACTTTCTCGAAAGTTCGAAATGAAAGATCTTGGCGATTTGCATTTCTTCCTTGGCATGGAAGTTGAAAGGGGATCATGCACAACATCTTCTTTGCATCAACCAAATTGGGTATCTCAAGGAGATTCTCAAACGCTTTTGCATGGAGGATTGCAAAGCCATTGGAGTGCCACTTAATCCCAAGACAAAGTTGAAAAAGAATGTGAAGAAGGATGATGAAATGGTGAAGTTCCTTATCAACAAGCGATGCAATCCTTGATGTATGCAATGTTGTGTACTCGACCGGATTGGCATACACAATACATGGCCAATCTTAGCCTAGAACATTGGATTATGGTCAAACACATTTTTTGATATTTGCAAGGCACTTGGGAATTCAAATTATGCTTCGGAGGATTACCACCCCAAGATTTGATTAGATATTGTGATGCAAATTGGGCCATTGACCTTGAGGATAGGAGATCCACCAAAAGGTTTATTACATATATTAAAGGAAAAATGAAGCTTCCCCTGAAGCCGGATGGACAGTGGCTATGGACAGTAGCTGAATATAGAGACACTTGCACATGGTTACTAGAGTGGACATCTCATCCGTCTTGCCATCCTTTTATTTTCTGCCTGCTAGTTACTCTCCCCCATGTTTCCGCGTGGATCCGTCGACGGATCTTGGCTTGCAAGGTCCCGTGTTGCAAGTAGTAGTAACAGCAACTTCTACACGTCCACACGCCAACCTGAGATCTTAGTGTTCCGATACTTTCACAACCTTTCTCCATGATGCCGTTGGTGTGAGCTTTGGTACAACTTTGTTGCGATGCATGGCTGCTTTTAATTATTTCACTTTTTTTTGTTTTCTTTTTGTTTTGTTGTTGTCATGTCGCCTATAAATTATAAAATCAGGATTATTGTTGTAATTTTTTTGATTCACGATAACTATCGATCGACTCTCTCGACCCATCATTGTCTCCGTGTGGATCCATTGATGGATCTTGGCTTGCAAGGTCCCGTGTTGCAAGCAACAACAACAACTTTTGCACGTCCGCATGCCAACCTAACGCTGTCCTAGGTCCCTTGTTAAACCCACTTGAGGGTCCAACTATGCGAGAATGCGGAAGGAGTTGGGACTTGGAGGCGGTCCCGACTTCCAACACTAAAGGGAGTGAGAGGGGCGTGCTAGAAATCTCGGGATTAGACTAGGAAGAGGGACAATTATCTTCTTACACGATTCTGCATCCAAAACCAACCACAAGAGGGTTAGTTCACTTCGGAAAACACCCTTCTTGTTAAGACAAGCCACGAGCAACTTGGACTCACTTGACTCAACATGGCCCACACTCGGGGGAAGCCACCACCTTCCCCCATATAGTATTCTTTGCAGCTCTCCGTCGAGGTTACATCCGAATGGCACTTTTTCTCAGGACTCCCAAAGTGGAGTTCTAAAATTGTCCTAGGCAACCATAACTTCTTGCTTAGACCTCTGATTGGGATGAGGTCTGAAGCAATCTTGTAGCTCTCTTCAAGAATTTTCCAACTCCATGTCGCACACTATCTGCAGACGTCGAGATCAGGTCGATTCCCAACTTTTAGTGCTCGAAAGTCAAATTGCCAGTTTAACTCCTGACCTTTCTTTTGCCCATAACTTGGGCTGTAAATGTCCAAATGGCTCGTGTGAGGCCATTTTGGACATCTAGACTTCAAGACCTTTTCAATGACATTAAGAACACCCCAATGTGAGGTGTTTTGACCCTTGCAATTGAGCTCTGAGTTTTTGGGAGTCCTAGAGGACTCCAACTTCCCACTTTTGGGAGTTTGAATTTCATCCTCACACTTAGCCCAAAGTGGGTTTGCGACACAACCTGATAAGTCCGTTCTCATCTTTATGCAGTAGATGTGTGGTTGTTCATAGCTTTTATGGAGAAGCATGTGTTATTAATTTGTGTTCGGGATGCTTCTGTTTTATAGTGTGACAAGTGTGGTGACATTGTAGACAGATCAAGGACCTAGGCCCCATTAGTATCAGATTGTCTGAGGGTTAGAATCCTTGTACCTGCTGCCCAATCTTGCCCTGACCTGAATTATCATTGGCACATGTCAAATTTGCTACACATTAAAACCTCTAATACATTATTCCTTTACTATCACTAATGGTTGTTTATCATCATTCAAACCTTGCTAATCCTACATTTTACCAATTCTTTCTTGATTTGTAGAGCTTCAGAACCAGATTATGTGACAAGAATGCATTGAATTAGGAATGCATATGAAGGCAATGTTAGGTCTTCAGTCTACTTACTTTTGTTGTCATTGGTTGTGTAGGCATGAAGCTAAGTGTGGAGGAGCTTATGAGAAGACTCTTGAACCTGCAACATGCACAGGAACACACAATCATTGTCCTAAAAGTCCAGGTAGAAATGATTTAACCAGACATCTTAGTTTTTGGTGAATATGAATTCCAAGAGAAAACCAAAATTGTTTATAATTGAAAATTTGAGAAATGATGCTTTGGTGAATCTATTGATTTCTAGGATTTTATTTATTTATTTATTTTTGTGTGTGTTGGTGTGAAGAATCTTACAATTTTATTTTTTTCTCTCATTTTTTATGCAGAGGCCCTGGGGGACTTCCTGATGGTAGAGAAGGAACACCGGGGTCAATGTTGGAACTAGGATCCACATAGTTTGCATGGTCAAAGTTGTAGAGAATTCTCTCCATCAGAATCTCCTCATCACCAGAGCTACTTGTTGGCGCATGAACTTTTAATGTCAGCAATCTCGTGATCTAATGCATATTCACGTCATGTGGCAATCCGGCAACAACAGTAGCAACAACAACAACAACAGCTTGACGATGTTGTGGGTATAAGCTCTTCTACACTGCTTCATTCTACACCATCGGTAGTTGATCGCACGTACATCATGACCCGTAGCAGTTAGACTTTATACAATTATGTGGTAATGAAAAGTCTCATTCAAATACTTACCTGATCGTTGTGTCTCCACAAGTGCCTTGAATTCCTTGAATTTCTCCAAGCACTCCCCTTTGGACTTCAACAAGTACACCCACACCTTCCTTGAAAAGTCATCAATGTACATCACAAAGTACCTTGCACCGCCCAAGGATGTGGTCCTCATGGGGCCACATACATCCGAATGCATAATCTCCAAGGGCTTGGTGGCACGCATCCCTCCATCGCTTAGAAATGGTTTGCGATGCTGTTTTCCCTCAATGCACCCTTCACAAACAAATGAAGATGTAGGGCAAGGCATGTTTCCAAGGTTCATACCACTCACCATGTTTTGGAATGCATGCACACCTTTGACGTTCAAATGACCGAGGCGATGATGCCAAAGCTCCAATGCACCATCAATTGTTGAAGTTTAGGCCATGTTGGCCACATGCACCTCACACACCTTGGTGAAGGTCACTTGATACAAGTTGCCTTCGCGTAGCGCTATTGCAATCACCTCTCCATCAAATGCCCTAACAATGCACTCATTCATGTTGAATTGCACTTTGCACTCACTTGACAAGATTTTGCTCACCGAAAGTAAGTTGGCATGCAATTTTGGCACATGGAGCACGTCCTTGATTCTAATCTTCTTGGTTCGCCCTTTCACCATCACTTCCACAAGGATGGACCCCATTCCAATTGCCTCAACAATGCTATCATCACCCATATGCACGTTGCATGTTGGAATTACCTCATACATGTCAAATGCGGCTCTATGAGGGGTCGTATGCTTGGTGAGTCCCGAGTCCATGATCCACTTGCATATGGCCTTGCAATGGTCTCCATCCTTTGTTGCAAAGGCATAGTTTTGGCTTTGTTGGCATTCTCCTTCTCCTTGTTGCTGTTCTTGGCCTTGAAGCAAAATCGTGCAATGTGGCCCGGTTTGCCACAATAGGCTTTGCCACAAATGTCTTGGTGTCTTTGCGTGTAGATGTGGTCCCTCCTCTTGCATTGACACCATCGTCGCATCATCACCTTACGGCTCCTTCTCCCTCTTTTTGGACACTTCATGCATCAATTGTGCAGTCACAAACTCCATGGTGAGGTCTTGCATGGGCAAGGTCTCCAAAGCGGTGATTAGGTACTCGTAGGAGGGTGGCAAGTTCTCAAGCAAGGTCATCACAACATCCTCATCCCTCACGGGCACCTCCAAGCAAGCAAGTTCATCCGCAAGCGCCTTGACCTTGTTGATGTGGTCTAGAAGGTCCTCTCCCTCTTACATCTTGCATGTGAAGAACTTGCAACGAATGTAAAGGATGTTGGACAAGCTCTGCATCTCGTGGATGTTGCAAAGTGTCTTCCATGTCTCCGCGAGTCCCTTGCACTTGTTGATGTGGTGAAGTTGACTATCCACCAAGTTGATGCCAATGGTGGACATGGCCTTTTTCATGCATCGTTGGTACTCCTAGATGACTTTGGGGTCCACATTTGATGGTGGAGCCTCCTCAGACCCGTCCACAATCTCCCAAAGGTCCATGGAGGCGAACACCATCTCCATCTTGAACTTCCAAAGATTATAGTTCTCCCCATTGAACTTGTCAATGACTTTAGCGATCTCTCCCTCAAACGATGCCATTTTGCACTCAAATCCGACCTCTCTACCCACTTATGCGCTCAACCAAATGCCAATTAGTGCCTAATGAGCACTCTTACATGCAATTGCCTCAATGCACTCTTAAATGTGCTTCAATTACTCAAATGCACACGAATGCACCTCATAAACACACTTTAGCCCCTAGAAGGTTCAATTGAGCACCAATGCACCTCCAATCACAAAATTCAGCCCTTAATGTCTCCCACTTGCATCAATGTCTCCTAAGACACTCAAAATGCACTCAACCAACTCAAATCAAGTGCTCTATGAATCAAATGTGCACAAATATACCTCAATGACTCAAATCAAGACATACAATGTTGGAATGTGCACACATGTAAATCCAATGCTTCCAAATTCCTCCAAAGAACACCAATCAAGCACTTGTGCACGTCCAAATTCCAAATGGCCTCCAAAACCTCAAAGCTTCTCCAAAGCTCTTCAAAACTCCTCCAAGGCTCCAAAAGCGCCTCCAAAACCCTTAAGACGCCTCTCAATGCACACAGTAATCAAACTTCTAATCATGCAACTCGCATGAGTGGACCCATAAACTATTGAAGAACAACAGGATTAGAGGAGAGATTGCGCAATGAAAAGCACATAGAACACACAAATATGTGAACAATGCTTGGAGTGAGATGTCCAACTCCCCTCCAACCTTGCTCTTCATTCCCTTCCATGTACCACAACATTGACAAACCATATGGGATAACTATTTCTCTCCCTCCTTATTCTAACATGTTTGTGGTACTAACATATTTCAAATCTACCTATGTCTTTGATTGCTTGCAACACTTATCTACCACATTGTTTCTAATATCTACCACACCATTATCTATGTTTCTAACATCTACATCATAATCTTCAAAATCACATACTCATCCTATCCCCTTTAACACAAGGTGCATTGAAATTAACTACTTTGCAAGCTTGAAAAACTAGAGCAATATTTAAAGGTCAATAAGCTTCATCAATACCTTCTCATGTGAGCTTTTTGAAGACTTAAACAAAGGATAGGTACAAGGCTTTTTGCATATCTAAGCATGTTTAGTTGAACTTTATCAAATTTAAAACCCAAATCCTCACTAATGAGCTGCAAACATAAAACCCACATTTTAGTAGTACATATAAGACATAACAAACAAGTGGTTCTTACTTCTAAACTTAAAATCCAAACTCCAACATACATCAAAATTCTCATTGTAAGCTAATATTGGATGATCCAAGTCTATCTGTTTTTGTGTAAAAATACTATTCGTTTCTAATTCCCAATGTTGATGAATGTGTTAAACATTCATCAAATGGATGAATAGTATTCTCATCCTTCTAGCAGTTAGGTTAGGTTGAATAGTGGCGGCTAGGTTTTAGAAGTGGAAACTATTTAAGGTTTGGTGGCAACTAGGGTTAGGGCTTGGCGACAACTAGGGTTAGGGCTTGGCGGTGGCTAGGGTTAGGGCTTGGCGCTGGCTAGGGTTAGGGCTTGGCGATGGCTAGGGTTAGGGTTTGGCGATGGCTAGGGTTAGGGCTTGGCGATGGCTAGGGTTAGGGTTTGGCGATGGCTAGGGTTAGGGCTTGGCGATGGCTAGGGTTAGGCGGCGAGTAGGTTAAGTTTAAGTGACGACTACTTTAGGGTTAGGAGATAGTATATAGTGGAGTGGTTTTGAGTAATCTTTCATTCTCTCCTTTCATGTTTTTGAGTGCACATAGAACCTTCAAGCTTTGTTAGTTGTTGCAAGCCATAGTTTTGTGATCGTATCATTTGAAAGCATACAACCTTTGTAATCTTCTTGTTAGTTAATACAATTGTTCCATTTCATAAACCTTGAGTGTTTCATTTCTTGCTTGTTTTCAAATTCTTTCCAATATTTTAAAACCATTTCACAACCTCATTCTGATTTCATAAAATTTGAAACTCTCTTGTTGTATTGATTAGGGTGGTTTATGTGCAACACTTGGAACATTTTGTAGCACTTGACTTAAGATATTCACAAAGTGAGATGTTTGAATACCTGACCCCTAGTCACAACTGCAAGATCCTACAAGTTGGCCTTTTGTTTCTCACGAAAACTAGATGCCATCAACAAAAATGTGAGTTTTATGAATTATTTAATTGCACACGTGCACATATCACTTGTCAATTCACAAGTTGGGCTTGAATCGAAAGTTCAAAAGAAATCCATAAATAGACATTTCACAATATTTAAAAATTATTACAGTGACCAGTTAGGTTAAAAGTGTAACACCCATTGAACGAAATATACCCAATATAGACAAGTCTCCACCCTTGGTACTTTTGCATAGTAGTCTACCATGCCAATCTTGTTAGAAATACTATTCGTTTCTAATTCCCAATGTTGATGAATGTGTTAAACATTCATCAAAAGGATGAATAGTATTCACATCCTTGTAGTAGTTAGGTTAGGGTTTAGAAGTGGAGACCCCTTACGGTTTGGCGGCGGCTAGGGTTAGGCGACGGCTAGGGTTAGGGTTTTGCGGCGGCTAGGTTAGGGTTAAGTGGCGGCTACTTTAGGGTTAGGAGATAGTATATAATGGAGTAGTTTGGAGTTGTCTTTCATTCTCTCCTTTCATGGTTTTTGAGTGCACATAGAACCTTCAACCTTTGTTAGTTGTTGCAAGCCATAGTTTTGTGATTGCATACAACCTTTGTAATCATCTTATTAGTTAATACAATTGTTCCATTTCATGAACCTTGAAGCTTTCATTTCTTGCTTGTTTTCAAGTTGTTTCCAATAGGTTATGGGCCCACACCAAGCAAGAGAAAGGACATTGTGTTAGAACAAAAAGTAGTGAAAGGTTTTGAGCTTGCATTGCATAGAAAAAAAAGAGAGAATCCTTTTGAGACAAGGTTCTTAGTTTGCAAAGTGAGTGGGAGTTCATTTCCAAGTGGTAGCATACAAGGAGCTTGCAACTTTTCCAAGTGAGTGGGAGGTGTGGAAGAGACTTCTTCAAAGTGTTGTAAGTTCTTAAGCATGGAAGAGTGTTCTTCAAGTCTTTAAGTTTCAAGTTTTAAGTTCAAAAGTGTGAAAGAGAGTTCTTCAAATTTTTGAAAGTTTCAACATTGAAGTTTGAGGTGTAAGAGAAGTTTTTCAAGTTTCTTGTAAAGGTTTTAGGAAAAGCTTGTTTTTAAGTTTTTGAAAGTGTTTCCTTGTACAACATAGAAAAGGAGAATCCTTTTGAAGGAAGGCTTTTACTTTGCAAGGTTGCAAAGAGAGTAATAGTCTTTCCAAGAGAGTGTGAGGTGTGGAAGAGATTTCTTCAAGGTCTTGTAAGTTTTTCAAGTGTGAAAAACTTGGTTTTGAAAGTATCAAGTTTCAAAATGAAAGTGTTTGGAAGAGAGTTCTTTTAGTTGTTGAAAACTTCCACTTTCAAGTTTGAGAATGCTTGTTGTAGCATTTGTGTTCAAAATGTCTTCTTTTCAAATGGAGTCTTTGAAAGTCATGGAGAAGTTTGATGGCGGCAACTTTCACCTTTGGAAGTTCAAAATGCGCATGATGCTTTCCAAACATGGGCTTTGGAAATTTGTTGATGGGAGTGCCACCTTGCCAAGTGAAGAACTTGTAAGGGCCGATTACAACGAAAAGGAGACCAAGGCTTTTGCATTGCTTTGTGAACATCTCACGGATGCCCAACTTGCACACATTCAATATTGTGACGATGTGAGAAGTGCGTGGGAGGCTCTTTGTGGTGTGCATGAAGCTAAGACCATTGGCAACAAGTTGTTCCTTCGAAGGAGATTCTTCACCATCAAAATGCAAGAAGGAGATGACATGCTGGTGCACATCAACACGGTGAAAGCCCTTGCGGACCAACTACATTCTATCGAGGTGAACATTACGGATGAAGATGTTTACATGGTACTCCTCATGAGCCTTCCTCCATCCTTTGATAACTTAGTCACAAGCTTGGAGTCCATGTCCACGAAAGATGTAGACCTTCAATTCATTGTAGCAAGGTTGCTTCACGAAGTGTCCAAAAAGAAAAGAATGTGAGAGTTCCGAGACTACCACATTAGTGAACAAAACTCACAAGTCAAACGAAAAACTTTGCTTCTATTGCCGGGACATTTTGTGAGAAATTGTTTGAAGAAGAAAAATGATAAAAAAGAAAAAGCTAATCAAGCTTGTGAAGATCACGAGCAAATGTTTGTTGCGGCATTGAATGCCAATGATCATACCACGTATGATTGGATTGTGGATTCCGGGGCAACGCAACACATGACAATCGAACAAGAGTGGTTTACCACGTACGAGCGCATTTCCCCAAGGAGGGTGTTCATGGGCGATGACACCGTTTTCGAGGCCATTGGCAAGGGGAGCATCAAAGCCACAATACAAGTGGGAGGCCGATTGACACACACAACCGTCACCCAAGTTCTTCATGTTCCAAAAATGAAGAATAATCTCATTTCGGTGAGTAAACTCATTTCGGAAGGTTTCAAAGTGGAGTTTGACAAGGATGGTTGTAAGGTCAACGATGCTCGAGGAGTTGTTGTGGCACAAGCACGAAGGGACAAGAACTTGTATCTTCTTAATGTGAAGGTGCGTAAGGACATGGCGCACTTCGCAAATTCTTTGGAGGAAAGTGTGATGCTTCGGCATGAAAGACTTGGCCATCTCAACATGGCAAGCCTTAAGGAGTTAAATGCCATGGCGGACGGCATGAATTTGAAGGAAGTGCCCTTGCATCACATTTGTGAAGGATGCGTGAAAGGCAAACATCAAAGAACATCATTTCCCAAGGACGGAGCAACGAGGGCTTCACAACTTTTGGAGATTGTGCACACCGTGTTGAAGATGTTGAAGATTATGATAAAACATAGATAATGGTGTTGTAGATGTTAGAAACAATCTTGTAAATAAGTGTTGCAAGTAATCAAAGACATAGGTAGATTTGGGATATGTTAGTACCACCAACATGCTAGAATAAGGAGGGAGATATTTATCCCATATGCTTTGTCAATGAGGTGGTACAGGGAAGGGAATAAAGAGCAAGGTTGGAGGAGAGTCGGCTCTCTTACTCCAAGCATTTGTTCACATACTTGTGTATGTTTTATGTGCTTGTGATTGCTCTGATATCACACAATCTCTCTTCTAATCCTAATAACAATCTCTCCTCTAATCTAATCCCAATAGGTTATGGGCCCACACATGCAAATTGCATCATTAGAGGTTTGATTGCTTGTGTGCATTGAGAGAGAGATCTTGAGGGTTTATGTGTGTTGGAGGTGCAAGTTTGCACTGGTTGAAGCGCTTTTGGAGCCTTGGAGGAGTTTTAAAGAGCTTTGGAGGAGCTTTGAGGATTTAGAGCCCATTTGGAGCTTGGAGGTGCACAAGTCCTGGGTTGGTGCTCTTTGGAGGTATTTCGAAGCATTGGATGTGCAATCCACTATTGTAAGTCTTGATTGAGTTACTAAGGTGTATTTGTGCACATTCGATTCATAGAGCACTTGATTTGAGTTGGTTAGGTGCATTCTGAGTGTGTAAGGAGGCATTGATGCAAGAGTTGCTAGAGTGCATTTTGAGTGTGGAAGGAGGCATTGATGCAAGAGTTGCTTGAATGCATTTTGAATGTGTAAGGAAGCATTGATGCAAGAGTTGGTTAAGTGCATTCTTAGTGTGTAAGGAGGCATTGATGCAAGAGTTGCTAGAGTGCATTTTGAGTGTGGAAGAAGGCATTGATGCAAGAGTTGCTTGAATGCATTTTGAGTCTATAAGGACGCATTGATGCAACAGTTCGTTGAGTACATTCTGAACGTGTAAGGAGGCATTAATGCAAAAGTTGCTAGAGTGCATTCTGAGTGTGTAAGGAAGCATTGATGCAAGAGTTTGTTGAGTGCATTCTGAGTGTGTAAGGAAGCATTGATGCAAGAGTTGGTGGAGTGCATTCGAAGTGTGTAAGGAGGCATTGATGCAAGTGGGAGCCATTAAGGGCTGAGTTTTGTCATTAGAGGTGAATTGGTGCACAATTGAGCCATCTAGGGGCTGGAGTGTGTTTATGAGAGTGCATTGAAGCAAATTACATATAAGAGTGTTCATTAAGCACTAATTAGCATCTGGTCGAGCACATAAGTGGGTAGAGAGGTCAGATTTGAATGCAAAATGGCATCATTTGAGGGAGAGAGCGCTAGAGTCATTGACAAGTTCAATGGGGAGAACTTTAGCCTCTGGAAGTTCAAAATGGAGATGGTGTTGGCCTCCATGGACCTTTGGGAGATTGTCGACGGGTCTGAGGATGCTCCACCATCCGATGCGGACCCCAAAATCATCAAGGGGTACCAAAGGCGTGTGAAGAAGGCCATGTCTATCATTGGCATCAACTTGGTGGATAGTCAACTTCACCACATCAAGAGGTGTAAGGGACCAGGGGAGGCATGGAGGACACTTTGTAACATCCACGAGACAAGGAGCTTGTCCAACATCCTCTTCATTCGCCGCAAGTTCTTCACATGTAAGATGCAAGAGGGAGAGGACCTTCTAGACCACATCAACAAGGTAAAGGCCCTTGCTGATCAACTTGCTTGCTTGGAGGTGCCCGTGAGGGATGAGGATGTTGTCATGACCTTGCTTGAGAGCTTGCCACCCTCCTAGGAGTACCTAATCACCGCCTTGGAGACTCTGCCCATGAAAGACCTCACGATGGAGTTTGTGACCGCACGATTGATGCATGAAGTGTCCAAGAGGAGGGAGAAGGAGTCGCAAGGTGATGATGCGGCAATGGTGTCAATGCAAGGAAAAGGAGGCATCACATCTACACGCAAAGAGACCAGGACATGCTACTATTATGGTAAACCAGGCCACATTGCACGATTTTGCTTCAAGGCCAAGAACAACAACAAGGAGAAGGAGAATGCCAACAAAGCCAAGGACGATGATGACTATGCCTTTGCAACAAAAGATGGAGACCATTGCAAAGCCCTATGCAAGTGGATCATGGACTCGGGAGCCACCAACCATATGACTTCTCATAGAGCCGCATTTGACATGTATGAGGTAATTCCAAAACGCAATGTGATCATGAGTGATGATAGCATTGTTGAAGCAATTGGAATGGGATCCATCCTTGTGGAAGTGATGGTGAAAGGGCAAACCAAGAGGGTCAGAATCAAGGATGTGCTCCATGTGCCAAAATTGCATGCCAACTTGCTTTCGGTGAGCAAAATCTTGTCAAGTGGGTGCAAAGTGGAATTCAACATGAATGAGTGCATTGTGAGGGCATTTGATGGAGAGGTGATTGCAATAGCCTTACGCAATGGCAACTTGTATGAAGTGACCTTCAACAAGGCATATAGGCTCATGGGTTTGCAATCCAAGAAGATGATCAAGTGTAGGGATGTTGATCTCATGGAAGATAGCACTAGTGTGGGGACTGATTTGGAGATGCGTCCAAGTGGGAGAAATGAGACCCCTAATGTGATGATTGTGGACACATCTTCCAAAACACCCTATGTGGATGATGATGCCGAAAAGGATCCAAGCAATGAAGAGGCAACACCAAACCCAGGTTGTTCATCAACACCTTCAAAACCATCTAAAGATGCAAGCACAAGTAGTGAACATGAGGGGCGGCCCGGGGAAGAGCGTAGGTACCCCTTGAGGGAGCGGCGACCGCTTGGAGATTGGTGGAAGAACCACATCTTATCCAAACAAGATGTGGAACGTGCTAATGTTGCTTGTCTTGATGATCCATTGAACTTGTGTGATGCAATGCATTCGGAGGATGCAAGCAAGTGGGAGGCAGCCATGCAAGAGGAATATGGCTCACTCATGGCCAATGGCACGTGGGAATTGGTCCCTCTTCCAAAGGATCGTAAGAGTGTGGGATGCAAGTGGGTGTTTCGCACAAAAAGGGATGCATCAGGCCATATTGTGAGGCACAAGGCAAGGTTGGTGGCCAAGGGGTACTCTCAAGTTGAAGGTGTGGACTTCAATGAAACATTTGCCCCCGTGGCCAAGTTCACCACCATTAGATGCATGCTTGCAATTGGATCTGCCATGGATCTAGAAATCCACCAAATGGATGTGAAGACCGCATTCTTGAATGGGGAATTGGAGGAGGACATCTACATGGACCAACCGCAAGGATTCGTGCAAGATGGCAAGGAGCACCTCGTGTGTAAGTTGAAGAAGTCTTTGTACGGGCTCAAGCAATCACCAAGAGCATGGTACCAACGCATTGACATGTTCTTCACCCATGAATGTTTTCGTAGGAGCCAAGCGGACCATTCATTATATGTCAAGCAAACGGGTGAGTACTTGTTGATAGTCATTATCTATGTGGATGATCTTATCATCTTAGCAAGCAATGTGAGCATTTTGAAATGGTTGAAGTCAAGGCTTGAAGATGAATTTGAGATGAGTGATCTTGGAGAGTTGCACTATTGCCTTGGTGTGGAGTTTGAGAGAGACCGTGCGAACCGCACCATAACCATGAGCCAAAGCAAGTACATTGAAGAGGTGCTCAAGCGCTTCAACATGGAGGAGTGCAAGCCCATTGGAACTCCACTTGATGTGAATTCCAAGCTGTTGAAACTCACAGAGGAAGAGTTTCAAGGCATTCAAGAGGAGATGCATGGCATTCCATATAAGGCCGCGGTGGGATCATTGATGTATGCCATGGTGGGCACAAGGCCTGATCTTGCATTCCCGGTGAGCATGGTTAGTCAATTCATGTCAAGGGCTGGTCCTTCCCATTGGATGGCGGTGAAACGCATCATGCGGTACTTGAAAGGCACTTTGGATTTCAAATTGTGCCTTGGAGGCAAGGATGTTAGTTTGAGGGGATATTGTGATGCTGATTGGGGTGGAGATGCAAATGAGCGACGTTCAACCACGGGGTACGTGTTCTTTGTGGGTCTTGGAGCCATCTCATGGAATTGCAAGAGGGAACCTACAATTGCCTTGTCTACCACAGAGGCCGAATACATGGCCACTAGCCAATGCACCAAGGAGGCCATATGGTTGAGGAAGTTAATGGCGGATGTGGGACTTGTGCAAGTTGGAGCAACGAGCATCATGTGTGACAATCAGGGATGCATTGCACTTGCAAAGAACCCAACGCACCACTCTCGCACAAAGCACATTGACATACAACACCACTTCATTCGAGAGAAGTTGGAGAATGGAGAAATAGGGCTCAAGTATTGCCCAACTCAAAATATGGTGGCGGATGTGTTGACAAAGGCATTAGCAAAGGAGCGGCATCAAAACCTTATAAGAAGCATGGGATTAGGAGTCTTAGATTACTTGCAAAGTGGGAGTGTTGAAGATGTTGAAGATTATGATAAAACATAGATAATGGTGTTGTAGATGTTAGAAACAATCTTGTAAATAAGTGTTGCAAGTAATCAAAGACATAGGTAGATTTGGGATATGTTAGTACCACCAACATGCTAGAATAAGGAGGGAGATATTTATCCCATATGCTTTGTCAATGAGGTGGTACAGGGAAGGGAATAAAGAGCAAGGTTGGAGGAGAGTCGGCTCTCTTACTCCAAGCATTTGTTCACATACTTGTGTATGTTTTATGTGCTTGTGATTGCTCTGATATCACACAATCTCTCTTCTAATCCTAATAACAATCTCTCCTCTAATCTAATCCCAATACACCGATGTGTGCGGACCAATGAAACTTACATCGCATGGTGGAGCGCGATACTTTCTCACTTTCATTGACGATTTCTCAAGGAAAACTCATGTTTATCTTTTGAAGGCAAAAGAAGAAGTGTTTGAAAAATTCAAACAATACAAGGCGTTGGTAGAGAACGAAATTGGTCACAAAATCAAAGTGTTATGTTCCGACAACGGAGGAGAATTTGTGTCTAAGAAGTTTGACACATTTCTTGCGGAATGTGGAATTCAACGACAAACAAGTGCGCCCTATTCCCCACAACAAAACGGTGTTGCAGAACGTGCCAATAGAACCATCATGGAATGTGCAAGAACCATGATTCTTGCACAAGGGTTGGAACTTTCATTTTGGGGCGAAGCGGTGAACACGGCGGTGTACATCAAAAATCGGTGTCCAACCAATGCTCTTGATTCCTATTGGAAAAAACTTGAAAACAAGCAAGAAATGAAAGCTTCAAGGTTCATGAAATGGAACAATTGTATTAACTAACAAGATGATTACAAAGGTTGTATGCAATCACAAAACTATGGCTTGCAACAACTAACAAAGGTTGAAGGTTCTATGTGCACTCAAAAACCATGAAAGGAGAGAATGAAAGACAACTCCAAACTACTCCATTATATACTATCTCCTAACCCTAAAGTAGCCGCTGTTGAAGATTATGATAAAACATAAATAATGGTGTTGTAGATGTTAGAAACAATCTTGTAAATAAGTGTTGCAAGTAATCGAAGACATAGGTAGATTTGGGATATGTTAGTACCACCAACATGCTAGAATAAGGGGGAAGAGATTTATCCCATATGTTTTGTCAATGTGGTGGTACATGGAAGGGAATAAAGAGCAAGGTTGGAGGAGAGTTGGCTCTCTTACTCCAAGCATTTGTTCACATACTTGTGTATGTTTTATGTGCTTGTGATTGCTCTGATATCACACAATCTCTCTTCTAATCCTAATAACAATCTCTCCTCTAATCTAATCCCAATAGGTTATGGGCCCACACATGCAAATTGCATCATTAGAGGTTTGATTGCTTGTGTGCATTGAAAGAGAGATCTTGAGGGTTTGTGTGTGTTGGAGGTGCAAGTTTGCACTGGTTGAAGCGCTTTTGGAGCCTTGGAGGAGTCTTGAAGAGCTTTGGAGGAGTTTTGAAGAGCTTTGGAGGAGTCTTGAGGTTTTGGAGGCCATTTGGAATTTGGAGATGCACAAGTCCTAGATTGGTGCTCTTTGGAGGTGCAAGTTTGCACTGGTTGAAGCGCTTTTGGAGCCTTGGAGGAGTTTTAAAGAGCTTTGGAGGAGCTTTGAGGATTTAGAGCCCATTTGGAGTTTGGAGGTGCACAAGTCCTGGGTTGGTGCTCTTTGGAGGTATTTCGAAGCATTGGATGTGCAATCCACTATTGTAAGTCTTGATTGAGTTACTAAGGTGTATTTGTGCACATTCGATTCATAGAGCACTTGATTTGAGTTGGTTAAGTGCATTCTGAGTGTGTAAGGAGGCATTGATGCAAGAGTTGCTAGAGTGCATTTTGAGTGTGGAAGGAGGCATTGATGCAAGAGTTGCTTGAATGCATTTTGAGTCTGTAAGGACGCATTGATGCAAAAGTTGGTTGAGTACATTCTGAGTGTGTAAGGAGGCATTAATGCAAGAGTTGCTAGAGTGCATTTTGAGTGTGGAAGGAGGCATTGATTCAAGAGTTGCTTGAATGCATTTTGAGTCTATAAGGACGCATTGATGCAACAGTTCGTTGAGTACATTCTGAGTGTGTAAGGAGGCATTAATGCAAGAGTTGCTAGAGTGCATTCTGAGTGTGTAAGGAAGCATTGTGTTGAAGATTATGATAAAACATAGATAATGGTGTTGTAGATGTTAGAAATAATCTTGTAGATAAGTGTTGCAAATAATCTAAGACATAGGTAGATTTGGGATATGTTAGTACCACCAACATGTTAGAATAAGGAGGAAGATATTTATCCCATATGCTTTGTCAATGAGGTGGTACAGGGAAGGGAATAAAGAGCAAGGTTGGAGGAGAGTTGGCTCTCTTACTCCAAGCATTTGTTCACATACTTGTGTATGTTTTATGTGCTTGTGATTGCTCTGATATCACACAATCTCTCTTCTAATCCTAATAACAATCTCTCCTCTAATCTAATCCCAATAGGTTATGGGCCCACACATGCAAATTGCATCATTAGAGGTTTGATTGCTTGTGTGCATTGAGAGAGACATCTATAACACCATTATCTATGTTTTATCATAATCTTCAACACTCCCACTTTGCAAGTAATCTAAGACTCCTAATCCCATGCTTCTTGTACATTGCTTGAGCCCGTAATAGGACTTCTTCAACTTACACACGAGGTGCTCCTTGCCATCTTGCATGGGTGCCTCCCACTTGCTTGCATCCTCCGAATGCATTGCATCACACAAATTCAATGGATCATCAAGACAAGCAACATTAGCACGTTCCACATCTTGTTTGGATAAGATGTGGTTCTTCCACCAATCTCCAAGCGGTCGCCGCTCCCTCAAGGGGTACCTACGCTCTTCCCCGGGCCGCCCCTCATGTTCACTACTTGTGCTTGCATCTTTAGATGGTTTTGAAGGTGTTGATGAACAACCTGGGTTTGGTGTTGCCTCTTCATTGCTTGGATCCTTTTCGGCATCATCATCCACATAGGGTGTTTTGGAAGATGTGTCCACAATCATCACATTAGGGGTCTCATTTCTCCCACTTGGACGCATCTCCAAATCAGTGCCCACAGTAGTGCTATCTTCCATGAGATCAACATCCCTACACTTGATCATCTTCTTGGATTGCAAACACATGAGCCTATATGCCTTGTTGAAGGTCACTTCATACAAGTTGCCATTGCGTAAGGCTATTGCAATCACCTCTCCATCAAATGCCCTCACAATGCACTCATTCATGTTGAATTCCACTTTGCACCCACTTGACAAGATTTTGCTCACCGAAAGCAAGTTGGCATGCAATTTTGGCACATGGAGCACATCCTTGATTCTGACCCTCTTGGTTTGCCCTTTCACCATCACTTCCACAAGGATGGATCCCATTCCAATTGCTTCAACAATGCTATCATCACTCATGATCACATTGCGTTTTGGAATTACCTCATACATGTCAAATGCGGCTCTATGAGAAGTCATATGGTTGGTGGCTCCCGAGTCCATGATCCACTTGCATACGGCCTTGCAATGGTCTCCATCTTTTGTTGCAAAGGCATAGTCATCATCGTCCTTGGCTTTGTTGGCATTCTCCTTCTCCTTGTTGGTGTTCTTGGCCTTGAAGCAAAATCGTGCAATGTGGCCTGGTTTACCACAATAGTAGCATGTCCTGGTCTCTTTGCGTGTAGATGTGATGCCTCCTTTTCCTTGCATTGACACCATTGCCGCATCATCACCTTGCGACTCCTTCTCCCTCCTCTTGGACACTTCATGCATCAATCGTGCGGTCACAAACTCCATCGTGAGGTCTTTCATGGGCAGAGTCTCCAAGGCGGTGATTAGGTACTCGTAGGAGGGTGGCAAGCTCTCAAGCAAGGTCATGACAACATCCTCATCCCTCACGGGCACCTCCAAGCAAGCAAGTTGATCAGCAAGGGCCTTTACCTTGTTGATGTGGTCTAGAAGGTCCTCTCCCTCTTGCATCTTACATGTGAAGAACTTGCGGCGAATGAAGAGGATGTTGGACAAGCTCCTTGTCTCGTGGATGTCACAAAGTGTCCTCCATGCCTCCCCTGGTCCCTTACACCTCTTGATGTGGTGAAGTTGACTATCCACCAAGTTGATGCCAATGATAGACATGGCCTTCTTCACACGCCTTTGGTACCCCTTGATGATTTTGGGGTCCGCATCAGATGGTGGAGCATCCTCAGATCCGTCAACAATCTCCCAAAGGTCCATGGAGGCCAACACCATCTCCATTTTGAACTTCCAGAGGCTAAAGTTCTCCCCATTGAACTTGTCAATGACTTTAGCGCTCTCTCCCTCAAATGATGCCATTTTGCATTCAAATCTGACCTCTCTACCCACTTATGTGCTCAACCAGATGCTAATTAGTGCTTAATGAACACTCTTATATGTAATTTGCTTCAATGCACTCTCATAAACACACTCCAGCCCCTAGATGGCTCAATTGTGCACCAATTCACCTCCAATGACAAAACTCAGCCCTTAATGGCTCCCACTTGCATCAATGCCTCCTTAAACACTTCAAATGCACTCCACCAACTCTTGCATCAATGCTTCCTTACACACTCACAATGCACTCAACAAACTCTTGCATCAATGCTTCCTTACACACTCGGAATGCACTCTAACAACTCTTGCATCAATGCCTCCTTACACACTCAGAATGTATTCAACCATCTCTTGCATCAATGCTTCCTTACACACTCAAAATGCTTTCAAGCAACTCTTGCATCAATGCCTCCTTACACACTCAGAATGCACTTAACCAACTCAAATCAAGTGCTCTATGAATCGAATGTGCACAAATACACCTTAGTAACTCAATCAAGACTTACAATAGTGGATTGCACATCCAATGCTTCGAAATACCTCCAAAGGGCACCAACCCAGGACTTGTGCACCTCCAAACTCCAAATGGGCTCCAAGACCTCAAAGCTCCTCCAAAGCTCTTCAACGCTCCTCCAAGGCTGCAAAAGCACCTCCTATAGTGCAAACTCCAAAGAGCACCAATCCAAGACTTGTGCACCTCTAAACTCCAAATGGCCCCCAAAACCTCAAGACTCCTCCAAAGCTCTTCAAAACTCCTCCAAGGCTCCAAAAGTGCTTCAACCAGTGCAAACTTGCACCTCCAACACACACAAACCCTCAAGATCTCTCTCTCAATGCACACAAGCAATCAAACCTCTAATGATGCAATTTGCATGTGTGGGCCCATAACCTATTGGGATTAGATTAGAGGAGAGATTGTTATTAGGGTTAGAAGAGAGATTGTGTGATATCAGAGCAATCACAAGCACATAAAACATACACAAGTATGTGAACAAATGCTTGGAGTAAGAGAGCCAACTCTCCTCCAACCTTGCTCTTTATTCCCTTCCCTGTACCACCTCATTGACAAAGCATATGGGATAAATATCTTCCTCCTTATTCTAACATGTTGGTGGTACTAACATATCCCAAATCTACCTATGTCTTAGATTATTTGGAACACTTATCTACAAGATTGTTTCTAACATCTACAACACCATTATCTATGTTTTATCATAATCTTCAACAGGGATTAGGAGTCTTAGATTACTTGCAAAGTGGGAGTGTTGAAGATTATGATAAAACATAAATAATGGTGTTGTAGATGTTAGAAACAATCTTGTAAATAAGTGTTGCAAGTAATCGAAGACATAGGTAGATTTGGGATATGTTAGTACCACCAACATGCTAGAATAAGGGGGAAGAGATTTATCCCATATGTTTTGTCAATGTGGTGGTACATGGAAGGGAATAAAGAGCAAGGTTGGAGGAGAGTTGGCTCTCTTACTCCAAGCATTTGTTCACATACTTGTGTATGTTTTATGTGCTTGTGATTACTCTGATATCACACAATCTCTCTTCTAATCCTAATAACAATCTCTCCTCTAATCTAATCCCAATAGCCGCCACTGAACCCTAAACTAGCCGCCGCCAAACCCTAACCCTAGCCGTTGCCTAACCCTAGCCGCCACCAAACCCTAACCCTAGCCGCCGCCAAACCGTAAGGGGTCTCCACTTCTAAACCCTAACCTAACTATTATTGGAAACAACTTGAAAACAAGCAAGAAATGAAAGCTTCAAGGTTCATGAAATGGAACAATTGTATTAACTAACAAGATGATTACAAAGGTTGTATGCAATCACAAAACTATGGCTTGCAACAACTAACAAAGGTTGAAGGTTCTATGTGCACTCAAAAACCATGAAAGGAGAGAATGAAACACAACTCCAAACTACTCCCTTATATACTATCTCCTAACCCTAAAGTAGCCGCCACTTAACCCTAACCTAGCCGCCGCCAAACCCTAACCCTAGCTGTCGCCTAACCCTAGCCGGCACCAAACCCTAACCCTAGCCGCCGCCAAACCGTAAGTAGTCTCCACTTCTAAACCCTAACCTAACTACTACAAGGATGTGAATACTATTCATCCTTTTGATGAATGTTTAACACATTCATCAACATTGGGAATTAGAAACGAATAGTATTTCTAACACTCCCACTCTATGAAGTTTCTAATCCGAACATGGTTATCAACTTATGATGTCGTTCTTTTGATAATGCCTTGGTAAGGACATCCGCCACCATGTGTTCCGTTGGACAATATTCAAATCGAACTTCTCCATTTTCAACTCGTTCTCGAACAAAATGATGTTGTACATCAATGTGTTTTGTTCGTGCATGGTGAGTGAGATTCTTGGTCAATGATATCGCACCTTGATTGTCGCATCGAATCACCATCATTTTCTTCTCCTCCATGTATCCTAAATCCATCATCAACTTTGTTATCCATATGGCTTCCTTTGTGGCTTGCGTGTTCGCCATGTATTCGGCCTCCGTGGTGGACAATGCTATTGTAGGTTGTCGTTTGCTACTCCAAGAAATGGCTCCCCCTCCCATCATGAAAACAAACCCTGTGGTGGACCTCCTATCTTCAAGATCACCGCCCCAATCCGCATCGCAATATCCAAGAACTTCCTTGGATGGTGTTGCACCAAATTGTAATTTCATTTGCAATGTACCTTGCAAATATCGAAAGATTCGTTTCACGGCCATCCAATGCTCCATGTTAGGGTTCGCCATGTGTTGATTCAACACGCTTATTGGGTATGCCAAGTCGGGTCGTGTGCACAACATGGCATACATCAAAGACCCCACCGCTTGTTGATATGGAAATCCCTTTGATTCATCATTTCCACTCCCATTCCTTTGTAACTTCACCTTGGGATCCAATGGAACTCCAATGGGCTTACATTCTTCCATTCGAAAACGCTTCAATATTTCCTTGAGGTATTTGATTTGGTTGATGCGTAGAAGTCTTTCATCACGATTCCTTTGCACCTCCATCCCCAAAAAGAAATGCAACTCCCCAAGGTCCTTCATTTCAAACTTTTGACTCAATTCTTCTTTGACTTGCAAAAGTTTGTTTTGATCGTTGCACACCAAAATGAGGTCATCCACATAGACCACAATGAAAAACTTCACATCTCCCACTTGTGCAACGTACACACTAGGATCCGCCTCACTCTTCATAAATGCAATGCTTTTGAGAAACGCATCTAACTTTTGATTCCATGCCCTTGGAGATTGTTTCAAACCATACAAGGATTTGTGAAGCTTACACACGAGATGTTCACTTCCTTGGTGCACGAACCTTTGAGGTTGCTCCATGTAAATCTCCTCTTCAAGCTCGCCATTGAGAAATGCGGTTTTCACGTCCATTTGATGGATCTCCATGTCTTCCAAGGCTGCCAATGCAAGAATACAACGAATAGATGTGAACTTTGCCACGGGCGCAAAGGTTTCGTTGTAATCCACTCCGTAGGTTTGGGTAAAACCTCTTGCCACTAATCTAGTATTGTATCGTTCCACCTCCCCATTTGCGCCTTGTTTGATTTTGAACACCCATTTGCAAGAAATGGGTTTCCTACCGGCGGGAAGTGGTACCAAAGTCCATGTGTTGTTTGTCATGAGGGAATGATATTCTTCTCGCATCGCACACTCCCATTCCTTGGAATTTTCACATGTCAATGCTTCTTCAATATTTTGGGGCTCCTCCAAAAATGCAACGGTGGCGCGCTCCACCTCCTTGGTAGCAATCCACCAATCCCGAGGCCATTCCCTTCATTGCCTTTGAGGTCTTTCCCTCGGCTCATCTTGTGAAGGTTCACAAGATGGGTTATCATTGGAAATAACAAATTCTTCTTCCGATGAAGAACTTGGTGTGAACTCACTTTGCACACCTTCCCTTGTTTCATTCAAAGGTGTATCTTGACTAAAGGTTAATGGTTCTTCTCCTTCAACTTCTTCATGCACAACTACATTTTCTTCTTTCTGACGATGAGGTACAACACCTATTTCCTTTGGCCCTTCAATGAACACGACATCTCTACTTTTGATGATTCTCTTGGTTTTCACACACATCAAGCGATACGCTTGGTGCCTTCGTAATATCCTAAAAACACACAAGGCATCGACTTGGACTAATTTGGTCCTCTTCTCATCGGGCACATGTGCAAAGGCTTTACAACAAAAAATTTTTAAAAGAGACACATCGGGTTTCCTACCACTCCACGCTTCTTGAGGGGTCTTGGAATCAAGAGCCTTCGTTGGACATCGATTTTTGATGTACACCGCCGTGTTCACCGCTTCGCCCCAAAATGCAAGTTCCAACCCTTGTGCAAGAATCATGCTTCTTGCACATTCCATGATGGTTCTATTGGCAAGTTCCGCAACACCGTTTTGTTGTGGGGAATAGGGTGCACTTGTTTGTCGTTGAATTCCACATTCCGCAAGAAATGTGTCAAACTTCTTAGACACAAATTCTCCTCCGTTGTCGGAACGTAAGACTTTGATTTTGTGACCAATTTCGTTCTCCACCAACGCCTTGTATTGTTTGAATTTTTCAAACACTTCTCCTTTTGCCTTCAAAAGATAAACATGAGTTTTCCTTGAGAAATCGTCAATGAAAGTGAGAAAGTATCGCGCTCCACCATGCGAAGTAGTCTTCATTGGTCCGCACACATCGGTGTGCACAATCTCCAAAAGTTGTGAAGCCCTCGTTGCTCCGTCCTTGGGAAATGATGTTTTTTGATGTTTACCTTTGACGCATCCTTCACAAATATGATGCAACGGCACTTCCTTCAAATTCATGCCGTTCACCATGGCATCTAACTCCTTAAGGCTTGCCATGTTGAGATGGCCAAGTCTTTCATGCCAAAGCATCGCACTTTCCTCCAAAGAATTTGCAATGTGCGCCATGTCCTTACGCACCTTCACATTAAGAAGATACAAGTTCTTGTCCCTTCGTGCTTGTGCCACAACAACTCCTCGAGCATCGTTGACCTTACAACCATCCTTGTCAAACTCCACTTTGAAACCCTCCGAAATGAGTTTACTCACCGAAATGAGATTATTCTTCATTTTTGGAACATGAAGAACTTGGGTGATGGTTGTGTGTGTCAATCGGCCTCCCACTTGCATTGTGGCTTTGATGCTCCCCTTGCCAATGGCCTCCAAAACGGTGTCATCGCCCATGAACACCCTCCTTGGGGAAATGCGCTCGTACGTGGTAAACCACTCTTGTTCGAATGTCATGTGTTGCGTTGCCCCGGAATCCACAATCCAATCATACGTGGTATGATCATTGGCACTCAATGCCGCAACAAACATTTGCTCGTGATCTTCACAAGCTTGATTAGCTTTTTCTTTTTCATCATTTTTCTTCTTCAAACAATTTCTCACAAAATGTCCCGGTTTCTTACAATAGAAGCAAAGCTTTTCGTTTGACTTGTGAGTTTTGTTCACTAAGGCGGTAGTCTCGGAACTCTCACATTCTTTTCTTTTGGACACTTCGTGAAGCAACCTTGCTACAATGAATTGAAGGTCTACATCTTTCGTGGACATGGACTCGAAGCTTGTGACTAAGTTATCAAAGGATGGAGGAAGGCTCATGAGGAGTACCATGTAAACATCTTCATCCGTAATGTTCACCTCGATAGAACGTAGTTGGTCCGCAAGGGCTTTCACCGTGTTGATGTGCACCAGCATGTCATCTCCTTCTTGCATTTTGATGGTGAAGAATCTCCTTCGAAGGAACAACTTGTTGCCAATGGTCTTAGCTTCATGCACACCACAAAGAGCCTCCCACGCACTTCTCACATCGTCACAATATTGAATGTGTGCAAGTTGGGCATCCGTGAGATGTTCACAAAGCAATGCAAAAGCCTTGGTCTCCTTTTCGTTGTAATCGGCCCTTACAAGTTCTTCACTTGGCAAGGTGGCACTCCCATCAACAAATTTCCAAAGCCCATGTTTGGAAAGCATCATGCGCATTTTGAACTTCCAAAGGTGAAAGTTGCCGCCATCAAACTTCTCCATGACTTTCAAAGACTCCATTTGAAAAGAAGACATTTTGAACACAAATGCTACAACAAGCACTCTCAAACTTGAAAGTGGAAGTTTTCAACAACTAAAAGAACTCTCTTCCAAACACTTTCATTTTGAAACTTGATACTTTCAAAACCAAGTTTTTCACACTTGAAAAACTTACAAGACCTTGAAGAAATCTCTTCCACACCTCACACTCTCTTGGAAAGACTATTACTCTCTTTGCAACCTTGGAAAGTAAAAGCCTTCCTTCAAAAGGATTCTCCTTTTCTATGTTGTACAAGGAAACACTTTCAAAAACTTAAAAAAACAAGCTTTTCCTAAAACCTTGACAAGAAACTTGAAAAACTTCTTTTACACCTCAAACTTCAATGTTGAAACTTTCAAAAATTTGAAGAACTCTCTTTCACACTTTTGAACTTAAAACTTGAAACTTAAAGACTTGAAGAACACTCTTCCACGCTTAAGAACTTACAACACTTTGAAGAAGTCTCTTCCACACCTCCCACTCACTTGGAAAAGTTGCAAGCTCCTTGTATGCTACCACTTGGAAATGAACTCCCACTCACTTTGCAAACTAAGAACCTTGTCTCAAAAGGATTCTCTCCTTTTTTCTATGCAATACAAGCTCAAAACCTTTCACTACTTCTTATTCTAACACAATGTCCTTTCTCTTGCTTGGTGTGGGCCCATAACCTATTGGAAACAACTTGAAAACAAGCAAGAAATGAAAGCTTCAAGGTTCATGAAATGGAACAATTGTATTAACTAACAAGATGATTACAAAGGTTGTATGCAATCACAAAACTATGGCTTGCAACAACTAACAAAGGTTGAAGGTTCTATGTGCACTCAAAAACCATGAAAGGAGAGAATGAAAGACAACTCCAAACTACTCCATTATATACTATCTCCTAACCCTAAAGTAGCCGCCACTTAACCCTAACCTAGCCGCCGCCAAACCCTAACCCTAGCCGCCACCAAACCCTAACCCTAGCCGCCACCAAACCCTAACCCTAGCCGCCACCAAACCCTAACCCTAGCCGCCGCCAAACCCTAAGTAGTCTCCACTTCTAAACCCTAACCTAACTACTACAAGGATGTGAATACTATTCATCCATTTGATGAATGTTTAACACATTCATCAACATTGGGAATTAGAAACGAATAGTATTTCTAACAAGATTGCCATGCAAGAAGAATACAAATCTGTTCTTGTGAACAACATTTGGTCCTTGGTGCCACTCCCCAAAGGTAGAAAACCCATTTCTTGCAAATGGGTGTTCAAAATCAAACATGGGATTGATGGTGAAGTCGAACGGTACAAGGCGAGACTTGTGGCAAGAGGTTTCACCCAAACATTTGGAGTCGATTACAATGAAACTTTTGCACCCGTTGCAAAGTTTATGTCAATTCGTTGTATCCTTGCACTCGCGGCCATTGAAGACATGGAGATTCATCAAATGGACATCAAAACCGCATTTCTCAATGGTGACCTTGAAGAGGAGATCTACATGGAGCAACTTGAAGGATTCACACATGAAGGTGAACATCTTGTGTGTAAGCTTCACAAGTCATTGTATGGCTTGAAACAATCTCCAAGGGCTTGGAACCAAAAGCTAGACGCTTTCTTCAAAAGCATGACGCTTTCTTCAAAAGCATCAAGTTTACGAGAAGTGATGCGAACTTTAGTGTCTATGTTGCGCAAGTGGAGGATGTGAAATTTTTCATCGTCGTTTACGTTGATGATCTCATCTTGGTGTGCAATAATAAGGACAAGCTTTTGCAAGTGAAGGAAGAACTTTCTCGAAAGTTTGAAATGAAGGATCTTGGCGATTTGCATTTTTTCCTTCGCATGGAAGTGGAAAGAGATCCTGCACAACGTCTTCTTCACATCAACCAAATTGGGTATCTCAAGGAGATTCTCAAACGCTTTCGCATGGAGGATTGCAAAGCCATCGGAGTGCCACTTGATCCTAAGACAAAGTTGAAGAAGAATGTGAACAAGGATGATGAAATGGTGAAGGTTCCTTATCAACAAGCCGTGGGATCCTTGATGTATGCCATGTTGTGTACTCGACCGGATTTGGCATACCCAATAAGCGTGGTGAGTCAACACATGGCCAATCCAAGCCTAGAACATTGGATTACGGTGAAGCGCATTTTTCGATACTTGCAAGGCACATTGCAATTCAAATTACGCTTCGGAGGATTATCATCCCAAGATGTGGTCGGATATTGTGATGCGGATTGGGCAGGTGACCTTGAGGATAGGAGATCCACCACGGGGTTTGTATTCATGATGGGAGGTGGAGCCACTTCGTGGAGTAACAAACGACAACCCACAATTGCTTTGTCAATGACGGAGGCCGAATACATGGCAAGTACACAAGCTACCAAGGAAGCCATATGGAAGACAAAGTTCATGAAAGAATTAGGGTACATGAAAGAGAAGAAGGCGATGGTGATTCGATGTGACAACCAAGGTGCAATATCATTGACGAAGAATCCCACGCAACATGTTCGAACAAAGCACATTGATGTTCAACATCACTTTGTTCGAAAATGAGTTGAAAATGGCGAAGTTACATTCGAATATTGTTCAACGGAAGAGACAGTGGCGGATGTGCTTACCAAGGCATTACCGAAAGAACGACATTACAAATTGATAAGCATGTTCGGATTAGAAACTTCATAGAGTGGGAGTGTTAGAAATACTATTCGTTTCTAATTCCCAATGTTGATGAATGTGTTAAACATTCATCAAAAGGATGAATAGTATTCTCATCCTTGTAGTAGTTAGGTTAGGGTTTAGAAGTGGAGACTACTTAGGGATTGGCGGTGGCTAGGGTTAGGGTTTGGTTGCGGCTTGGGTTAGGCAACGGCTAGGGTTAGGGTTTGGTGGCGTCTAGGATTAAGGTTTGGTGGCGGCTAGGGTTAGGCGACGCCTAGGTTAGGGTTAAGTGGCGGCTACTTTAAGTGTCCAAAAGAAAAGAATGTGAGAGTTCCGAGACTACCACATTAGTGAACAAAACTCACAAGTCAAACGAAAAGCTTTGCTTCTATTGTAAGAAACCCGGACATTTTGTGAGAAATTGTTTGAAAAAGAAAAATGATGAAAAAGAAAAAGCTAATCAAGCTTGTGAAGATCACGAGCAAATGTTTGTTACGGCATTGAGTGCCAATGATCATACCACGTATGATTGGATTGTGGATTCCGGGGCAACGCAACACATGACATTCGAACAAGAATGGTTTACCACATACGAGCGCATTTCCCCAAGGAGGGTGTTCATGGGTGATGACACTGTTTTGGAGGCCATTGGCAAGGGGAGCATCAAAGCCACAATGCAAGTGGGAGACAAATTGACACACACAACCATCACCCAAGTTCTTCATGTTCCAAAAATGAAGAATAATCTCATTTCGGTGAGTAAACTCATTTCGGAAGGTTTCAAAGTGGAGTTTGACGAGGATGGTTGTAAGGTCAACGATGCTCGAGGAGTTGTTGTGGCACAAGCACGAAGGGACAAGAACTTGTACCTTCTTAATGTGAAGGTGCGTAGGGACATGGCACACATTGCAAATTCTTCGGAGGAAAGTGCGATGCTTTAGCATGAAAGACTTGGCCATTTCAACATGGCAAGCCTTAAGGAGTTAAATGCCATGGTGGATGGCATCAATTTGAAAGAAGTGCCGTTGCATCACATTTGTGAAGGATGCGTCAAAGGTAAACATCAAAGAACATCATTTCCCAAGGACGGAGCAACGAGGGCTTCACAACTTCTGGAGATTGTGTACACCGATGTGTGCGGGCCAATGAAGACTACATCGCATGGTGGAGCGCGATACTGTCTCACTTTCATTGACGATTTCTCAAGGAAAACTCATGTCTATCTTTTGAAGGCAAAAGGAGAAGAAGTGTTTGAAAAAATTCAAACAATACAAGGCGTTGGTGGAGAACGAAATTGGTCACAAAATCAAAGTGTTACGTTCCGACAACGGAAGAGAATTTGTGTCTAAGAAATTTGATGCATTTCTCGCGGAATGTGGAATTCAACAACAAACAAGTGCGCCCTATTCCCCACAACAAAATGGTGTTGCGAAACATGCCAATAGAACCATCATGGAATGTGCAAGAAGCATGATTCTTGCACAAGGGTTGGAACTTGCATTTTGGGGCGAAGCGGTGAACACGGCGGTGTACATAAAAAATCGATGTCCAACCAAGGCTCTTGATTCCAAGACCCCTCATGTGGAGTGGTAGGAAACCCAATATGTCTCATTTGAGAGTTTTTGGTTATAAAGCCTTTGCACATGTCCCCAATGAGAAGAGGACCAAATTAGAGTCCAAGTCCATGCCTTGTGTGTTTTTAGGATATTACGAAAGCACCAAAGCGTATCGCTTCATGTGTGTGAAAATCAAGAGAATCATCAAAAGTAGAGATGTTGTGTTCATTGAAGGGTCAAAGGAAATAGGTGGAGTACCTCATCGTGAGAAAGAAGAAAATGTAGTTGTGCATGAAAAAGATGAAGGAGAAGAAGAACCATTAACCTTTAGTCAAGATACACCTTTGAATGAAACAAGAATGGAAGGTGTGCAAAGTGAATCCACACCAAGTTCTTCATCGGAAGAAGAATTTGTTATTTCCAATGATAACCCATCTTGTGAACCTTCACAAGATGAGCCGAGGGAAAGACCTCAAAGGCAACGAAGGGAATGGCCTCGGGATTGGTGGATTGCTACCAAGGAGGTGGAGCGCGCCACCGTTGCATTTTTGGAGGAGCCCCAAAATATTGAAGAAGCATTGACATGTGAAAATTCCAAGGAGTGGGAGTGTGCGATGCGAGAAGAATATGATTCCATCATGACAAACAACACATGGACTTTGGTACCACTTCCCGCCAATAGGAAACCCGTTTCTTGCAAATGGGTGTTCAAAATCAAACAAGGCGCAAATGGGGAGGTGGAATGCTACAAGGCTAGATTAGTGGCAAGCGGTTTTACCCAAACCTACGGAGTGGATTACAATGAAACCTTTGCACCCGTCGCAAAATTTACATCTATTCGTTGTATTCTTGCATTGGCAGCCTTGGAAGACATGGAGGTCCATCGAATGGACGTGAAAATCGCATTTCTCAATGGAGAGCTTGAAGAGGAGATTTACATGGAGCAACCTCAAGGGTTCGTGCACGAAGGAGGTGAACATCTCGTGTGTAAGTTTCACAAGTCCTTGTATGGTTTGAAACAATCTCCAAGGGCATGGAATCAAAAGTTAGATGCATTTCTCAAAAGCATTGAATTTATGAAGAGTGAGGCCGATCCTAGTGTGTACATTGCACAAGTGGGAGATGTGAAGTTTTTCATTGTGGTCTATGTGGATGACCTCATTTTGGTGTGCAACGATCAAAACAAACTTTTGCAAATCAAAGAGGAATTGAGTCAAAAGTTTGAAATGAAGGACCTCGGGGAGTTGCATTTCTTTTTGGGGATGGAAGTGGAAAGGAATCGTGATGAAAGACTTCTACGCATCAACCAAATCAAATACCTCAAGGAAATATTGAAGCGTTTTCGAATGGAGGAATGTAAGCCCATTAGAGTTCCATTGGATCCCAAGGTGAAGTTACAAAGGAATGCGAATGGAAATGATGAATCAAAGGGATTTCCATATCAACAAGCGGTTGGGTCTTTGATGTATGCCATGTTGTGCACACGACCCGACTTGGCATACCCAATAAGTGTGTTGAGTCAACACATGGCGAACCCTAACATGGAGCATTGGATGGGCGTCAAACGAATCTTTCGATATTTGCAAGGAACATTGCAAATGAAATTACAATTTGGTGCAACACCATCCAAGGAAGTTCTTGGATATTGCGATGCGGATTGGGGTGGTGATCTTGAAGATAGGAGGTCCACCATAGGGTTTGTTTTCATGATCGGAGGGGGAGCCATTTCTTGGAGTAGCAAATGACAACCTACAATAGCATTGTCCACCATAGAGGCCGAATACATGGCGAACACGCAAGCCACAAAAGAAGCCATATGGATAACAAAATTGATGATGGATTTAGGATACATGGAGAAGAAGAAAGTGATGGTGATTCAATGCGACAATCAAGGTGCGATATCATTGACCAAGAATCTCACTCACCATGCACGAACAAAACACATTGATGTACAACATCATTTTGTTCGAGAACGAGTTGAAAATGGAGAAGTTCGATTTGAATATTGTCCAACGGAACACATGGTGGCGAATGTCCTTACCATGGCATTATGAAAAGAACGACATCATAAGTTGATAAACATGTTCGGATTAGAAACTTCATAGAGTGGGAGTGTTAGAAATACTATTCGTTCCTAATTCACAATGTTGATGAATGTGTGAAACATTCATCAAAAGGATGAATAGTATTCATATCCTTGTAGTAGTTAGGTTAGGGTTTAGAAGTGGGAACTACTTAGGGTTTGGCGGCGGCTAGGGTTAGGGTTTGGTGGCGGCTAAGGTTGGGCAACAACTAGGGTTAGGGTTTGGCGACGGCTAGGTTAGGGTTAAGTGGCGGCTACTTTAGGGTTAGGAGATAGTATATAATGGAGTGGTTTTGAGTTGTCTTTCATTCTCTCCTTTCATGGTTTTTGAATGCACATAGAACCTTCAAGCTTTGTTAGTTATTGCAAGCCATAGTTTTGTGATTGTAGCATTTGAAGCATACAACCTTTGTAATCTTCTTGTTTGTTAATTAATACAATTGTTCCATTTCATGAACCTTGAAGCTTTCATTTCTTGCTTGTTTTCAAGTTGTTTCCAATATTCAACAATTTCTAATGATGAAGATGAAACGGGGAATTACAATGAAAAGGCGACCAATGCATCTGCAACTTTGTGAACATCTCATGGATGCACAATTTGCACACATTCAATATTGTGAAAATGTCAAATGTGCTTGAGAGACACTTTGTAATGTGCATGAAGCTAAGACTATCGGAAACAAGTTGTTTCTTCAAAGGAGGGGAAAACTTGCTTACGCACATCAACATGATGAAGGACTTTGCAGACCAATTACATTCCATTGAGTTGAAGATTGAAAATGAAGACCTGTACATGAAGACCTCTCATGAGCTTTCCCCCTTCTTTTGATAACTTGGTCATGAGTTTGGAGTCCATGTCCACCAAGGATGTTGACTTTCAATTTGTGGTCGTTTGATTGCTTCATGAGGTTTCTAATAGAAAAGAAAATGAAAGCACGGAAAATGCCACATGTTTAATAAAACTCATAAGGCAAACGAAAAACTTTGTTTCTATTATAAAAAACTCAAACACTTTGTGAGAAATTGTTTGAAAAGGAAAAGTGATGAGAAGGAAAAGGCAAACCATGCTTATGAAGATTAAGAAAAAATGTTTATTGTTGTGTTGAGTGTTAATGATCATACAGTGTATGATTGGATCATCAATTCCGGCGCAACACAACACAACATTCAAATGATAATGGTTCAACATTTACGAATCCATTGTTCCCCAAAGGGTGCACATGGAGATGACACCATTTTGGAGGCCATTGCCATAGGGAGGATCAAGGCCATAATGTAAATTGGAGGTAAAATGTTTCATTATAACCATCATTTAAGTTCTTCATGTTTCCAAAATTGAAGAATAGTATGATTTCCGTTAGCAAATTCATTTTGCAAGGCTTGAAAGTGGAGTTTGACAAGGATGGTTGTCAGGTGACCAATGTCCATGTAATTGTCGTGGTGGAAGCATGAAAAGAGAAGAACTTGTATCTTCTTAACATTAATGTTTGGAAGGAAAATGCTAATGTGGCAAAGTTTTCAAAATAAGGAACAATTTGGCACCAAAGACTCACCTACTTCGGCATGGGGAATCTCAAGAAGTTGGAAAAATATGGTTGATGGCATGAACTTCAAAGAAGTGTCATTTCATCATTTGTGTGAAGCTTGCATTGAAGGCAAACATCAAAGGACATTTTTTCTTAAAGATAAAGCAACTAGGGTTTCGAAGCTTGTGCCTAGCAACGTGTGTGGATCAATGAAGACCACATCTCATGGTGGAACACAATACTTTGTCACCTTTATTATCAACTTTTTGAGAAAAAATCATGTTTACCTTTTGAAAGTGAAAGGATAGGTGTTTGACAAATTCAAAGCACACAAGGCCTTGGTGGAGAATGAAACTAGCATGAAGATCAAAACCTTGCGATCCAACAATAAAGGAAAGTTTGTGTCCAAAAAGTTTGATGACTTTTTATGTGAATGTGGATTCCAATGATAAACAAGTGTTCCTTACAAACCACAACACAATGGAGTTGCAAAATGAGGCAATAAGACCATGTGGAATGTACTAGGAGCATGATTCGTGCACAAGGACTTGATTTGGAGTTTTGGGCCGAGGTAGTGAACACAATGGTTTATATCAATCGGTGCCCAACCAAAGATTTTGATTCGAACTTTCTTTCACACACTTTCTCAAGCTTTAACATTGAAACTCTCAACAAATGGAGGAATTTTCTTCCACATTTGAGAACTTACAACATTTTGAATAAATCTCTTCCACACCTCCCATTCGTTTGGAAATGGACTCCCATTAACTTTGCAAACTAAAAGCCTACTCTAAAAAAGATTTTCCCTTTTTCTATGCAATACAAGCTGAAAACCCTTTAATACTTCTTATTCTAACACCATGTCCTTTCTCTTGTTTGGTGTGGGCCCATAACTTGATGATGCTTTTGGATTTTACACACATCAAGCAATATGCCTTGGTCCCTTCACAATACCCTAAAAACACACAAGATATGGATTTGGACTCTAATTTGCTTCTCTTTTCATGGGGAATGTATGCATATGTTTTGGAATCAAAAAATTTCAAATGAAATACATTGCACTTTCTACCGGTTATGTTTCTTGCAAGGTAACCTATTGGAAATAACTTGAAAACAAATAAGAAATGAAACAATCAAGGTTCATGAAATGAAACCATGTATTAATTAACAAAACGATTACAAAGGTTATATGTTTCAAATGCTACAATCATAAAACTATGGCTTGTAAGAACTAACAAAGCTTGAAGGTTTTATGTGCACTCAAAACCATGAAAGGAGAGAATGAAAGACAACTCAAAACCACTCCAAAATATACTATCTCCTAACCCTAAAGTAGCCGCCACTTATCCCTAACCTAGCTGTTGCCTAACCCTAACCGCCACTAAACCCTAACCTTAACCACCATCAAACCCTAACCCTAGTCATCACCAAGACCTAATGTAGCCTCCACTTCTAAACCCTAGCTGCCATTATTCAACCTAACTTAATTACTATAAGGATGTGAATACTATTCATCCTTTTGATGAATGTTTAACACATTCATCAACATTGGGAATTAGAAATGAATAATATTTCTAACATAATGGTGATGAATTAGGATACTGACAAGGGAGTATTGTAGGATCTTACAAGCAAGGTGGAAGGGCTAATGAGATGGGGAGCTATGGTGAATGTATGGAAGAAGTCCACAACTTCAATTAATCAACTATAATCTTGCATGGACAACCTCCTTGCAATGCAAAAGGCGCTTGTGGAGAAACTCAGTGTCCAAATGTCGTAAGAATGCAATAATGTCCATGCATTTGATTAAAAAGTAACACCACAAAAAACTTGTGATTCTAAACACTATAGAAAGCTCTGAATTTGTGTGCGAAGAATGGCCATGTTATTTGTGTGCCAATTGTAGGCATGAAGGTGACATTAGTGTTCATGGCAATTCCAATACGATATGAAAAAGTGCATATCAAAAAGTGAAGATCAGTGTTTTCTAGTGCCTATTTTGGGATTTTGTCATCTCACAATTTGAAATTCTAGCAACATGTTGCCTGACTACATAAGTTTGTTGTGCAAAGGGGTTGATGGGATGTTATATAGATGTACAGTGCATGATGGCCTAATGCCTTCTTTTATTGCTTACATGGTGAACCAACCAATGTAAGGCCATCAACCAAAGTAATTATTCTAGTTTTTTTGGTTGTAAGAAATCCCAAAACTTGAATACGTGCATAATGGACATGGGTTGCTCACTTCCCATAATGGGACCTTAAGAATTTTCCTGGCAATTGAATTTATGTGATTTGTCTTTTTGTTGGGTTGGGCTCTTTGAGGTAAAAATGGCAATTCCATAGAATGTACAAACCCTAGCTTCAAATATATGGATAACTATCATGCACTAATATGACTGATGTGGAATAACTTGAATGCATGAATGCAAAGTCCACAAAGCACAATGGGTGTTTCAACTGAAGTTGTACTTTAAATTCTCTCGTTGTAAGGATACCAAAGTTTTGCATTTCATGTATATCAAATAGGAGCCTAATATAGACATTAAAAGGAGGTAAACATGTGACTACTTCAAATTGTTAAGTGGGGTTTTAAGATGTATGGGGGATTGATTAATACTATTATGTTGTATGAATGTAAGATGTTGCACAACTTTCATCCAAAATAGTTAGGGCACTAAGTGGAGGATCCAAGCTCAATCCAACATAAGTAAAATTATCTTTGTTCCCTAAACCTAGTAGTGCAAATTAATATTTATGTACATTGTATGTGACATTAAAGTTGCAGCTTGAACATGATGTGGTTTTGGTTGGCACATGCAGTTGTGGGTTGGCACAACATTCTACCTTTGGGACCTTATTTCCAAATGAAAGGCCACCAGAGGAGTAATTTGTGGGCTACAAGCGGCAAGCTTGGAGGGAAGAGGCTACTAGATGATTATGTAACTGCATGGATAGAAGAGGTCTTTATGCTTAAATACAATAATACCTTATAATGAATTACGAGGAGATGTGCATACATCATTGTTAAAAAATCTAAAAAGGGTTGTATGCATCTAAGCTTCAAACCTTTTCGCATGCAATAAGGTAATTTGAAATGATTTCAAGAATCTTAGTCTCAATTTGTTGAGACAAACTTCAAAAATCGTTGGGAGGTTTTGTTTTGTTGAATACTCCACCTAAGCATTGAAGGCCTAAATGAGTACATTAAAAAAAAATATATATATATATAATGGAGGGGAATCTAGTGCAATGGTAGGTCCTAGAAAACAAAAGAATAATGGTTATGGAATTAGTAAGGTTTATTCAATGTTTTTATTATCTTTAGAGTAACCAATGATAATCATAGTTTTAGAACTTCAGTTGCTTGATTAGGGGTGAAAAATCTCTAGAAGTTTGGGGTTAGAAGCAGATGCCAAATTTGTAATGTTTAACAAAACATGGGTCTTGTTATGGTATTTAGTAACATCGTGTAAGCGAGGATGTTTAAGATTCGTGAAGTAGTCAATGAAAGGTTCAATGAAGATAGAACAATCTTCAAGCCTTATAAGCATAAGCATAAGATTAATTCGAAATAACTTAACAATTAAATAAATAGTGTGATAGGGTGGCAATGGCAACATGAGTTTCATGATGAATGAACAATTTATTTAAATTATGGATAAGTTCAATGAAGATTTGTAACTACAAGTTAAGTCCTAGGCTATGCCATAGTGATAATTCATAACTATAGGAAATCTAGGATGCGTCGAATGGTGTGAATTAAGTAGTCCACCTTGCTATTAGAAGGTGTTGACAAATTGGACCACACAACCAACGATGGTGTCCAATGCTAGGAATTGAAGACCATGTAAAGATAGAAGTGTTTTCAATTTTGTAACAACCTCCATAGACAAATTCATCATCAAAAGTGGGGTCGACTTGCAACAAGTTCATTAAGGTGTGAGAGTTCAGAGAAATGCAATAATACCAAGTTTGAGGGGGTTCAATTTTAAAACAAGTGCGCACCTTTCAAGGTTCCAGATCTTCATCACAAGGATGTTGCGTCAATGTCAAGTTTAAAGATGATTCCGGAGGCAATTCTTCATTCATTTGTGTAGTTTAAGGCCCGTAAGACATGGCCATATGCGACGCCATAATTTCAAGGAAATGAAAAAAAAAAATTCAATCAAAATCAAATCGATAATGAATGTGTGGAGGACTTGTTACATCAAAATGCGTGGTTATAATTTACAAATTAAGAAAAAAAAAGGAAATGCATAAGTAACAACCTAGAACCATGGTAAAGTAAAACCTTAAAATCAATGGAAAAAATGAAGGTTTAAGTAAAATTTGGTAGGGGGGAAAGTTGGAAGAAGTGAACAGGTGCTTCTCCTTCTCCTTCCATTGGCCATCAAACAATGGAACCTTCCAAGGGCCACCAAGCATTGGAACCTTCCATTGGCCATCGAATGGGATCTGATCTTCCTTCACCTCGTTCCCTTTTTTTTCTAAAGGGCAAATTCACATCATTTGGGGTTCTCTTTTCCGGACATAATTTTTGATTTGAATTTTCAGAATACTTGTTCTCACAACCTTTTTTGGGAGGAGAAGAATGATTAATCTTGGTAGATGGTGGAAAGAGGGAGAGTAGATTGGATGTTTATAATACTTTTGAAAGAATGGAAACGAGTAGGTATAATGTTGGGAGCTTGAAATCTTAGAGAAATTTCACAAACTTTCTCGAATTTGGTAACACAACTTCTTACTGGTTTGAGTGTAAATTTTAGAATTTGGTAAGAAGGTGTGTTTTGTAGTTAGATTTTTAATGAGCTATAGCAAGCCATATTTGAATAACATATGTGACGGGAACAATATTTTAAGTGATTAAAGGTTTGTAGCCAAGTTGAACTTTCTACCTTTGTAATACAACTTCTTACTAGTTTGGTAATACAACTTTTTACTGGTTTTGAATGTAGAGCTTATAATTTGGTAGGTAGATGTGTCTTGTAGCTAGCTTTCTAATGAGCTAAAGCAAGCTAGATTTTGATAATGTATGTGATAAGAATAATATTTTATGTGACTAGAGGTTTATTGCCAAATCGAACATGGCATTGGATCTTTAAAAGTTGGTTTAAGTGGGTGACAATTTAACATAAAATTCTAGGATTTGGAATGTTTAAACTTAGAAAATATATGTATTAATTCCAAATCATAAATGATGCACAAGAGGTAAGTTATTTGATTTTAACTTTTTATAAACGCAACTTAACATCTAGAAATACACTTTGCATTCTTTTTTCTTTCTCTTCCCTGGTAGCATATGTACCTCCAAGTATAATCACCTCATAGAATTGGAAGTAAAGAAACAAAAAGTTACCTCACAAGCAACTTATTAACAAAACATCACCTTGTCTTTAAATCACAAGAGGTTGTTAAAATAAATCACAACCTTTTTTATATCATCATTAAGCCCAGTTAAAAAGGACCAAACCTTCTTTAGATTGGTAACAAATCATTGAAATCACCACACCATTCCTTTGATAATCATTAGGTTTTTTAATAACACCACACCATTCCTTATATAATCACTAGGCTCCTTAATAACAACACACCATTCCTGAAATAATCATTAGGTTGCTAAAAAACCACAACCTTGCTACTTGGTCATCATCGTTTAATATTTAAAACCACAACCTTCTTTAAATCACTAGAAGGTTGCCAATAAGCAACCCAAACTTCTTTAAATCACCAACAAACTATTAAAATACACCACAAAAGATTCCATTGTAGCAAACTTGACACCCTTAAATCAACATTGTTTTGAATTTTCATTATGTAAGGACTATGCAATTGTGGTTGCAAACCTACAAAGGATTGAAAAATGTTAATGACACTTCAAGAAAGAAAACACAAAGTTTATTGAGACATGATTTTTGAGCAAGCACAAATTTTGAACAAGTTCATGCAAAAGTAAAAACATTTGATTTATCTACAAGTAATGTGTGGCATGTTTTTCGAAGATCTTCACTCTAATCCGCCTTTGTGCAATCCTTGCGATTAGGTGAGATTGTTGTCTCAGTATTCCACCACAAATTTATTAAGTTTTTTGTCAATTTTTAAAGGATGTTTGACCTTATAACATGTTGGTGAAATGTCCAACATGTAATTATAAGTAAATGCAACAATTGCCTTCTTTTTAACCTCTTAATGTTCCTCCTATCCACCCCTAACACCTTTGCCACCTCTCTAGAACTTCTAGCAGATTGGGAGGTGGCCAAGGTATAAACGATGTTTTTTGCAATGGTGAAAATTTTGCACCAACCAAATGGAAATCTAACCAAATCTAAGACTATCTATAAGATTTTTGTTTGTTTTCACTTTTTGCAAATCTTGAAGGTAAGGTGGTAAACATCTTTTAGTAAAGGGTGACCAAACAACTTTTCCAAACTATTTTTTTGAAAGCTAGATCAGTCGTTGCCAGATATTCAATTATGAACATTGTTATGGTCCCTACATATGTAGCATTATCCCTTTCACATTATCTTTGATTTCTAAAGGAATTAGATACAACATTCACATCACCAATTTGTTGCAAAAATTGTTGTTACAATGCTTGTTCCTTTGCATAATCTTGGGCTTTCTTCTTTATGTACTCATGTTGCTAATCTTGAACATACACCTTCCTTTGTTGGTTATAAGCATCCTCCTCTTGCACCCGTTCATCTTCCCCTTCACCCCCAACACATAATTCATCATGATTGGCACAATGTTCTACATTCTTCACGTGTAACTCTTTGAGATCTTCATTCTTTGTAGTAACATTTCATGATCATTGGCAAATGCTTTAGAATTGTCTTCGTCCAGGAAACGAAGAACTACAACAATTTTAGTATTTCATTTCTTCATGTAGTTTCCCATGAAGAATCCAAAATTTGAACATGAAGCTCTTACATTACATTTACTCAAATGTTAGATATATACAAAACATATCTCCCCTTAGAGAACAATAAATTGGATTTATAAATTACAACTTGCATAAAACACTTTCGACATGAATTAGAAAAGTTGCTTTAGCTACCTTCAAATGGACACAAAATTAGAAAGTGAATTTGCATTCAAGGTGATTTGTTAACATCCAGGCACCAAATGTTGGGTTTGTGCAACTTTAGGGCACTTCCAAGGTTACTAGTGGAACGCAAAGTTAAATCTACAAACAAACAAAATAAATGTTCAAATATGCACATGTTGTTGGAACTCACAAAACCATATAATTATTTGTAAGCACAACTAGCCAAAATTTGCTTAAAGAGGTTTGTGCAATTAGAGCTCAACAAATGGATCTATTGAAAAATAGTATAATCAAACATTTAAAGCACTTGAAAACTTTACAAGTTGGGATTTGGGTAAGAAATGTTAGGCATGTAGTTTCAAAACATTGAGATGTAAGGTCTGCCATTCATTATTACAAAATGTGGGTGCAGTTCACTAGTTCCCATTCATTAGACTAGTGCATTTATTACTTTCCAATTAATCCTTATTTACTAAGATAAGTAAATTCACTCAAGATTTAGTGAAATCACTTAGCATATATGGACATTTTTTTGTTATAGTGATTTTTAAGCTCGATGTCCTTTCCAGACCTTGAAAATCTTTAAAGGACTTAGTGTTATAGTGAGCTTGAAGATTAGAACTTCAAACAAAACAACAAAATAACGAAGATTGAACTTGATGCGTGAAGTGTAGTACATTGAAGCTCAATTTGGCTATGGGAATTTTGCAAGTCCAACATTACAAACAAGTCCAATGCATTTGTTCATTTGGTTGTTGTGGAAAAACCCAAGACAAGTCCAATGCATTTGCTCACCTGGTTATTGTGGAAAAAACCAAGACAAGTCCAATGCACATATTCATTTGTTTGTTGTGGAAAAACCCAAATGAAGTAGGCACCATGTTGGAACAATAGTTTGTCGAAACCCTAATTAATTTACACTAACTTTAAAATAACATAAAAACCTATCCTATGGTAGTTTACATGTAGGTTCAAAAAAAAGTGCATAATAATGTGTGATAACTAATATTTCACTTATTTAAACAATGGTCCAACGGTTAAGGACTTGCTTCATAAGCATGCATGTGAGGGAACTTGAAGCGAGTCGACAGGTCAAAAATTTCACACCTAAACATTAAATTGGTGGGTTAGGTGGCCTAAGTTTTTAGGTGCCTTAACCTAGCTTAAGTATCTAAGTTAGGTGCCGAACATAACTATGAATTAGAGAGTTACTCTTATGAATTAACTATCCTAATTATGAATCATTGTCCTTGGAATAAATAAAAATTAAAAATAATGATGGCTTTTTACTATTTCCCTTAATAATCCTCCCAAATTTTCACAAACCTACCAACACATTTAGCTATTATTAGTTCACAGAAGATACCTAAAGAAAATCAATTCAATGAAAAGGTTAAGGGGGTTTAGTTTTTATCTTTTGGGGGATAGTGGGGGTACTTATGTTGTTTTCCAACTTCCCAATGTGTTCCTTATGATGTTCCCAATAACATGTCATTTTTCCCAATATTGTTTGGTTCAACTTCAATTTATAAGGGGGGGGGGGGGGGAAGAAGCATCACAAAGCAAGCTTTTATTTTGGGGATGGAAGCATGTTTAGGCTCCATTTTAATTTCAGGGAGTGCCCCATGTTCCCAAAAATGGCTCCATTTGAAAAAAAAAAAAACTATTGTGACCATACCCCTTCACTAAGTAATAAAAGCATGAAATGTGCACCCCCATTTTATTGTTATTTATTAATATGAGTTTTTATTGTGACTCATATTGATTAGTTTTGGGTATTTAGAAAGGTCAAATTATTTTTTTGGGTGATGGACATCTTTGATTGGCACATCACTAACAAAAAAACCAAGCTTTGCAAATATATATTGGTAATCTCCTCCTTTGGGCTGATTATATAGGTTACAAGAGTAAAACTTAGGGCAAAGGATATAATTTGAGGAGCTAATGGGAACACATTTGAGGAACATGTTGGGAACTTGATTGGGGTAGGAACTTGATGAGAGTGTATACAGAAAACCAAGCAACGCCGCCCTCCCTCCCCCAAAACGAGAAAAACCTCGACCCCTGGCGCATCACGTCATTGGCTACAAGAAATGTTTTTGCCTTCATGGGCTCTTTGCCATTTTTGGCCTAGAGTAATGGCATGGGCATGAACTATGGGTGAATGTATTACATTAATAGTATAACCCTTGTCTATATGAAGATGTCAGGCAGGGTTAAAAAGTTCAAAGAAAGTATTACTGTAAATGGGGAGGTTAATAGCTAAAAGAATGAAGGGGAATGAAAGAGTGAATAATTTGTCCCAAAAGCAATTTTGCGTATGGTTAAAGTAAATTAACCCTACCCAAACCAAAAAAAGACAGTAAACAAAAGAGGAAAAGTTATGGTGAAAATTTGAATTTGTGTCACAATGGCCGCTGGCTTCTCCTTCTGCAAGTAAATTAATCCTACCCAAACCAAAAAAAGACAGTAAACAAAAGAGGAAAAATTATGGTGAAAATTTGAATTTGTGTCACAATGGCCGCTGGCTTCTCCTTCTGCTTTGGCACGCTCATCGCGCGTCGACTGTCGACGCCGTCCCCGATTGGCTTGCAGCAGCTGCGTTCATGGTTTATGGGATGCGTTTTCTAGTTGCAGCTCCGAGTGAGTTGAGCCCATGGTTTTTCTGGTCCTTGTTTCTTCCGGATAGAAACATGTGACCCAGTTTTTCAAGTTGCCTGTTTTTTCTGTTTCTGGAACCTGTTTTCGTCGTCGTGCGGGGTTGGGTTGTCATGTGTTTTTGCTGGTGGTTGTTTTTGTTTCAAGGTAGTTTGAATGATTTGAAGAGTGCTTTTGTTGAGTGTAGGGCTAGGGGAGAGGCGAACGCGTGGGTGGAGTGCTTGTTTAGGTGTCTGAGGAGATTAAGGAGACAAGGTGGGAGAAGAAGGAGGTCTGAAACTGCAGTGGGGAGGCTTTAGGAAAGGTCAACAGGGGGCGAGGTCCATGCAAATTCGGAGCTTGAGAGGTGGTATAGGGTCGGAAGTCGAGTAGGAAATGGGATAATAGCAGCTGTGGATAGAGGAGGAGAGTGGGAGGAAGCGGAGTAACGAATGACAAGTATGGACTGTTTCCCATGTTGCGGCACCCACAAGAAACAGGATAAGAAGTCGCTAAAGAAGGACGACAGCGACAGGATTGGGCAATCGCCTATAGGGTCGGCCGCGGATATCGCCAGGCTGCGATCTGGTGAGCTTCGTTTTGCCCCGGTGTGTCTCGCGCCCGCATGTGACTTGATCATCATTTTTTTCCCCCGGCGCAGATATCTGTGTAAGAGATTTGTGGCTTTCGTCAATTGCGAAGGCGGCTTTGGTGAGGATTAGAGGAAGGAGTGGGGAAGAATCATGAGAATAAGAAGTTTTCTCAGAATGAGAAAACTGCGCTGTTGGAGCGTTTGTTGGGTTGCTTCTCTGTATAATGTAGTCCCTCCTTTTACTTGCCGGTCATGGCATCTTTCGTAGTGATAGGACGTCAAATAACCTGTGCTATCCCAATCTTTTGACTGCAGTCTGACGGACAATGATATAATCTCATCCAGGTTTGTGGTGTGCAGCTTCTTGTAATCAGCGTCCCAAACCCACGGCAGTGTGGTTGCACAAACGACATAACAGTATCTTCTAGAGGACAGGGGTAGATAGGTAGGAGGTTATGTGTCTGGATGCTGAAGATTTATGGCATTGCTTTTGCAGACAATCTGAAAACAAGGTCTTTCAACAGCAGAAAGGACAGCCCTCGAGATGGAGCCACACACATTGCAGCACAAACATTCACTCTCCGGGAGCTTGCAGCTGTGACAAAGAATTTCAGTCCTGAGTCCCTCCTTGGTGAAGGAAGATTTGGCTGTGTTTACAAGGGCTGCTTGGAGAACACTGATCAGGCACAGGATACAGAAAAATTAACTCTCATTGAATGCATTGGGTCTTGATTGTCTTAGTTACATGGGAAAGAACTGATTGAGCAGCAAAATTAGATGGCACTGATCTTTGTTTGTGGGTTACAACCAGGTAGTGGCAGTCAAGCAGCTTGGCAGCAACGGGCTACAGGGCAACCAAGTGTTTTTGGTACAAGTGTTGATGATGAGCCTGCTTCATCACCCAAATCTGGTGAACCTAATTGGATACTGTGTGGATGGGGACCAGCGTTTGTTGGTGTATGAGTTCATGCCACTGGGGTGTTTAGAAAATCATCTACATGGTAAGAGTCTTCCACTTCATGAGCATTAATCCATCATGATGATACACAAATTCTCTTTATGGAACCAGCACAGCAATTCATTATGGCCACTGGCCAGGATAGTGCATATTGAGCTTGAATTCAGTTGAGCAACTGTCAACATGCATGGAGGGAAGACTTCAACCAGAATATTCTCCCTAAAGTTCATGTCATAAGTTACAGAGTGGCTAATGTCAATACTTTTACTGGTGATTGCCGCAGGGGCCGTGGCATTGTATTTGATGGTGAAAATGGTGAAATGAACCAAGATGTGACAAATTTGAACTTGTTTTGAGTGTTATGTTTTGCATGCAGATCTGCTGCCAGACAAGGAGGCTTTGGATTGGAACACAAGGATGAAGATTGCTGCAGGGACAGCAAGAGGGTTGGAGTACCTGCATGACAAGGCAAACCCGCCTGTGATATACCAGGGATTCCGGTCGTCGAACATTCTCTTGGATGAGGGGTTCCATCCCAAGTTGTCTGATTTTGGCCTGGTCAATCTTGGGTCTGTTGGGGATAAGACTCATATCTCCACACATGTCATGGGCACTTATGGATACTGTGCACCTGAATATGCCACAACTGGTCAACTGACATCAAAGTCAGATGTGTACAGTTTTGGGGTTGTTCTATTGGAGTTGATCACAGGTCGGAAGGCTTTTGACAATACTAGGGCTGCTGGGGAGCATGAGCTTGTTCCTTGGGTATGTGAACTGTAACCTTTTATGCATTGGATTTTATGTGAGGTGAAAGTTAGGCATAGGTGAGTTGTTTACTTGTTGTCAAGGTGGAAATGGTTGCAGCTGTTAGGTTATTTGTGCAAGCATCGTTGTCAGAACTTTAGGTAGCACACAGACACTATTCCTGTGAGCTGATGCATGTACATTTTGTTGGAACCCATTAAGTGGAAATTGGAAGTTTCAAGTTGTTTCTTGAGGCATCTCTATCTCATGTGTGAATTGGCAGGTACTGAGCCATGGTTCTTCTCATGACTTTTAGGATCAGTTGTATCTCTGACCTTCAAGTAGGAGGATGATCCTGTTTGATTACACAGAAAATTGTTTGGATTCTATTGGTTGGATAGAGCTACATATCCTTAATGGGTTTACATTAGAAAACGACATCATGTGGGGCCAATGTTGGCATCCACTCTGCAGCCTCCTTTCTTCAGGGCAACTGGTTCCTCACAGGGCACTTGTCAGTGGTTGTTGCATTTTCATCTTATCGTAAATATGGCAACAGCTTAAAGCCCACTTCAAGCTCTAGGGTTTCTTCTTCAGTTTAGTGTGGACATGAGGGTCTGAAATTGATCTGTTTATGGTTGGTTCAGGCACGTCTCTTGTTTAAGGATAGGCGCAAACTTCCATCCCTGGCAGATCCAATGCTCCAGGGGCAATTTCCCATGCGAGGTTTTTACCAAGCAGTAGCTGTGGCTGCCATGTGCCTGCAAGAACAGGCTGCCACACGCCCACTAATTGGAGATATTGTAACTGCACTCAGCTACTTAGCCTCCCAACGGTATGATCCTAGTGTGCACCCAGTTGGCAGCAGCAAATTGGGACCATCCACACCATCTCGAGAGAAGCAGGAAAAAAAGGTGACTGTAGGGTCAGGTCATGGCGCTTCTAAAGAGCAAGCAAAGGAGTGTGGAAGCAGAGGAGGTTCTCATTCACCAGCACTTCATCGACTAGCTTCTACTGGTGCGGAGCTGAAGGATGGTTTGCCTCATTTTAGAACCAGCAATGGTGGATGGCATCAGGACTCTGGATTGGCAAGGAAACAAAAATCAGGTGAATGCAATAGATATGAGGGACCCCAACACAGCTGCAACAACTCTGAAAAGGTTCTTAAAGAGGGGCCAAAGCAGGTTGCTCCTGTCAAGGAGCGTGAACAGGCTGTTGCAGAAGCAAGAGTATGGGGAGAAAATTGGCGGGAGAGAAAGAGGGGTACCGACCAGGTAATGGGTGATGGGTACAATACAGGTTTTGGTTAAGTGTAGAGGACCATGTGAGTGAGCTAGCAAGATTGCATCTTGTGAAATTCAGTGTGCAGACATAGCTTTGTTGTTTACTTTGTGATGATGGTACAGCATCTGGTCAGACATCAGCTTATGTACATGTTGTTGGCCACACTTACATCGAATGCCCCAGCTGAGGATAGAGCATTTTAGCATGGATGTGAAAGGTGCATCTGAGCAGCTATATTCTGGGAGTGCTAAGGCATACAACCTAACAGGGATCTGCATTGTCATGCCTCATGTTGACTGTTGAGAGTGGACATGGCAGCAGACAGCACATGGTGCACACTGGAGCCAGTTCAGAATTGAAGATGATGGGACAGATGCATAAGTAATATTTTTGGGCAAGTTCTAATAACTCATGTTCAGCCTCATATGCAATGGGTATGCAGCTATAAGGAAGAAGCAAAGGTGCTTCCACCCAGTTGAAGCCTGGACCTATCATATTTGGGCAGTTGTATTCTTGTCACTAGTGCAAGCGGTTATCTTTCTAGGTCAACCTGGAAGCCCCCAGAAAGTGTATATCCAGTGCTAAACCTTGTCACAGCTGGTAACACTGGTTTTGCTCTTGTCAGCGATTTAGCAAATACTATTAATTTTTTGCTTCTGTCTCTTATGATTTCTAAGCTTAGCAAAGCTAGACTTTATTGGATCTGCCCAAAGGGAAGAGACTTTGCATGGCTTAAACTGGGAATCAATTTGAAGGTGATAGCTGGAGACCAAAAGTCGCTCTCTTGCTGCTTCTTTTATCAAATTCGTTTTGCATTCAGAATACTTACATGGCTGTGCAGACTAAACAGCCTTTTGAAACTCCTTTACCTGACAATCCCAAGTTGAATCCATGTTTTGAACATTGAGCCTGTGTGGACACACATGTGTTCCCCCCAAACACTTGTAGCGTAACATGCAATGTATCTTTTGCCCTTTTTGTTGTGATGGACCTATTAGGGAAGAATGGGAGAGTGGGCCTATATGCTTGCTCATTCTGCTCCCCCAGATTCTGTCTTTTTGAAACACCCTCAAGCATTATGTCTAGGAATGTCTCTTTTTCCTCAGCCCTTACATGGTTCTGGGGCAGGGGAACTCAAGTTAGCACCTTTTCTCCAGTTCTTGTGCCCTCAAACCCCATCAGGAAGCATCTGGAAGAATCTGCATGGTAGCCTCAAATAAGATGGAGCAGAAAAAAATCAATGCAGCCTCTTTTTATACAATGTGCTTAATGTTTACCTCAGATAAAGACATGTCTTTAGCTCCATGTTGAAGAACTGATTGGACATTAAGATAGTTGAGATTTTATATTTCTAGTGCTCAGGCTGGTGAATACTGAATACAGAATTTCTCTGCTTGAATTCTTGTTGCTCCTGAGAACCCACACAGCATCACAGACTTCTTGAGAGAGAAACCCAGCGGAGGAGGGATGGACCCCCTTCATTGTGCAAAGCTCAAGAAATAAAGAGAGATTGAAGACACCAAATAGACAGTAAAGACCAGGATTTCATTGTAATGACATCTCTATGGCACTGTTTGCTAAACACATCATGACATCTAATTGAACTGTGTCCATTGAGTCTTCACCAGTGTTTGGTGGTTATTGAGAAATTAGCCAGTTATTAATATAACAGGCAAATATCCAGGTCCAACAGTCGGTTATTAATATCCTATTTGCTGGTTCAGAATTTGATGAAGAACCAGGAAGAGAACTACCTTATTGTTATTGTTGATTTATGGGTTGGGTCTTAATTTGAGAAATTTCAAAAACCAACCTGGAGCCTTCCATATTCCACCCCAGTAAGTTCTGAGTCCTTTAACCATAAAACTTTTGGGTTGTCACCTTTGCTACATTTTTATGGCAGGATGGGCTGCAATCCATTTTCTAATTCTGGCCTTTGCTAATCTGACATTTGTGACGCTATGCTTCTAATACTTGAAGACCATATTTTCAAGAATTGGAGAGTGCCCTGATGGAATGCTTAGAGTTTATGTTCTTTGTGTGAGTTTTTGTGCAATATGAGGAGTCTAATGTAGGAGTGTGCAATTCCTTAATATTTCAACTTTGAAGGTTCCATAGAATGTTTTCTTGTATCTTTGTCAACTACCATATTGTAATGGCAAGAGCATGTCACCATAAATTACAAGCAATATTTGCACTTCCCTTTACCACTGTCAAAATCAAACTTAAATAAGAATCCAAGGTATCCACAAGAAAATACCTGAATCCTAAAAACTTACATTAACATCATACAGGCAGTCTTCAGGTCAGCAATTTCCCAACCCTTATGTATTACAGGTGGGTATCATCAAAAAATAACCAATGAAATTGATGACCAGGGTTCTTGTTTAGATAGGCAATCAGATAACAGGTTGGATCTTCCAATATTTGAAATTTATGTTATTTGATACCCCCTGGGAAAGATCTTGCCCCACCAGTTATCAAAATCAAAAGTAGGAACCCGCCAGCACTGATCTACACTGCTTAATGCTTACCAAAAAACTACTTAGCCTCAAGATTGTTACAGAGGCAACAATGGTCCACAATCTACACCTCCTGAATTAATGGAAAAACTACAGCCTTGACATGGTTAGAGAGGTCTCTCAACAGTATGCCCCAAAGACCACGAAGAATTCAGTGAGGTTTGGCAGAGCTTCACCAGAGAGGAGCTCTACTTCAGATTTACCAACATATTTTAGAGGTACCCTTCCAATTCCACACACACCCAATTCAGAGAAGGAGATGGTGACCTGATAAGATCGCCATGCTGGAGTGCCAACCTTTTTTCCTTCTTTCCATTGCAGACTGCCTTTACACCTCTTGTGGTCACTGCACTCAAGCCCCCCAAGAAGTTCTTGGAAACAGAAAAATTGCAAGAGCACATCTGACCTGAACACACAGAAACAAATACTATACATATTGTAATGAACATGATTTTGGACCACCATATTGCACTAAATGAACTTAAATTTTTTTAGATTACTTATATAAATAGGTAGGTTAACCTAGGTAGGTAAAAAGTACCTATTAATAAATGCATGTACCTAAGTAACATGTAGGTTATAATTTAAGTTAGGCATTATAGGTACCCATTAAGTCTATACTTATACCTACCTAATAAACTACTTACACCTATGTTATTTAGTAGGCTACATAGGTACTTACTAGCCTATTAATAGATCCAACCTAAGCATACTAGGTAAGTAGCCTAGCCTACTAGATAAGTCCAAGTTTAAGCTACCTACCTAATATTGTACTAAACTATCTACCTAGTAACCTAGGTGGCCTAGCTTAGGTTATCTGCATACCTACCTAGTAGGCCTATGTGGCCTAAGTTAGGCTACATATCTACTTGGTAGGCCTAGGTTAGGCTACGTACCTACCTAAGTATCCTCGGTTAAATTACATACCTACCTAGGTAATCTAGGTTTTGTTACGTACCTAGGTAGTTTAGGTTAGGCTACATACCTACCTAGTACGCCTAAATGATTTAGGTTAGGCTACCTACCTTGTAGGCCTAAGTGGCATAAACTAGGCTACATATCTAGTACATAGGCTTAAGTGGCCTAGGTTAAACTACCTATTTAGTAGGCCTAGGTGGCATAAACTAGGTTACATAAACTAGGTTACATATCTAGTACATAGGCTTAAGTGGCCTAGGTTAAACTACCTATTTAGTAGGCCTAGGTGGCATAAACTAGGTTACATATCTAGTACATAGGCTTAAATGGCCTAGGTTAAACTACCTATTTAGTAGGATAGGCAAGCTACCTATTAAGCCTAGATGGCCTCTTTTATTTACTTAGTAGGCCTAGGTTAATAGGCTACCTACATGGTTAAAAGGTATACCTAGTAAGCTTAGGTCACCTATAATACCTACCTAAAAGGCTTACGTTACCTAGTTCTAAGCTACTTAATAGTTCTAGGCTATGTCCTAAATAACTTTTAGGTAGGTCTAGGCTAGGCTATCTAGCTAGGCTACTAACTAAATTATTACCTAACAATTAATTTACTAGCTTATTAATTATGCTAGGTTAGATAGGTAGCCAACCTAGGTTTAACAAGTAGGCTAAGTCATCAAATGAATATGGCTCATTTAATTAAATGTCAAATCAAAATGGTCAATTCCACTAAGGGTCAAATTGAAATGGTCAATTTGACTAAACCCCATCCATTCAATATGGCCAATTTGATTAAACCATCACCATTTTGATGGACATTTGTCCACTTTGATTAGATATTTGATTTGACACTTGGTAAAAAATGTCATTTTAATAAAATGTATTGGTAAAATGTAACATGTGTTTTTCATGCCCAAAACCTTTAGTTAAAATGGACATAAACTTTGGTCAATGTGGACACTTTGATCAAGTTGACCTTCTGAAAAGTCATGATTTTTTATAGTGGAGCTTAAATTCAAGTTTCTCATGCTCCACTATAACAATGAATGAAAATTAGAGCTTAAGTTTGGATTTCCACTTGAATTCCTTTGAACAAAAATTTAAGCCCAAGCTCAAATTTTTTGCAACCAAACTGAGTTTGAATTTGGCTTAAAGTTCAAATTTAAGCTCCAAACACCAAGTTCAAACTTGGTTTTTTTCTCTTCTACAACATACACAAAAAAATCACCTAATTATGTATGAGCTCCTCAGGGATGATCTCAGGAACTCTTGAACTCTCCTTTTGTTATCCATTTTACATCCATAATTGCAACAAAAAGAATGAAATGGAAGCTAAAATTTTCTTTTTATATTCTCAAAACCCTAAAATAGTAATTCAAAGCCTCAAAACTCTTCTCGAATGTTGGTTGTTTGTAAATTCAATGCTGATTTCATCATTTGTTGATTCCTCATAAGATCTTGTACTTCCAACCTTTTATTGAATGGAAAAAAATGATGACACTCACAAATCGAATTCAATATGAGTTGAAAGTGCTTCCTTCTTTGTATTCACAATTTCTTTTATTTGCAGCTTCAAAAACCTCAACTCAAGGGTTCTATTCTTTAATCCTTGACTATTTTAAAATTGAAGTGCTCCACCCATCATGTTCGAAAGCATCTTTTATTAGTTTCTTCACTGCACACACGGGCATTAAATTCATCTTCAATAACCCAAGTTTCAAATTTCTTCATATTAAGAACCAGAAAAGTTAAGTTTAAATATAATTTTAAAAATGTGGCTAGACAAGAATCACATATTTCCTTCATTTCAAAACATTCAAAGTTGTTTAGTAGAGAAGGATTTCACCTGGACTTTTGATATCCTTATGGTGCATCCTCCAACCTTCTTTTGAACCATTGTAAATGTTTTTTGTTGCCCCTTTGTGTGTGTCTAGTTGTGCCCTTAATGTTTTCTTGTTTTCTAAAGAGGTTGCTTGCTATTCAAAATAGTTCTCTACATATGGAAAATAGTTATTTGAATGCCTATTTTATGTTTTATTTATATTGTTCATAGTGCATTGGTGAGGGTTTTTGTGGGGGTGTTTCCAAAAAAGCCTTAACAATGACCTGATTTGGGATAGAATGATGTTATTTGTTGATGTTGTTCTTTTGGTCATATTTGTGGCATTTTCCTTTGATAATCATAACAACAAATTCAAGAGATGTTTTATCCTACATAAATATTTATGCATTAAGTGTTCCATTGAACACTTAAATTTTTTATGCATAGGCCCCCGGGTTTGTGTTCAATTGTTGAATCTTTAACAATAATGAACTTGTCAATATTCTTTCTAAGATTATACCATAATCATTCCCCTCCTTTTAATGAATATCCTAGTTTAGTTGTTGGGGTAGTTATGATTGTCATGGAATATTGGGATTGCTTGTGGCCCAATTTTGACATTCTATTCCTTCTTGACGATGTTGTTATGGTTGAAAATTTATCGCTTTGAAAAGAGTATTTTGAAAGTTCTTATTCTATTTCTTTGGTTTCATGTGTTGAAATTATGTACCATCTTATTTTTAACCTGCTTTGGTGCTTGGTTTCTAGGTTTAGATCTAATTCTACCACTTTTTACTACGCACATGTATTCTATGATTGTACAACTATCACATGGTTCTCTATATATGATGACATTTTGATATTGAATAGGATCCCAATCATGTCATCATAGTTGCATTCCTCTTTATTATTTTGTTGGACCCCTTTGTTGTCTTGGGTTAGACGTATACTACACCTGTCATATGTTAAATATTTATTTTTAATTCTTGATTAAACTTTAAAGCAATTTCTGAATTCACAAATTTTAGATTGAAAATGTTTATTCCTGTAATTCGACTTCATACAATTAAGGCCCCCTTTACATTATGAATCAGGGCCAAGAAAACTTTGAACATTTTTGGGTTGCAAATTGGCCTCCTAAAGTTGATGGTATTACTTTTTTTAGGCTTGGGGCCAATAATACAAGGCCACAAAGTTCAGCATTTATTAGTAACTTGGGACAGATTGAAAAGTTCTTTTCTATTTCAGATTTGACTCCTGCCACAAAGTTCAACATTTATTAGTAACTTGGGCTAGATTGAAAAGTTATTTTATATTTCAGATTTGACTCCTGCCACAAAGTTCAACATTTATTAGTAACTTGGGCCATATTGAAAAATTATTTTCTATTTCAGATTTGATTCTTAGTGTGAAGCCCTTGGAGCTAATTTCAACTTTTGAACCAATTAGAATGTTGGATTTGGGTTGAACATTGGCGTTGATTTCTAGTGTAAGGGGGGCCTAAGTTTAAAACCACGATATTATTGGATATTCATATCAACATGAAAGAAGGATCTCAATGGAACATTTTTAAAGTGTATGTACTTACATAGTTGTAGGTTTAATTTTTACATTTGTGTGTTCTTTCCAATGTATCCTCAATGTTTTTTTGTATATTTTATAGTTAATTATAATTCGGTGAATTTCTTGTTCTTTTACATATCATCATATCTAATTATCGTTGCCAACCTTGCAGATCAAATCTCATGGATGGCATATTCGATTAGAAAGTATCCATTTGTGGCAAATGATAAAAGTTAGGGGGGGATCAAGGTTCACCTTTCAAAAGCATCATTGCCATTCATTTCTCTTACATTCCATTATTATTCACACCTAAATTTTCTTCAACTATCAACCCCTATGTCAATCTGATCTTCATGTAGACTCCATTCCCTTTTGTTTAGTTGTGCATCCTTTGACCCATTTTTTCTTTTTGGTTGTTGTCACTTCCTTCACTTCTACCATGCTCAGTTTTAAAATAAATATTCTTGTCCTCCTCCCTGCTTCTTTCTTTTCTTCTTTCTTGTGTCCATTTTTTACAATTATATGTTATGTCTTCTTATTTTAGTTGTACCTCTCATTAGAAATAGACTCTTTATGTGGTTCCTTGCACTCCCCTTTTGGAAGATTTGTTATGTTCGCATTGTAGAATGGCAACCTTTTATGTTAGGGGAAACCTAACTTTACAATATTAGATGATGATCTTGGAATTTTTCATATCATTGAAAAAATTCCTATGTGCAATGTTTGGTTTCCAACTTGGAATTTTGCACATTTCCAAAGACAATGCATTTGATGACAACAACAATGTTACTTTAGATCCATCTACTAAGTTCCACTTTCGAGTGCCCATGGATTGGCATGGACTCTCCATGCCAGTAGATTCATGATTGCTAGCGAAAACCTCCCCAAAAGCTCTCAAAACATTATCCTCATGCTAAGCACTATTGCCTTTGTTGCCAATGTCATCACCCATGGTCTTTAGGTCAAGGTCGAATTAGACAGTGTCTATCTGGATCACCACCTCGCATTCATAGATCTATATGAATGTTTGAGATTCTTCTGACAAAGATGCAACAATTCCAATCTTTGTACACCCTTTTAACTTTTCATTATTGAATTCAATTACTTTCGATGCTTTGCTTCAATCCAATGGAAAGGTTGCTATTGTTTTCGACCTTTCTTTTCTTATTGTAGATGATTGCTTCAACTTAATGTCTTTTGCCCCCCATGCCACCTTCAAGTTGAAATAGGTCTATTACAATATACTTTGCATTGAAAATGTTCCTTGCATTCCTGCAACATTTGATGGGGATGTCCTCTTTGAACTCCCACCGGCTAATAATCCAAATGGCCATACTAGTTGGATGCAAGGGATGGATAAAATGTACGATGGTCATTTTTGGTGCAAGGTTAAGACGATTAATATCAAAATGATTTCAACTTTACTTTTCGAAAGACAAAGTAATTGGGTTATTTAGAATGTGAAAACTAGCTTCGCAATTATTTGGTGATGAATGGAAACCCCATTAAAATTGCTTGGATTTGTGACAATATTCACAGCAACACATCTTGGGTTTTGCAATTGGGCTTCGCAACTATGTTTTAATTAGAAATGACATATGCAACTAATCACTCATGAATTATTAAACCCATGTGGTTTCACGCATTTAATTGCAAAGGACATTTAGTTACAAAACCCAATCATCTTATTGATTAAGATTTTTTTTTCTTGGGCCTAATATTGAAATTCCATGTCATCAATGACCTTGGTATGACGTGTAACGTGCATGCCATTTCAACTTAATCATTTTATTCGACTAAATGTTACAAACGATACCTTGATGGATGGATGACATGTGTCAAAAATGTATAAACACATAATGAATCATTTCACATGACCAAAAGCAAACTTAATTTAGCCAATGTAGCTAGCGTAACCAAAAGTCAACCTAGCTTAACCTAGTTAGGCTAGGCATAACCTAGCTCACATAGTTAAAAGTTAACCTAGCTTAAGTTAACTAGGCTAGCTACCTATGTCAGGCAACCTAGGCTACCTCACCTAGGCTAAGTGGCCTAGATTAAAAACAAACATTAAACTCCTAGCCCATAAAAAGCTTAAACTAAACTTCCTAACTTAAGCCAGATGGCCTAGGTACTATAAGTTGCAAAAAGGACTTGAACCCTTCACCTTTGCTTTGGGGTTCAAGTCTTCATCCATTACACTATCACATTTTTTTATGCCAATTATATTTAACACAAACTTATAAAGTTCAAAATTTTAAACCTTGAATTAACCTTGGCCACCCTAGGTTGACCTAAGTGAACCTACCTATTACCTACCAACTTAACCTAGACTTATACCTCCCTATGTTGACTTAAGATGAATTAGTTTGTCAACTTATACTATTTAATAACTTAACTTAAGTCAACCTAAACATTTTTAGGCTATTTTTTTTTTCTAGGATAATTATGTCACATCTAATCACATTTGCATTTATTCACATTAAAGTCACATCTAGTTACACACAAACTTGAGGTGGTTACAAACTTGATAAAATATCTTGTAATGAAGCTACTTAGGTTGACTTGGCAAAAAACCTAAAGCTAGGAATCTATGCATTGTGCCTACCTAGGTTAACTTATTAGTAGGGTAACTTACTTTAGGTATATATAAACATACTTAGATGTAATAAATTTATTATTTTTAATTAAATAACTTACAAGGTAGCCTATATTATGAAGTAGGTTTCTAGTAGATAGCCTACATACATAGGTTAATTTAATAGGTATGGTATTCTAAGTTAGTCTGTTAAATAGTTAAAAGTTAAGGAATTATGTGTCATTTAAAAAAAATGACTATTAATATTGTAATTACAATTCATAATAGATTGTTTAATACACATACACATGCATGTGAATTTATGACTTCAAAAACCTCATGGCACACAAAAATATATGGCATGCCATGACAAATATTGGCACTAGTAGAAAATGGCCATTTTGTAACTGGTCCTTGGGACTAATTTTTAGTTGCAAGCGACATTTGCAATTAAAATCTTAATAGTCACGTTTGACAAGTCGCATTGACATTAGCCGCAAACGTCAACGAATTTTGAATGAAAGAAAAAGTCAACAAAATATGCCTTCATCCTTTGATTTGTCATATATGTATTGTCATTTGCAACTATGATCCAACTTTTTTGGTGAAGAATGGAAACAAATTATGTGTTGCCATGTGTCCCAACTCTTAATAATTAAAAAACTATTTTTAAAATTTTGAAATAATCCAAGACATTTAATTTTTATGCTTGGATGGTTTAGATTGTGACACATGGTGCAATATAAATTTGCCACATGGAATATTAATTGAATTTGTTTAAATTCAATTTAAATCAATATTTAAGTATGTAGGTTGAACTAAGTACCTACCTACCTATATACCTACCTACCCATCTAGGCTAAACACCTATCTAGATGGGACTTATTTACCTACCTAGGCCAAATATCTACTGAAATAGGTAGGTAAATTAGGGAAGTATGTAGTTAGGTGTAAATACATGCATATTTATATTTTATTTTGGGTTAAGTCGTTTTCATTGGCTCATCCCATTTGTCCATGTTTTTAAATATGAAATTATAAAGACAAAACACCTTGTTTATATAATTTCAAGATGAAAATGAAAGCCAAAACATATGGAATAAACTTTTTAGTTGCAATTCATTTGCGACTAAATGTTTTTTATTTACAAATGACTTGCAACTAAAAAGTTTATCCCATATGTTTTGGCTTTTAATCTCCATTTGAAAAGTATATAATTAAATAAGTAAATGACAATTAACTAGCTAACTAATTAGTTAATTAATTAATTAATAAAATTACTAATTATGTAATGAATAAAATATAGAAGATAAATTAATAAGTTAGTCAATTAATTAATTAAAATATAAATTTAAAATTAACTAATTAAATTTATAAACTATCCAACTAATTAATTATTTATAGTAATAATCATCAATATATTATGATTATTGAATTAATTCTATTATTACTTATTATTAAATATTACTTAATTTATTGGCTAAATAAACAGTAATAATATTTATTTTCATTATATATGAACTATAATATCTATCAACCAATTTCATTAACTAGTAATGGCTAATATCGAACTAATTAGATAATTATTAATTAATTATTATTTCATAACCAAATAAATTAATATAATAGCCGAAATATTCAGTAATTAATAATTAAGGATTATAAAATTTGAGTAGTATTTTTTCTTAATCTAATAATATAATTAAAACCTATTCTCGGCTAACTATCTTATTAAAATTATTCCCACTATTATTTTCATTTTTATGATTCATAATAAATATAAATGTAAATATTTAATAGTAAAAATAAAATTAATAAAATTATTATTGTAGCTAGTTGGTAGCCAATGTTTATTATTTAATTTCTATTATTCATATTATTATTCGTTCATTATAGCTATTTATGAATCATTAC